>JAWDJE010000006.1:25985000-26585000 GCA_035047345.1 Bradypodion ventrale
GTTGGGGAGACAGGCTCCTTTGGTCCCCCCAAACCTTCCAGACTCATGGGACCCAGGAGAGGGGATCGAATCCAGGCTACCCTCTGATATTAAAAGGGAAATCTCAATTGGGGATTCCCCTTTAATATCGGGGGGGTTGTGATCCCCCTCTCCGCTGGCTTCCTTGGGTTTGGGAGGGTTGGGTGGACAAAAGGGGTCTGTCTCCCCCACCCTTCTGGACCCAGGAGAGCCATCGGAGAGGGGGATTTCCTCCCAACTCCGTTTTTAAAGAGAAGTAACCGCTTGGTTTCTTCTCTTTAAAATGGGGCGTGTGTGTGTGTGTGTGTGTGTGTGTGTGTGTGTGTGTGTGTGTGTGTGTGTGTAAGGGGAATCCCCTCTCTGCCGGGTCCCCTGAGGTCAGGAGGGTTGGGGAGACAGGCTCCTTTTGTCCCCCCCAACCCTCTCAACCCCAGGGGAGCCAGTAGAGAGGGGGAGCACAACACCCCTGCCCCCACCCAGTGATATTAAAGGGGAAACTCTGATTAGGAGCTTCAGGTGCCGATGGGGAGGGGGGCTTTGGTTCCCGCATCTTGTCGGACTTGTTCTCCCGGTGTTTTTGTTTTATTTTGGGGGCGCCGGCTTACTCAGTGTTCTGCGCGCTCATGGCGTGCAGGACGCTGGGGCTTGTAGTTATGGGTTTGTGCTTTGTGTTTGTGCTGCGTTTTTTTAAAATGGTTTTCTTTTGATTGGCTGTGGTGCGTTTCCGAATGTTCCTTGTGCTGCGCCGTGCGAGAGCCTCTCAGCCTGATTGGCTCTGGCGCGGCACGGCACAAGGAATGTTGGGAAAGGAAGTTGTTTCCCTTTTTTCGCGTTTGTGGGGCTGTTGCCCCACTGCCTGTTTTCTCAAACTTTTGTTGACCTGCGGACCCAGATCGGCCGTTTGTACGAAGGGTGAGTGCAGGCAAGTAGGGCGAGGCATAGCAACCTATAGCCAGTTCCAACGGTTAACACTTGGTTTTATAGGTTAAGATATGTATAAAGAGCAGGCAGTATAGGGTTCCTACGACTTCCCTTTTTCATCCTGGCCAACCTTTCAGGAGTCTTGTGAGAATATAGAGGGGAGGAAGAACATCATTCACACTCTCTTGATCTTACTAGATAAAAGAGGGCATGTGCATGCAACAAACAAATGATATCAAATTAACAGGACTCATCTGAACATCAATGGTATTATACTGGCACATAAACACTTCTGTTGGCAGTCCTAAAGCTAGAGTACAATGGGGTACTCAGGGGCTATTCATTCTCTTCTGCATATCAGTCAAAGTTTTCTCTGTGCAAAAGGGATTCAGTATCAAGGCGAGAAAGAATCTTTAGCATTCACGGATTTGCTAGTTCAAGTGTTTTATTTTCTCTAAAAATCAAACGATAATCTAAGCATATCACCATCACTCATCCTCCATGGGTAGTAGATTCAATAGTAACGAAAAGTCAGACCCAAAGAGTGGGATTGGCAAGGAAAGCTCTCATAGACTTGGCATGGTTTTTCAAACAAGGCAGATCAAAAGCATGTCTGTCTCAAAGATCAGTTTTCATGAGCCACCTGGGTTTGAAATGTTGATTTTAAAGCTCCTTGACAGGGTTCTTTTAAGATTTATTTTAAAAAGAGTTCACTGCTTTAATTTGAAGGACACACACACACACACACACACACACACACACACACACACACACACACACACACACACACCATAGTTGTCAAGTATCCCGTATTGGCCGGGAAACTCCTGTATTTTACCTTCTTTCCTGACATCCTCCCGTATTAGTTAGACTGCAATGCCCTAATGCCGCCACTGGAGGGCTGCACAGGATAAACATAGCTGTCAAGTATCCTGTTTTGGCTGGGAAATTTACCTTATTTTCAAATCCAAAACTTGACAGGTATGGCACATACACACACACACGTACAGCCCAAATTCCAGTCAAATGTTTACCCTAGCAATAAATGCAATGGCTTAACTTCAAAAGGTAAATAGACAGATTAGATTAGAAATTTTATTTATACCCCGCCCTCCTGGTGCAAGCACCACTCAGGGCAGCTAGATAGGAATTAGCAAATCCCCAACTGACTTTTTAGCTGTAAACCAAGTCACACAAAGAGTGTGTGACCATTAATTCAATCAGAGTTTTGTAATTAGTAGTTATTTGCTACTATCAGGGAATTGCTATGGCCCAATCCCCCAAAAGCGGTAACTCTGCAACTGGACCAAAAAGATCAGTTGTTGATATGGAATGGGGCTGAGCTGAAATGCTATTTATTCTCTGTGTCTGACAAAGTGGACTTGATCTATGAAAGCTAACATTAAAATACAGCAGTTAGTCTTTAAGGTGCCACAATGTCTTTTGTCTTTTTCTTTTGTTTACTCTCTTGATTCTTGTACAGACTAAAACAGCTACCATTTCAAAAATTTCAACTTTTCTCTGGATGTCATTTGATCTCTAGGAAATACATCACACCAGACAGCTCCACAAGCAGCTCAAAATGGGATCTATCTCCCATGCAATCACATCCTAAGTCTATGCCTTTCTTTATTGCATCATCACATTTCTTCCAATCTTATGGTTTCTCCTTGTCTCCAGGACCTACAGCTCATATAAAACTTAGGATGCTGTGAAGAGGCAGATTATGTTGAAGGGGTGACATTAGGGTAAGCATCACATCTGCCCCTAGCACGACAGGTTATCCACTTCGGGTTTTAAACAAAGTCAGTCCAGAACAAAAGCTGAAGTGACAGAGGACAACCCTGAGGACTAGTGGCCTTGGGTGACGAAGTCCACAGGGAAGGGGGTGATGGTCCCCAAGAGGATTAAATCAAGTGGTGGGTTTTAGCAGGTTCGCACCAGTTCGCCAAAACCAGTAGCAGAAATTCTGGCTGGCTCCGCCCATCCAAGTTTTGAAATAAAGTAGTCCTAATTTGAGTGCAACGCAGGGCTTTTCCCCTGGCCATGCCCACCACACCATGCCCACAGAGTAGATAGTAAAAAAAATTGAATCCCACCACTGATTAAATCCCACTTGAATCCATCTTGATGGAGGGCAGCAGCTTCATCAAGACTGGCCTGGGGATGATGAGGACTTTGCGTGCCAAAAGGGCTCAGGACCAGAAAATGACTCACAGAACTGAATTAGTGGTATGGGTGTCCAGGGCCGGCATCAGAAATTTTCGGGCCCGATACGTGGCCCCCCCCCACATTTTGGCCACGCCCCTGTGTTTTCCTGCACATGCATGGTTTGTTTGCATATGCGCACATCAGTGGTTTCCTGGCGGCGGGCCCCCATCATCTCTGGGCCCGGGACGGGAATCCTGATGGTCCCCCCCCCCCCCCCCGATGGCGGTCCTGCGGGTGTCACACTGTGATGGGGGAGGCAAATGGAAAGCCACTGCATTATATTCTCAGGACAATCTTTATGGTTGATTGCCATGATGATTGCCAATATTTGGATTGAGATACGGCGCTTGAAGAAGACGAAGAGGTTCTAGTTAATTGGAGCTTGTCTGTAAACAATCTGCTTCTTCAAACTGCCTTCAGTACTCCTTCTTATTGAGGATGGGTTAGATTCCTGCATTGAGCACAGGTTTGGACTCTATGGGCTCATAGACTTCTTCCGATTCTGTCATTCTATGATTCTATGGGTGTGGATTGACAAGGAGAAACTATGGCATAAATTGATCTTTACTGGCTATATAAGGAAAGCTGGATTTAGACACAGATTTTAGAAACAAATCCACACTCAATCTGGCCCACCTCACAACGGGTGTGAGAGAAAATATGGGAGTGGGAAGTGGGGAACTGTATTTGCCTCTTTAATCTCATTGGGGGAAAGAAGGGATATAAATGCAGCCAATAATTAAAATAAAAATTTGCCAAATACTATAAAGTATGCAACATCTCTCCAGTCCTATAGCTGAGTGTGTATCTTTATCTCTACATACAGCATTGAACCATCATCTTTCCCATTTTTCTTCTTATTCAGACTGAGGGTGCATCTGGATGTGGACTCACTACTTGCAAACTGTTAGATGAGAGGCCTGATCTGGAGGTTGACGGGAAAGCAGAAGAGTTGAGAATCAAATAAATTGAATCTTCCTCTGAGAATGTCAGACTACTGTGCATGTGGGGTGATAAAATACACTACTAGTTAGATCTTGCAAAGGTTAGCTTTCGGGACTTTTTTTAAAAAGAAAAAAATCTGTGAGATCTTTGCACAAAATTGAAAAGCAATTAATAACTATGTGCTGTCAACTCAGTTTTGACTTATAGCGAACTTTTCCAGGGTTTCCAGGATACAGAGTATTCAAAAGTGATTTCCCTTTATATTCTTCCAGAATCTCTCCAGGACTGCACACATAACCCAAGACTACACAGCCTGGCTCTTCTCTAACAAGGTGTACAGTGAAGAATTCAAATCCCAACCTAGCTCACTGAACTATCCAGTCAAATTCAGCCTAATAGCTTTATCAGACTACAAAAATATCAATGGCAGACAACTTTTTTTTTTAAATCTTGCAAGGCTATTTCCAGCCTAGACATTGTAGAGCTTTTTAGAACAGGTAGCAGGAGAAAAATAGAGAAGTCCAGAAATCATCCTGGCCATAGTCCATGTTTTTTCTAGTCGAAATAAAATTCCAAGGTGGAAGCTACAAGCTTGTAGCACTATCTGGAGCTTCAGTGGTAGTCTAAAGTTGAAATATTTATTCAATATACAGTACCTTTATGCATAATCTCACTAGTAAACATCTTATTAGAAAAAATTACACTATCTTTTTATATTGTAAAAATCCTTTTAAAAGAATAAGACAATGGTCTCTCTTGACATATGGCAGAATAGGAATTGTCTTTATTTATTAATCTTCCAATAAGAGTGATTAGTACACATTGCTTTGTACAAGAAAAATGCTTTCTTCTTGATCAACTCTATGAGTTGGGTGTGGAATACTTTCTTCTTGTTTCTAACCTGTGTTTTGGCAAGTCTGTGTCTGGAACAACGGCCATTAGTTTCTTCCTGGAGATTTTTCCTCCTCATAATGCTCATTTGCTTCCTTTTTGTTATTTAGCTTAATGTTGAACTGCTCACTCTTGAAGATTTTGTTTTCATGTGATAAATTAATTGTGCTATTATAGCTCATTGGGTTGTAGAATTTGGCTGCAGAGCCAAAGGCCAGGTGTTCAGATCCCTGCTATGACTCTTGAGGAACCAGCTAGATCACCTAGTCCACATAAAGTTGATAAGGTTACTTGTTCTGCCACCTGTGGCCTTGAGCAAGTGGCATGGTCAGATATGCAAACACCTGCATTTTCTGTACATAGAAAATCTTGAAAAAATCAATATCAATCAGAAGTGACTTAATGATAGCATGCAAATTATAATTTATTGTTGCTCTATTTATTTATTTTGCAATTTCATGGATTTCTTTTGATTATCTCCTTATATACAGCCTTTGGTGCTGGAAGCAATAATTAAAATTCAAGAAATAAAAAGAAACAACATTTCTACTCACCTAAAGATTTGTTGGGTTTCAAAAAAGAGAATATGAAATAAACTAATGCTTAACTCATTTGGCAGCCATTCAAGGTCAGGTAACTTCCTTTTGGAAATCTCAAAAAATGATAAATATTTAAAAGTCCAGCACACTATCCAAATCAAAATGTTATCTAAGAAAATTAGAATACTTTTCTAAGAGGTTCTCTTACATAGTTTTCATTGATTGGTTTATGGAGAGATGGCTCTTGCTCCCATATTTGGACCAAAAAATGTTAAGGATAAGTTACAAAGATGTTTTTCTCTCCCAAAGTAGTATAAGTAATGTATGGTATTTCAAAAATCTTCCTAATCTTCCTTTCCTCTTTTATTCCCTTCTGTTAATGTTTATTTACCATTATTGTTGAGTTGTATCTAGACTTAATTATGATCCACTTATTTCTATTGATTTCAATTGGTCTATTCTAATTATCAGTGTGTCTGCATATGACCTCTTGTTATTCATCACCGGGCCATTGCTCTTGCTATTATTTCTTGCTATTGAAACAAGAGCAATAGCTTGGTACTGAGTAACAACACAAGGTTGAATAGCACCAGGATTTCATGAAGCCATAAGTTCAGGAATAAGGATAAAGATAGTAACATAAATTACAGACAACAATAGCAGCACAGACTAAAGCTAGATCTACCCAAAACATACATCTATATAAAAATAAAGGAAAGTACTTACATTTTTAGACCAAAGGGAATGGACAGGTTGCAAAATGCATATGTATTATCTCAAGTTTACCCATTCCCCTTTTCATTTTAGCTGATGTTTAATGCCAGAAGTGAAACTGGATGGGATAAAAGTCTTATAAAGAAAACATGCTGGATATGTTAAGACGTGAGAGTTTATTTATTAAATTCATTTTTATACCGCCCATTTGAGAAATTTCCCATTCGGGCAGTGACAATATGATCACCATCTTTAAGTAATTGAAGGGCTTGTCAGGTTTGATGGGTCAGGATGTTGTCTGCAATTTCAGAAGGTGGGATCTGAACCAGCGGCTTCAAATAACAAAAGAAAGCATTTTGACTAAACATTAGATATCTTGGAGTCATTATTCAGCGAGGAGTCCGCACACTGGTAGACATCTTCATGACAACATTCTGCACATGCAAATGGCCCTGAGAAATCAAGTCCACTTGCATACGGATTTTTAGCCATTTGAATATCACGCCACCCCTTGGCTAGGTGGACCATGACGTGTGGCCTCTGCTTTCACCTTGCCCAAGGGATCCGACGGAGGATATTTTCATGAGTTTTAGTCCTGGCCTAACATAATTGACAAGTGATGGGCAACACTGCCCAGTTAGACCGCTGAAGCCCCCGTGCCTTGACCTAGTGGGGTGAGAGCCTTGTTGAGCCTTATATAATAGTTATATTATATAAATACTGTATAAATATTATCTCATCTCAGGAGAGCAACACAGGTTGTCTTGCAAGGAGGCTAACACTGGTTCATTAGAGCGTTTTAAGCAGAGTCTGGATATTCAGACACCAGAGTGTGCTATCAGGTTGTCTACCTTAATAGGGGACTCAGTGATCCCTTAGGTCAAGTAAAGGTTGCAATTGCTCAAAAGCCAGTCAGCGTTTTCATAACACCTTCAGTTCCTTTCTAATGTATTGTTTGCCTCTTGTTTTGGAGGCCTCTTTTTGCTACCTGCTCTTTTGCTACCAAAGCACCAGCGCTATCTGCATCTGCAGACATTTCCATGGACATATAGCAGGCATGCCTAGACACTGGAGTGCAAGGAACGCTGTTTACCTTCTCACCAAAGTGGTACCTATTTATCTACTTGCAATTTCTTGCTTTTGAACTGCTAGGTTGGCAGGAGCTGGGACAGAGACGGAAGCTCACTCCATTGTGCAGCATTCGGGTCTCAACCTGCCGACTTTCCGGTTCTGAAGTTTAGTGTCTTAACCACTGAGCCACCACAGTCCCTTACAGCTCTACAATTCTATGAGAAATGTTAAAACGGAGACAAAGAGGACGTAAATGGAAGTTGTGGAGAGAGATCAGTAGCCTTCTCCTGCACATTCCTTTTGCCCAAAGAATCCTTTCTTTCAAAAAGATACTTCCAGAATCCCCCATCTATTATGGAAGAGCTCTAGTTTTCTTTCTAAAAAGGCAACTTTCCCAAGCTCTGCCCTGGCTTGATATACCATTGAGGCAGGATTTCACCATTACTACTCTATGCTAGAGAAACTGAGAGTGCATTGTTAGGTATGATCACAAGGATTAGCCTAGTACTTCTTGAATCTTTTCCTGTCAATATTCAGGGATAAAGTGTGGAGGCTGGGATGAAAGGAATGAACAGTCAGCCAGGTCTAACAACCAAAAGTACTTTTTTGAGGCTTTGACTTTGAAAAGTTTCACAATCATCTGTTTTATCTCGTAAGGCTAGGCCAGGAAATTCTTGCAGACATTCAGATCACCAACAGGAAGAACTGTCTGGGCCTATGTAAACCATGAGATGCCCCCTGTGTGTGGGGCTGACTTACTTGATGGGCTTGGTTGTTCTTCTCACTACTACTACCACCACCATAACACTGCTCCAAGGGATTGTGTATTGTGTATCAGACACTGTTAAAGAGCCCGTCTCACACCTTTCACATTCTTGATTGTTTGGGAGGGTTTCTTTTCCCCCCTCCTCAGATATGCAAAATCTCTTTCCGGCTTCCTGCAAGTTCCACTGTAAGGTTCCAGGATCTGTGGGGTGTGGGAGACAAAAACATAAAATAGGAAGCATTAAAACAGCGGTTTCATTCTAGGGTTTTGTGAAAAACGTGTGCAAAATCAGCCAACAGAGCAGGTAGCAAAAAGAGGTCTCCAAAACAGGAGGCAAACAATACATTAGAAAGAACTGAAGGTGTTATGAAAGAAGCACTGTTGCCTATGTTGATTATATAATATATACATCTGTTTGTTTTTGTCCTTTTCCCATCTTTGATAAAACAAGTTGTATAGGGTTTTGGAGCACAATGCAAACTTGCATGACCTGTTTATCAGGCAAGACAATGGCCTTGAATGATTGTATCACATTCAGTTCTAACATTCTCCTTCATCCTCCAAATTGTTGCATCATGTACCTTTCACCATTGACATTGTTTTCAACACAATAAATGTTCCTTTTCATGTCTAGGCATAATGTTATTGCTACTCAATATCACCTAAGCAAGTGAAGGACCTCACCAATAAGTCATTAGAGCATCTGCATTTCTAGGAGCACAGAACAAATATTTTAGCTCTGTAGTTTGGGCTTCTTTGCAATGGACAAGAATTGGTTTGACTAACACAAAGGAGGAATTCTGTAAAAAGGATTTGTAAAGGGTTGTCCATTTTAATCTGTCGCAACAAAATCAAAAGGGTTTGAGCCATTTTGAAATGGGTCTGGAGTGCCTCTGAGCCCATACTCAAACCCAAGTATTTATGATCAGTTCCAGAACCATATTCACACAAAATCATATTCACACAGGTACTTTCCCGTAATAACTATTTCCTAATTTTCACCCGAATGTTATTTCTCAAGTGGGTGGGAGGAGTCATTTTACTGTTGCTGTTCTTGAACAATTGCTAGTTAATAGCCCTTGGTGACACAATGCAATTCACCAAGAAATCTAACCCTAGATGCCAATCTGCTTTCTGTCCACCAGTGCTTTTATCTCTCTTTATATGAGACTAGCATTTTTTGCCTGGCCAGCAAAAGCTGGTTTGAGACTCAATATCAAGAAAACCAAGATAATGGCAACAGGCCCTATCAGTCCCTGGAAAATAGATGGGGAAGAAGTAGAAGCAGTGACAGATTTTACTTTCCTAGGAGCAAAGATAACTGCAGATGGGGATTGCAGTCATGAAATAAAAAGGAGACTGATTCTTGGGAGACAAGCTACAAGAAACCTGGGGAACATAGTTAAAAGTAGAGACATCTCACTGCAAACAAAAGTCCGCATAGTCAAAGCAATGGTATTCCTGGTGGTATGTATGGATGTGAGAGCTGGACCATTAGAAAGGCTGAGCGCAGAAGAATAGACGCCTTTGAGATGTGGTGTTGGAGGAGAGTTTTGAGAGTCCCCTGGACAGCAAGGAGAACAAATAGGTCAATATTAGAAAAGATTAGCCCTGACTGCTCCTTAGAAGGACAAATAACAAAGATGAAGCTGAAGTACTTTGGACATCAAATGAGAAAGGAGGATTCACTTGAGAAGGCCTTGATGCTGGGGAAGGTGGAGGGTAAAAGAAGAAGGAGACGATCAAGGATGAGATGACTAGATGGCATCGTGGATGCAGTGGGCACAGGGCTGGGCAGGATGAGGAGGATGGTGGAGGATAGAGGTGCCTGGAGGGCAATGGTCCATGGGGTCATAAAGAGTCGGAAATGAATGTGCAGCAACAACCCTTGCAAGAAGAGTACAAAAATAGATATGGGCAGCCAGGGTGTAAGTTGCATCTCCAGTCTTATTTCTAAGAAGAGCAGGTACTTTTCCATCTGAGAGGAATTTGCAGAGTGTTTCCCTCTAACAAGAGCCACTGCAGTCAACTGAAGGCAACAGGGCTCGGTTGAAGTCAATGTCAATGTGAACTCCACTCTACACCCCACAAAAAAACAACAAAAAAAAAAGGATCATCTGCAAAACTGAGGTCCTTGAAAGTTTGGGGTTGTTTTGCTTTGAAGACCTTTTAACTACCGGATTTCAGAAAGAGATGGCTTTGCTCCCATCATAGTCCAAGATGTGAATTGATGAGACAATCACCTGTCCATCTGGGGCCAGAATGGAGGTTGCATATCTCTGTATCTTTTTGTTTCCACCTTGGGCTCCCTTCACTTCCTCCTGAGGTGTAGGCCAGTATCTCTGCATCTGATGCCACTGGACCCTTCAGTTGCTCCCAATTGAGCACAAGGATAACAAACAACAAAGCATTCCCCAACTTCATCATAAGGGCCACAGCAGCTTATTGGTTAAGATGCTCAGCTTGAAGACTGTAAGACTGGCAAGTCAGCAGCTCAAGACCTGAGTGCTGCACAATGGAGTAAGCTCCCGTTGTCTGCCCCAGGTCCTGCCAACCTAGCAGTTCGAAGACAAGAAATTGCAAGTAGATAAATGGATACCGCTTCAGCAGGAAAGGTAACAGTGTTCTGTGCACTCTAGTGCATACCTGTCAAGTATCCTGTATTGGCCGGGATTTCCCGTATTTCAGCGCTCGTTCCTCCCCTTTCCCACCGCCGTCCCGTATTTTGAATGGTGGGGAAAGGGGTTACTGCGCATGCGTGCCCATCAGAGGCAGTTCTGCACTTGCGCAAAAGGGTTCTGCGCATGCACAAAGGGATTCTGCACATGCACAAAAGAGTTGTTGCTGCGCATGCACGGCCGGGCCGGAGCAGTTCCCATATTTTCCGGAGCCGCGCTTGACGGGTATGCTCTAGTGTAGTTATGCCTGCCACATGACCACAGAAACATCTGCAGACACAGATAGCTATAGAAGGAGATGTGCACAGTCCCCTAGAGTCAGGCACAACTGGCATTTGTGCAAGGGAGACCTTTACCTTTATCTTTAGCTACATCATAATTGCCTGCTCATAATTGCCTAGCCAGTGTCCAGTCGGAATCACTCTGGGTCTTCACCCAGCGGCACTCTGGGTGTCTCTTTGCCCACTTAAGCTACGCTACTTCTTCTGTGAACCATGGGGAAGATCAAACCTCACGGGCTTGGAGAGGCTGTAGTGGTGCGATTTCATCGAAGGCAGCCATATTTGTCCTGTGCCACAGGTCAACAAGCGCCTCGGACGAATATATAACCGATCCAGAGGAAAATCCCCCAGTTCCCTCTGGAATCCATCAGGATCCATCAGTCGCGGGGGTGGGTCAAGTTAATAGGCCCAGCCTCCCTACAGTGGACCGCCACCCCCAGGAAGTCCAGAGTCACCAGATAGTGATCCCACCATGGCACAGGTATATTATCTAATTTCTTTAATTTCAGATCATTCTGCCACTGCCCCGACAAAAAAATTAGGACCGAAGTATGGTTGGACCCTGAATTACCTGAGTCAAGTCCATGGCTGCCATGGAAGCCATGAACTCCTGTGCTACCTCAGAACCCATCCCCAGTGAAGGCAAATTGAAGTCCCCCAGTACCATCAGCCTAGGGAACTCCAACGCCAACCCAGAGACGACCTCAAGGAGCTCAGGTAGGGAATCCTTTACCCTGCAAGGGGGCAGGTACAGGAGTAAGAACCCCCCAACTGACCCCTTCAAAGACTTAGAAGAGCTTTCCTTATATTAGAAAAACAATCAGCTGAAACCAAATACAGTACTTTCAAAAAACACAAGTCTGTGCCTTCCACTTCAAGGAGAGAGATGCAGCGAGGGGAATTTTTGAGTTAGCTGGGAAGGCAAGATTTTAGTCTTCTGTATGAGTCACTAACCTTAGTTACTTTTCTTTAGAAATAAGGGCACCTTGTCAATTTTTTTTAACTGTTCTTGGACAGAATCAGAACTGAGAACAAAGTGAGCGAAACAGTCCCATAAAAATCAAAAGTTGGCTTTTGGTATTGTAAAGGCAGGTGGGTCTGATAAAAGATCTCTCTCCTTTTGCTTCTGTTGTTGTTGTTGTTGTTGTTGTTGTGTGCGTGAAGAGAATGTTCTGTCTATAATTTCCCACACTTTATTACGAAGGATTTGTTCGGGAGAACTCATTAGGAAGAAGGGGGGAAAGTGTTACAGCCTGAAGCACTTTGAAGTGAGAATGTGCTAATTCACCCTAGCTTGACTTTATCCTCTGGAAAGGAAAACAAAAATAAATGTAATGAATACTTTATGCAGTCTAGGCAGGAGGAAAGTCACCCATGATCATCTGAGATTTGGGCCTTGTTTCACCTAGCGTAAGGTAATATGGTCTAATTCTGGATGTGATCATACAAGCAATGCCTCTGTATACATGGCCTGGCCTGCCTTAAAGGAGTGTAAGTAACCACCTCAGGCGGCATATCCAGGAGGGGACAACACTGGTAGCCTCTTGAGCTATTCTGCTTAACTCTCAGCTGTTTATATATATTCTCAGCTGTTTTTTTATATATATTCTTTTCTGGTGGTCTTCACTAAATTTCTGCCCATTTTGGAGAACAGCTGTTTGAAATCTATTATTTTAAAGATTAATATTTTTTCCTCACAAGGTGAGAACAAAGTGCAATCAGTGTGTGTGCACTGCAAATTTTTTTACTACCTATTCCGTGGGCTGGCCAAATATGTGGGTGGGGTCAAATCTGTGGGTGTGGCCAAACATCCTGCATTATGGGTGATGGAGGTGGGCATGGCCAACCAAGTGGGCATGGCTTGGGGAAATTCCACTACCGGTTCTGCAGAACCTGACAGAACCTGCTGCAGTGCATCACTGGGTGCAATGGTCTGTCCTAGCGCTTAAACACCTAGCCTGCTGCCTCATTTAGGGCTTTTGATCCCATTCAGTGCCCAGTTTCAAGGCATAGCTGGCTGCCAATCCAGTCAGCGTCTATAAGTGAATTAGTAGAGTGGTTACAGCTTGTCCTCCTTGAACAACAGAACTGGGAAAGGTCTCTTTCGGTGTTTGCCAACCTTTGGTTTTTGGACTTCAATTCCCAGAAGCCTAAGTCAAATTTCCCAAAGCACTGATCAGCCAATGTACTGACTTAGGCTCCTGGGAATTGAAGTCCCCCGTGGGGCCTGGGCTCCACGTTGGGAAGCACTGGTCTATTTGGAAGCATTATCAAGAACTTACTGCTTTATTATTGTCATCGCTGTTACATGCTCTCACGATACATCCAACTTAGGTCAAAGTCAATGTCTTCTTTGCTCAAAAGCCAGAGGTATCCAACTCTAGAGTTTGGTTCACATCTCCATTTACAGACTTTTCCATGGTCATGGGGCAGACATGACTAGACACCAGAGCACACAGAATATGGTTACCTTCTCACTGAAGCAGTACCTGTTTATCTATTTGCAATTTCTTGACCATAATAGGATATTTGAGGTAACGTGAGAGATTTAAGGAAAGGTTTTATCAGAGCTGACCCCTCTCAGTTCCTATAGCTCTGTGATGGCAAAATTTGGCACTCCAGGTGTTCTTGGACTTCAATTCCCAGAAGCTCAAGTCTCACAGACTGTGAAAAGAGACAAAAAAGTAAGAAAGTTTAGAACACCAAACCCTTCAAATACTAAAAATGATATTTATTTCATGTTGGGGAAAAACTTCCTTGGGGAAGTGTAACTATATAAGCACCATAGTAAAGGTTTAGGTTTCCCTTGCTCGAAAGCCAGTCATATCCGACTCTAGGGTTCAGTGCTCGTCTCTGTTTCAAAGCCGAAAAGCCAGCGCTGTCTGCTTCTGCAGACATTTCCGTGGTCATGTGGCAGGCATGACTAGACACCGGAGCACACGGAACGTGGTTACCTTCCCACCGAAGTGGTCCCTATTTATCTACTTGCAATTTCTTGCTTTCAAATGGCTAGGTTGGCAGGAGCTGGGACAAAGACGGGAGCTCATTCTGTCCTGTAGTACTCAGGAATTGAACTGCTGACCTTCTGCCTACCAATCAACGTCTTAGCCACTTGAGCCACTGCAGCCAGTTGTATCATACACAGAAGCAAAAAACAAAACAAAACAAACCATGACTGACAAAACAAGGACAGACCAGAAGATTAGCAACCATTCTTCCTTCAGTATCCCAGAGATGTGTTTGATTTTAGTACAGTACTAATATCATCAGGGACTGCAGTGGCTCAAGTGGCTAAGACACTGACTGGAAGGCAGCAGGTCAGCAATTTGATACCCGAATACTGCAGGATGGAATGAGCTCCCATCTTTGTCCCAGCTCCTGCCAACTTAGCAGTTTGAAAGCAAGAAATTGCAAGTAGATAAATAGGGACCACTTTGGTGGAATGGTAAACGGCATTCCGTGTCTAGTCATGCCTGCCACATGATCACAGAAACGTCTGCAGAATCAGACAGTGCTGGCTCTTCAGTTATGAAACAGAGATGAGCACTGAACCCTAGAGTCAGATATGACTGGCTTTTTGAGCTAAGGTGATCTTTACCTAATATCATCACATATTTTTTCATTGCAATCTTCTCTGGAAAATTATGTGTAAAGAAAGTAAATAAATAAATTAATAACAAATGACATAGATCTCAGAATGTCTTTTAGTAACAAAATAAGTTGGGGAAGTGAGCCCGAGAAAGTGAGGAAAGTAGTGGGCGTTTCTCTTCTTTGCCTTCTTAATTAAGTTCTTTGTTTCATGATTAAAAACACCAAGTAAACTATGACTAAACTGAGTCCCAGAGTGGAAAGTGCATTGCATTGAACTTTACCTAGTCATTCATTGGCAACGTAGCAGGTGGCAAACCCCATGGGAAATAACCAGCCCAAATGTCCCTTGCCTTGAAATAACTGTTCAATATAAGTCTACTCTGCATGAGTCCAGCACACCAAGTTTCTAGTCCTTGTCATATCTGGAAACCAAATCTATAATTACATGGCTTTAGAGCTTGATTTCTCAATTGAGAGACCTGTGATTTTTCTTGGGATTACATCTATACTTTTGGTATTTTACAAGCATCATAAAGAATGGACAATTATCTACTGGATTTTTTCCCGCCAGTAGGTAGGAAAAGTATCATGAGTCCTAGACCCTTGCTCTACCTCTCCGCAGGGATTAGGACTCCTGAGACTTGGTTCAAATCTCCACTTGGCCATGGTAAAACACCTCCTTAAATATTTCATGTACCTTGAAAACCCTATTAAGGTTACCTTAAGGAAATGCTGAATGAACTCACCAAAAGGTGCCTTCAGTTTGGCAGTTTCACATCTGAAGAAGAAGAAGAAGAAGAAATGTGACTTGACCATACCTGTCAAGTGAAGCTCCCAAAAATACGGGAAATTCTTGTGCATGCACGTGCACGCAGAATCTGTTTGCGCATGCGCAGAACATGTTTGTGCATGTGCAGAATACATTGTGCATGTGCGAATGGGTTCTGCGCACACACGCGTGTTCAGTAACCCTTTCCCCCGCCATTCAAAATACAGGATGGTGGCGGGAAAGGGGAGGAACAAGCACCAAAATACGGGATTTCCCTGCCAATCCAGCATACTTGACAGGTATGGACTTGATACACAAAATAACAATAACTTCTGAATATTTTATTCCACTAATACCTCAGAAAAGTCACAAAAACGGAATTGAATTGACAACATGTAATAAAAGTCGAACACCATAAATAAATAAATATTGTGCTTGTTGGCTATAAGATTGTCACTGACCTTTACCAAGTGCCATTACAAATGGAAATCGGACAGGTGACTCAGTGAAGGACAGTTTTTTCTTTGATGCCATCCTATAGTATGGCTTTGTATCATCCTTTACAAGGACAGCTGTCTGAAGGGCCATCCAGCTAAAGATAAAGAACCATCACACGGGAACTCATGGGCTATATTAGCACTTAGCAAGGACACAACAAATCTCCTGCTCACATTCTTCACAACTAAGTAAAATGCATTTATTTCTATTAAGATTGTGAAGAATATAATCTTCTCTTTTGTTCTCTATTTAGGTGTGTGTGTGTGGCATCATTTCACTTTTCAAGTGGGACATAAATAAATCCATTCTACCCATTTGGGGTCGACTTTCTGTTCTTTTTTGTATGAAAGGAAATTATTTTAAAAATTCTCTCATACTTTTAAGGAGCATTTTTAGAGTTTGAGTTTTCGACTTTTTATCATTTCATGATCTGTCCATGTTTAATATTAGAATCATTGTGTTTTATATTACGGGTATAGTTGTTTTAATCTATATTACATTACATTTTAAGAATGATATCCAGTTATGGGTCTGTGGTTGTAAAGCACGCTCACTCGCTTGCATACACAATTTGTGGAATATATTATATCTCAAAGAACTGTAATCACAACAAAGAACTGTAATTCAGCTACTTTGATAATTATGGTTGTCATTGTGGTTGGAACATGGCTTCAGAAGACTTTTGGGGTTTTACCAAGACTCAAAGGTCTGTTCCACTGAGATGTATCCTGTACAGGCCTTTTGAAAGACACGGGATCCACAGAAGTACACAGTATAGATCTGTCCTAGAATCTGTTCTGGCTTTCAGTTGTTGATCATATTGCCACCCCAGACCTTCCATCTGAAGGAGGTTTGGTTGAATTTTTCCTTGGTATTCACAGTGGTATTCATAGTTTTGCTGCCAACATCATTTTCTCCCTTACCAACACCAAGGTGCATATCTAAACCCCAAATAAGCCAAACTATTTTGGCTCTCATTCCTGATCTCTGGCAATAAAAATGGAATAATCACAAAGTAAATAAGTAGCACCTGTTTGCTCTTTCATGAAACACAAAATCTGTTATCTGAGGCAGCATCTTCACTTTGCCATGTGGTATGGCCAGCTCTGATGAGACACCTTGATTTAACAATATGAATCAGTTTGAGTTATCTGTGATGTGATAGTTTCCTGGAATCGGGGCATGGAAGGAGATGAAGTGGCAGTGGTTTAACATTGTTCTTCTTGGATACTTTTCCATTATTGAACTAACACTCCTGAGGACACACAAGAGCAAAACCAAATTAGAAGAGGGAGGAAGAAGCTCACCAGACAAGGAATAACATTAAAGGAGAATATGGCTGAAGAACTCAGCACACACACCCCATGTCACTTGGAGGATCATGAAGAGGCTGAGGGTCAAAGTGCCTAAATGCAAAACTAACATTCTCAAATGGGGGCTGCTGGCAGACAACAACACGCTATGTAATTGTGGAGAGATACTACGTCTGGCTGATTTGCTGGTCTGCCTATTACTACCAGAAACATGTGCCGATGAGGATTTTAAGTTTGGCCAACAACAAAATGTGGCTTCATTTTGGCAATTTAAAGTTTGACCTGGACACAAAGGAAGAAGTGGAAAAGTAGATTTTGAGGAGACTGCAACTCTTAGCAACCTCCTTGGCATCATGACCTCTGAGGTACTCTTACAGTTGTTACCCATCTCTGCTTCTATAAACATGAATCTTAGAGAGAAAACAGCTCTTTAACTTCCTTGGTTTATGTGTGCTTGTTGCACAGGTGAATGACACGTGGTGAGGCCCACAGAAACTGTTCTCCACCATCTCACAAAGAAACCTTCATTCCCATCTGCTCAGCAGTATCATGTTCAGGATACTTTCCACACCGCCGTCCCCTGCGGATATGCATTTCTGCCTGCAAAAAAACAATTGTACATGCAGCAGAATCCATCCCTGGGTGAGGCAGCTGTTCTACTGCAAGCAGATTTAACACACCCAACACTTTTGACACGTGCCTCCCACTGTCTGGGCCCCCTGTGTGCAAAACACACAAACAAGAAGAGCCTGTTAATTATGAGGTGAAGGAAATGACAAACTCGTTTGGTTCCAGGCATGATGTCTTGACTCAGACTCAATGCGTTCCCCTGGGTGGGTGTGCGTATGTGTGCACACACATGTGTGTGCCATTTCTTGGAAGAAGTTTGCCCCCAAGACATTAGCCCATCCCCTACCTTCCATGCAAACTGTCATCTCTCATCAGAAAAGGCCACTCCTTAAGAGGCAGGAAGCTTTCTGTGGACTTCCTACCTCTTGCTGGTTGGAAAGCTTTGCTAGGGAGAATTTCACACACAGAACTTACAAGGAAGAGCAAAGAAAAAGCAGTTTGATCCACACGTTACTGCCTGGCAGTACAAACTCCCCTTCTCAGTTTGTACAGTCCAGACCACATGTGTGCTGCAAACAGAGGCCAGAAGAAAAACGGATATATTACACAAGTTATCCTCACACCAAATGGCTATGAATGTGTTGCTATATACCAGGGTTCCTCAAACCTGGCTCTCCAGATGTTCTCGGACTTCAGTTCCCAGAAGCCTAGTTGTATCTGACTCTAGGGTTCACTGCTCATTTCTTTTTCAAAGCTGAAGAGCCAACGTTTTTGTCTGCTTCTGTAGACATTTCCGTGGTCACATGGCAGGCATGACTAGACACCGGAGTGCACGGAACCCCTACAACATGTTTATAACCCCCACTGTTCAGAAATGGCCCCTCTAAATCACAGAATCTCTATGTTACAGAGATTCGGTGGTGTCACTGTGTGACTGGTCAGAGAGGAGATGCTTCTGAGAAAAGACCATTCTGTGGGTATAAAATGTATCAGACAGCCAGGCCTAGAGCCTTCACAGGCCAAAATTTGGAAGCCGCATCTCCCAAAATGAATCAACAGACACATTTTAGCCAAAGAGGGCAAAGTTTCATCAGTACCTTGTCTTTGGGCAAAGGGAAACTGAAGGGACATTAGCCCTGCTGAGGGGGGCGAGTGAAGATCTAAGAACCTGTCCTGGACTATTAATCACTCCTTTGAGCTCCTTGTCAACATCCTTGGGCAGAGAGAGCTACAAGCGAGGACTTCTTAATCTTCTGGAAGGAAGTGAGCTCTGGTTACCACTGAGCACAACCTGATACTTGTCAGCAGTAAACAGAGAGGAACAGGAAGGAAAGCCATTAGCATGCTTCAGCTAATGCCATGCAAAAACAGCTTGAAAACAGAGGTGGGGGCGAAGGGGAGGATTCCAATGGGTTAATCCATTTTAAGCCAATCTTTTCTCCAGAGAAAGGAGGCAGGAAGCCAGGAAGGAAAGACGAGGTCAATTCCTACTCCAGCCAACCTGACATGTGGAACAGGCCCTCTGCTGTCCTGTGTCGATAATGTCAAATACTTACATAAGGATACACTGCTCCTGAACATGGAGGTTCCCTTTAGCTGTCCTGACAACTAGCTGTTGATCATCCCTAACTCCCATGGGTTTCTCTACTCTCCCTCTCTTCTAAAGGAGGCCAAACTGGCAGTCGCTGAACCATTTACACAAGTGAACTGCACATGTTGACTATGCTTTGCCCAAATGAACATTTTCTTTTCTCTTTCATTTCATTTATTAGATTTATATATCCTGCCCTACTCAACAAAAATGTGACTCAGGGTGGCTTACAATAGAGAATATACAATAGGAATACAAATTACAAATACAGGTTACAAAGTTACATATCAGTAACAAGTCAATTTCCACAGTCAAAGCCCATATACAGTACAAGTAAAAGAGTAAAGAGATACAATGGGGCGGCTCTCCGTCCGTTCCCCAGCCCCCAAATGGAGAATATACAACAGAAATACAAATTACATATATAGTTTACAAAGTAACATATCAGTATCAGGTCAATTTCCACAGTCAAAGTCCAAATAGTTAGCCCCCAGATACAAAACGTAAAGGTACCCCAATAGCCCCAGCATCTTTATCTACACTCCAGGCGGGCGGGGCCAGGAGGGAGGCGACAGGTCCTTTTCAAACCGCGGGGCTGCCCAAATCAGCAGCCTAACTAGGCAGCGTTGCCCATTTCTTGTCATTGATGTCCGTCGTTGTGGGCTGCAACTCGAATCCGAGAATGCATTTTTTTCCTGAAGCAGGAAAAATGCCATTGGTGTGAATTTGTTTAAGGTGGATCCCATCTTGCATTGAAATGACCCACACACTATGATCACATAGCCATCTCCTATGGCACGTATGAAGTGAGACATGCAGGTTTTGACACCGGAACTGCAATGGACTGCCGCAGCCTTGAGGATATTATCAAGGTGCACCTTTGCAGTCAGTCTGTCTGGCATGGCCTCTTCTGCCTCCATGACTATTGGAAATCAGAGTTCCTACTCCGCTCATTTTGCCGTTGGGCCCAATATGATGGTTTCCAGTGGCATTTCCTCCACTGCAGGGACCATCACCCCACCTAAAAGGGCTCACTATTAATGTTAGGCCAGGATTAAAACTCACCAAAATGTCCTCCGTCGGATCCCTTGTGCCGGGTGAAAGCAGAGGGCACATGTCAGGGTCTGCCTAGCCAGCAGGTGACGTGATATCCAGATGGCCATAGAGACATCCAGTGGTGGGCTACAATTTTTTTTACTATCACACTGTGGGTGTGGTATGGTGGGTGTGACCGAGGGAAAAGCCCTGTGTTGCACCCGAATTAGGACTACTTTATTTCAAAACTTGGAAGGGAGGGGCCAGCCAGAATTTCTGCTACCAGTTCTGGTGAACTGGTGTGAACCTGCTGATGCCTACCACTGGTGACATCTGCCAATGCACGAACTCCTTGCTGAATAATGACTCCAAGGTAGTGGAATTGAAAGCATTGACTATTTGTTTGTGAATGAGAGATGCAGTTAGAGAGAGGCCATGTCTACCTGCCCCTTTTAATTGTCCCACAACTTGCAACTTCTTTTGTTTCAAATAGCATCACCACCTCCGTCACCCCACTATATAGACACAATGGATTAAAATAGCCACTGTTTGGGGTCCCCACCCCTCCTGCAGCACCATCAGGTTCTGTTTTTACCCTGGAGTAGCTTGTCATCATTAAATGCTCTTGTTTATTTCTATCACCAGTGGTTAAGAAGCTCACTTTGTTAGCTGGAAGGCCAGTAAATCGGCAGTTTGAGACCCAGGTACTGCATGACAGATTGAGTGCCCATCTCAGTCCCAGCTCTTGGGAACATGAAAGGAGCCTCATTCCGGCATCCCCTGAGTGGATTTTCTCCAGCAAAAATCCTTTCAACCCAGAATAATTTCTGACACAACGTTATTATTATTATCACAAAACTTCCCCATTCTACATCTTCCTTCATCTCTCATACTGGCTCATGTCAACTCCACCCCTATTCACTTGGAGAGTGTCCACAGGATTTCACTTTTTTTCCTTTATTTTAAAAAAATTGATATATGGTGTACAGCAGTTCTCAACCTTTTAAAGCCTCAGACAGCTTTGGGGGCCGGATGGCCATTTTGCCCTTCCTCCACCACATGGAACTTCAGGGTGTGTCGGAGATGGGGGGGGACATGAAATGGTACTGTGGGCCGCATCCGGCCCATGGGCCACAGGTTGAGAATCCCTGGTGTACAGCTAAACCTCTGCATATTTCAAAGGTTTGAGGAGGATGAAATTGCTTCCTATATTTGAATGTAAAGGTGCCTTCCAGGATCATAAGATCTCCTGAAAGCCCAAAGAATTTATAGACCATCTGGAGATACAGAATGAAAACATATGCAAGCCCATTACTATCAAAAATATATATTCACTTTACCTATATCTTTATTTCCCTCTGAGATTTTTTTAAAAAGTCTCAGTTCCTCATAATAGCAGACACAAGACAGTTGTTAAGAATACCCATAGTACTGAGTCTGGCACAGGCCCATAGTTACATTTTCTTCACATTTTTTGTGTAATGCTCCCAGTTGCAATAACCAGACAGCAAGTACCGAGAGATTATATGAGCCCTGGCGGCACAGTGGTTAAACTGCTGTGCTGGAGCCAAAAGTTTGTGAGTTTGATTGTGAGTTGACTCAGTCAAGGTTGACTCAGCCTTCCATCCTTTCAAGGTTGGTAAAATGAGTACCCAGAATGTTGGGGGCAAAGTGTGAACTATCTTGTGAACTGCCCAGGGAGTGCACTAAGCACTATGGGGTGGTATATAAGTGTACCGTATTTTTCTGGCGTATAAGACGACTGGGCGTATAAGACGACCCCCAACTTTTCCAGTTAAAATATAGACTACCCCTCTTCCAATGCACACCAAATAAAAATTAACCCACACTCAACCCGAAGACGCACAGCCCTCCGAGTTGAATGGGCAGGTTCTGGTGGAGAGCCAATCCACGCTCACGTTCTCCTCCTCGAGGTACAGGAAGATGTGTGCAGCTTGCTTCCCCTTGCTTCATACTCCCCGCACAGAGCAGGGACTCAGCCGCGGCACCCCCCACCATATGCGCCGGACATATGAAGCAAGGGGAAACAAGCTGCAGTTAAGTACCTGTCCTATAAAACGACCCCCGACTTTGGCACAGATTTTTCGGGGTTAAAAAGTAGTCTTATACGCCAGAAAATACAGTAATTGTTTTTGCTTTTGCAATTGTTACTGTTATTAAAGCAAGTGTTTATTGGACCATTGCACATGTTATATTTAGTAAAACATGCATAGAAATGGTCTGGACACGTGTGTCTCCTGGGCTGCATCTGGGCTGTCTCTGCTTGGAACATGCACCTGCTTAATACTGAGAAACAGCTGTGCCCTCTGCTCTGCCATGGGTACTGTGTAGCCTCCATTGTCACTGAGCAGGATGACCAGTGTCACTTAAAAGGAACAGGGGAAAGTGTTGTGATCCAGCCCTCCTCCAAATCCAAAGAGGACATGGATCAGGAGGCACTCCCTATACCCAGTCTGGTTCTGTCTGCACCGGAGCCTAAGGATGCCCTGAGCCAGGGATCTCAGCCTGCACCTGGCCCAAGTCTGTTTTCCCTAGGAGCTGACCTGTCAGATCAGGAGCCTGGTTCTGACAGTGATCAGCCCTCAGTCAGGGAGAGGTCCAGGTAACAGCTACACCTGAGATGCAGGCAGGCTAGGGCGAAGCGCCAAAGAAGGCTCCCAGCTGATACTGATTAGATGGGAGGCTTATAAGCAAGCTTCTTGCAGCCTGTCAGCGTTGGTACAACTCTCATACAAAGACCAATGTCCTGCTTGACTCCAGACTGCTTGCTGTGACCCTGCCCTGCCTGCCCTGACCCTGATTACTTTGCCAACCCTGACAATGGCCCTGGACACCCTTTGGATTAGACTACTGACTCGGACTACCAGTAAACAGACCTTGACTTGCCTCTTGGACTTTGGTATCTGGACTATCCCTGAACAAGACTCTCGGTGTAGTGCCACTGTGCGGCAACTGCGCCTGCCCAGGCAGGTCAGCACAGAAAGATGGCATGAGAAAAGCAGGAAGAGCAACCATTTTGAGTTGGGATGTTAGCTGTGAATCCTGGCAAGCGAAATATCCATACTAGGTGAGTGGCTAACCGTGGTGCTTGGGTACTAAAGGGAAAGGTTTGAAGGGAAGGAGTGATGATCACACAGCTGACTGTGCCACTTACTTGATGGTTTCCTGTCCACACCACTTGGGCATCCATCAAGTGCCCGCAGCCCGTGGAGTCTGTGGGAGACAAGTGGTGTGTCAGCCAATAGCCCCTCTCTTTGTATTCCTCGAGAGCTTTAAGAGGTTCTGCCCACCTTGGAAGATTGCCACCTGGGGTAGTCAGCTTCTGCCTGTGTTGTAGGAGTGCCCGAAATACAGTGGGAACTCCAGGAAGCAGGAAACTGAGAAGAGGCACTGGATGGGGGAGAAAAGTGAGCAACTGAACAGAAAACACTTGAGAAGGATTTGTGGGAAGTCTCAATCTTGGAAGGCATCCAGTCTGGAGAGTTATAGCATAAAGCAGGGATTCTCAACCTGTGGCCAGGGAGCCAGATGCGGCTCATGGCATCATTTAATGTAACCCCCCACAGCCTCCACCACACCAGGAAGTGCCATGTGGTTGAGGAAGGGCAAAATGGCCATCTGTCCCCTGAAGCTGTCTGAGGGAGCGTGACTTGGCCCCCAGCTTTAAAAGGTTGAGAACTTCTGGCATAAAGAGTATGTGTGACCAATTTACCAAGTCATCCCGGCTCAGGGGGAGAAGTGGAATGTAACTTTCCTTGGAACTGCAGGAGCGGGGATGTTGTTACTGGCATGAAGAGAAGCCTGGGAGCAAGCAGGGGGAAATGCCCTGCCTTTACCACCAGCTTGAAAGACTCCCAACTGAGAAATTTGAATGTTTTCCCACAAAAGCGAGGGGTGATAAGTGGAGAGGACATTTAATCTGCATTTTTAGAAGGACATGTAATCCACATTCAGGGAAAGGATAGGAATGAAGGGAGGGTGCAGAACAGAGCTGACATCAGCCTTCATAGAAACCCACTGGGTTTGAGAAAACAGGCTGATCCAGGCCAAAGACCCTCATAATCCAAGATCAAGGGGTACACAGAAAGAGCCTCCTCAAAGATTGTGGTATTTCTGAACCACCGCCAGGTGTGTTAACGGCTAATCTTTCTCACACTCGGTCAGGTGAAAAGAAATGCAGAATGAACTCACCAAAAGGTGCCTTCAATTTGGCAGTTTCATATCTGGCCTAGACATGGAAGAAGAATCCAAGATCAAAATGAACAGCATCGAAGGCCATTCTGATTATTTCAGTACCTGTGATAGAAAACATTTCTCCTGTTCTTTCTGACAATAAAAATGCAGCCATTAAAAATTTAATAGCTAATGATTGGCAGCTCTTCAATGAAGGAAAAAACCCAGCCACAACTTAACTTTGCCTTATGTTAGAGCAGGGGCACCCAAACTATGGCCTGTGGGCCCAATTAGGCCTGTGCATATCATTAATGCAGCCCACGGTGAATACTTTTGCCTTATCACAACGCTTTGCTTTTTATTCAAGTAAAGTCTTATTTCCAAGGAATTTGGACTTTGCTTACCAACTTGCCACCTAACTACCATTTTATTTTTAAACCGCTACCACACACAAAACTTCCACAGCTCATTGTTTGTAGATCAGAGACGGGAAGGGAGAGTTGCCGACGCAGGGGTGACGCACTACCAACCCCGTTCTCACTCTTCCTGCCTTTGTGACAGTGCTCATCTCTGTTTAAAGCCAAAGAGCCAGTGCTGTCTAGACACCAGAGTGTGCAGAACACTGTTTACCTTCCCACTGAAGTGGTACTTATTTATCTATTTCCAATGTCTTGCTTTCAAACTGCTAGGTTGGCAGGAACTGGGACAGAGACAAAAGCTCATTCTGTTGTGCAATACTCAGGTCTTGAACTGCTGACCTTCCAGTCATCAAGTTCACCCTCTTAACTAGGGTTGCCATACATCCCGGAAAACCAGGATTGTCCCTGATTCATGGTCAGAAAAATTGTCCTGGCCAGTTCAATAAAAATCATGTTAAATTCCTGGATTTTAAAACTTACTGATGGTGTGTTATAATACACCATTAAAATAAATTCAAACTGTCAAACAAGTAATTTCCTGCCACATTGGAGTTTACCTGGAGACAAATCTTAACCTCCCTGCCTCACACCACTGCCCAATAAGTATGACCAATGTGTTTCCTGGAACTGAGGACCTTAACAGTGGACTGTGACGCGACTTCTCAAAAGTACAACAGATCACCTTACAGTAAGAATTAACTGCTGTAAATAAATTCATTTATGTATTGATATATTTAATGTGAAAGTATTTTATAGCTGTCATTATATTATGTTTTTTAAAAATATATATTTTGTAGATAACCTGTCCATTTTTGTCAAGTATAATTCTATCCCAGTTTTGTGAGAGAGAATTATGGCAACTCTACTCTTAACCACTAAAGCATCAAAATTCCAAAACCTTTATAACTTGTAACACATCTGTAACACAATATTTCAGCCTTATTTCCTCTATCTATAAAATAGGTGTGATATTGTCTTTTATTTGAGAGTTCCTGGCAACTTAAGCTAGATAAGGCTTTGAAAGTACTTTGCATTTTAATCATGAATGATTTCTTTCTCCCTTTCCTTTTTATTTCTTCTCAGTTGAAACACTGGGCATTCTGCCTCCTGGGGTGGATCCTAATGGAAATCTCCTAGTGCTACCAATCATAGCATTACTTTCTCTGCAAGTTACAAATAGATTTGAAATTGACCACACATCCCTCGGGGTTGTAGCTGCTTGTGCCTTTATTTGTTTCAGCATCTTATTTGTGTGCGTGCATGCTCATTTATAGTCTTTGAAGAAGTGCAAGTGAAAATATAACACAACACAATTTTTAAAACGATTGTTGGCAGCGTAGAAGAACAGGGGAACAGTTACATTTCCTTCTAGTTGAATATTTTTACCTATCTGGTTCTAAATCCCAATAATTTCACCTGAGAATACCTGCTAGTTCAGAGGTGGCCCACCTTGGTGCTCTAGGTGTTGTGGAAATTCAATTCCCAGAAGCCCTGATCAGCACTACTAATTTCCAGTTTGCACACTGTGTGCCATGACCACAATATCTGAAATGAACTTTTCTCTTTCATATTGTCCACCTTTTTCCTTTCCTGGCCTGGTGCTCCCTTTTTTTTTTTTTGGCCACTTCTACCCCTCCTTCCTTCATTCCACTTTATCCCATTTGTGCTTCTAAATGCACATCACCAAATTCTCTCTGCTGCTCACATTCCGGAGTCTAGATGGGAGGAGCAATATCAGTACATGACAAGATCTGTGGCTTTTTGCACACACACACTGAGATTGTAAGACACAATATTTACCAGTTTTTCTTAGCGGTCAGTACCCATCATTTCTTCGCCTTTTAATCCTTCTGATGAAAGGAGCAGCCCCTCTGGCCATCCACCCCAAAGACTCTGCTTTCCAGAGTTATGCTAAGTTGGAGCGACAGGGTTTGGAGTAACCCCACAAGCACTTCGAAAGGGGAAAGCTTGTTTTCAGACACAATCTGGTTTCCTCTGAAACAAATTGCAGCATACAGAATCCACACAAGAGGTTATAGGGAGAGGCACAGAAATGGCAGGCTGAAGCAAGCTTGAATCCAGATGTAATTAGCACATGTTCTTTTTTGGATACAATAGCAGCTCTGCAATAAAATAAAAAGAGATCGTACCTACTGTCAAAGATTTTAGGAAATATTAAGAACACCAAAGAATGGGAAAGATGGAAGGAAACAGATGTGAATTTTATGGGCATCTTCTCTTAGGCAACTTTGCAGAAGCCCCACTGAAATGCTCCATGGTTATTCATTTCAGTGGTGCATGCATTTCCCAATCAATCATAAGTGGGCAGAAATTAGGAGGGAGTAAGGCACTAATGGTTAGCTGCAGTGGCTCAAGTGACTAAGATGCTGACTGGGAGGCAGAAGGTCAGCAGTTCGATTCCCGAGTACTGCACGACGGAATAAGCTCCAGTCTCGGTCCCATCTCCTGCCAACCTAGCAGTTTGAAAGCAAGAAATTGCAAGTAGATAAATAGGGACCACTTTGGTGGGAAGGTAAACAGCGTTCCGTGTGCTCCAGTGTCTATTCATGCCTGCCACATGACCACGGAAACGTCTGCAGAAGCAAACAGTGTTGGCTCTTTGGCATTGAAATAGAGATGAGCAATGAACCCTAGAGTCAGATACGACTGGCGTTCGAGCAAGGGAAATCAAGACACTAATGAGATAAAATGAAAGAAGAAAAGTGTCAAAGCAGGAGTTCAGTTGAACATGAAGACAAAAAAGATGATTGCTGAAAAATTGCATTGCTTTCGCATTGACAATGAAGGAACTGAAATTGTGAAATATTTTTTATAGCTTGGTTCAATCATCAATGGAGACTGCAGCCAAGAATCAGAAGAAGACTGAGATTCAGAAGTACAACGATGAAGGGATTTGAAAAGGACATCCAATGTAAGGCTGTGTCACTGGAGACCAAGACCAATATAGCAATTACACTTATATACTACCCCGTAGTGTTTGTGCATTCTCTGGGCAGTTCACAAGTAAATTAGCATTTTGCCCCACTATGTACAAGTGTAAAAGATGGACAGTAAAGACAGATGACGGGAGGGGGTGGGGGTGGGGGTGGGGGTGGGGATCCATTTGAAGTATGGTGCTGGAGAAAAGCTTTGCAGATATCCAAGACTGCCAGAAAGACGAAAAAGTGGGTCCTAAATCAAATTAAGTCTGACCTTTTTCTGGAAGAAAAAAATGATGAAATTTTGAGTCTCTCATACTTTGGGTACATCATGAAAAGGGAAAAGACAATATTGTGGGAAAGGTGGAGGGAAGCAGGAAAAGAGGAAGACCAAGCATGAGAAGGGTTGACTTCCAAAATAAATAGGCTTCAGTTATCAAATTAAGCAGTGTTTTTGAGGACAAAACATTTTGGAGGTCGCCATAAATCAGGGGTGACTTGAGAACATGTAATAACAACTTCAAGATACAGTTTAGATTTTCCCATAGCTTATTTTATTTTTAAGAAAAATTAATATAACAACATATATCAATACATTTGCACCCAATAACAATCCAAATATTTGGACTTGAGGCACTGCAATGTCCTAGGCTAGTAAACTGTGACTAAATTTTTAATGGCTGCAGCGGCTGCAGCCACTGTGGCTGCTGCGGCTGCTGCAGCTGCAATGCCAACAACAGGGAGAGTGAGTACACACTCACATGGGGAAACAGATCACAAATTGTAGGGGTTGTATAGTAATCTGGTGATCATATAATGTACAGGGAAATATACTCTACCCCTACTCAGATCTGTCCCAAAGCTGAAACCTTTTTGGTCCAGCTGTAGTGCTGCTAGTTTTGGGAGTTTGAATTGAAGTGATTGTCTGGCAGATGGAGATGAACTGTGAACAAGAGCACATGGCTACCAGCTAAGGCAGAGATTCTCAACCTATGGCCCATGGGCCATGGCACAATTGCATGTGGCCCACACTGCCACCACTGCCGCTTTTGCAGTTTTCCCCTCCGCCACCACTTTTGCTGCCGCCGCCACCGAAAGTAGAAGCGGACGCATCTGTGACAGCCACAGATATGTTTTGTGGCAGCATTTATGGTGGGGGAAACCACCAGTCTGGCCTTCTCAGCTGTCTGGTGAGGCATGGTCCAGCCCATGGCTTAAAAAGGTTGAGAACCCCTGAGCTAAGGTAAAGGTCACCCTTGCTTGAAAGTCAGTCATAGCTGACCCTAGGGTTTGGTGCTCATCTCTTTACAGCCAAAGAGCCAGGGTTGTCTAAGTCTGCAGACATTTCTATGGACATGTAGCAGGCATGCCTCGACACTGGAGTGCACAGAACACTGTTTACCTTCTCACTGAGGTGGTGCCTATTTATCTACTTGCAATTTGTTGCTTCCAAACAATTGGCAGGAGCCACACTGTCTCAAACATTGTTATTATAGGTGGCCACTGTCCCACTGGCCATGCTAATTGGATGGTTCAGAGAACTGCACTCCTAAAAGTAACATTTTCAAGTTCTGAGTTAAATATGCTTGGGATTAGTATCAGTAGCACAATAGCATGTGGGCAGTAGCAAGGCTATATCAATGATTTTACAGAAACACGTGGGGTTTGAAAACATATTTAAAGGAAATGAGATACGGCTCTATACTTAAAGATCAAGTGGGGGTGAGTTTGGGGGGGGGGGTTATCTGAAAAAGACCTTTGTAAAAATCATCCTCTTTGCTCAAAAAAGAAAGAGTAGTGTCTTCCTAGCATTCTAGCATTTTAGACCATAAGACCCATAAGCCCAGCATAATATGACACATGATCAGGGATTGGAGGAGTCATAGATCCAAACATCTAGAATGTTGTCTGCACCCTGGTTTAGAGTGTAACCTTAACAATAAGTCTCCAGTTTCTCTGAAAGCGAGAGAAGAATGTGGTTGTATTGTTTAAAAGATCAGGACCTTGGAGAGCGGCCATCACGCATTCAGGAAACCATTTATCTGACTCCCTGATGCACAAGCCCTTCAACCACCACTTCTGTGTAGCAGAGGATTACAGTCTTGATATGTGTGTGTGCATACAGCAAAATAGTAGGATGCAAGAGTTTATGCAATTGCAAAGAACAGAGTAGAGCTTTGAAAAGTTACCATTTCCTGGGCTATGCTAGGTAAGGGGTTCTGGAACTTGTAATTCTGGATAATGAGACCCCCATATCTGATTATACATCGGCAATGCTGGCTAAAGATCTTGAAAGTTGTAGATCAACACATCTGAAGAGCCAGAAATCCCCCACCCTTGATCAAATTGAAGGCACAGTTTATTCCAGTGCAACAGAATAGTCCAGTTCAGAAGCAGAATGCTCTGGAATGAATTCATTACTGGATAGCACTCTGAGTCAGAGCTAAGCTGTGCCCTTATTGGGTATGATGACAGACCAAATTGCTTTGTAGAAATGCTACAGAAGCTTCTTTTGTGTCCCAAGCAAAGCTGCCAAAATAAAGCCACCTTCTTGGCTTTGTTGTTGGCCAAACTTAAGTCCTCATCAGTGCATGTTTTGGGCAGTAATCAGCAGACCATATACGTGTTTAAGTTATGGGGAAGCAGTGATGACTGTTGTCCATCAGAACCAATTGTGTAGCCAATGAAGGAATGCCAAAGGCAGCAATGAATGGGCTTAATTTAATACTGGCTTTGTTCTCTTCCTCCTCCTTTGCAATGATTGAGTAGGACAACTTCTTTATTAATGCTAAATCTACCATTGAACCAACTTATGAGTAGTCTTTTATATTGGTTCAGTAGGCTTCTCACTATCATATTTGATCCTTTGCTGACAAGGAAGTGTGTCCCCTGCCACCTTTTCTAGTTTCCAGACATGGAGCCACAGACCCACTCTCTCTAATGGGCCAGCCTCCACTGGGAGATGGGCAAGGTGGAAATGAAATTGTCTCTAAAATTAGTAGGGCAGAGAATTGTAATTCAGAATTAGAAAGGGGGAAGGGGGAAAGTAATAATTTCTGCTGCTTTGCTGTCATCAGCATTGCTGCTTGTGAGCGCAAGATGCGTCTCCTTTTGTGTTTTGCTGAAGAATTTCCAGTTGACCTGATGGCCTGAGCTCCTGAGTTGGAATGCAATTTCATGGTGGCAGGGAATTTCATGTCATCTCAAAAGTTGCCAGATCAATCCTGAAACATAGAATTGCTCAACCATGCTTGGAAGGACTATATTTTCCATTTGAACAAATGGAGCACCACTAGATTGCCTTTTGTCTGCAGATTAAGATGGGAGGATAATTAAAAATGAAAAGCACACTTTGACTTCCACTCATCAAAAGCACTCGGCGCTTCATTTTTACTTAAGCAGTCAACCTCCCTGCATTCAGTAGCTATTCCACTTCTAATTCTATCAGAATCATCACTACTCTTGTGCTGGCCAATGTTGACTGGCATAAACCAAGGGATGAGGTTCTAATGACCTGAAACTCTCTAATCTGAGATCAGCTTTGTTTTGCAATGTAACTGTAATGTCCCAGAGAAGTTTGCCAATTTTACATCCTTTCTCTCCAGTTAAATAAATCAGTAGTAGGCAAATATGGCTTCTGAAGTGCCAAACTCAGTTGTTTAGACTGTTTCTGCTTTGAAAGAGAGTGTCTCTAGACTACAAATCTCAGAAATCCCTAGCCATCATGTCCAGAGGCTATGTAATCCAAGGAAAATTGCCCTTAGAAATTATTGCAAAAGTGGTGTGCTATCAGCCACATATTTATTTTTTTGCTAAACCTCTACCATCTTCTTTAGAATTGTGGTGGCTCAAGTGGTTAAGACACTGAACTCACTGACCGGAAGGTTGGCGTTTGATTACCTGGTACCGCATCACGGAATGAGCTTCCGTTTCTGTCCCAGATCCTGCCAACCTAGCAGTTTGAAAGCAAGACATTGCAAGTAGATAAATAGGGACTACTTCAGTGGGAAGGTAAAGAGCGTTCCATGCACTTCGCTGCCACATGACCACGGAAATGTCTGCAGAAGCATACAACGCTGGCTCTTCAGCTATGAAATAGAGATGAGCACTGAACCATACATGTCAAGTATCCCGGATTGGCCGGGATTTCCCGTATTTTTGCGCCGATTTTCATCATTTCCCACCCGGAGCTGCCGCTGCCCCATAATTTGGCAGCGGGGGGAAATGAGTTACTGTGCATCCCTTCTGCACAGCTTACTTCTACGTGTGCATAGAAGGCTTTTACACATGCGTAGAAGGCTTTTACGCATGCGTAGAAGGCTTCTGTGTAGAAGGTGATGCGTAAAAGCCTTCTACGCATGCGTAAAAGCCTTCTACGCACACATAGAAGTGAGCTGCGCAGAACGTTTCTGCGCAGGTCCATTGTACACATGCGTAGAAGGCTTTTACGCATGCGTAGAATGGACTTGCGCAAAAACGTTCTGCGCAGAAACGTTCTACGCATGCGTAAAAGCCTTCTACACATGCATACAACGGACATGCACAGAAACATTCTGCGCAGGTCCCGTAATCTCCGGAGCTGTGCTTGACAGGTTTGCACTGAACCCTAGAGCCGGATATGATTGGTTTTTTGAGTAAGGACAACCTTTACCTTTACCTAGTGAAAATAAAATGGGGAGTAGGGTCACATATAATGTTTTGAGCTCCCTGGAAGAAGACAAATATGATGTTATGATGATCTCTTTTAAGGGAAACAACATAAAATTGCTTCTCCTCATGCCACATGTTTTGAACAAGGCAGAGAATAAGTAATGAACAATAAGTGGAGTTTAGGAAATCACCCCAACCCTGAATGAAACAAATGCAGTTAAGGGCTGGACATTCAATACATGCATACTGGAAAACAAAGTCCATACTAAACAGCTGGAGGAAGTGGGGGGAGAATGAAGAGAAATGGATCTGCGTTTGGTTTCATGGGAGAAAAGGGCTTTTCAAAATTCAAAGTGACAAATGACGGCCTCTGCGCTTTAATTGATGTGACGCTGGGCTGACATCGCAACTTGGCAAGAAGGCGGAAGGGGGAGGGGAAAGAAGAGGATAACTAATGTGTGTGTGAGAGAGAGACAGAAAGAAAGAAAGAGAGAGAGAGAAGGAGTTGGGGAGAACCAAAGCCAATCAAATGTTAGAAATAGGTCTGAAAGAAGCAGTTTTAATTTCAGGAGTTTGGTCAATAAAATCTCTCTCCCTACCACCCATGGTTTATCTCCATTCTTTGAGTTTGCATGATTCGTCATTGTTCAATTCACAAACCAAACTCTGATTTTATGGCCAGGTTCTATGAAAAGAAGTGGAAAATGATAATCTAAAATCCATTAAACTCTCAGAAGGAAAGAAGCTGAGAAATATCATGCGTCCCAGGCCTGACCTTTGGTCTCAACTGTGTGCAAATCTAAGGGTAAAGGTAAAGGTTTCCCTTGCTTGAAAGCCAGCCGTATCCGACTCTAGGGTTCACTGCTCATCTCTGTTTCAAAGCCAAAGAGCCAGCACTTCTCTGCTTCTGCAGATGTTTCTGTGGTCATGTGGCAGGTATGACTAGACACCGGAGTGTACGGAACACTGTTTAACTTCCCACTGAAGTGGTCCCTATTTATCTACTTGCAATTTCTTGCTTTCGAACGGCAAGGTTGGCAGGAGCTGGGACAAAGACGGGAGCTCATTCTGTGCTGCAGTACTTGGGAATCGAACTGCTCACCTCCCACCAACCACTACCATATATATATATATAACCACAGCTCCTTTAATATACTTAGCAGACTATAAAGCCATACCATTTTTGACTCACATTGTTTTATGGTGGATTAACTTTCTATTTGTTTCCATGTTTATGTAGGCTCACACAGGGGATTCTGGATGCTGTAGTCTTAAAGAGTCATTGTTCTCATCTCCACAATTGGTAGAATATGTATACTTTTTATTATCATGAGATAAGGTTTTAATCTGAAAATGTCACAATTATTTTGTTAGTCTTTCGGCTGTCATAAGAGTCTTCATGCTCATCTATCACTATAGGATATTTAATTTGCTTTGGACCCAGAATTTTTACTTATTTATTATTGTTTCTTCTGATGGAAGCATTATTTTTATGCATTATACTGTTTTAATGCTATGAGCCACCCAGAATGGGAAACTTTTGCTCTCCAGAGGGGTTATAGGTAAAGGTCACCCTTGCTCGAAAGCCAGTCGTATCTGACTCTAGGGTTCAGTGCTCATCTCTGTTTATAGCCAAACAGCTATACAAATGTAATAAACAAATTTGCTCGTGACTGGGACCTCCCTACACATGTGTGCAAGAATTTCATCCTATATTTATTTGAGTCCTTCCACAATCAGCATTTGCCCAATTTTGCCTTTCACTCACAATACCATCTTCTGAATGGATATGAGCCTCAGGTCCACTGGCTCGGATCCAGGAAGAGCTTTATGGCAAGAACAAATATTCTTGAGGGTACGCAAGAGCAAAACCAAATTAGAAGATGGGGGAAAGAGTTCACTGAACAAGGAGCATCATTAAAGGAGGATGTGGCTGAGGAACTCAACCTTCCCAACGTCACTTGGAGAACTCTGAATAGGTTGAGGGTTGGAGTGCCTAAGTGTAAAACCAACATGCTGGCAGACAACAACATACTGTGTGAATGTGGAAAGATAAAGAATCCGGCTCATTTAAAGGCCTGCCGATTACTGCCAGAAACATGCACTGATGTGGTCTTAAGTTTGGCCAACGACAAAGCCAAGAAAATGGCTTCGTTTTGCCAGTCCAATGTTTGGTCGGGACATGAAAGAAGAAAAACTGTCTACACAACATAGGGTTCAAACCAGTGTTAACAGAGTTCAAGTGTGACCAAAACCCCCACCCTCTTTGCTTTCTAGAAATTTCCAACTCCACTGCTATGTGGTGGTGTATTTTTGTTCTACTTTTCTCCAATTTGCTCTAGTGAAGAATCTACTCTTGTGGGCCCCAGTATCATGTTCTTCCATGTTAATCCACTCACTTTGTAGGTGGATGTCATCTAATGACATTTCCTTGTGAACATTTTACTGCTGACGAAAATGGAGGGAGAAGAAGACAGGGAAGATTTGCAAAAAAAAAAAGAGAGATGAAAAAAAGAAAGACTATGTCAGGGGTTCCCAACCTAAGGCCTGTGGGCCAGATTCGGTCCATGATGATGCCATTTCATGTGTCCCCCCATCCCTTCAAGGGCATTCAAGAACCAAAATGGCCACCCCTTTGAAGCTATTGGGACAAAATGGCCACCCACAGTGTGCTGGCAGTGCAAAATGGCCATCCGGCTCTCGAAGCTGACTGAGAGAGTGTGACCCAGCCCCCGGCTTGAAAAGGTTGGGAACCCCTGATCCATGTTGTGGCTGAGAGGTCATGGAGCAATTCCATATGTGTGTGGACAGGCAGTATTAAACATCCAGTAACAAATACTTTCCCCCGTTAGGACACAAGTACCAAGATGATGAAGTCAAATCTGCTGGAAAAAACATACAACCACTACCCCTCATTTTGTGAATGACCCCTTAGCTAGCTGTTATTCATGAGGCCAGGTAGTGGTTAAATTGCTGTACAGCAGCCAAAACATTGTAAGTTCAATCCTGATGGAAAATAAGGTTGACTCAGCCTTCCATCCTTCTGAGGTCAGTAAAATGTGTACGTAGCATGTTGGGGGTAAAATGCTAATTACCTTTAAACCACCCAGAGAGTGCACTAAGCGCTATAGGGCGGTATAGAAGTGTAATTGCTATTTTAGTAGAAGGAGTTATAGTACCATTTGTATTTCCCCTCATAAATTTGGCGGGGCTCACATTTTACATTGCCATCCTATGCACCTTAAGAAGTAAGTTTCATTATTTTCAAAAGGAGTTAACTTCCAGACATAGTATTGCAGCCTAGGCTCAGGCTAAGACCCACTGTCAGATGAACAGTTGAATACGGATGCTCAATGTGAGGGTAGGTTTCAATTCATTTATCAAGCACAGGGATGTAACCCTTCTGATTGGACTGCACTTATCTGATTGTCAGTAACTCTTCTAGCTTCCAGCGGGTCATAAAAAGTTCAGACCAATAGAAATACCAATAGTTTATATTGACACATTTGGCTGCTGCAATCTGCCGGACGCAGACTATATTTAGAAAGAGGGGGAGGGCAGAAAGATATTGACAGTGTTATTTAAAATTGTGCCCTGCTTGTCATATCAAACAAATTCACCTTTTTTTGAAAAAACAGTCAATGTAATTAATTAACAATTTTACTTATATCTCATGTTTCATTTCAGAAGTTCAAGCTATGTTTCCAGCCTGCATTCGATCTTGACTACAATTCTGAGATGAAAGTTAGGATAAAATCTCATGGTGACTGGCCCAGGCTCATCCAGTGGACATTACGGCTGATTTGAACCTAGGTTTTCTGGGTTCTAGTCCCACATGAGTAGGCAGCCAGGAAAGAAATGCACCTTAAGTTATATCACTGCCCCAAATGCTGAGCAGGCATATAGCTAACCAGTTATCTTTTCCTCACTATGAGGAGATTGATTTATTGATTGGACTTGTATGCAGCCCACTCGACTACGCGAATCATGGCAGCTAACAGCAATCACAATATATCACAATACATTTAAAGTTAAATACAATAAAAATGCAATCTATACCTATAAAATGGTGCGTTAACCGTTGGAATGTGACAAAGGATGTTTAGTCAGGCCCTACTAGCCCATAACGGGCCTCCGTTCACTCGCCCGAACCCGGTTCGCAGGGAACTGTCAGGTTGAAATTTGCGCCAGTGGCGCAGGAGCCCCCCGGATGCAAACAAAAAAAGGGAACTTCAATTCCCAAAGTTCCTTGCTCTGCGCCGCACCAGAGTCAATCAGGCTGAGCGGCGTGAGCAAAAGGAATGTTCGGAAACGCGCCACTGCCAATCAAAAATAAGCTGCAGGAAAAAAACTGCTGCACTAACTAAAATTGCGCATGCCAAACTACAAGCCCCAGCGTCCTGCGCACCATTAGCATGCAAAACGCTGAGACAGCCGGCACATGAAAAATATAAATTAAAAAGGCAGGCCGCGAAACCCACACACACCCCACCACCGCATACAGCGGCGATGGGATTCCCGTGGTCCGGCCACCCAGCCCAGCCCACGGAAATACCCCCACCCCCATCACAACACTGCATCAAGCAGCGATGGGAATTCCTGTGGTCCGGCCACCCAGGCCAGCCCACGGAAATACCCCCCATCCCAATGCCGCATGAAGCAGCGATGCAATTTCCATGGTCCGGCCACCTAGGCCGGCCCACGGAAATACCTCCCCCCCACGCCGCATCAAGCGGCGATGGGATTCCCATGGTCCGGCCACCAAGGCGGGCCCACGGAAATGCCTCCCCCCCCCCCACGCTGCATCAAGCGGTGAGGGTATTTCCGCGGTCCAGCCCCTGAGACCGGCCCACGGAAATACCCCCACCCCCAACACAAAACAACAATAACCAAAAACAGTCAAAAATATTCAAAACCAAAATAAAAACAGAAAAAGTAAACACAAAAGCATTCAAAAACACAATCCAAAAAGAGTCAAAAATATTCAAAACTAAAAATAAAAAACAGAAAAAGGAAACACAAAAACATCCAAAAACAAAGAATACAAAACACACAGAACCCCCCCCCCCAAAACAACCCCCCTCCAAAAAAAAAATTTTAAACCAGGGAGCTTACCAGGAGATGTCTTCACTCCATGACAACTGGGACTAAACTGAGGAAAGAAAGAGATGACTTACCGGAAGAAGAAGCGACACCCAGAGGACAGTAGAGAAAAATAGTAAAATACAAAAAAAGCTCACTACCCCCACCCAGAGGCCACAAAAGAAAAAACATTCAAATATATTCAAAATAATAAAAATAATTTCCAAATTAATGTAATAAGTTATCAAAACATTCAAAAATATTCACAAAAATCACAAATAATTCAAAAAAAAAAGAAATAAGTTTTCACTCAAAAAAACAAAACATCTAAAAACAGTATAGAAACATTGATTTTTTTAAAAAAACCATATTCTTACACATTCTAAAAATTATTATCCAGGGTACAACTATTTAAAAAAATTCACATAGTAACACATTATTTGGTAAAATAAAATAATTATAAAAAATTATATCATCCTTTCCTCTTTTAAAAAACAAAAAAACAAAAACAAAAAATAACAAATCACAGTTTATAATAGTCCATGCATAAAAATAAAAATTTAAAAAACCATAATTAAAAACTAACCTCATTTGCATAAACATAAAACAAAAACCTTCCAACACAATTTAAAACACCCCGGCACCGCCGGGCAAAATGTGCTAGTATGATATAATACAGCAACAACAAAATATCAACATTGCATTTCTGTTCAGATATCATGTTTACTTCCCCCTGAAGGTTGCATTACTCTGTTGCAAAGAGCCTTGTGCCTTCTTACAGACTAATGGGTTTTATTTGATGTAAGTGGTTACAGATTGTGTCCCACATCATCAGATGCACAACTGAACAATTATTGCTGTATGTGCATCTACCCATATAAATGAGCAGAGATGGGGAAAGTTACTCTTTTTTACCCACTGAGCCCCAGTGGTAAAAGCACTGTGCTTTCAGACCGAAAGGACAGGGTTCGATTCCCCGAGAGCTGCACAATAGGGGACATGAAAAGAGCCTCATTTGGGCGTCCCCTACAAAAATCTTTTCCACACAGAGTAATCATTGACACGAAAACACACCCAGAATATCCCATCTAGCATAGGTTGGGTTATTCTGGGAGATGTAATGTGAAAAGTAACTGTTCTGATCCCTGTCAGTGAAAATGCACAAAGCTCATGCCATGCTTTCCCCTTCTGTTGGTGGATGACATCTAAGACATCTAAGTCAGCAAACTATAAAAGGAATGCCCTTGTGGAATTCCTTTTCAGACTCTGCATCTAGAAGGTTTAGGAGCTGATATTTTCTGGGCTGTGATCCTGACTCAAAAGTTCTCATTTGAGGTGGTTTGAGAGGCAAGTTGTAGCAAGGGAATTCTTCAGTATCATTTCTGCAAAAACCTCTTCGTTTTCTAGAAATTTTCCCATCAAGGCAGAAGATTCAAAAATTACAGTTGTAATGAGGGTCAAGTTAGGTTTATGTGCAACACCAAGCACATAAAATTGAGAAAGCTGCTATATCAAAACATGATTCTGTGGTAAAAATAGACAAAACTCATCTGCTATAATAATCCCAATATGTTTGAGTGGATGCCTACTTGTAATAGAGTTTTGAAAAATGGGCCTCTTAGCATACTGCAGTCCTGCTTTAAAGAACTAACAGGTTCTTTAAAGAAATATAAATAAATATACAGTAAAACCCCTATTTACAAAAAAATCTGTTCCGTACACTTTTTGCTTAAATCAATTGTTTTTGTAACTCAAAACAAACCCATAGGAAAAATTATTTTTTTACGTAACTCGAAGCAAACCCAGAGGGGAAATGAAATTTTTATATAAATCAAAGCAAACCCATAGGGAAAAGAATTTTTACATAACTCAAAGCAAACCCATAGGAAAAAGAATCTTTATGTAACTCGAAGCAAACCCACAGGAAACCGTGTAAATCGGGACATGGCTTTAGCATAAAATCATTATGTAATTTGAATTTTATGTAACTCGAGGCATTTGCAAGTCAAGACTTTATAGCCTTTGTTTAAAGGCTGCTTTACCTTTTTTCTGGATGACTTGACTCACTCACCAATAGCTAATGTTATGACTGCATATTAGTACTGTATGTTCTTTCTGTGAGTCCCGTGTTTGGACTTGTCTTGGCATTTCTGGTCAAGGAATACTGAGCAAAGCAAATAGCAACTACTTAGCATTCCAACAGATTTCTCTCAATGTTTGGGTTTTTGACACCTCTGTTGATATGTTCATTTTTGCCCAGCTCTTCAAGCCCTTAGCCAGAGGTACTGAATTCTGTTTCTATTTCAGATTGGAAAGATGAAGGTTGATATGCACCTTGTAACAGTGGGGTGATTTGTAGGCATTAGCTTTTTCAATGCTGTTGTAAGATACAGAACTGCTCTTTTCCCACCAAATTGTTTGGCTCATAGAAACTAAGCTTCATTTGAAGCAAGGCTGTGCTGGACACCAGTGAGGAAAACTAGTTTTAAATGTCAAGATTCAGCTGTAGAATAAGTGAGGAAAAAGTAATTCTAAGCTATATGCAAAGCTCATTTGCTGCATCACAAAATGATGATAACCAGTTCCTAAAGGTATAACACTGGGGTAAGATATTCCAAGCCAGACATAGTCCATCACTGTTTTATTTTTATATAGAAAACAATGAGTGAAAACCAGTTTTTTATTTTGCTGCTTTACTTCTTGGACAATGACTAGTACCTGTTCTATTCTGAATTTTTGAGTATCATCTGTTCTGAGGAAAATTGCACTTTTAGAACAATCCCCTGCCTACTTCTATGAATACTCATCTCAATGTTTATGTATATTAACTTACTTCACATAATTTTTGCTACCACATCGAAAGTCCCAAAAAAGGCAATAATTTAGTACAAAGGTCTGTCACACACTGGGCAAAACAAAAGAGTGTTGAGTCATAGAGTTAATTTCTTCTAACCAATAAAATTGCAGTGTGTGTGGGAGAGATATTAACTGGGAGATTGGTCTTAGAAGGAAGGATACTTCCCACACTATCATTCTGCTAGCCAGAACCATAACTAGCAATTTTGCACCTGGGGCATGAAGCGCTGGCTGAAATCTTGTTGCTTAGTGTAGTAAATCACACTAGATTAGGCCCATTGAATCAGTGAGAATTTGGTAGGTTAATTCCTTAGATTCCATTAATTTACCTACTCTAGTCGTAACTTTTTATGCTAACAACAGGATTTGCACCCCTATATAATTTGAAAGGATGGAGAAACTCAGACCAAAGCTAATTGTTGAAGGAAATCTTCAATATAGTTTTTCAGCCAAAAGGAAACTCACACTGTAAAAAGTCTGAGTGTTCAAGGGATGAGAGCAATACTTTCTTAAAATTCATATGATAGAATAGAACCAACACATTTCTATTTATTCTCACAATTGTCTTATGAAGTAGATCCGTCTCATTTTACAGAAAAGGTCTCTGAAGTCAAGAGGACATAAAACAGGATTCCTCAACCCAATATGATCTATACCAGTGGATTTGGAAATAAGGGAAATTTCCCGGCAAATAAGGGATACTTGACAGCTATGCTTATCCTGTGCTGCCCTCCAATGGCGGCAATAGGGCATTGCAGTCTAATTAATAAGGGATGATGGCAGGAAATAGGGTAAAATAAGGGGTTTTCCTGGCCAATAAGGGATACTTGACAGCTATGGTGCCATGCCCCACAGGGAGACTTCAATTCCAAGAAGCCTAAGTCAGTACATTGGCTGATGAGTACTTTGGGGAATTGACTTAGGCTTCTGGGAATTGAAGTTCAAAAACCAAAGGTTTGGAAACACTGATTTAGATACAGTAAACTGCCATTCCCATTACACCCATTGTGCTTTCTTACAACACATATGTTGATGTTAAATGTTGGCAGAGTGGTATGCAGTGGCCAGCAAGAGGTACACACCTGGCAAGGTGATCCCTTGTGAGAAAAACAGGCAGACAGGTTGTGGTGCATAAAGACAACTCAAAGCAGGTTTACTCATGAAGCAAAAGGTGCAAGTATATACAGTGCAACAACTGTAACACAAAACAGATATATCCTTTTAGGTTGCTCAGTTAACCTCACTGAGACAGTCTGGTTGTGCTATATACAAGTCTATACATTTTGGTAGCAGTCCAAGTCAGCAGGGTAAATGCCAATGCAAGCTGCAATTACAGACAATGCCAAAGAGTTCTACAGCTTCTGTCCTTCTTGGTGGAGGCTTAACCCAAGTAGTCCTTCTCTGTCCAGCAAGCATGGATGGCATATCAGGCAAATGGCATCATCAGGATCAGTCCTTGTAGCTGGTTCTGGAACATGCAGGAGTCTTCACCCAGACTGTCAGTAAATAAAGTTGAGTCAGGCAAGTTGAGCATTGGAGCTGAAGCTCTGCAATCCTGCTCTGACCTAAATAATGTACACTGACTCACAGAGCACACCAGGGGAAAATCCCAACACCTTTGTGCCCCTGCAGTAGGCCTTAAAGGCATCACAGACACAATATGCCTTGCAACCCGTTAGGGTGTGAGGCGAGGACTTACATCCCCTAACAACATCTTAAGGATCCCACACTGCAGAAGGCTGCCATAGAGTATGTCCATCTCAGAAAGACAACCAGATTGAACCTCAGTACCTCTTGGAAGATGATCTTTTTTCCTTTTCGAGCTTTTGTGATTTAAAAAAAATCTAAAATCAAATTATGTATATAAGATGGAGTGAAGGCAAACAAGATAAGCAGCTGGTGTGTGTGGATGCCAAAGGGCAAGAACAGTGGGCAGCCCACAGAAGCCTACTGCAAGGAACTTGGCAAAGCAATTTCTTAGCCACCCGCTGCGTGATTCCCATTTCTGTGGCTATGTTTGCTTCTGTAGACTCTCCCTCTCTAGCGCCAATGGCCTGTGCATCTCCCACCAGCAGAGGAGATGCACAGGCAAGCCAATCCGACTGGAGATTCCTGGGACAGGCACCTCAGATCACATCAGGGGTGAGGTTGATGAGAGAAGTGGCAGCAGCTGACATGGGGGGGGGGAGAAGAGAGCTGGCGGGAGGGGAGCCGTGGCTGGATTGATAAACAAACACCCTTTGATGTTGGATACCCATGACCCCCAATTTAACCCCACTTACTGCTTTGGAAAATGTTACCCCCAACATAGATCAACTCTGACAGCTGAGATCTACCCCTGTGGCTGGATTGGCTGAGGCACTGTCCCTAACAGGAGAGAAATATAGTTATATTTGTATATCACAGGAGGGGCTCGAAGGGGGAAGGAGTCATGTATAGTAATGTCATGGGAAGTTCACTTCTGTCGCCTCTTGACAGTGTGATCACTTGCCCTACAGGCCCTCCATACACTTCTGTGTCTTGGGTGTTTAAATGCACGCAGAAACAAATGCACACGCGCACACATGTTGCAACAAAACAAAACCTTAGACATGCCAATTTCCCCAAAGCTGTGGCTTGTCATCTCCACCTCCCACCCCTGCATCTTCCAGTCTGTGAGAGAAATGTACACATGCCAGATCCAGGCCTGTCTCCACATTTAATTTTGGGTCGCAGGCCTTTGATCCTTGGCACAAGTTGATATTTTGTCAGGGTACAGGAGCCGACGTGTTAGCCATTGGGACTGGAGGGAGCTTGGTGAAGCTGAAAGGGAACTCTTCTCACTCTGGTGGTGGTTGCTGGAGGCAGGGGAATGAAAAGGCTGTTGCAAATCCCCTGGCAATATAGCGTTGGGAAGGAGAGTTGATTTGCCTTTGCGGCATGCCTCCCAAACTGCGATACCTCTCTGTCAATGGTTGCTCATGAAATCAAAAGGCCAACCACCATACCCCATGATTGTGGAAGAAAAGGAGAATCCATTTTAGGAATCAATAAAGGAAAACAGCTTCATGGTTGTTGTATCTAAGATTTGGTGCCTTGTTTTATTCTCCTTTCTCAAACCTACACTCTGAATCCCCAATGGCCATAGTGGAGAATATGGTTCAACGAGTGGGGTACAGGCAGAGATGGTAAAAAAAAAAAGGGAAGGCGCCTTGAAGATAAGGGTATGCAAAGTGCAACCCTCAAGATATTGGACTTCAACTCATGGCATCCCATACAATTGTACATATATTGGTTAGGGCTGATGCAAACTGCAATAGAACAACATATGACTATAATTATGGATACCTAAGGACAACCTCCGGGTTGGAGAGATAGGCAGGATATCTCTCAATGCCATTTCCAGGGAATCCTAAGCAGGTAAAGGCATCTGCTTGGGAATACCCTGAAGCAAATGGTGAGCCACTGTGTGAGACAGAATGCTGGACTGGATGGGCTGTGGCCTGTTCCAGCAAGGCTGTTCTTATGTTCTTATATTCTTATGAAGGGCAACATTTAGTCCAGTCATGGTGAACCTTGGCACTCCAGGTGTTCTTGAACTTCAATTTCCAGAAGCCCTGAACAGCAGGAGTGCTGACTTGGGCTTCTGGTAACTGAAGTCCAAGAACACCTGGAGTGCCAAGGTTCACCATCACTGATTTAGTCCATCCTGGCTTTGGTATAATGGCCCAGCAATTGAGGTAGAATGGATTACTATGAGAAGTAACTAGAGTTTGGGAAAGGAACCTCTTTTTCTGGACCACAATTCCCAGAATGTAAGAATCATAATGCCCAGTGACTGTCATGGCAGGAGTGGGTGGGTTCATATGGTTGTATTTTTACCAGCTTTGAGACTAACGTACTGTCAATATACTGCATTTCCGCTGAAAGTGTTGCATGGGATATTAATATTCTCCTGGCCCATGTTCAAGGTGTTCCTGGTAGTGTACAACATGCCAATCTAAGACCGGCTTATTTGAGAGACTATCTCATCTTTTACATTTATGTCCAATAGCTTTGAAGTTTGGAAAAATCCTTTAATGTGCTACAAACCTTTGATTAATTTTTCAGCTGGTCAGAAAAGGACATTGTTTATGTCTTTTGATAATTACCCTGCACCTCTGGAATAAATTGTTAGTTATAATTATCCCTATCCTCTGGAATCAAGACATATGACTCCATTTTAAGCACCTGCTAAACACACTTCCTTTTAACCAGGTGGCTCAAGTGGTTAAGATGCTGAACATGACAACTGGAAGGTCGGCAGGTCAGAGGTTCAAGACCCAGGTACTGCAGGAGGGAATGAGCTCCCGTCTCTGGTCCAGCTACTGCCAACCTAGCGCTTTTAAAGCAAGAAATTGCAAGTAGATAAATAGGTACCACTTCAGTGAGAAGGTAAACAGCTTTCCGTTTATTGCCATCACGTCTCAACCTTTTGGCTAAGATCAAGTGAAATATTTATTGCTAAATACTTTTAAAAAATTGAATACTAATATAACATTTCCCCTTAATTATTGTAGTTTTTGAAGTGATAGCCATGTTAGTTTGTGCATACATACCAGACAAGAAACAAAATAAAACAAAAGTAAAAACAATTTTAAAAGAAAACAAAGTCGGAAGCAGTGGATCTGATCCAAATATAGTTCATATTATCATATAGCAGCCAGTCTTTATTTGTCTTCTTTTCTTTTGCTTTGTTTTATTTCTTGTCTGATATTCCTTAATTATCTCTTTTTCATTCTCATTATAATTGAACACCATCATCTCTGATTTACGCAATTTTATCTGTAACTCCAAGAACTGCGGTGGCTTACTGGTTAAGATGCTGAACTTGATGACTGGAAGGTCAGCAGGTGGGGAGTTCAAGACCCAAGTGCTGCACGACGGAGTGAGCTTTCATCTCCGTCTCAGCTCCTGCCAACCTAGCAGTTCGAAAGTAAGAAATTGCAAGTAGATAAATAGGTATCACTTCTGTGGGAAAGTAAACAGTGTTCCATGTTACCTGGTTTGCACAGTGTAGCTATATATAATGTATGGTTGTGAGAGCTGGACCATTAGTTTAGTCATGCCTGCCACATGTTCATGGAAACATCTGCAGACACAGACAGCACTGGCTCTTTGGTTGTAAACAGAGATGAGCACTGAATCCTAGAGTGGGATACGACTGGCTTTCGAGCAAGGGCAACCTTTACCTTAACTTATATGTAATCCTAGTATTTCTCCAAATTCTTTTAAACGATTTAACCCTATCCATACGCGTTGATGATATAGTATCATCAGCAAATAATCTAATTTTAACTCTACCTTTGACACCTTTACCACAAATAAATTTATCTTTCCTACTAACATGCACCAACAATTCTATGACTAAAGCAAACAATATGGGGGAAAGGGGACATCCTTGTCTAGTATCATGGCCAAGGGATATCTGTTGTTACACCATCATTTACTAAATTCTGTTTCAGTATTCTCTATAGTTGGTTTATCAAATTTTTAAAATGCTCTCCAAAACCTAATTTGATAATTTCATTTGATATTTTTCATGGCAACTGATGATTTACAGTACATGTTACCTGGTTTGCACAGTGTAGCTATATATAATGTATGGTTGTGAGAGCTGGACCATTAGGAAAGCTGAGCGCAGAAGAATAGTTGCCTTTGAGATGTGGTGTTGGAGGAGAGTTTTGAGAGTACCTTGGACAGCAAGGAGAACAAATAGGTTAATCTTAGAAGAGATCAACCCTGACTGCTCCTTAGAAGGTCAAATAGTAAAGATGAAGCTAAAGTACTTTGGATATAAAATGAGAAGAGAGGGTTCACTTGAGAAAGCCTTGTTGCTGTGAAAGGTGCAGGGCAAAAGAAGAAGGGGGCGTCCAAAGATGAGATGGATGGATGGTGTGGTAGACGCAGTGGGCACAGAGCTGGGCAGGTTGAGGATGATGGTGGAGGACAGAGGTGCCTGGTGGGCAATGGTCCATGGGTTGATGGGGTCGCAAAGGGTCGGAATCGACTGTATGACTGAACAACAACAACAAAGCTTTATGCCAACTGAACAAGCTCATACAGGGGAATTTCCAAGTCAGCTGTGTCCTTATTTCTCTAATGCACAAACCACAGGTTTGTATCCCTCCTTGCCTTTAACATCTCATTGTTAGCTTATTCTATCCTCCATCACATCTTGGTGTTTGGATTTTTCTTTTTTCCTCTTCTGCATCTCACATACAAAATGAAGCAATTTAGTGCCCTGTTTTGATAGGCAAAACCAAGCCAGTTCTCCTGGTTTCCCTCTGGCCTAGTGGTGCTCCAAGGATTGTTAGCGCAATGGTTGAGTATGAGCCATGTGATATATTGTGACAATGCAGTGGTGCGGTGCATTTCAGCTGCACACCCTTCCCACCCTGTGCTCTTCCTCCTCCCTGCCACCCCTACAGGCTCATCATCACTTCAAAGGTGATAATAGGAGAAACCCGTTCAGTTTTCTCACATTAAGAATGGGAAATGTGATGGATAGGAACTGTGATCCTGCAAAAGAGAGAGAACAAGAGAGAGAGATGTAGCTTCTTCCCCTGTGTTTGAACTCCAGGGGCTGCAGTCTTAAGAGATACTCATATATAGTTATGTTAAAGGTTTCTATAGATTCACTGAGAATAACCTGGATCTTTTTAAAAAAGTAAGCAAACAATCAAGCAAACATAAAAGCCACCTAAGCAAGAAGAACTTTGGACAATGCATGAAATGCCTTGTCTTTATATATAGTCTGGTCAGACGTCCTGCTACGGTAATAGAGTAGACCGTACAGCCACCAACTCAATGCTGAGTGTCAGGCGGCGGTTAACTAACCTGACTCCCTAAAGGGACCAACGGCTACAGGTGGGTGAGCGCCTTTAGGTGGGGTGATGGTCTCCTCAGTGGAGGAAATGCCACTGTAAACCATCACATTGGGCCCAACGGTAAAATGAACAGAGGAGGAACTCCGATTCCCAATGGTCACGGAGGCGGACGAGGCCATGGCAGATGGACTGGCTGTGAAGGCACACCTTGTCCATATCCTCAAGGCTGTGGCGGTTCATTGCAGTCACGGTGTTAAATCCTGCATGTCTCATTTCATGTGTGCTGCAGAAGATGGCTCTGTGATCATAGTGTGTGGGTCACTTCATGGCATGCTGGGCACCTTAAACAAATTCACGCCAATGACATTTTTCCTGCTTCAGGAAAAAATGCAGTCTCAGATACGAGTTGCAGCCAACAAATATATAGGTAAAGGTAAAGGTAAAGGTAAAGGTTTCCCTTCCTGAAAGGCCAGTCGTATCCAACTCAAGGATTCAGTGTTTCTCTCTGCTTATTGCCAAAGAGCCAGCGCTGTCTGCATCTGCAGATGTTTCCGTGGACATGTGGCAGGCATGCCTCAACACCAGAGTGCCTGGAATGCTGTTTACCTTCCCATCAAAGTGGTCCCTATTTATCTACTTGCAATGTCTTGCTTTCAAACTGCTAGGTTGGTAGGAGCTGGGACAAAGATGGGAACTCACTCCATTGCGCACTACTCAGGAATCAAACTCCGACCTTCTAGTCTTCGAGTTCAGCGTCTTAACCACTTTAGCCACTGTATATGCATGAAACACATATGTAATACATGTAGATACTTTCCCTGCAAAATGCTTCCTAACAAAATTTGTCTGAAAACAATCACTTTTTTGGTTTGTTGTTGTTGTTGTTGTTCAGTCACACATTTATTGTTGTATTACCACAAAGGGATTGTGGTGGATTTAGAGCACAGCAAGGCTAGGAACTATAACAATATTAATTTTGGCTGGTTCTTTATTTTATTTATTTATTTATTTTTCACGCTTATATACCGCCCACTCAGGTACAACCCAACTCAGGGGGGTTTACATAGTGGACAGTAAATACATAAAAAGACACATGATAAAACAAAGTTAAAAGTAAAAAAAAACCACCCCTAAAAGGTGCGCAAGTACCGAAGGGACCTTGGGGGAAGGCACACTTCTCTATACCAACCACCCAACGGTACCCCCATCCCCACCCGCACCCCAAACTTGGCCCGCCAGCCAGGTCTTTAGTTCCTTCCTAAAGGGCAACAACTCAGTCTGGAGACGCAGTTCCACAGGCAGGAGGTTCCAAAGGGCCAGTGCGGACACGGAGAAGGCCCTCCTCCTTGTGCCAGAGAGGCGAGCCCCCCTGGCTGATGGCACAATTAGAGAACCCCTTCGGTCCGCTCTGGTTGGACGGACAGACGTCCTTAGGGCGATGCGGTCTCTGAGATACCCTGGCCCACTACCATGTAGGGCTTTAAAGGTCAAAACCAGCACCTTGAATTGCACCCGGAGACAAACTGGTAACCAGTGCAGCCCCCGAAGCAGTGGTGAGGCATGGGCATAACGTCCACACCCCATCACCACCCGGGCCGCAGCATTCTGGACCAGCTGCAGCCTCCGAATGGTCATCAAGGGCAGCCCCATGTAGAGCGCATTACAGTAGTCTAGTCTGGAGGTCACCAGAGCGTGAGTGACCATGAGCAAAGAGTCCCGGGCCAGGAGCGGGCGCAACGGGCGAATCACCCAAAGTTGGGCGAAGGCCATCCTGGCCACAGCCGCCACCTGTTCTTCTAGCAGCAGCCGCGAATCCAGGAGGACCCTCAAGTTGCGCACCGGGTTGGTCTGGGGCAAAAAAAGCCCCATCCAAAACCAAAGATGGTAGCTCCTGGGATAACGCAGGACCCCCTATCCATAGCCGCTCAGTCTTGCTAGGATTCAGCTGTAGCCCATTTGCCCCCATCCAGACCCCAACAGCCTCCAGACAGCTGGAAAGGACTTTGACTGCATCACTGGGGTCCCCATTGGCCAAGATGTACAACTGTGTGTTTCTTAGACATATTTGTCTTAAAAGTCATTCACAAAACGGTGTTTCTTCTGGCCTTAAATAAAGGTGTTATTTATTTCTAAAGGTGTTCAGCCAGCAGATGAAAACTATGCATGTATATACAGCATGTGTTTCTCAACTTAACAACTGGAAGGTCAGCTAGTCGGCAGTTCATGACATGAGTGCTACATGATGTAATGAGCTCCTGCCAACCTAGCAGTTCAAAAGCAAGAAACTGCAGGTAAATAAATAGGTACCACTTTGGTGGGAAGGTAACAGTGTTCTGTGCGCTCTGGTGTCTAGTTATGTCTGCCACATGATAATGGAAACTTTTGCAGATGCAGACAGCACTGGCTCTTTGGCTGTATACGGAGATGAGCACCACACCCTAGAGTCAGACATGACTGGCTTTTGCGCAAGGGCAACCTTTACTTATACTGTTAATAACTTTCATTTAATTGACACTGTCGTTCTAGACATTGGATTATGATAGGACATCTATAGCTTGTATTGCTCAGTTGGTGGAGCACTTTGGTAATAGCTGGGAATTTGAATCTCCACTGTGCCTACAAGGAGACAGTCCAACCAACATCACCTAGTGTATGTGCATATACATGGGGGATGAGATGCATAAGCTGCACAATCCAAAATGTCCACTGAAAGAAGGGACAGGTAAACCATTTCTGAGCACTTTGTAGCTAGAAAACCCTAGAGTAGTCAACATCAGACAAAACTAACTTGATAGCACATTATCATTATCAACTCTAATGTGAAGGTGTATACCAGGAGTTCTCAACCTTTTAAAGCCAGGGGCCAGGTCACACTCCCTCAGAAAGCTTTGGGGGTCTGATGGACATTTTGCCCTTTTGCCAAATGGCACTTCCTGGTGTGGTGGAGGTGGTGGTGGACCACATGAAATGGCACCGTGGGTCGCATCCAGCCCACAGGCCACAGGTTGAGAATCCCTGGTCTACAGCAAAGTCACACTTCTGAAAGCAAAATCTTAGCTTTGAGGTTTATAATACCACTTTCCTAACTGCCCCAATGAAATAATCTTCACTTGTAAAAAAAAACCAAGTGTATTTTAAAATGCCCATCTCCAATTTGTTCTTTCTTGATTACTAGTTGCATAAAATCTCCCTGGTGTGACAGTTGCATGTTCTATCCATTTTTTCCGATCTTTAAAGGGCAAAAGGCATGCCCCTCTTTGACTCCATCAAACTGCATTTTCCACACACCCTTTCATATGAAAGAAAAGTTTTCTTCCCTCAACTTCACATGACACAGCAGGCTAAAATAACATGGTTTATGCATTGCACATTTGAAGGTCTGAGTCACGCCTGCCACCATGCGGACAGGAAACTGTGGGAGGAGGGAAAGTGTCATTTTACTCCCTCAAGAGATGAGTGCGGACTGGAGGGAAAGAGAAAGCGAAAAAGTGCCACTTTCTTTGCAGAGCTTTGAATCTGGTTTCTTATAAAAGAAGACGTTTCTCTGAAGCGAAGGCTGTGAAAAGCATAGGAGTAGGTGTCCTATGACATAAACCACCGGGTTTCCCAAGAGTGACTGGAGAGAGGAGAAAAAGATATGTAAAAAGGAAAATAAGACCAAAGTGTTTGCCTACTTGTGCAGAGAGAGCGCCAGAGAAAGAGATGGAGAGAGAAACAGAATTTTAGGAATATAAGAAAAGCCCTTCTGGGTTAGATCATAGATCAGGGGTTCCCAACCTTTTCAAGCTGGGGGCCGGGTCACGCTCTCTCAGTCAGCTTTGAGGGCTGGATGGCCGTTTTGCACTTCCTGCATGGTGAGGGTGGCCATTTTGTCCCAACAGCTTCAAAGGGGTGGCCATTTTGTTTCTCAAGTGCCCTTAGAGGCATGGGGGCACATGAAATGGAGCCATGGGCTGCCTGGATCCATACCTGTCAAGCGCAGCTGTGGAGATTACGGGACCCGTGCAGAACGTTTCTGCACAGGTCTGTTCTACGCATGCGTAGAAGGCTTTTACGCATGCATAGAATGGACCTGAACAGAACCGTTCTGCGCAGGTCACTTCTACGCATGCGTAGAAGGCTTCTACGCATCCCCTTCTGCACAGAAGCCTTCTACGCATGCGTAGAAGGGTTCTACGCATGCGTAGAAGGGTTCTATGCATGCGTAGAAAGGACCTGTGCAGAAGGGATGCGCAGTAACTACTTTCCCCTGCTGCCAAATTACGGGGTAGCGGTAGCTCCGGGCGGGAAATGGAGAAAATCGGCACAGAAATACGGGAAACCCCGGCCAATCCGGGATACTTGACAGGTATGCCTGGATCCAGCCCACAGGCCTTTGGTTGGGAACCCCTGTTACACATCATTCTGATCCCACATCCACCAACAAGACGCTAGTGGGGAAAATCTCAGCAGGATGTGAGGGAACTATAATAGTCTTCTTGTGTTTCCTAGCAGCCTCATCTGATCTCTGAAGAATTATATCGCCATTAAGAGCAGGAATTACTAATGGCAGGCTTGCCAGATTAGCAGTTTCCTATTCCCTGGACCCAGATGGCAGATTCCTATGATGCCATCATGCCTATGATATCACAGGAGGCCGATCCTTAGATAAGAATGGCAAAATAAAATTTGTTTGTGTACAGGGATTCTCAACCTGCGGCACCATTTCACGTCCCCCCCCCCCACTGCCTCCACCACACCAGGAAGTGCCATGTGCTGCAGGAAGGGCAAAATGGCCATCTGGCCCCCGAAGCTGTCTGAGGGAGCGTGACCCGGGCCCCGGCTTTAAAAGGTTGAGAATTCCTGTTCTAAACAAACATGGCACACACAACATTCATGCCAAACATTTGAATTGAGCCATTAAACTCTTGTGTTACTTGAAGTCTAGAGGACTTTTTACTTAAAGGCCCTTGCATGAGCCCATAAAAAGGCAAACTAGTTACTGTGCTTGCTTGACACCTTGCAGATGCTGTCATCATTTCCTTAAAATCGCTGTCTGAACCCTTCACCCCAAATAATACTTAATTTAAAATGATGGTGGGAGGCAAATTGGCAAAGAGCACACACTATTTGTTAGCAGGAAAAACAGCCACATTAAAAATGAATAAAACACCTGTAGAAGATGGATTACCTGCTTAATTTTATAAAGAATTTAAAGAAATCACAATTCCAAAGCTTCAAAAGTTGTTTAAAAGTTGTTTAGAAGGTGGAGCAATATCGACTTCATGGTATAGGTCAGTAATAGCTTTGATTCCAAAACCTGGGAAGAATTTAGAAAGGGTGGAAGCCTAGAGACCTATTTCATTAATAAATCAAGATGCTAAAATATTTACAGCAATTTTGGCAAACAGGTTTGAATAGTTTCATGATAAAGATCAAGTGGTTTTTTTTAAAAGAAAGATACATGGCAGACCTGACAAGAAGAGTTTTGGATTTGGTGGATATAGCTGCTCAAAATAAAGAGAAAATAAGATTGTTAGCTTTAGATATTTTCAAAGCATTTGATTCACTTCAATGGGTTATAATTAAAGAGATGGTTGAGAACTATGGGTTTGGAGTAAAGTTTAAAAAGATAATTAAACAGCTGTATCAACAAGGAATAGCTAGAGTAAGAGTAAATGATGGTTTTACAGATGATATAGAACTTAAAGTTGGAACTCGGCAAGGCTGTCCTTTATCTCCAATTTTGTTTATTATGGCCATGGAACTGTTAGCAAGAGTTGTAAGGGAAGATAAGAATAATGACGGAATTGAAGGCATAAAAATTAATTTGTATGCAGACAACACAGTGATATTGAAAAATCTGATGAAATTTTTTGGGAGGATGCAAACACATCTTAATGAGTTTGAGGAAGTGACAGGTTTAAAAATAAATTGGGAGAAGTCTGAAGCAATATTTTGTAATATAGCGAAAAAGGAACAGATGAAGATAAATGATAAATATAATATACAAGTTAAGAGTAATTTGAAATATTTGGGGATAAATATTTCAGAAAATATGGAAGATTTTAAAAAATTGATTTTTGAGAAGCAAAAATCGGAAATTAAAGATATGATACAACAATATAGAAAGTTGAATTTGTCTTAGTTTGGCAGGATTGCAATGTGTAAAATGAAATTGTTACCAAAAATAATTTTTTTGTTTGATGTACTGCCAATCCAACAGAAGGAAAAGGAAATGGCAGTTTTTCAAAGTACTGTATGTTAAATAACTATTGTAACGGAGGGAAAAGGCCAAGAATATAAAAAAAAATATGGTATTTACCATAGAAAGAAGGTGGATTGGGACTTCTAAATGTTTAGAATTATTATAGAGCTTTTCAACTAAAAATGGGGTAAATATTTTAATGAAGAAAGAGGCAATTTGGGAAGAGGTAGAGTTGAAAGATATACGAAGAAAGGGAAATGCAATTTTTTAAGATAAAGATATGACAAAAGTAAGGGTAAAGTATAAAATAATAAAAGCAATGATGGAGGTTTGGAAATAAAGAAGAAATTAGCTTCAGACATTTCCCCAATTGTGGAACTGGAAGATATTAAGTCTTTTCCAATTAGAATAGATATGAGAATAAAAGAAATACTCCTGGAAAGTGGTGAGTTCCTGCCGAAGGATATATAATGATGATGAAAAAAAATTGGAAATATATAATCAAATGAATCTGAACTGGTTTCAAAAAGTGTTAGTGAATAAATGGAATAGTAAATATATTGATGTAACCAGTTTAGAAAGAAAAATGACAGATTTTGAAGAATTAATTTATAAAATAAGAAAAGGTTTAATAGGAATTAAAGGGCTGGTAAGTAAGATATATAACATATTAAATCAGGAAGGAAATCCACAAGATACATTTAGAACAATTTGGCAGCAAGCTTTAAAAATAAAAATTACGGAAGCAAAATGGAAAAGTAAATAGAGAAAAAGGATTATGAGGACTTTGACTGACAGGGTTAAAGAACACAATTATAAAATGCTGTGGAGGTGGTACCTGACTCCAGTTCGATTACATTAAATGGATAATACAAAAACAAAATATTGTTGGAGATGTAATAATTCATGGGGGACTTATGAACACATGTGGTGGAGTTGTAACGTGACAAGGGATTTTTGGATAAAGATTGAGAAGGAGGTACAGTATCAGAAATAATGGATTGTGACCTTAAACTGGAGCCAGGTGCTGCCTTACTGACAGATGTTGAGGATATAGACATAGATACCTTAGAGACCGCGTCACCCCAAGAGTGTCAGCCCGTCCTACCAGGGCAGACAGGAGGGGCTCAGTATTGGTCCCATCAATGAACGAAGCACATCTATCTGGGACCAGGAAGAGAGCCTTCTCCGTGTCTGCCCCAGCCCTTTGGAACCTCCTACCTCCAGAGGTGCGCCTTCAAACGGAACTTCTCTCCTTTAGAAAAATGGTGAAGACCTGGCTTTGCCAGCAGGTGTGGAGCTCCAAGGATCCACTTCCCAGCTGTGTTTTCACCAGGAGGGTGGGGTATAAATTTATAAAATAAATAAATATTAATAAAAAATAATTATTATTTTTTTTGACAATTGCAAGACAATGTATTGCAAGAAATTGGAAAAATAACCAAAGGTTGAAAGTGGAGGAATGGTATAAAGAAATATGGAATATTGCGTTGAATGATAAGTTGACATGAGAATTGAAACAAAAAAAGGGTACAATTAAGGAAAATAAATTTTGAGAAATATGGAAACCATTTGTGGATCATACATTGTATAAAGGTAAAGGTGGCAGACCAGTGCCAGATCAACTGAGTTTTGGGAAGTACAGTGGTACCTCGCTTAAAGAGCATAATGTGTTCTATGGGATTTCTCTTTAAGCGAAACTCCATTGTAAGTGACCAATTGTGACTTTGGGGGGGGGGGGTTTGCGAACCCCAATTTAGTTGTCAAGCGAGTTTTTGGTTGGTTTTAGTTGTTAAGCTAAGGCAAACACAGTCTTCAGGGCTTTGTAAATATCACTGGTGTTTTTGATTTTTGGTTTTGTTATTATGCTTTTTTTAAATACTGGGAGTATTTTATATTATTACATTACTAGATATAATAGAGTAAATATGTGTACACTTAAATATTATTAACAGATATTAATACTATAAATTCATTATAAAGATATGTATAATTTAGTAATATGAGAATTGCTCTTTATATCAGAGAATTTTTTGTTTGTGTTTTGTATTTTATTGTACAATGTAATGTTTGTTTGGTTGTTTGCTTTTACTTTTTCTTTTGTATGTTATAACTTAAAATTTATTAGGAAAAAATACCAGCCATGAGTAGGCTACCCAGCAAAGAATTCTATGTAGCTCCAAAGCCTGCACATTCTTTCACTGACATAATTTGAGTAAATAAAACAGGATCTATAATACCTGCTTTCCCAGTTTTCAGCTTGGCATCAGAAATTCCATCCGGTGCCATTCAGCCCTCTTGTGGTCAAACGTGAAATAAAATTGCTGCCTCCTTGTGATATTAAACCAGGGGTGCCCAAACTATGGCCCACAGATCAGATCTGGCCCCTGATGCCAATTCATCCAGCCTGCATGCACCCGTATGGGCCGTAGTTTAGGCACTCCTGATTTAAGCAAAGAAAATGGCAGCTTAAAATCTGCCTCATCCTGTTGCAAAATAGATTGCTGGGCACATTTTACTTCCACTTTCTGTGGAGGAACCACATGACCGGCCCAATGAACCACATTATCGGCCCACACCCTGAAAGGTTTGGGCACCCCTGTATTAAACTCAGAAATTTTTGAAGTGGTAGTCTGTGCAAGCATATCAGAGAGTAAACAAAACAAAAGATAAAAAAAGCTTTGGCACCTTAAAGACTAATTCCTGTATTTTAATGTTAGCTTTTGTGGACCAAGTCCCCTTCATCAGACATAAGAGTGGATATCATGGAATACATTTATACATTTCTGGTATTGGAGACCCAGAGTAGCTGGGCGAGGTTCATTGGACATGGAAATCAATGAGTTATTTACAACCAGTAATAAAAAGGTTTACAGCAGAAAATCTCTGGTGGACGTCAGTTTGAGGAGTTAGGTTTCTAAAATAAACATTTTGACATTACAATTCTCCTAATTGGTTTATTGAGGAAAGCTTTATGGGGTAGGCACAGCTAGGGGACGACTGCCCTCAACTGATGAAGTGGACTTGGTTCACGAAAGCTAACATTAAAATACAGGAGTTAGTCTTTAAGGTGCCAAAGTTTTTCTTTTCTTTTGTTTACTCTCTGATAAACCCGCTGGGGGAACAATACAGACTCTCTCTCTCTCTTCTTGAAAACTGTTTACATGATTTATTCTCTGTCCTGTGGTGTGGGCATCCATACATGCAGAACGAGCAGTCAAGAGTAACACTGGGTTTTGGTTTGCAAAGGTGATGGTTTCTGTGGACAATTTAAAAAAAATCTGGCTTGATTTTTTTTGTCTTCTGACTCTCTTATTAAAATGCACATGAAAGCAAAAATCATTCAACAGTGGTTTGATCTCAAGATCAGTCAAAAGCTTTCAGTTTTAACTTGTGTAAGAAAATTAAAAACAGAGCATGTAAAAAAAAAAACCAACCCTCATTTTCCAGGTTTTCCATTTTGATTGTTCCATAGGGCTGCTAACTGTACTGGAGCATGCTTGTTGACATCCTAGGAGAGAGTCAGGATAAGAACTCATTCATTCCTCAATGTCTTTCAAATCGTCAGTTGACTGCAACTCGTATCTGAGAATGCATTTTTTCCTGAAGCAGGAAAAATGTCATTGGCGTGAATTTGTTTAAGGTGGATCCCAGCATGCCTTGAAGTGACCCACACACTATGATCTCGGAACCATCACCCATGGCACATATGAAGTGCGACATGCAGGATTTAACACCGGGACTGCAATGGACCGCCACAGTCTTGAGGATTTGGACAAGGTGCGCCTTCACAGCCAGTCCATCTGGCATGGTCTCTTCCACCTCCATGACCATTGGGAATCAGAGCTCCTCCTCTGCTCATTTTGCCATTGGGCCCAATATGATGGTTTCTAGTGACATTTTCTCCACTGAGTGTGACCATCACCCCACCTAAAGGGGCTCATCTGCCTGTAGCCATTAGCCCCTTTAGGGAGTCAGGTTAGTTAACCGCCGGCTGACACTCGGCATTGAGTCACTGGCTGTGCGGTCTACTCCATTACCATAGTGGGAGGTCCGGCCAGACAGGTGTCCTCCAAATAGTGGTGAGCTAAATGCCTCTGGGAAACCACAAGCACAATATGAAGATGGTTGTCCATCTCTGTTTATGTCCAAACACCTGGTACTCAAAGGAATACTGCCATTGAATATGGTGGTTCCACTAAATCCAACTTAGATAATAACCAAAGGAAGCTTCTCACCTTTTGCATAGCTAAAATCCCATTTGTCAATGATGCCATCAAGCTGCTGCCAAAAGACACAGTTATGATTACTGGTTTCAAAAATTAGGAATGTAGCAGGAAAGCGATTCCTAGAATTTTCTGAAGCCAAATGTACGTTTATTGCAAATTAAATACATGTTCCAAACAACAAAACACACTATTGTACTTCTGGGCATAATTGCATGGCTGATATAGAAACCAACTGTATTGGCTCAAATCCTGTTCCTTAGTACTATAAATTACGACTTGAATAGGCTTTAATCAGTGAGGATTTGGTGAATTAACTCCACCATAAGTTCAATTGATTCAGCAGACCTACTTGAATTGTGAGTTACTATGTTAAACAACAGGATTTCAGAAAACTTATTTTCTCTGTAATACCACAAAAAAACAGAAATGAACTGTGATACAGACCTTGAAGTTAATGACAAACAGAGTTTCAAGCTGAAAAACACCAGAATTATCATAATGCCAAAATAGAGTGTAAATAATATTTCTGAAGAATTTTAAAGACTAGATAAAAATAGGCTTTCTTTGCAAAGCTCAGCTAACCAAAGTGTATTTTGTCTCAATATCAGCCCCAATCATTTTAAAAAAACTGGCTTATTCTAGGATTTAAATTTTGGTCAATATGCATCACAAATTAAGCCTTTACTATGTGAAACTAAACAAGATATTACTGCATATGTCAGTGTTTCACCTTGTTGCCTTTATTTACTTACTTATTTAAGCTATTGCAGTTTTAAAGTCCTTCCATTTTTCATCAGCAGTAGCTATATTTTTTAAAGCACTTTGTTACCGCAAGAAAATCAACAAGGGAAGCATTTGACCTCTTTGGTTCTGAAACCTACCCCCACCCCATTCCCTGTGCGTGTTGAATTTCTGTCCAGCTTGGGTTGCAACAAGCATTTTTAGGGACTCCTGAGTTTTTATAAAGACAAGATTTCAAGCTAAACTTAGCAAAACTGTCCATTGTTGCTTCCCCCCCCCCCAACCTCACGCATACTCCTTCTTGATAATCTTAATTAATCTTCCTTGACTCATACACTTTGCCCACAACCTGGTTCAGGCCAGCAAGGAGTGGGTAATTGTGAGTCAAATTGTAACACTTGTGGTGCTTTTTGAAGTATTATCATGTGATTTAGAAAAATAGAAGTGTTTTCTCATCATGAACAGTGCAGATCCTCCAGTGACTTAGTGGTTAAGACACTGAACTTGGAGACTGGAAGGTCGGGTTTTGATACCTGAGGGCTGCACTTGGGGATATGAAAGGAACCTCATTCCGGTGTCCCCTTAGCGGGGTTTCTCCAGCAAAAATCCTTTCAACCCAGAGTAATCTCTGACACAAAGTCATTATCATCATTAACAGGGTATGTGCTTACAAAGCCAGCTCTGTAACCTGCAGAGCATGAAAGTAAGTACTGTAGCTGCAAATAACTATTTGTTTTGAGTTACTTCCTTACTCAATAACTAAGAAATAAGTAAGCCATATTAGGCTTAGATTTAATTAGAGATAACTTCAGTTCTTTGGTGGTGAAACTGTAACTTTGTGCTCACATGCTGTAATAAATCAATTGGTCTTTAAGGTGCCACAATTATTTATTGTTTCAACTTAACTATGGGTGGGAAATGGTGGAAGGGTGGAGCTATTTATATTATGCCTTTTAAAATATGTGTACCACTCAGTGTAGGCAGGATGGATGATGGATGGATGATGAAGAAGAAGCTATCTGAGTGACCCAGCTCAAAAGGTGTGGGTTCTGCGCACATAATTGGCATACTGTCCCTGACAGAACCATGGCTTGGGGGAATGCTCCTTAGAGCCTGGTTCCAAAGGGACAGACATTGGGGTACAGATTAATAGGAGTTTAATTCACCGATCGCTGACCTGACAGGCAGTTCGGACTGTAGAGGGCAAAAGATCACCAGGTGATGATCTCGATAAACATGTAATGGGTAATCTTGCCTCCGCAGAGACTCTGAGTCCAAGAGTCAACTGAGGCAGATGTTTACTCCCGATAGCAGTAGACAATGCATGTTCCCCTGGTAGTAAATTAGATAGATAAGGAACTTCCCCTGATGAAGTCACCCCTAATGAGTAACTTGTTTAATCTTAAAGTGCAGACTTGCAGCTTTCCTGTAACGGCCACGCGCAACGTATGTACAGGGTTAAGCTAGGCAGAGTATATAGTTCAGAGCCTTCTGATCAATAAACGCTGGTCTTCGCTCCATCTTGCCTCGTGTGTCTTTACTTGACCAGTCTCCTCTGGGACCTCCCAGCCCGTTTCAGGCCCGATCCAACAAAAAGGCAATGTTTTTTTTCTTTTCTCTTGCTTTCTGTCCATTAGAGGATACGTAAGGGGGGGGGGGGGTCCTTTAAACCTCTGCAGAGAAACAGGTTGGTGGTTAAAGCACGCAGAAGATTGCGTGATTGACTAAATAATCAGTTTTCCTGATGGTAGTTATCTTTGCAAACATTTCCACCTAATGGATTGAGGTTCAAGTGTATTATCATAGTCTTTTTCCATGTCTAGGCAAGATGTAAAACTGCTAAAATGAAGCTACCTTTTGGTGAGTTCATTCTGCAGTTCCTTTCACCTGACCTAGTGTGAGAAAGCTTAGCCAGCAACCAGTGATGTACTGCAAACATTTTTACCACCTACTCTGTGGGCTGGCCAAATGTGTGGGCGGGGCCAAATCTGTGGGCATAGCCAAACATCCTGCATTATGGGCTATGGAGGTGGGCATGGCCAACCAAGTGGGCATGGCCTGGGGAATTTCCGCTACCGGTTCTGCAGAACCTGACAGAACCTGCTGCAGTGCATCCCTGCCAACACAAGGTTGTCACTACCAGGGGATGCCCGGTTGTGGTTCAAAAGTACCACAGTCTTCGAGGAAGCTCTTTCTGTGCACCTCGTTCAGATACCTGGAATACTACAAAGCTCCTTTCTAGAGATGCCATCTGCCTTCCTAGACATTCATATCTTTTGTTAGAACAGTACAGACAGAACGGAGTAGTAATTTGGGAAAGGGAGATTGTATTAAGGCTAATGTTTATGTTGGGAAAGGCTATAACACTAAATTCCAGTATCATAGTATTCTGAGCAGACATACACAGAAATACATTTTTGTTACCTTTATATTCTGATTTTTTCTTTATGCTTAAGCACATGTTAGTATCACATAGTCACAGCCCTAAAGCAGGTGCCTGTTATGCCCACACTCACTATAAAACATATATTGTGCCTTTTGTTCATTTGCACACATTTTGTTCAGGAAACCTCACTTAAACATGCACCTGTACAACCTCAGACAAATGATACTAAACCATTTTTCATTGTGGATTCTTCTCTCTTTCTTTTTAAAATATAGAGACTAGTTCCTGGCAAGGCTGCTTCACCACAGCCTCTAAAGGTGTCCCTTATCGCTTTCACACAATCTAGCCAGTATTTTGTGCGGGTACTCCCCCCCCCCTACTCAAGCCACAAAAGATGCTCAGAACAAAGTTGAGTAAAGGTGAAAGGGGAGAGCAAGGGGGAACATAACTAAGATGAGAACATACAAGAAGGCAGCTTCAGAGGCAAACAACAAAAGCAAGCTGAGATTGGGAAAGCTCCTTTACAATGCCCAAAATCCTCTAACCAACTTCAAGAATTCCCCTGGGTCTTGTTGGCTCGGGGATTACCAGAGTTGTAGAGCAGGGGTTCCCAACCTTTTCAAGCTGGGGGATGGGTCATGCTCTCTCAGTCAGCTTTAAGAGCCAGATGGCCAATTTGCCCTGCCTGCATGAGGGGTGTGTGTGTGTGTGTGGGGGGGGGCATTTTGTCCCAACAGCTTCAAAATGGCAGCCATTTTGTTTCTTGAATTAGATTAGATAAATCTTTATTGTCATTCTCCTGCACAGAACAACGAGATTGGTGGAAAAAACACTTATCAACTCAACAAAACCTGAACAAAATACAACTATACAAAATTAACAACATATTCCCACCCCACATATACACATTTAACCCCTAAAAAGCTCTAAAACTCTAAGACTCTAAAAACTCTAAAACCTCTAAAACTCTTAAAACTCTAAAAACTATATACAGAAGCTCCCTCATAGACAGCATTGCACTGCATTCAAAGCTAGGACCGCTTTTAGGTAGAAACTATTTCTCAAGCATCTGGTCCTGGTCTTTATGACCCTATACCTTCTTCTAGAAGGCAGAAGCTGAAAGAGATCGTTTCCGGGGTGCGTAATATCTTGCACAATCTCTACAGTTTTCTTATAGCTTATAACTTAGAGAGGGGACACATGAAATGGCACTAGAGGCCGGATCCAGCCCATGAGCCTTAGGTTGCAAACCCTTGTTGTAGAGCATTTACCTGGAGAACATAGCAAGCACTTCCATGATCTGAATCAAAAACATCCTCCAGCGGATGGAGCAAGGGATAGGTTGCTTAATTATCTCATCAACCCCTCCTATCCTACCCTTTTGTAATCAAGATTTGCCTCTCCAATGTTGGGTTCGTATCAGGACCGTAGCCAGCCATATATATGACGTTGTTGCCCATCCTGAAAAAATATTCACCCACCCACACTAGAATCCTGGCTACGGCCCTGGTTCGTATCGGTATTTATGCATTACTGCTAAGATCAAGACTTGACATGTCATTTGCGGGAGTTGTTTTCTATTATGAATCAATTTTTTTCATAAACAGGGCATTAAGCAGGCAACCTCTCTTATGGGAAATGCTTACAGGATGAAATGCAATTTCCTCTTCTACTATCACTATGAGATTTCCCTCCCATCTGGAGAAGCAGAGCAGTTTCATAAGACATCACCAATGGCCTTGAGATGTAGCCTGGTTGTTGAATTGTAGTCTTCACCACATTTTAACACAATAGATTGCTTATGGCCCCAGGGCTGGCCATGTGGTATACAGAGTCCTGTCTGTTCTCCATCCTTCAGGACTTGAAGCGACAGGACCAAACTGTTCTCACCCCATATTAAGAAAGATGTTCAATGATCATGGGAATTTAACTATGTATACGATAAGTCTTCTTGTTTAATGTGAAACTGGATATAGGTGATAGGACAGGTGCAGTATGTGTGTATCTGCACATGTGTTTGCTTTCCTTAGCTACTTCCAAAATAAATTACAAGAAGGATCCTTGTTTTTTCATGGTGTGTCCATATGCAATGCAGGGTTGGTCCTGCCATTAGACAAGAATGAGGCTACTGCCTCAGATAGCAAATTCAGCTATCATTAAAGATGGTTGGTGAATTATTTTAAAAAATATCATGCTAGAGAGGAAGGAAAGGTATTTATAGGATTTTCCACCTTAAGTGTCAAAATAATTTGTGGATCTTGATTACTATTTAATCTGAGATCAGATGGCAGGAAGCACCATTTACTGTTGGTTCATCCAGTATTCATTTCTCTTTCATCACCAGCATTTATCTTAGGTGACCTGTGTGCTAGTTGAATTTAATTTAACTTAATAGTCATACTTATATGCTGCCCACTCAGGTAAAACCCGACTCAGGGCGGCATCTGCTGTGCAGGTGTGGATTGTGTGGAGCCATGGTTAGAACGCTGGACTAAGATGAACTGGGTTTAAATTCCCATTTGGGAACAAAACTCTTTGGGTGGCCCTTGAGCCACCCATACTCTTTTAGCCTAAGCGACCTCTCAGGATTGTGGTGAGGAGCAATTGGAAACCAGGACAGGGATGTATATTCTTTTGAGCTAATTGGAAGAAAGGTGGCATATTAATGACAAAGATAAGGAAAATCATGTACAAAGTGATTTTATTTTTCACAAAGCACGAGTGAGTACAGGCTTGTTGACCTCAAGAGCCTTTATATGTCAAATTTCAAAACTTCTTCCATAGGTGCGTGCTACCACTTCATCAGATGGTAGTAGAAAACTGATAAAGGAATAACAATATTACAACATGCAAATAAGAACCAACCTACATTAAAAGTACAGTATAGAGTTGCATAGCTTCACAAAGCAACACATGAACTGGCCAACCCCCACATAAACCCCTGGATGATCATGTTGATAAGCAATATTTAAACCCGCAAATGTAACAACTGTCAAAAGCTCAAAGAATGCAAAAAAAAAAATCCATATGACATCAGCATTTAGAAATTCATACTTATTTGCCATATTATCATCTGATGGCTTTATCCCTCTAGTTTTTGGAAGAAATCGGTATTTCAGATTATCAAACAAGCAAGGCTTGTAATATTTAAACCTGTGGTTTAAATTAGGCCATCTTCAGTCTGAAACTGATAGATTTACATTTGCCATCATAGATCAAGTTTTTGCACTAGATACTATCAGAAAATAATGATGAAAAAAGATGTAAATGATATATGTAGAGCCCGTCACAAGTATAAAACAATTCATTATGCTGTAAACTAGGAGCATTGGGTTATATGTACAGGCATAACCATGTTGCCAAGATTGTTTTTCAACAGCTAGGTGAATTTTATGGATTACTCAAATTATTTCCTCCATATTATTAATTCCAACCACTTCCAGTTTTGGAAAATAAAACTCAGTAGTATACTGGGACAATCAAGTTATCATAGATAAAACAGTTAATTTTAACAAACTGGATATTATGCAACATAAATTTGAATAAGCAAACAAAAAAATACCCATACCTTACAGAAGTTGGAGTTTCATCAACATGCAACTTCAAAAGTACAGAAAGTACAAAAACTCCAAAATACTGGATAGCTCAGTCGTGGAACCAGAAAATAGGAGTTTGATTTCCCATTGTATCTCCTTGACAGGGCCTGGATTTGATTATCCATATAGGGTCTCTTCGAGTTGTGCAGATAATAATATTGATTGTGGTTAATGCAAAATATTAAAAGAATATGAAAGCAAAACCAGTTCATCCTCCTCCCCATTCTAATTTCAGCAAGTGGAGTTGTTTCAAAATCTTTGGCAACCAATTTAAAACAATGGCTAATAGCTTCTAATTTTATCTCTTGAAGGTCAAAATATCAGGGATTTTGCAAACATGTCATCTCACTTGCAAGTTTTTAGTACTTGATTCCTAATGTTTAGGCTCAACCACTGGTGAGATTCAGCAGGTTCGCACCAGTTCGCCAGAACCGGTAGCAGAAATTCCGGCTGGCCCTGCCCATCTAAGTCTTGAAATAAAGTACAGTAGTCCTAATTCAAGTGCAACGTAGGGCTTTTCCCCTTGCTACACCCACCATACCACGCCCACAGAGTAGGTAGTAAAAAAATTTGAATCCCACCACTAGGCTCAACCCTCTGGTTGGCTCCCATGCACTCGCAATGCTGAGGAGGAAGAAAAAAAAATAAGAAGGGTGTCCTATCTCTCTCTTTCTGTTAATTTATCTTCAAATCACACTTAGACTGGATAGTCCCGCAATCTGGGAGAAACGATTGTTTTCCTGTTGTCTTTCATGGACCGAGTTGTCAAAAGAGGAGACATAATCATCCCAGCAGTAAAGCAGTTTAAATCCCACTGATTTTTATAGAAGAATTCAATTTTCTAGGGCAAACCTCTCCCACTGAAACCCATGTGGTATAAACGTACTTAATTTTGGCTGGATCATATGCTTATTATGTACACCAAAATTAAAATGCAATGTAGCCATAATTAGAATAAGTCAGTGGCTCAGTGATTAACAAGTGGTCACTTGTTAGCTAGAGGGCTGGCAAGTCGGCAGTTCGAGACCCAGGTACTGCATGACGGATTGAGTGTCCATCTCTGTCCCAGCTCTTGGGGACATGAAAGTAGCCTCATTTGGGTGTTTCTTCTGCAAAAATTCTTTCAACCCAGAATAATTTCTGAAATGAAATGATTATTAGAATAAGTACAAATTAGCTTTAAAGAGTTGCAAATTTTTGCACAATTGACTCAGACTCTAAGCAGCACTCCAATTCATCAACAGAATGAAGCAACACCCTGACAAAGAAAGGCTCCAACTTTTGTCTAGCCTAGAAAAAAGTCAGCACATGGTGAAGGTTGAACCTGCTAGGTCTAGTATGTTGATACAGTATCTATTAACACAGCTGCCTGCAATTCCTCTGGTGGACAGAGGGGGCTATGTAGACTATCTTGATATGTAGACTGTCTACCACTACACTACTAAGCATAAGATGGCCTCCCACTTGCGTTCTACTGCAACCAGTATGCAGAAGCATATTGTTCAAATAGCCTATAATACGTCTCTGTCCTAATTCCTGCCAACCTAGTAGTTTTAAAGCAAGAAATTGCAAGTAGATAAATAGGGATCACTTCGGTAGGAAAAGACCTTGGGGACATGAAAGAAGCCACATTCGACGATCCCCTGAGTGGAGTTTCTCCAGCAAAAATCCTTTCAACCCAGAAAGCACCTTTGTGCGCTTCTGACATTATTTTTTTTATAAAAACACAGTTTGACTAGTAGTCTCTGATACCTTTACCCCCTCATCCAGTTACTATTACCTCTTGCTGTAATAATCCCCACTGTTTAACTATGTGTGGTGTAAAGAAATGTTTCCTTTTATCAGTCCTCCTGTCTCTCCAAGCAACTTTATTGAATATTCCCCCAGAAACTGAAGTTCTATATTTTTTTTATAAAAAAATAATTTTTATTAGTAATTATCACATATAAACATATTACATCAAATTTAAACCCAGAGAAATAACATTTCATATCCCCTCCCCCCCCTTGACTTCCAACAACTTCTTCTCCTGCACTTATTTTAATCATTATGGCATTTACTGGTTAATCCACTGCCTTTATATCCTCTAAAGCCAATTGATTTTAAGTACTGCAGTGCATTTCTTTGGATGCTTCTCCGTATAGTACTTATTGACAAAGTCCACCAACTTCTGCCACACCTGATAAAAGAAATCATCTTCTTGATCTCATAACTTCATTGTCATTTTATCCATCTCAGCCAAGCCCCACAGTTTCAAAAGCCAATCATGCACATCTGGTATAATATCTGTTTTCCAATGTTGTGAATAAGTCAGACGAGCTGTTGTAACCATATGCCAAGTAAAGCCTTTGCTCAGTAGTTGGTAGTGTTTCTAAACCCAGCCCTAAAAGAAAAAGCTTAGGGTTCAGTTTAGCTTTACAATTCAGAATCTTAGACATCAAATTTGCAATCTCTCTCCAACATACTTTTGCTTTTTCACATGCCCACCACACATGGAAAAAGGAACCTTATTTTTCTTTACATTTCCAATACAAAGAGTGTTGGAATTCTGCTTCATGTAAAGATATCTTCTTTATTCAGTCAGCCTCATTAGCAGCAGTTTATATCCTCAGATCTTTAAGATAGCAATCAGTCCCATGAAGTCCTGCTTCATTAGGCTTTGAGTAGGGAGAAAACAGAGACACACAAAAACACGCCTGCTCTCTTCAGCTGGTCAAACGATACTGAAGCCTTTTTCTTTATTCAGGCAGAGAGTCTCAGAAACGAAACTTGGGCAAGCATTGTATATCAGAAACGAAACTTCGCAGAGACAAAGCTGAGTGCTTACAGCCAATCAGAAGTGTCAGAACCCAAAGAAGGAGAGATAAGGAGCGCTGTCTCTCAGTGAGCAAAGAGGCTTTTGTTTACAAAATGTGTCAGAGACAGCCTGACAGAATCCAGATGCATTCCTACATGTCCTCCTTTTTCATTTAAATTTGAGAGAGGGACGGCTAATCATACCCCTGCATGTCATCATACACATCATAACTGTCCTCCTGGACATCGTACCCCTCCTGACTCCTGGTACTTTGTTCCGGAGGATGATACCTCATTGAGTACAATTGCCGTCGTGCAAAACTCGATGTCTCCCTTCTACGCAGTGGACATGTGTTACACATAGAAATAAGATTAGGAATACAAGTAATGCAAAAATACAAAGGTATAAGGCAGATAATAATAATAAACCCATAAAAGAAAACTTGTCTAAGGACAGATAAATCAGGCAACCAAGAAGTCACCCAATCAAAGAGATTAACATCAGTGCGTACATTGTTAATAATGCTCTCCTGTAAATTCTGAAGTTCTTTCTCAATAGTATTATTCAGATAAAATAACCCAATGCTGCACATTGATATTGACCTGGATGGAAATTCGTGGCAACTCCATTAAAAAAGAACCACATGTTAGGATCCTTGATTTGCCATCCATTGCAAATTGAACCACTATCTATAGCAGAATAATCAGGAGTAAACATAGGAAACACATCATATATATCTTCAATAGTAGTGTTAAACAAGGTATAATTAAGCTTATAAGAACTGTTATAACTACCCCATAACCAAAAATAATCATCACAACCCGTATAATTGCCTACACTCTGCAAAACCCTTTTTGCTTGAGTCCAGTACTTCCATTTACTATTCCAGACTCCAGAACTATGACAGCAGAAACAAAGTCCTTTAGTGTATTTCTTGAATGTCATGCTTCGCCAACGGGTGTTGTTAAATTGTTCTGGAGGATTAGAGAAGAGTGTAGACCTATCAAGATGTTGCAAATGTCCAATAACCAGCTCAGGTGTGTTGAACAATGCCGGAAGAAAAGCCATTTGAGACACTGCCAGTGGATGCTCATAGTATAACGTTGCATTCTTACCATGAACCTCAAACATATAGTTAGCATGACGAATCCAAAAGTTGGGGTTGCCCCCATGAGGCATTGTTCTTACAGCTGGAAGCACAGTAAGAAAGAAAAGAACAAATGTCAGCAAATTTAGTTTACTGGTGAACCACCATCCTGGAGCTGAGTAACCTTCTTCTCTCTCCATGGGCGGATCGCTCGGGCAGGAATCCACACAGGTCCTGAGGTTGTAGAAACCGCTGCGTATCCTCGTCCCCAGGTGATTAGAGGTACAGGACCCTTCCACTCAGGATCGGGTTGCTGCCGATAAACGACCAATGGCTTAGGAAGACACTCCTCGGTCCTGAAATGCAATTCGACTGGAGAGTGTGACCTGTTATGGGGAGCAAGAAGAAAATTAAGAGTATACAGTACTTTAGCAACAGCTGTAGGTATTTCAGCCACAGGAACCCCTCTATCTCCCACTTGCTTGTGTAACAAATTTTTGAATGTCAGGTGGGCTCTTTCAACAATCGCCTGTCCAGTCGAGTTATAGGGTATTCCATGGGTTAGCTTAATGTCCCACTGACGGCAAAAGTCCTGAAAGGCAGAAGAAACATATGATGACCCATTGTCTGTCTTAAGGCTTTTAGGTTTACCCATTGCCGCAAACGAACGAATGCAATGTTGTATAACATGTCTGGATGTTTCACCCCATAAGGGTGTAGCCCATATAAATCCAGAGAAGGTATCAACAGTCACATGTAACTTAGAAAGCGGAGCCAAAGCAGGTACTTGCGTGACATCCATCTGCCATAGCTGATTAGCTTCTGTTCCTCGAGGATTAACAGCATCAAATGGCAGGAATATAGGAGACTTCGTACAGGAAGCACAGGACGACACAATGTCTCTAGCCTGTGACATAGGAATGGAAAACCGTTTATGCAAAACCTTAGCAGATTGATGAAACATTGCATGACTGTCAATGGGGTTGTCAAAGAGAGAAAAAACCTCAGCAGAGTCTCGGAGAGCAGAATCTGCTCGTGCATTGCCCTCCGTCAAATAACCTGGGATCCTTGTGTGAGAGCGTATGTGGGCAATAAAGAATGGGACCGTACGGTTGGAAAGAAAACCTTGAAGCTGTTGGAATAAAGCAAAAAGATCCCTATCCATCGATGGAGACAAATAAGCTTGAGCTAAAGTAAAAACAAGGCGGTAAACATATTGAGTATCCACAATCAGGTTAAAAGGCACATCAGAAAACGTAGAGAAAGCAAGTATGGCCGCTGCCAGTTCCGACCGCTGGGCCGATGCTTGAGGTCCTGTAAAAACAACCTCCCATTCCCCAGTAGGACCCTGCCATGTAAGGACTCCACGGGAGGGGGAGCCATCTGAGAAAAGAGTAATGGCATGCAAGATAGGTTGCATGCAAAGCGGGGATGACAGGGAGTAAGAAGTGAGATTCAGCAAGGTAAACCGCTTATCCTTGGGGGGGTTAAATTTAACTTGTCCCACAAAGTCCGCCATGGCCACCTGAAATGCCTCAGAATGCTGTAGCAAGGCGGTTAGCTGATCCTGTGAAAAAGGAAAACAAACAAAGTCAACGTCATAACCAGTCAAATGCTTTGCCCTAGTACGGCATTTGAGGAAAAGATCAGCAATCGCATCAGGCAGGCGATAACAGTTTTTCGAGGGAGTGTGCGCCAAGTGCAGCCATTCCACGATGGCCACCTTCTGAGCGTTGACAGGCGCGAACAAAACAGCCTCGGTGTAGGAAGAAGAGCGCATGCCAGCGCAACGGTGCCTGAGGGCACCCGATCCACAGCGATGGTATGCAGCTTTTCGTTGAGGCGTTGAAGAGCTGTACGCATCTCCGTTGTGCAGGGAATGATGTCCGCTGGAGAAGTGTGTCCAGAAAGAGCAGCAAAGAGTGGTGATAGTTCCTCCGTGCTCAGGGCCAAGAAAGGACGAGCCCAATTTATGTTCCCTAGCAATTGTTGCAATTGTACAAGAGTGAACTGCTCCGGAATAGCTATTGTTGGCAATAGCGGAGTTGAAGCTGTAGCTGAGAGCCTATGTCCCAGATATTGGAATGGATACATCCGCTGTACTTTTTCAGGAGCTATGATCAAGCCCGCTTGTTGCAAAATGTCTGCTAGGTCCTGCAGGTGTTTCTCCGTGACTTGTGGACCATGCAATAAAATGTCATCTGTGTAATGATAGACTTTAACCTCTGGATGACGTTGCCTGAAAGGTTCCAAAGCCTTGTTCACAAAATGTTGGCATAGAGTCGGCGAGTTGGCCATACCCATACGCAAGACACACCATTCAAACCGTTGAGTAGGATGTTCATTATTGTATACTGGCAATGTAAATGCAAATTTTTCTCTGTCTTGTGGCGCTAGCAAGATTGTATAAAAACAGTCCTTCAAATCTATAACCATGAGTTGATGATCTTCCGGAATCATGTTCGGATTAGGAAGTCCAGATTGTAGAGGTCCCATTGGCAAGATGTGCTCATTAACTTTCCTCAAATCATGTAACAATCACCATTTTCCAGACTTCTTTTTCACCACAAAAATCGGAGAGTTCCAAGGACTAGTGGTTGTTTGAATATGTCCCAGATTTAATTGCTCCTGTACAAGGGCCTCCGCCGCTTGGAGCTTTTCTCTTGAGAGCGGCCATTGATCCATCCACACTGGTGGGGTGTTTTTCCATTGTAGTGGAAGTGCATGCAACGGCGCTGCAGGGGAGGCCCGTATCAAAAATTTGTCTGCAAGGTACACCCTGTTTTAGCCAGGAGATCCCGGCCCCACAGAGTAATAGGAATATCCATAATCAGGGGGTGAAGAGAAACTTTTGTTCCCCCTGAGGTCTCAAAGACGATTGGATGAACACTTTGCTGTGCTGGCTCGTACCCGCCCACCCCATAAACTTCCTTACAGGGGCGGACGGCCCATCCAGTCGGCCAATCTTTTTTTGCCACCACTGAAATATCGGCTCCTGTATCGACCAATCCAGACACTGAACGTCCACCCATAAGCAGCGAGCGGGTCGGTCTATCCTCGGTGATTTGTATCACCGCCATAGTCGCTGTTGCAGTCCCCTCCTGGGATGGAGTTGCAGTGGTCCCTAGTGGGAGCAGATGAAGGCGTCCTACAGGTTGTCCCTTAGGCAGGGTGAGATGTTGCGTGGCTGAAGCAGGGATGACAATTTCTTGGTGACCCAATGTAACTGACCCTGCTGCAATGTGTACAGAAGCGGGTAAGGCGTCTGGACAAGGAAGAACGATGCCCATCATGCCCTGGAAATTAACATCATCAACCATTGTGGGAAGAGCCTCCACGCACCCTGGCATATTAAAAGTACAGTCCTTAGATAACCTCAATAAAATCCTTCTTTTAGAGGATGGTTTTTTCTATATCGTGAAATCATTTCTTGGGCAAGTTCCATATCTTCTGCCATCTCTTGCAAAACCTCCTCTATTGCTTCTTCACTGACCTCTGGTAGCCCTATTATTTTGCCTGGGCCCGAGCTTGGCCCGCACTCCCATTTCCCTGCTGCTGTGGAGAAAAGTCAGAGTCTTTGTGCTGAGCAGCTGAGGGGTTGGCATTAGGATTTGAGCGGCACTGATTGGCCCAATGGTACCCTTTCTGGCAAATGGGACACTTCCTTGAAGGGCGTGCTGCCTGCTTTTGAGAGAAGCGACATTGTGCTTTAAAATGCCCTTCCTTCCCACAGCCAAAACAACGTTTGTTTTGAGCCTGAGTTGTGGGCAATTGAACTGCAGCTGCCAGAAGTTGAGCCTTGTAACTGTGAGTCCCCACATTTTGACAAACTTTCATCATGTCTGCTATAGATGTTCCTGGCCTAGCATACACAGCTGTCAGAGCCCCTTTACAATCCTCATTGGCATTTTCAAAAGCCAGTTGTTTCATGAGCATTTCCCGTGCCGGCACATTTTCCACCTGGCGGCTGAGAACAGTCATGAGTCTGTTAATGAACTCAGTGTAATCCTCTTTAGGGCCCTGCCTAATTGCTGCAAATCCAGCAACGGAGCTATCCCCTTTGGAAGGAATCTTACTCCAGGCACGCATGACTATCTGTGCAATCTCTCCCAGCTGGGCATCCTTGAGGGCCAATTGCTGTGTGGGGTTGGCAAAATTTCCCTCCCCACATAACATATCCATTGTGAGTGCAGGGCGTGTATGATGAACCTCCCAAGCCACATCCCTCCACTCTTGCAAGCAGAGCATTGCTTCTGCCGGAGGCAAAAGCGCTTTGATCATCTGTTTCCAATCCACTGGTAGCAATTTTTGAGAAGCAATGGCTTCCAACAAAGCTTTAGTAAAAGGTGCGTTAAATCCATAGTCCCGTATGCTGACTCTTAGTTCCTTCAGATATTTGTAATGGAGGGTTTCATATCTATCTGGGACTGCCGCTGCATTGCCAACAGGCGGAGCCCCTCTGATCACTGGGTATATTTCAGGAGATTGCACGTCCAGCACAGCTGCCGTTAAAGCAGCAGAAAAATGTGTCTTTGTAGGGCTAAAAGGACTTGATTGTTGCAAGTCAGGATCTAATGTCCCATCTCCATTTCCACCTCCACCCCCATCAGGAGGCTGTTGTTTCTCATATGATGGAGGGGCAGTTGCCATGGCCCCCCCCCTTTTTCTGAAGGCAAAAGCTGTGTGAGGGGGCCATCAAGTCTTTGAGACAATAAAATATTTTTTGGAGTAAGCCTTTGAAGGCAGCCTCTCACTTCCTCCCAAGTAAATAATATTGATCTAGAAATCCCTTTATGCTTCTGCAATTCATTCCCGATCTGTTTCCACTCTTTTAAGTCCAGACCTTCATATTTAAACCAAGGACAGTTTTGTGCTATCGCTTTAGCTAGCTTTCGTATCTCCTGCTCATCAACTTTTCGCCCATTGTCATGCAAAAGATCTGAGATATCTTTACAAAGTTCATGCATTTGCGAAGACAATATGCACCCCATAATTAAAAAAATATATATTTTTCTCATTCCTATTTTCACTCACCCTGTGTGGGACCCAATGTAGAATTGGATGAATCTCGAGCTCGATTTATGACCTTCCCGGTCGGACCTTTCTTCTGGTCGTGAGTGAGTGAGACCTTCCCGGTTGATGAGGTGTTAATTAGGTGTTAATTGTTGAAGCAGAGTTCAAAGCATTCCTTTGAATTTCATTCAATTGGCCTCACGACGGGGCGCCAGTTGTTGGAATTCTGCTTCATGTAAAGATATCTTCTTTATTCAGTCAGCCTCATTAGCAGCAGTTTATATCCTCAGATCTTTAAGATAGCAATCAGTCCCATGAAGTCGTGCTTCATTAGGCTTTGAGTAGGGAGAAAACAGAGACACACAAAAACACGCCTGCTCTCTTCAGCTGGTCAAACGATACTGAAGCCTTTTTCTTTATTCAGGCAGAGAGTCTCAGAAACGAAACTTGGGCAAGCATTGTATATCAGAAACGAAACTTCGCAGAGACAAAGCTGAGTGCTTACAGCCAATCAGAAGTGTCAGAACCCAAAGAAGGAGAGATAAGGAGCGCTGTCTCTCAGTGAGCAAAGAGGCTTTTGTTTACAAAATGTGTCAGAGACAGCCTGACAGAATCCAGATGCATTCCTACAAAAGAGGACGTTCCTCTATACATCTTTGATAACCTTTTGGGCGTTAAATACCATCTATAAAACATCTTATAACTGTTTTCCCTAAGATAGGTCTTCTTTATGGAAAGATTTACATGACAAACATGTTAAGAACATAAGAACATAAGAACAGCCTTGCTGGAACAGGCCACAGCCCATCCAGTCCAGCATTCTGTCTCACACAGTGGCTCACCATTTCCTTCAGGGTATTCCCAAGCAGATGCCTGCTTAGGATTCCCTGGAAATGATATTGAGAGATATCCTGCCTATCTCTCCAACCCGGAGGTTGTCCTTAAGTATCCATAATTATAGCCATTGATACTCTTGTCCTCCATGAACTTGTCTAATCCTTTCTTAAAGCTGTCAAGACTGACAGCTGTCACCACTTCTTCTGGCAGGGAGTTCCATAGACCAGTAATCCTCTGGGTGAAAAAGTACTTTCTCTTATTTGTTTGAGAACTAGTACCCAAAAGTTTCATGGAGTGTCCCCTAGTTCTAGTGTTATGCGATAGGGAAAACAGTTTTTCCTTATCTACTGTAATGTTACTTACATTACATTACATACCAGTCACCCGAAGAATGCTGGGAACAAAAGTTACTGTGAGGTTAAATCAGAGGTTAAATCAGAGATCTCTAACTGAGAATTCTCAACATCTCACCAAAGCATCGTCTCACAATTCCTAAGAGGGGAGATGACACTAAAGTGATGTAATGCTGGCATACATTAAACATCCAGTTTCCAAGGCGGAGTAATAATAAACAAATAAAAATCCAAAAGGACTGCTAATATAGATATGCCTGGGAATTAAAGACAAATTGAGGGGCATCAGCCCCCTGTAGTCTTATTCCAGCCAGACATCTACTGCTGTTAGATTAAGTACCAAATGAATCATTTACTTACTTGAGTTTACCTTGCCTGAACTGCTTCAACTCTTTGAAAAGCTGTTCTGATCTAAGTGAAATTGGGTCAGGCACACTTAGCAACAATGAAAGGAGTCAAACAGCCATATCCTTGCAAAGAAAAGAGAGGAAGATGTGCTATCTTCTCTACCCCGAAGAAGAAAAGGCTTATTAACACCTTCCCACATTCTTAATAATGAAACAACCCTCTGCGCTATGTGGGTTAGGGTGGTATGTTTCTTTCCCCCACAACGAACATGAGGTATCAGCCACTAATTAAGTTTTAATTATCCTAGGCAAGTTGATTTCCATTAACACATCTGATTTATGATGCTCATGTCTTAACGAAGAGTTCATTAGCACTACTCCGCACCTGTTTTCAGAATCTTCTAGCTAGGGGAATTGAATTGCTAATTCAGTCACAAAAATCTGAAAAGCAGGCCATTTGGTTTTGTTCATCATCTGCCACACCAATGTAGGAGTACTAAGAGTTGGTTTATTTTGCAAGAAGATTGTGTCTTCAGCCTGCCTCTCTATGGAAGACTTCTTTTAATATACTGGTATCATGGTTCCTCGCATAATTTGTTGAATTTAGGGGCTATCCAAATACACCCACTGGCTTCTGCACCAAGTGTTACTCAAGCCTAGAGGCCAGAAATTCCCCAAAGATATATAGACCAACAGTAGAAGTCTATATGCTTGACTTAACCCTGAGAAAGAGTGTGATATTGTGCAGAAAGGGCACCTCATAAGCACAACTGATGTTGAATTTAACAGGATGCACTGTCTTGAGAGACTAACACATCTTAACCATTTGAGTCACTAAAGGAATCATCTATTAGAGGAAACCTGTAACAAGTAGAAGGGAACACTGTGATCATACCACTTATTTTATCATTTATGACTCCTTCCTAAGCATGGAGGACAACAGTCTGGAAAAGGGCAGCCCCCGCTATCTGTGGAGTCTCTGCAGGTGCCAGGACCTGGGTTTTCCAATGTCCTGGAGAGTTCCCACAGATAGACCACTCCTTTTTTAGACTCATCATTCTCCATGAATTCACTGATATCCCTGGGAAGTTCATCATAGTAGATAACACTTGCATAAGGTGATATAGAAGTTTGCGAAAGAATGGCTATATGTCTTTGATGTTTTTTTTATTTTTTACCACAACTGCTGTGGTCCCACAGCCAATATGGCTGGTGGCAGCAAGATTTTGGAGACTTAAAGGTGCAAAAAAGTATCAGACTCTTCTTTAGCTCTATTGGAGCTCCTACAATGTATCCTACATTATATCCAATGGTTCCAGAAGAGATTACGGAAAGCACCTGTTTATGCTAACAGAGTTTTTGTTTGCACAATGAGGCATAAGATAACACCTTATAAAAGTGGCCATTAACTTACAAAACACGTGTGCAAAGACCATTGCATGAGGTATTAGATAACACCTTATAGAAGTAGCAATTAACTAAGAAATCACGTGTGCAAAGACCATTGCATGAGTGGAACAAATGAACAGAATTCTGGCCAGTCACTTTCCTAAGCACATAATGCTTAGTTGGAAATTAATCTTTTAGCATTTATCTTGGATACCTTGGAGTTGTTATTCAGTTAGGAGTCCTTGTGTGAGTAGACTTCTCTGTGACAACATTATGCACAACATCTGTCCCTAGCGATGTCCCTAGCAGTTCTTCTCCATGTTGGTCCAACATTTTTATTGAGGAAACCTTCCCATTTGCAAGATGGTCTTCTTCTGGGCACTTTGGGCTCTCTCTGATACCAGTTCACTGTTCTAGTGCTCCATCTATTGTCACTTATGCATGCAACATGGCCAGCCCACCTTAATTTGTTCATCAGGTATTCTGTTACTACATCTTTTAGCAGTGATCTTCACCTGATAGCCTCATGTTTTACTTTATTGCAAAGTGAGATTCCACACATTGATCTCTCCATTGCTCATTGTGTTACTTGCAGCCGTTTTTCTTCCTCAGCTGTTAAAGCCCATGTTTCACTGCCATATGTCATTGCTTTCAAGACTGTAAGGTTGCCCATTCTTGAAAGCCACTCATATCCTACTCTAGGGTTCAGTGCTCATCTGTTTACAGCCAAAGAGTCAGCGCTATCTGCATACATTTCTCTAGACATGTGGCAGGCATGCCTCAACACAGGATGCTGTAGAATTGAACAAATTTGCTTTTATATCTGGTTTAGCTTTTGACTTCAAGCAACAAGCAAAAGCTTGTGCCATTTAGTGAGGAATATTTCCTTGTAAGAATTTTATGTTGTAATGGACAGACAATGACAGCTAAGAGACTAATCTATGGAACCAAAAGTCCTTAGTTTGAATTGCATCTCTGTCGTGAATTGGCTTGATAACCTCCATAAAGCCATTCTCTGTTGCAACTACTGGCTGAAATCCTGTTGCTTAGGGTAGTAAGAACTAGACCAGGGAGTTTGGTGTGTTAGCAACATATATATTTCATTAATTCAGTAGACATACTTCTGACTTACTACACTATTTGTTTGTTTTATTCAATTTATACATTGCTCAATTAGTGCATGACAAACACCCAGAGTTGTTTAACAGACCACTCACATTTAATCCTTCCCACCAACCAACCCATATAAATAAATGGACAGAAACAGAAAACAATCAACAAAAATGGACAATAAAATCTTGACAGCAATAATCAGATTAAACCCAGGACTAAGGGTCAATGGGGTACACCAGACATCTAACCTTTCCTTCTACCCCATTCCCCTATTTTAATAAAACCCAATTTCCATCAGCACTGAAAGTCTTAACTACCTGGGATCTATGACCAAGGAGAGCCTCCCTGTTACCCCCAGGCCCCACCTATGTGTCAAAGGCAACTAACAGTCTTAGAATACAGTTGGATTAAGAGATGGCCTCATGGTGCTAATAATACTGTCTCATGGTAATATGCCTCATGGTAATATGGTGCTAATAATACTGTCCAACCTCATAAAGTTGTAGTAAGAACTCATTTAAACGATGTATAACTGTAAAAAGCTATGTACATAGGCTACATTATGTAAACATCATTACAGTATTTAAATTTCCAGATTGCATTAGAAGTGTAATAACGATAAGTTCTAAGGGAGTGTGGTGGCTGAGTGGTTAAGACTCTGAACTTGATGACTGGAAGGTTGGCAGGTCAGCAGTTCGAGATGCGAGTGCTGCACGATGGAGTGAGCGCCCATCTCTGTCCCAGCTCCTGCCAACCTAGCAATTTGAAAGCAAGAAATTGTAAGTAGATAAATAGGGACCACTTCAGTAGGAAGGTAAACAGTATTCCATGCACTCCGGTGTTTAGTAATGCCTGCCACATGACCACGAAAACGTCTACAGATGCAGACACACTGGCTCTTTGGCTATAAACAGAGATGAGCACTGAACCCTAGAGTTGGATACGACTGGCTTTCGAGCAAGGGCGACCTTTACCTTTACCTTTATTTACCTTTACTAACAATAAATTAGTTGCTGTCAACTATGGTGAAGGATACCATTTTGTTGCCAGTATTCAATTGACAGTCTAACGCAGTCTGTATTAGGATTGGGGGTCTCGCTCTTCTCCTTTGCTTTTGGGGTGGCCCGTTCTCCAAGTGTTGGTGGAAGTGACAGAAATTTGTGAATCTCAGGATGTGTCACCCTTCTATGTTCAAAGTGACCTAGTAACTTGGCAGCCGGAAATCCTGAATCATTTTCAGTTTAGCTTGGTTTCAGGTTTACTGTGTTAATTTTCATTTGCTAATAATCTTAGAACACAAAGTTCTGTCAGAGGTTAAGAGGGAATTTTAAAAAATGACAATAAAAATGAGGTAGCAATTTTTTTTTCATTACAATTTTAAAAATTCTAACTAGGGATAGGAAATAGGCTTAATTTTTTTTTACATATTATTAAAATGTTTAAACATACTTCAGCAATGTCTCATTAATGCTGTTTAGATTAATTCTGATCCAGGACATTGCAAACTGAGTTGGATTTGTGATTAAGTCCAGGGAAAGAGAAATCCATGAACTACTTAATAAATTATTAGGACTATTAAGTCATACAGGATACATTTCATAATTATTAAAATTGCTACTTCATGTTTCCATTAAAGTCACAGAGAAGAGTTGCAAAGTAAAGGTGGCAGTTCCTTGTATCAGTAAATTCCTAAATCTAGAATTACAAAACACAGGGGAAATGTTTGATGGTAGGAAAAATAGAAGTGAGCAATCACATAACACTTTTTTGTGTGTTCCATTGTAAAATGTGTCCCACTGACAACAGGATTTTACTGATTATCTATGATTCTTAATTCAATACGGTCATGTGGTAATTATTTAAAAATTGTTTTGTTTTTATTAGAGGGGAATACATATATATATAACATAAAGATTTCATGTTAATTTGGGGAAAGGATACTGTTTTTAACATAAATACATTTAAGTCAAATAATTCATATCTGGCTGGATAACTCAGTGGTTTAAGTATCTGGGGTGAAAGTTCAGTTCCCCACTGTGCCCCCTGGAAGAAAAGTATGCCTGTGTAGCCATAAGCAAGCTGCACGGTTCTAGGGCACCCCCATAAGAAAGGAATGGCAAACCACTTCTGAGTACTCTCTACATAGAAAACTGTCAAGAGTCCAGGACATAGGCAGCTGATACAAATGCCAGGACACAGGGCAACCAAGTAACAGGTCAAACAGCAGCTGTATTTCAGTCCAGATTCCAAGTCCAGAATCAAACCCAAGTTAGATAAAGATACAGGTTTAATCCAGACAACAAAGGGTAGCCCAAGCAAGCCAGAGATCAGGTGACTGACAGAGCAGACAATAAGACATACAGAAAAGTATGTGTCTAGTGCAGGGGTTATCGATGTTTTCGCACCACGGGCTGGACCATGCCCCCTCAGACAGCTGAGCAGGCCAGACACGTGGTTTCTCCTTGCCGTAAATGCTGCCATAAATGCGGCAGGCATGTTTGCGCATGCACAGGCACAGTTATGGCTGTTGTAAACATGTCTGCTTCTGGGGTCACTGCCGTGAGCTGGATGATTTGCCACCGCAGGCCTTGTCCAGCCTGCGGGTCATAGGTTGCGAACCCCTGGTCTAGTGCTGTGGTTCCCAACCTTTGGTTTTTGGACTTCAATTCCCAGAAGCCTAAGTCAATTCCCTAAAGTGCTGATCAGCCAATGTACCAATTTAGGCTTCTGGGAATTGAAATCCCCCTGTGAGACGTGGGCCCCACATTGGTAGCCACTGGTCTAGTGAGGTGGGCAAATATGTCTTATTGAATTCAATGGTGGTTATTAATGGGATTTTGCTACCTTACTTTTCTTTTCCTACCTTTTATAACCCCCACCCCACATTAATAATGTCTCCCTCTAATTTTTGCAATCTCTGTAAGCCAGAGGTGGCCTTACCATGCTTGACGATCACCATTCAAGGCCAAGAAAAGAAAACATATTCACAAGATATTTAATTGTAAGTAACTGCATGAATTAAACTGACGTTTTGTGAAGAAGTCTCTCCTCTCCTTGGTTTTGAATTTGTTGCCAATTAACTTTCATTGCATGACCCAGAACTACAGTTACTTTAACTCTCTATATCAGTGGTGGAGAACCTATGGCACACGTGCCAGAGGTGGCACTTGGAGCCTTCTCTGTGGGCACCCGTGCAGTCACCCAAGCACAGTTTGCCCCACCCCTCTGCCTACCAGCCCAATGGGAGCACTTCCTGCCTCCCCCAGCACAGAGTTTGCCCCGTCCCTCTGCCCAGCAGCCACTGGGAGCATTTATTTCCTCCCCTGATACTGTGTTGGCACTTTGTGATAAATAAGGGTTGCAGTTTGGACACTAAAAGGCTCGCCACCACTGCTCTATATCATTCTTCTAATTTCCTCCACCTTTCTTTTGAAACAAAGCTTGAAACTAACAAGGAGGTTTTGTGGGTATGCTTAATATTAACCTCTAAACCTCAGAATAACTCTGTGTTGGTGGAGCCCCATTTTGCTTTCAAACCGTATAACTTCAGGAGATCAACAGTCAAGAAAGCCATTCTATTTCCCAAAACATTTGTACAATATCTTAGGACCAGATATGGTGCTCCCACCTCTAGAACTGACTAAGATAGGGACTCTGAGAGAATAAGAGCAGTTATGTAAAGAAAACCTCACTGCTTGCTACAGCTAGACATTTCTCTTGTCCACAATGCCACCTGCCATCAGTTGCCTTGTGGGAAGGTCCTGATGAGTTTGTTAATGTTGCACAATGGGATTTTATTATTTATTTGGACATGACTTTTAAGTTGCCTTGTATCATCAAAGGTAAAATGGTACATGTCAACAGGCTACCTCAAGCAGTACATTGGCTGCACCATTTTTAAAATTTCATTTTTATTTTTCATTAATACTAGTAAAAAACATTTAGTCCTTTGAATTACCATCTTATAGAATACAATTCTTATCTTACTATTAAAGAACCTTCACTTCCTTTCTCTTATCAATTTCATCATAATCTTTATACACATCTCAATTTTTTACCAAATTTTCCTCCAGACTGTTTTCCCCATTAACAATCTTCTTTCAGCTTTTATTTTTATATCGTCATTTCAAGAGACTCTTTGCCCAATCATATTTTGAACCATTTTCATATTCCATTGCTAATTTATATCCTCATTTTTAATTTCCACCTTTCTTCCATATACTTCTCTACTATGCTCTATTGAATTTTATAATCTGATAAGTCCTCCTTTTAATAATAGTGTCAACTTATCCATCAAAATACATTCTTGCAATTTAATCAAACATTCATCCATTAATAATACATTTGCTGCACCATTCATGGCAGCAGAGCTGATTAAGATGGAGAAGAGGAGTAGAAACATAATCTATTTGGATGGGTTTTCTTGCCAGAAACACAAAGGATCCGAGATAAGAACATTATTTTTCACTTACTTACCCAACCAGAAAGAATATGATGCGGATCTTCCCCATCAGGCACTAAAATCAAATTGGATAGCCTTTCTCCAAGAAATGACCATGTAAGTTAGTATAACAAAAGCAAAAAAACAAAACAACAACAAAATAAATCAAAAGTATTATAGCATCTTAAAGACTAATATCTTTATTTCAGTGTGAATGTTCGTAGATTGCAAACTACTTTCTCAGATGCATGTTACTAGGCCAGTGATGGTTAACCTTTTAGAGACCGAATGCCCAAACTATAACCCAAAACCCACCTATTTATCCCAAAATGCCAACACAGCAACAGGGAGGAAGGAAACGCTCCCATTGGGCTGCTAGGCAGGGGGACGGGGTGAACTCTATGCTGGGTTCACCATGCCATAGGTTCGCCACCACTGTACTAGGCTTTAAAATGGTACTTAAAAGACTATCTTCTTATATGTGAGCCTCCTGAGACCCCTCATTCTTCATCTGAGCCCTTCTACAAAATCCCAAGTTAGGTCAGTGGTGATCAGAGAAAGGTATGGTGAAAGACGCTTCCCAATGTTGATCCCTCTATTATGACTACTTTCCCCAGACTTACCAACTTTGATGTATTTTCATATCCAAGCAAAATCCAATTAAGACCTGAGAATGTCAGCTGAAAGAAAAACAAATCACCCCCAATGGGAAAGGGATGAGAAAATGGAATATTTTGGAAAAGCATATGGCTCATTAGTAACCTGAACAATGCTTTATAACAGTTTTATTTAAAAATTTAGTAGCAAGACCCCTTAGCCTATTTCCTACTATGAGTTAAAAGGTTAACTTTCAGGGCCAGAAATATTTCTGGGGAGATGAAATATTTTTCCTGAAATCCTTAGAGACAAGGGTCCAGATGCAAGCCCCGTTCCTAGAAAACTCTCCTCTGTGACCCCTCCCCCAAATAACATCATCCTTGGCCTTCTTATAATTATCTTATCGCAGTAGTTGGTAGCAAGAATGATACATCCTGTATAATAATTTTGAGTCAGAAATTATTCTGGGTTGAAATGATTTTTGCGGAAGAAACTCCACTTAGGGAACGCCCGAATGAGGCTCCTTTCATGTCCCCAAGAGCTGGGACATAGGTGGGCGCTCAACCCGTCATGCAGTACCTAGGTCTCGAACTGCCAACTTGCCAGCCTTCCAGCTAACAAGGTGAGCTTCTCAACCACTGAGCCACTGCAGCCCCGATACATCCTCTGAAGAGCAACTACTCCCCATCTGCTACTCCAAGTGCTTCCCAAATCCACGACTACCACTTTAGGGCAATCCAAATGTTTCAAAAGAGTGTCCCCACTATTTCTGCTTAGCAGCAATTGGACTTTGACTGGGTGTTGCCACCTTGTCTGCTTTTCCTCAGTGGAATGCATCACAGTTCTTCAAAACATTGCTAATTGCAGCCACAGCTTGGAAAACATTGACTACATCTCTCAGAATTCCATAGTCAACACACACACATGTGCACACGCACACACACTTTCCCAAGCTCTGACTATATTACAAAGCAAGCCAATGCTAGTGCAATAACAAAGCCAATAAACGAAAATGTCCATCAATTGGCAACTTTTATTGGAGTTATTTTCTTTCACAGAGCACAGAATCTCTTCAGAAGAAAAACACACACCAAAGAAAAAGATTGAGACAATACAGACAGACTGGTCTCTCTCCCAAGGGTTTTCCTCAACAGACAACTAGAAAAGACCTTCCTTGCTTTTTCACTTTTGGGACAAGCAAGCTGGAGAGAAGCAAGCGGGTAAGAGTAGACATGCTGGGTGTGGGTTTTCCCTCCCTAATAGTGTTAACAAATGTCATTTTCAATGTGTGACAAGTACCCCTTCATTTTTTACGGAACTCTACATTCTCTCCAAAAATGTTGTGATATTCTATTACTTTAAGGAAAGTGCATGAATTTTAAGAATTTTGGAGGGATGGTTTTTATCTTTTAAAGACGACAAGTTCCTCAACCCAATAAAATAAAAGTGTTCCCCACCTCACACCCTGCCACTATTTCACCACTGCTTCAAGCATCAAGTTGGCTTCTCCCTTCTCTGCTAGACTTTGTGTTAATCCCTCAAAAATTCTTTAAATTTTCTCACCAAAAATTAACACCTCCAGGAGTGTTGTTATCCCCTGAAATTCAGCTAGGCCAAATAGCTAGGCTTAGCACTACTCATTTAGTGAAACCTACTCATCAGAGGGAAAGTGTGGGGAAGGTGAAAAATGGTTAAAGAGGCTGCTCAAAAGAGAACTTAACAATGGTGAATTAAACCTATATTAGTGATTGTGAGAACCCTCTGTGAGACTTCATTTGGAACAAATGTCATAAGCTGGAAGGTTGGAAGAAAATTCATGTTAAAAACATGCATCGTACGAGTTTGGAGTAAGCCACTTATACTTTATCTGTGCTCAATACAAGAACATCAAAAGAATATTAAGCATGGTAAGTTCACATCAGAATGGTCCCCAAAGTTCACTTCAATAGTAACCAGAACATAAAAGCAACTCTAGAAGTTCAGACCCCACAATTTCATCTAGTTCAAAAATATCTCCTCGACAATGGCAACCAGATATTCTTGGGAACCTGTCATGCAGGACAGGAAGGCAGCAGGCTCTGAGAGCTTGGAAAAGTTACTTTTTGGACCACAACTCAGAATCTCCCAGCCTATCAGAACTTTGAGCAGTCCTTCACTACTATTTCCCAAAAAACTAGGATTCTGGCACACTGGTACTCAACATGAATGTTTCTTTTCACCATTGACATAAAACATGTACCTGTAGTTATAAGTACAGTAAAACCTCATATAACGAAAATAATTCGTTCTATGAGGCTTTTTGCTATGCAATTTTTTCATTCTATGATTTCCCCCCATATTAATGAAAATCCCTATAGAAAAAATCATACAGTAGAACTCCGTATAACGATTTTAATCCATGCCATGCAGCTCATCGCTATGCGTTTTCATCGTTGTACGATCATCTCTATGGAAAAATCCGTACGATTTTCCCTATGGAAAAAAACATACAATGATTTTTGGTGCAAAGAGGGTTTTTCCATTGAAAAATCATTGTACGTAATTTTCCATAGGGATGATTGCTATGCCTTTCCCCCCTCCAAGCCTGATCGCTATGCGATTTCATCGCTGTATGGGGCTATCATTATACGGAGTTCTACTGTATAATGGAAATCCCTATGGAAATAATCGTATAATGAATTTTTTTCCGCTAAGCATTTTTTTCTATTGAAATCTTCGTTATACGATTTGCCCCCATACGGACGCCATATTGTATAGCAAAAAAATTCATTATACAATTTTCCCCATAGGGTGTGCTATTTTGACATAGTGAAAATTTTCATTATGCGAGGTGCCATTTTTTAAAAAAACCTTTTTATTGTGCAATTTTTTCACTATAGGGGACATACATTATACAAGGTTCCACTGTAGTTCTAAACTTCTAACTCCTGCCTCCTAATTCAAGAACAAAAAATTATTTTACTGAACCTTAATGGGCTTTTTTTATTTTGCTCCTCAAAGTAATGCAGTCTAGAGTTTATAACTGTGGCTATACAAAATGGCACTGTCCACCTAAACATTTGTAACTGTCTGTAAGGTCTGAGTTGCTTCCAGCTAGAGGCCTCCTAGTGTTATTAGCAGAGAAACATTGTGGAGCTATTTTCCCCAATTGCATGGCAATAAAAATTATCTGAATTCCAAGTTATTGGTGGTTCCATAATTTCTATGTGATACATATGTGAGGTATAAGAGATCTCAAGGACTTTGTGCCCCATTGTTCAGGAGTTTAATCACTATCCAACATTTAACTCAAACAAATATAAAGGACCCTTGTAAAGAATTTCCTGTATCACTTCATGGCCATTGCTCCCCTCACCCTTCTTCTCATCAGAGCCTTCAGCTTATTTTTGTTTTGAAGCTTCAGGACAAAGGGAGAAATCTGCATAATAATCAAGCCCTTATAAAGTAGGTTACAGTTTAAAATAAATAAATAAAATCCTTCCCATCTTTCATCACGCACCCACCCTACATTTTTTGCTTGCTTCTTAGCAGTTCTGAGGTAGATTTCTCAAAAATAAACAGAAAAAAGGTGACGTGTTGGGGGGTGGGGTGGGAGATGCCATTTCAGCATAGAACACGATTCTCCTGACTTCAAAATAATCCCCCACTAATCATGGAAATAATGTGATGAATGTGGATGGAAGTTTCCATGGCTAATTTTCAGGGCCTAGGCAAGGGAAGATTCACCCAATATGGCTGCCAAGGAGAAGCCTCTCTAAATAGCTCTTTTCAAGGACGTGTCCAAGTATGTGCAGAGACCCATTGTATTTATGACAGTCTTGTTCCACACTCTCATACATTTCTGACTTTGGATCATTTGAAGAGATTGTCAAGAGAGCTGCTCAACCTTTCCAGCAAATTGCCATGCACAAATAATCCACACTGTGTTGACAATTCACCAGACGAAATTTACAGCGGCCGACTTTTTGTAGCAGCTAACACATGTGCAACACCATTGTGCAAAAATATGGGAGGGTGTATGGGAAATCATGTCCGTCGGGTTGTCGCAGAGGCAGTCTTGTCTCAAGGTAAAGGGTTTCCTCAGGTTATTATGGGACACCATTTAAATCAGATTAAAACACAGAAGAAGTCAAGCAAGCTTGACCCAATAAGAATTCATGATATTTTGATGAATGGTAGAGACACCTCCCCCAATTCCATTTACAGCTACATGAATGTGAGGACCGACACTCCTGAAGGAAAGAGTCTGGCAAATGGTCAGTTTCAAAAAAAGCCATCGTCCCTTGCCATACCAACTTGTGAACCTTCCCTATGGGAAGGCAAGAAGAAATATAGTGTGAATCAAATCAAAAACATGGCTTGCAGGGGAATGTGGATATTCATAAACCCTAACTAATATAAGCTTTATGACCTTTGGACAGCCTTCTGTCCTAAGGCTGACAGAAATGTGCCTGCTCAGAAACATTAATTGTACCAGCTGCCTTAATATCCTAGAATACCCAATACATTATAACATAATTTGGTGTGTCTTTACTCAGAGTACACTTTGGCCAAATGGCAGGGCTTGGGGCAAATGAGATCTAAACCAGTAGTTTTAAGCTTTCAGCAGGTAGAAGGAGCCTTTACAAATCATGCACTCTTCAACAGGGGTTGATTACAAGTCCCTCTTAGGGATTTTTTTAAATTGGATTACAGAATTTACAGTTCTCTATTCTGGGATTGACAGATGTCTCACAAGCACCTAAATGTGGCTCGGTTGGGGGAAAGACCTCAACTGGAAAGCTTTGAGGTTGAGCTAGGCCTAGCTCTATCTAACTTTCTATTCATAAACAAAACTCCCAGCTAGCACTGAGGCACAGCTAAACCTACTCAATCCCAATGCCTTCCAGTTGAAGTCTTTCTCTCATCTAAGCCACATTTAAATGTCTGTAAGGTGCCTGCTTGGAGCTGCAGTGGCTTAGTAGTACAGTAATACCTCGAATAACGCTAAAACTTGGTTTCACAAGTCTTAGTGTTATCCGATTTTTAGTGTTGTCCGATGCATGCATCGGATAACGTTGAAATCCTATGGGATGCATCGGATAACGTCAAAACTCCATAGAGATGCATTGTAACCAGCACAGGCTTTAGCGAATGTTATCCAATGCATAGGATTTTAGTGTTATGTGATGCAATCCCCCCAAAAAAATAATAATAAAAAATCAGGTTGTTATCCAATTTTAGTGTTATGTGATGCGGTTGTTATACGAGGTTTGTGGCTTAAAGATTAAGACGCTGAACTTCACGACCTGAAGGTTGGCAGGTCAGCAGTTCGAGACCTGAGTGCTGTGTGACGGAGTGAGCTCCCATAATCTGTCCCAGCTCTTGCTAACCTAGCACTTTGAAAGCAAGAAATTGCAAATAAATAAACAGGTACCGCTTGGGTGGGAAAGGTAACAGTGTGTTCCTTGTGCTCTGGCATCTAGTCATGCCTACCACATGACCATGGAAACATCTGCAGACACAGAGAGCACTAGCTCTTTGTTTGTAAATGGATATGAGTGACACCTCCTAGAGTCAGATACAACTGACTTTCGAGGAAGGGAGACCTTTACCTTTAAGTTGTCTGCTTATCAGGTAGCACTCCCACAACAGAAAATTATGGTATCGATAGTCCAAGATATCAAAAAAACCATTCCTATATGAGCCTTTCCCAGCCATGATGTTGCTGGGGCAGTGGGAACTGTACTGAAACACAATTCTTGGGATCCAAGTTGGAGAAGCTTGACATGATAAACAGGGGCAACTGCAACTATGCCATTATTATGGGGTGTGAGAATTGTAGCCAGGTTGTTTCAATCTGAACGTAGCTGTACAAATTAATTTGAACCTAGTAAGTTCTTAAAAACTTTGCCAGGATTTGCATGTTAACTCCTTGGAAAACAACTTGCAGAATCCCAGACCCAACCTGGCCTCTCCAATTTCCAGAAAGCTTCCATGTTCTAGGCAGCATAATGATAGTCAATGAGATCTGAAGTTCAACTACAATGAATAAAAATCACATATTCCCCATCCCTGTACAAAAGTCTCCTAGCCAAGACATAGGTAATGGTTGCCTTTGCTTGAAAGCCAGTCATATCTGACTCTAGGGTTCAGTGCTCCTCTCTGTTTATAGCCATACAGCCAGCGCTGTCTGCATCTGCAGTCATTCCCGTGGACATGTGGCAGGCATGCCTCAACACCAGAGTGTTTGGAACGCTGTTTACCTTCCCACCGAAGTGGTCCCTATTTATTCCCCTGCAATTTCTTGCTTTAGAACTGCTAGGTTGGCAGGAGCTGGGACAAAGATGGGAGCTCACTCCATTGTACAGTACCTGGGAATTGAACACCGACCTTCCAGTCAGCTAGTTCAGTGTCTTAACCACTTGAGCCACTGCGGTCCCTGCAGACAAGACACAAATCTAGCTGAAAGAAAAATAGCCAGAGAGAAGGTTGTTAAATTTTCTAGAAAGCAACAGGTAGATGAAAGGTAGTGCTTACAATAGTTCCTTTTTTGCATGGCTACTGAAGATTCTGGGCGCCGCAATCCAAAAAAGAAACTTTTTCCCAAGCTCTGAAGAAATGATCACTACCTCCCCTACTGCTAATGGCTTCCACATTTATTTATTTATTTATTTATTCAATTTCTACCCCGCCCAATCAGCCAAGGCTAACTCATACAATTTAGAATTTTATTTCTATCACTCATTTGGTAGTGGTTTGGCATATAGTAAAGAACTTAAAACAGGAGTCGGGTGGGCCCCCCAAATCATGGCAGGGGACTTTCTGAACAAAAAGAGTGGAGTATAAATGTAAATAAATAAAATACATTCTTAAATGGTGGGTGGGGTGGATATGGAGATACTGGGAGGCTGCAAAAATGGGCTGGGAAGCTATATGCAGCCCGTACTGTATGTTGCCCACTCTTGAACTACAAGTTTTTATGGGAAACCTCCTTCTATTCTATGTATCATTTTAAAATTATATTCAACTCTTAACTCTCACAAAACCTATGACTGTGAGCCACAAGGACTCCTATCTATTTACCAAGGCCTTCCTGATCCCCTTGGATAAGGCAGCCTATAAATCTCAATACATACATTTACTACTAAAGAACTTTCTGATAGGAAGACAGTTGGCTATGAAGGAGAGGGTCTGTGTAGCATTTCCTCCTCCCTCTATTTTTCCTTTTCACTAGAGCCTGATATACGAGAGGCTGTTCTCAAGACAACAATTTCCACAACATGGAGGCGCCACAAATCCGGAAGCGAGAGATCAACCAGAACATGCCTGTTGTTTAGATCAGTACTGCAACAGATTTGCTTAGTAAGGCCAGAGAGACAGAAAGAGACAATGAAAGAGCAGATGTCAGAAATGAGAAACATGGTCACGTTTATGCCGTTGTCAAAAAACAATGTCAACATGCTGTCATCGCAGGAGAATTATGAGTCCGAATGCAGTGAGTATCATTCTTGTTATATAGGAACTGTCCATAGCAAAGGTGGGAAGTGTGTTGGGGGAAAGGTGGAAAACAATCACCAAAAGAGAACACAGACTGTCACATCAGGACACTTCCTGGAGCTCTACCCAAGTCAGTAATGCGCAGTTCCTTCAGTGGAACTCACAAGAAACCAGCGTGGGAGGAAGAGCTCCTTTTGTAGGGAAAAAAAAGCATTGTATGTTACAGTGACCAGTGCAACAACTTAAGAACGTCCATGCTACAATTCTGGATGTTGGCTCTATTTCTCAGCAGCATCATTAGAAGTGGGCTTTTAATGTAAAAGACCAAGATGAGGACACTTGAACCCAGCGATTGGAGGCCAAAGCTTCCTATGTCCAATAAACAACCAATCCAATATATGCCCTTTTTAGTAGATGAAAAGATGGGGAGACCTGACCCACCTGGATATAAAACCAAATCTTTTGATTTCTGACCATGGGAGCAGCAGATTCTGCCCTCAGCCGTTTGAAGTCCATGTGTCTATTCACCCATTTCATCCCAAATTACACAACCTTGGGTAATTTTTCATTCATCCTACCCTGAGATCTTCTTCTGCAGACACCACCGCTGAACCATGTTGGTAGACAAAATCTCCCTCCCAAAGGCAACTCAGTTCTGAGCGTTCAGGTGAATGAATGCATTGCTGTGCCTTGTAGAGCCTTGTCCAAATATATATTTCTCACCCTTCCTCTCCTTCCCCTACAGCTGGTTCAAGCATTGGGGAAATATTGCAGGTCCCACTCACGAAAGAGCAGGAGGGAGAGGGGGAAAGCCCACTTGAAAAACCAAGGCAAAATGAGGGTAAGGGACAGAGATCTTCGTGGTTCAGTCTACCGGAGAATTGGAGGTATTTTAGAGAGAAGCCCCTGTTGCAACCACCCACGTTTCATGCAGCATCCAAGAAGAGTGAGGTGGACAAGTCTCATTAAGAAGCTGGAAGAGGACAGACAGCGGTGCGGACCTCAGATCTTGCTGTTCTCCAGGTGTGAATCAATGTGTTTTATCAAAGCATCATCTGGGTAACCAATAGGAAAGGCCACGTGGCAGAGAGGGCAGCTTCGGATGTCCGAGTCCACTGTCTCCATCAGCAGCTAAGGGATGACAGGGTGGGGGAAAGAATGCAAATTAGAAAAAAAAGGTACCATTTGCTTACAACTACTTACTACAAAAAAGGATCAATGCAAAACAAATGGGTTGCTCATAAGTAAGACCTCTACATGTTCTGAAAAGCAAGTCTTTCATAGAATCAATTAGAATCGACTTTGAGCAAGGGCTGGGCCAGTGACATAATAATAATTTCATGTCAGAAATTATTCTGGGCTGAAAGGATTTTTGCGAGAGAAACTCCACTCAGGGAACGCCCAAATGAGGCTCCTTTCATGTCCCCAAGAGGTGGGACAGAGATGGGTGCTCAACCCCTCATGCAGTACCCAGGTCTCGAACTGTCGACTTGCCAGCCTTCCAGCTAACTAGGCGAGCATCTTAACCAATGAGCCACTCCAGCCCCTGGCCAATGACATAAAAACCACTGAGTGGAGGTGAAACAGTTAAAGGTAACGGTCACCCTTGCTCGAAAGCCAGTCATATCCGACTCTAGGGAGCGGTGCCCATCTCAGTTTACAACCAAAGAGCCAGCGCTGTCTGTACCGGCAGATGTTTCTGTGGCCATGTGGCAGGCATGACTAGACCCCGGAGTGCACGGAATGCTGTTACCTTTCACACCGATTCAGTACCTATTTACTTGCAATTTCTTACTTTCTAACTGCTAGGTTAGCAGGAGCTGGGACTGCTCCATTGTGCAGCACTCAGGTGTCAAGCCTTTGACCTGCTAACCTTCCAGTTGCCAAGTTCAACGTCTTAACCACTAAGCCACCGCAGGGCCTTGGAGGTGAAACTACTTTACTGTTTTTAAAAAAGTTTCTCAGAACCAGTCAAGTGCTTTCCTATTATGCTCCCCCACCCCATCCATGAGAGAAGCCTATTAGTTATAGTAACAGTGAAACCAGGTGACTGCTTCTGGGAAACTCCTACACATACTGTGGATGGGGATTTCTAGTGTTCTTTGCATGGCATAAAAGAAGTTTAAAAATATAGTAGTTCATAGATACAATACATACTAATTCACTCTCTTTCTCTCTCTCTCTCTCTCTCTTACACACACACACAGAGGGTAGTTAATGTATTTTAATGCAGTGTTTATGATTCCAAAAGCAGCAGAAATTTGTGAAATAGATCTCAAATTTTAGATTTGCAAGTTACTTTTGAAATCAAGAGAATCTGCCGTATGTTGGGAACAGATGATGAAAATGTTTCAGTGATGTAATATTTCTACACAAGTGATCACATGTTGTGTATCACTCTCCCATAGTACAATAATACAGATGATTCTCATATTTATCAATCTGATGTGACTGCTTTGCTTTTAATGTCCTGCAATATCATGCTGCTTAGGAAAGGTAAAGGTTTCCCTTGCTCGAAAGCCAGTCGTATTTGACTCTACGGATGTGGTGCTCATCTCGATTTAAAACCAAAGATCCAGTGCTGTCTGCATCTGCAGACATTTCCATGGCCTTGTGGCAGGCATAACTAGACACCAGAGTGCATGGAACACTGTTACCTTTCCTGCCGAAGTGGTACCTATTTATCCCCTTGCAATTCTTTGATTTCAAACTGCTAGGCTGATAGGAGCAGGGACAGAGATGGGAGTTCACTCAGTCGTTCAGCAATTGGGCCTTGAACTGCTGACTGCCAACTTCCCAGCCATTAAGTTCAGCATCTTAACCACTCAGCCACCGCAGTCCCTCTATCTTGCCACTTAGTCACTATGAAAACACTCTGGTATACTCCTGGTGGGCAACCTTTCTCCACCTCTTATTCCACACCTGCAAACCAGGTGGTATGACAGTTCAAGATCAATCAACACATAATAAGGAGATGAGGAGGAGGGGAGAGAGAATGGAAAGCCAGTATACTTCTTGTTCACATTGGATTTAAAGTATTATAGTTAAATAGGTGCAGATTTTTATTTTACTGTTTCATAGATACTTTAGGGGTACACAGAAAGAGCCTCCTTGAAGATTATGGTATTTTTGAAGCATATTCGAGAATACCCTGGTAATGTCAACCTTTAGTTGCCTGCTTATCTTTCTCACACTAGGTCAGGTGAAAAGAACTGCAGGATGAACTCACTCAAAGGTACTTTCATTTTGGAAGTTTCGCGTCTGGCCTAGACATGGAAGAAGACAAATAGATACTTTACAATTTTATATCATCGATTTTACAATCCTGTTGCCCAGCATCCTGTAATTTGCCCAAAAATAATCTACAAGGTCTTGTAGGTCAAGAAACAAATGGTCCTCTGAAGCAGTACTCCTTTCTTGATGTTGGCTCGGGGACAACTGAGGGCATTCCAACACCCATCATTATTCAAATCACCTTGTAACTCTCTCATAGCCTTACAAAATCTTAGTTTGCAAGTAAGATAGTGTTAATTGTATTTTTGCAAATGTGCCAAACTAATTCTAGATGGTACAACTCAACTGAGGAGGGAAGGACACAGAAGGCAATATTGTCAAACATTTCTATGGGTTTTTAATTATTTTTATATTGGTTTTAACTTGTTTCATTGTATGGTCAGTGAAGAGCTCGCTGGCCTAATGTACACCGCCCAGAGTCAACGAGATTAGGGCGGTATATAAATCTATTAAATAAATAAAAAGATGTTCTGCACTAGATACTGCTTACATTGATTGAGGGCCAGGACTGGGCATGTTCAGCCCTGGAGTAGGAGGCATCAGTCCGGTGTGTGGAGGTGTCGGGGATGGGGAACCCTGCACAAAAGGAGGCGCAACGGATGCCCCCGGCTTCAGGGCTGGGGGGACTCGAGAGGGCCCAGTCTTCTTCATCCGAGGACTGCTTCTCAAAGCGCAAATGGTCCTCAAAGGCGTCTCTGGCATAAACCTCGCTGTAAGGACGGTGCTTTGGTAAGGTAGAAGCTTCCGGCTGCAGCCAAAGAGAGCGGTTCTGCTGCTGGTACATAGCTGCGTTGCTCGCTTCTGAGTAGCTCCGGCGGCCTTGGAAGCTTGCTTTGATGTGGTGGCTGGAGGGTTTGGAATAGCCCAGATCTATCATATGTCTTTCGCCCCCTGGAGATCTGTGTTGTGAGGGGATGGTGGTGGGGGACGAGCAATTAGAGGCCGGCGAGCAGCGCTGTTGGGCAGAAGACTGGCCGGGTGGTGGGGCTGGGGAACGGCGCTGCGAAACAGGAGACTGGCACAGAGGCGGAGCTGGGGAACGGCGCTGATGCGCAGGAGACTGACACGACGGGGGTGCCGGGGATCGCCTTTGCAGGGCTGGAGAGGAGGTCTGAGAGATGGAAGGTCTCCCTTGCTGTGCTGGAGAATTGCACTGAGGAGCTGGCGAGCGGCATTGTTGGGCAGGAGAATGTCGCTGGGAATGGGGAGAGTGCCGCTGACCTGTAAAGGAGAGTGAGAACAGTTAAAACAAATATTGTATTCTGGTTTTTGAGAGGTTCCAAGAGGCTGTGAGGTATGTGCACATACACCCACAAACAAACATTCAACTCTCCTCTAATGCAACAAAATCACCTCACCTAATGTATAGCACTAAGTAGCTATTTGATTCGAAAACCCATGCTCTGGTGGGAACTGTCCCTTATTCTTATGGTGCCATATCAGATTCCAAATATTGGCTCTTATCATGACAATCAGCCATGAAGATTGTCCTGAGAATATAACACATTGGCCTTCACATTTGCCTTCTGCATTGCAGTTTGACACCCGTACCATTGATCCAGTTCCATGAGTTATTTTCTTGTCCTGAGTCTTTTTGGCACATAAAGTCCTAATCAGCCCTAGGCCAATATTGATGAAGCGGCTGCCCTCCATCAAGATGGATTCAAATGGGATTTAATCCACTTGGGGTCTGTCCAGTGGTGGGATTCAATTTTTTTTACTACCTACTCTGTGGGCATGGTATGGTGGGCGTGACCAGGGGGGAAACCCTGCGTTGCACCCGAATTAGGAGTACTTTATTTCAAAACTTGGGTGGGCGAGGCCATCTGGAATTTCTGCTACCGGTTCTGGCGAATTGGGGTGAACCTGCTGAATCTCACCACTGGGTCTGTCCCTTATAAAAATGATGAACTCATTTTATACATGACTCAGTCTCATAGTAGTTGATATAGAGTGTATTTACCCTACACACTTACAGACATTTCATACCACTTTAAGGATCATGACTCTCTCCTAATAGAATCTAGGATTTACAGCTTGGCAAAGTACTTAAACTTCTTCACCAGGGAGCTCTAGTTCATTTCCTAGAGTTACTGCAGAGAATCTCATATAATTCACCAAACTACAAATCCCAGGATCTCACAGGAGGGAATTAAGGCAGTTAAAATGGCATCATGGCTGCAGTGAACTGCATTTCGTAGACATTAAGTATCATGAGTACATAGAAAGGAGATTGTGGTATTTTTGCTGGCTGATATTAAAATCGAGAGGACAAACTTCCTGATGGGATTCTCGTTCTAAGCCACGGAAGAATACTCTCAATTCCTACAACTTATAGACAGAAATGAACATCAAGTTAAACAAGCTAGCAAAATAATGTGCCTATAACAGGGTTGCAGGCAAAGGCATGACCCAATGCTGTGTGTTACACCATTTTGCAGATTTCCCTCTTCTACTCACCACCATTGATGGCCTGTTCTTGAATAAGCGTCTGGAGAATCTGGCTTTGGATAGAACTCAAGTTCCTCAGGCGACACAACTCCTCAGTCAGTTCTGTGTAGGCAAGAGCCAGGTTTACCCTATCAGAAGAGGTGAAATAGAGAAAGCCCCAAAGGCATATAAGTCGCAGCCTTGGCAACAGGGTACAAGACTGATTTGATGGTGCAAAATATACAGATTTAACTATCGTGAAGCATCTTTCCCACGTGTTGTAGCCTGTTGGGAGTCACCACTGGTAGAAAGTAGGAAATCCATCTTCATCTATACACTTAGCTGCCAAATAAGTGTGCCACACAAAACTCTATTTGTAGCAGTGATGCATTACATTGGAACCTGGACTCATGGCCTTCTTCTCTGACACTATCTCTGTATTTTATGTGTGGTGAGAAAATGTGGACTGCTTCACTAACCAATGTCTTATCAGGACATTGTAAATCCATAGTTCAGCTTTGCCCAACCTGGTGTCCTCCGAGTATGCTGGATTACAAATGCCAATATTGTTAATGTCTGGTGGGTGGCACTTTTTTTGGGGGGAGCATCTTCACATAATGGCAAACTACCCAATACACATGTCTTTCCCTCCCTTTGTGTCAAAAACACACAAAGGTCTTTCTGGGTTGAAAGGATTTATGCTGGAGGAACTCTGCTCAGGGGATGCCCAAATGAGGGTCCTTTCATGTCCCTAAGATCCTTTCCCATCGAAGTGGTCCCTATTTATCTACTTGCAATTTCTTGCTTTCAAACTGCTAGGTTGGCAGGAGCTGGGACAGAGACAGGTGCTCATTCCCTCATGCAGTACTCGGGTCTTGAACTGCCGACTTGATGACCTTCCAGCTAACAAGGCAAGCTTCTTAACCACTGAGCTATCGCAGTCTTTATTTACATGTCTGAAATGTTGGAAAATGAAGGGACAGAAATAATGTGAAATAGGCTTTATTGTATGTGACACAACATTCCATGTCACATTCTGGAATAATGCTAAAGTCAATGTTTTATTCTTTCATGGTGATCCAATATTTTGGCACATTCTGTAACTAAATGCTAGCAAAACGTCTCTTAATGGTAGGGCTGAGTATTTGTGTATTTTTCAGATGGAGGAACACTCAGAGCAGAGAAAAATTCCTTCTTTGGACCACAACTCCCAAAAACTCCCAGCCAGCTCTTCCCTCAACCATCAATCCCTTACCCATCTAATCCTCAGGGACCAAAGCTCATTCATAAAACATTATATTTGTTTGTAGGAGGCCCTAATGTTCAATCATCAATATTTCCATTTTAAGCAGTCTCAAGCAGTACTGGGGAAGGTTTGTTTGTTTTATGAGGAAGGTTTGTGCATTATCTTCCAGCTACCTTAACAAAAGATTTGGGGTGAGGTGGGGTAGTTACAGGGTCTGCTCCCAGTTACAGCAGTTTCATAGACTAATAGTTAGTCTCATAATTAAAGAAATATAGTCCAAAAACAAGCACCACATCTGTTCTTATTGTCAAGACCATTACATCAGCATTTTCCAAACCACCACAGAACACTGGTGGACTTCAATTCCCAGAAACCTAAGTCAGTACATTGGCTGATCAGTGTTTTGGGGAATTGACTGAGGCTTCTGGCAATTGAAGCCCAGAAACCAAAGATTGGCTAATACTGCATTACATCATTGCTTTCAAAACACAAACATCAGCTGTTAATTTTTATGGTGAAAGGGCCAGAGTGTTTTGGCACATCCACTGCGTTCCTACCAATTTATCCTTGAATCAGTAAGAGTGGAAGCTTAAAGGGAACAGTCCCTATATCTCTGTAGTGGACAATTAAAGCCAACAAGGTTTCTAATGAAGGAGAGGAGGGGTGACCAAAACTACGGCCTGTGGGCCAGACCGGGCCACGGCACCCTCACCGCTACTGGAAGTGCCATAGGTTTGCCACTACTGATATGGAGTAAAGCAGGCCGAACCCATTTCTACTTTGCAACTATAAGAGGCAATACCCTGATTTTCAGAGCTCCGTAATCCCTCACCTCCCAAAATCCAGCCACGGGTCATTTACCACAGTGTTCTGCACATGCATAACACATCCCACGCATGCGCAATTTACTTCTGCTTCTGCTCAGATGAACCACCTGATCAGCTGTCATGGGGCATGGTCAGGCCCATGGCCTGAAAATTTTGGGCACCCCTGCTCTAAGGCAGCAAAAATGAGGCCATTAATCAGAGCTTCCTGCCCATGTTCAGGTACCGAGTTGCTAAGAGAAGGATGCAAAAGTCCAGCCCTATGAACATATAAACATCAGCACAAAGATATGAAGTGGAAACCCTTGCTTGAGGGGCTGACCCACTGCCCATCAACAGCCTGACAAAACCATCGACTCTAGCACAAGTCTTGCCCTGAACCCCCCATGTCACCTTGAAATAACATATTGGGTATGTTTATAAGAATGGAGAACCTGTCTGATAAGGTTACCAAACGCATATCAGCAGGAGGACATCTTGCACTGAGAAAGCCACTGAGTTAAATTGAATGGCTGTGACAAGCAGGGGGGAACAGACACAGGAGATGGGGTGTACCTAACTTTACCAGACAGCTATTCCTCTTCCATAGATATGTCACCCATTGTCTCTTCAATGTTCCTAAGGCGGGAGGAGAGAATTATTCAGTTCTGCCAAAAGAAAAATTAAATTGCATTCTCTTTCGCTCTTGAGTTAAACAGGACATCCAAATCCCCTCAGAAGGTGTGATTGTTTCTCCCAACCATTGAGAGGTTTTGAAATATCTGATTATGAATGACTGTCATAAGCTGTCAAGAAGATGCACAATCTAAAAACAAAACAAAACAGAAACTATGCAGCTTCCAGCTGGGCATTGGATGTATCCTATTGCCCCAGATGGCATGCCCATATTTAAGACATGGTAAGTTCCACTTAAGAGTAACCACCGTAACAAGAAAAGATGCGCTTTTATTGCAGTCTGACAAAAATGGCAGCTTTAAAGCTGATTACTCTCTTCTTTTAGCCTTGATCTCACCTCTCTTTTGTTTATAATAGGTACAAATATAGCTTCCCACTCAGCCCATCTGGAGCTCAAAACAGCTAACTAAAATATCAATCAAATTTTTCTTGAAAAAAGTAAAGTATTAAATACTCACAAATGTACTCACCATTGACAAGCACATCTTTAATGAGCCTCAAGGCTTTAAGAACAGAAGTTACTCCCCCCCCCCCCAACTACAACTCACACCTGGTGAAACATCCTGGGAGTTGTAATAATAATAAAAATTAATAAAATGTCCCAGCCCTGGTGAGAGTTAAGGATCACAGAGAACCATCATCCTTCTCCTAAGCCTACAGTATAGCGGGAACTCATATCACCTTAACCTTAGGGATGCTTGAAAGTAGACTTCCCATTGAAGTCAACAGTTCTGCCCAACATGAACAGCAGGTTTGGAAAGGAGCTCATTGAATAAGAAATAACATTAAATGAGGATATGACTGAGGAACTCGACCTCTCTTATGTCACTTGGAGGCCCCTGAATATGGTCCTGAATTAATCCTATCCTAAACGAAGCAAAGCAAAACAGAAGCTATCCCCTTTTCAGTTTATTTAGAATGGTCTGTCTGTAGAATTTTATTTTTTAAATTCCACAAGAGATTACTCAATGGCCTGAATGCATATTAAGGTAGAACTCCCTTTCCTAAACATATAGTAGTTGTATAAGATTCACTGATTTCTGATTATAGTTTGTAGTGTATAATCAGTGAATTATATACAGTATTGTATTGCTATAAACTGCCCAGAGTATTATGCACTCTGGGGCAGTGTAAAAATCAACCAACCAACCAACCAACCAACCAATCATGCCAAATTAAAGGAACATGCAAGATATTGTTTTAAATTAATTTAATTATCCAAAACAAAATTTATCATCATAAGCCAGTAGTTCTCAACCGTTTTAAGCCGGGGCCCGGGTCACACTCCCTCAGATAGCTTTGGGGGTTGGACGGCCATTTTGCCCTTCCTCCGCAACAAGGCACTTCTAGGTGCGGTGGAGGCGGGGGGGGGGATGAAATGGTGCCATGGGCCGCATTCGGCCCACGGGCCACAAATTGAGAATCCCTGTCATAAACAATGCATTTATTATACTAGTCTTATGTCCAACTGAGCTCTAGGTATGTTATTAGAACCAAAGTCCATAACTGACTTCTAAAATGCCACATTTTAAAGGTTAATAGGCTGCAACAGAGATAACTGGCTAGCGGAAAATTTTAAAAGTGAAATCAATCATTCCATCAATAATCAATCTCTTGAGGACGTTTCTTTCTGAGTGACACACTACGCAAAACAAGTGCATCTGCAGGCAGAAGCACATCGATGATGTGAGAACTAACATTAATTCAAGACAATTAATTCCAGCTTCTTGGCATTTTACCCCTTCCCTTTTCCTCCCCCACCCCCAAGTTCAAAATAGTCTCACAGAACACCTGCATGTAGGACAGATACTTACACTTCACCAAAAAAGAGGAAATGCCTCCCCTAAAAAGGGCAAAAGAGGATACAGATTTGCATACAGAAACAGATTTAGAAATAATTGCTGTGATTTAAATAGCCAGCAGCAAAATCTACCTCATCACATAGAGCCATGGTTAAACTGCTGTACTGCAGGTCAAACATTGCGAGTTCAGTCCTGACAGGGATCAAGGTTGACTCAACCTTCCATGTTTCCGAGGTAGGCAAAATGAGTACCTAGCATGTTGTGGGCAAAATGCTAATTAACTTGTGAACCACCGAGATAGTGCACTTACTGCTATGGGGCGGTATATAAGTGTGATTGATATTGCTCACCATAGAAAAGGAGGTCTTCCTCAGTCTCAGGCCAGTATTGATGAAGCTGCTGCCCTCCATCAAGATGGATTCAAGTGGGATTTAATCCACTTGGGGACCATCACCCTTCCCTGTGGACTTCACCAAGGCCACTAGTCATTGGGGGTGGCAGGTTAGTTAACCACCTCCTGATGTTCAGCGTTGAGTCGTTGACAGTATGGTCTACTCTATTACCATAGCAGAACAGGATAACCTGGCCAGAATTGCTCTTGGTCCTTGGGGAATCTTTTTTTTCTTCTATTTCGGCAAAAATGTCAAGAACTCCGCATGAGAAAATGCTACTTCCAAGGGCCCATTTTATTCTCCTCAGCAGTGTGATGGAACACAGGCTTCTCTTTGTGGTTTCTATGTAGCTGAAGGAGGACTGAACCTACCGGTACAGACAACTGCAGGGGGAAGGGTATACTTTGTCAACAGGATAGTACACAACCAAACAATAAAGCAGAAAACCACAAACTTATCTCCCACCTTTGTGTGGGTGAGTTGGCAAAGAAGCAGAGATGTTTGTGGAGAGGAAATGGCCAAGCAGAACTAACACATTGTGCGTTATAAATAATTTTTAAAAAAGAAATGCACATCCGAAAACAACGGCCCAGCAGCTTTTTCCAAAACAAAAAACTCGGTCCCAAAACATCTACAACAGTCATAAAACAAGACCCATGGGCCCATTTAGGGACAGAAAGCCTTGTAGCTACACAACTGAAAGGAGAGAGCAAAAAGTGCAGGCAGTTACTCTCCAGGAGGAGCCAGTCTTTTAAGTAACGAGTGGGTCTTAACCTTGCCAAAACATTTTTCATAATTTCTCATAATACGTTGCTGCAGGGAAAATTCATTCCTCTTATCCCACCCATCTGGGGTACACAGAAAGAACCTCCTTGAAGGTTGTAGTATTTTTGAACCACAATCGGGCGTACCCTGGTAACGGCAACCTTGTGTTGCTGGCTAATCTTTTTCATACTGTGTCAGGTGAAAGGAACTGCAGAATGAATTCACCAAAAGGTGGTTTAATTTTGCCAGTTTCACGTCTGGCCTAGACACGGAAGAAGAAATCCCACCCAGCTACGAGGAACAATATAGCTAAGCTCAGAGAAAACAGAGAAAGCTGAAGTGATCTCTGCAAAACTGAAAGTCCTAGTCCAGTGGTGGTGAACCTTAGCAACCTAGCTGTTCTTGGACTTCAATTCCCAAATGCCCAAATCAGTACACCTGCAGATCAGGACTTCTGGGAATTGAAGTCCAAGAACAGCCGGAGTGCCAAGATTTGCCACCGCGGTAGACCTAGTCTTTCTATTCTGCTAACCGTAGCTCTACCTCTTCTTCGAGTACCATATCCAATTCCGAACATTGGTGGTATTCATGGCGATCAGCCATGAAGATTGTACTGGGTATTATTATTATTATTATTATTATTATTATTATTATTATTATTATTATTATTATTATTATTATTATTATTATTATTATTATAGGTTTATTTATATACCACCTTATTCAAACCCATCAGGTGACTCAAGGCAGTTTCCAACAAATAAAAAGCACAATATAAATACAAGAGCAATACAATATAAAATACAATATAAAAATTGACAATCAAAAAATATACAATAAATATATCGAATACAAAAACAGAAAGCAAAAAGTACATTTCGACATAATCTCAGTAAAATACAAAATTTAAACAATACAATTCACTGGAAGGGTCCAGCGAGTCCGGTGGCTCTGGCACGGCAGGTCTTCTTATGGCTGTGCCGGCTGCCTCACAGCTGGGGCCAGTCTCTCGCTCCCACCTCCCCGCTCTCACCAGGGAAGCATCCGGCGGGTTTGGCGGCATTGGCGGCTCCGGCACAGCAGGTCTTCTAATGGCCGCGCCAGGTGCATCACAGCTGGGCCAGTCTCTCGTATCCGCTGGAGTTGGAACTGGTGGCAGCGGCTTTTCAGGGCCCCGCCGTGATGATCCTCAGCTGGGCCCAGCTGCGCTTCCACCCCCCACCCCGTGGCTGGCCAGACCACGGGAAGGGGGTGAGGTGCCACACATCTTTCCTCCTGGCCAGCCGCTGGTCGAGCAGAGATGGTGGTCTCGGTGGCAAAGCCAAGCGTCTCCCGAGGGCATCATCTTCCCTCCTGGCCGGCCGCCAGTCGAGCGGAGATGGTCCATAAAGCAGTGGCCTTCCATTTGCCTTCCACATTGCAGCATGACACCCATACCACTGATCCAATTCCATGAGTAACTTTCTGGTTCTGAGCCTTTTTGGCACACAAAGTCCTCATCAGTCCGAGGCCAGTATTGATGAACCTACTGCCCTCATCAAGATGGATTTAAGATAACCTGGCCATACTCTACTACACCACTATATTACTTGGACCTCTTTCCAAAGCTGACAAATGTGAAAGCTGACTCTGGATGCTTGTGGAGGTGAACAGATAATATCCATGCTCAGGAACATACTGTTATTTTTGAGATGGTAGCCGTGTTAGTCTGTGTTTCAAGCATATCAGAGAGTAAACAAAACAAAAAGACAAAAAATATTGTGGCACTTTAAAGACTAACTTTAAAGATTAATATTAAATACAGCACTTTGCACAAAAGAATTAATGGGGACAAATCAGACATCTAGAATGACAACACAGAGAAACCTGTTTCAAATCAGTTCAATCTACCTGGACACTCTATCCAAGACCTGAAAGTTACAATTCTGGAACAGAGAAATTACAAGACTAGGATCCAAAGAGAGACAGCAGAAATCAAATACATCCATCTGTTGGACACCCATCAAAGAAGCTTAAATATTAGCCAAGGGTTCCTGGGACATTATCAAATTTGACACACAGATTGCTATATGCTGCTAGATATTTTATATACTATATTTTGGTGTATTATAGCACCTTCACTAACCTTCCTGTAAATTTTCTTTTACAACATGAGCACAACAGGATGTGCCCACACAAGTAAGAGGTTAAACCAGTAAGAGGTTAAACTCATTAGCATATGCTTTGCTTGACAACTTCACACTTTTAAGATTGAAAGAGGGATACAGTATTTAAAACTAATCTGAATAATCATTTGTTACTGCTAGCTGTAGGAAGCTGTATTGATATGCATGCTTGTCTGTCATTCTGCTTGATTACTCTCTACCTCATTGCTTTGTGATCCATTTGCCTTGTGACATCTTGATCCCTGCATCTGGTGTATATAAACCATGCCTGGAAGTTTTACTCCTTTGTCTGAAGAAGTGGACTTGATCCATGAAAGCTCACAGTAAAAATATAGCAGTTAGTCTTTCAAGTACTGCAGTGTTTTTGTTTTATTTTATTTTTGTTTTCTGATATGCATTAAATACAACAGTTACTCTTTAAAGTGCCACAATGTTTTTTGTCTTTTTGTTTTGTTTATTCGCTGATATACAGTACTGTTATTTCTTATCATTTTTAAATATTCCAGGACTGAACCCCTAAAACTGGAAAGAAGTTCTGGAAAGCTATCTCTTATATTAAAGTTATAGTCTGAGTTCTTATCTCACACCAGCCTCCAGACTCATTCAGAAATTCAACCCAAACATAATGTGTCTCCCAAATTCAAATCAGTGCAGGTAAAAAATATCAACAGCAGCTGATGCAGTTTTGCTGTCTTGTTTACTTTTCAAGAAACTGGCTTGTACCAGAAAACACAGCTGAGTAACAAATCACATTTGCAAAATGCAAATATGCTTCTATGAAAAAACAAATCCCAAAGGAGTAGATGTATTTGCTTGTTGTAGGAAACAATATACACAGAGAAAAGCACCACAGTACTAATAGATTTCTGAGCCACAAGATTTCAAGCTTTCTGGCTCCAGGAGTTACCATTCCTTCCTTCTTACTCTTCAACATTTGCTCACTGAAATGTAACACTTTATGCATTTGATAAAATGTACTCTCGTCCACAAATGGTTATACTGCAGTAAATGTTGGTCATTAAAAGTGGCACAACATTATTTTGTTTTACTCTACAAAATAAGTTGGTGCTATTCTCAGTGGGAGAAGTTAACCTACAGTAGAACTCTAACTCGGAGGTGACCAAGATATGTGCGTTTTCAGAGTAAACCATCACAGGCCTCACAAAGTCTGCTACATTAAGACTCATGAGGTGTAAATCACATGGAAATTCTTCGGCAAAAGCCCCAGTGTATGAAAGGAACAGATGTCTCTTGTATAGCTCCCATTCATTTCACTGGGTCTTTGGGCCAGAGTATTTCTAAGTTGGTCAAGCACGTTGGGTGGGGATGTCGTTGGATTCTGAGACTCAAATGTTGAAGCATCTTTGAATTACCCCAGAAATGTGCATTCCCATATTTCAAACTTTACTGTAAGCAACAGGTGAGGATGAGTCCAGGGCACAAGGGCATCTCTCTACTTGCACCAGGTTGGATCCCGGGCAATGCCGGGTATCCCTGCTAGTACAATATTTTAAAAACCCCACAAAGCAAGCATATTTAAACAAAACCAACATGTAGCAATATTAACCCCATAAATTATCATGGACTAATAGAAAATAAAATAGAAATTATAATGCACTTGTGATTCCTGACAATGTGCAAGGTTGCTCAGAATATCTTCCTGATGTGGAACAAGCCCCGCATTCCAAGTTGCATACTTGATTGTTTAAATAAGTGGTTATTTTTTCCATTCAATTTATGTCCTGCCCATCTAACTATACAATTACTCTGGGTAACTAACATATTGAAACATTAAAAGACATGAAAATAAGGAGAGAAAAAATAAAATAAACAATAACACAAAAAGACATTAAATGAACATTAGACACCTGGACAATGAATCAACACAGTGATGGCAACAAACTAAAAAATAATTTTTGCAGACAACAAGATAAGTCTGGGTCAACTAGTTCTTTAACACCTTCTTATAAAGTTCACCTTGATAAATGTGAGGTGATTCTATTAGGTTGACCTGAAGGCTTTGTTTTTAAGCAAGCTGCTATTCACCTTGAACCTTTTAAAAAGCCAGAATAAAAAATAAAATTTACTACTACTGCTAACTTTTTCCAAACTGCATTTTATGTTATTGGCACCAATTACATAAAAATGTGCACACAGGTTTTACTCACAGGAGCCGTACCATTATTTTGGCATATCCATACTTCAGGGCAAAGAGAGAAACCTAACTGCCTTTTGAGTTTGCAGCTAAAAACCACTAGAAGGTGAACAGCAAATCCTAGAGTTGCTATGTCTTTGCCCATCTCTGACTCACACTAATTAAATAATGTTTAATTTGATCAGATTTTTGTAATATGCACAATGAGCTGTGTATATGACAGAGTTTGGAAGATTACTTTTTAAAAGCTATTGTTTAATCTTTGCTTTTGTTGTCAATGCTAATTATTAACAGAGTACTTTTTAGTACATCAGTCAGCATGTTACTTTGGTAATTGTTTGGTTTAAATTGTTAATTAAAATTATAGTTAAAATACAACAAGATAATAATAATAATTTTGTGTCAGAAATTATTCTGGGTTGAAAGGAATTTTGCTGGATAAACTCCGCTCAGGGGATGCCAGAATGAGGCTTCTTTGATGTCCCCAAGATCTTTTCCCCACCAAAGTGGTTCCTATTTATCTACTTGCAATTTCTTACTTTCAAACTGCTAGGTTGGCAGGATCTGGGACAGAAATGGGCACTCAATCTGTACCTGGGTCTCAAACTGCCGACTTGCTGGCTTTCCAGCTAATAAGGCGAGCTTCTTAACCACCGCAGCCCCACTACAAAAAAGATAAAACTCTAAAATAAGCTTCAAAAAGTAAGGTTTTAGAAGGAAGAAGTAGAAGTCCTTTTATACATTGAAATAATAATGATGCTATATTGATACTTCAAAATAATGCTATTAACAGTCGATGCTTTTTAGAAGTAGTTATGAGTATAGATATCTGGCTGTGGAGCCAAAGTTTGGAAGTTTGATTCCCCACTGTGCCTCCTGGGAGAAGACCCAACCTGGGTAGTTATGAGCAAGCTGCATAGTCCCAGGGTGCTCCCAGAAGGAGGAGACAGTAAACCACTTCTGTTTATCCTCTACCTAGAAAACCCAGGTCACCATTAGAATTGATTTGATGGCATGAAATTATTTTTATTTACCTAGATAACACTGTAATCTTTTACAGTTAGCACTGCTATTTATAACAAATTACTTCTAGTATGAACAGTCCTACAGAGATTACTTATTATCCCTATCCTGCCTCCGGTGATTTTAATCTTCCCCAACAGGTGCAAGTATTTTGTTTTAGTCTGCTTTTTAGGCATCATTCCTATGTTTTGGATCTCCTTGTAATTATTTGCTGTTGCTTATTTTATCTTTCTTTTAGAATTCAATCTGGGCTACTTTTAGCTATGTTTTTTATTAGGATTTTATTTCATTGTAAACCACTTGCTTGAAGAAGGATCATGTCAGTTTAATAAATAATTCAACTGTGTATGGTCCAATTGTGCTGCTGACCCCAGCCACTCAAATGACCATTTGTTCTCATAGTGGATTCTAAGTTAAGGTAAAGGTTTCCCTTGCTCGAATGCCAGTCGTACCCGACTCTAGGGTGCAGTGCTCATCTGTTTCAAAGCCGAAGAGCCAGCGCTGTCTGCTTCTGCAGACGTTTCTGTGGTCATGTGGCAGGCATGACTAGACACCGGAGCGCACGGAACACTGTTACCTTCCCACCAAAGTGGTCCCTATTTATCTACTTGCAATTTCTTGCTTTCGAACTGCTAGGTTGGCAGGAGACCTTTTGGTATTTCCCCAGCCATCAACACAGCATAAGGCTTGTTCCACTACACTGAATGCTATTTCCCATGCCTTTCCACCTATTAGTCAACCTATTAACCAGGGGTGCCCAAATTTTTTGGGCCATGGGCCAGTCTCATGGTTCTTCCCACTGGAAGTAGAACGTACCTGCACATGCGCAAAACGCTGTCGTAAATGCACCCACAGCTGCCGTAAACGTATTTACGATAGCCGCGGGTGCTTTACAGCAGCGTTTTGCACATGCATATTTTACTTCTGCTTCTGGGAGCAGCAAGGGCAATGAGGGATAGATTATTAGGCACCATGGGCCAGATCTGGACCATGGGCCATAGTTTAGGCACCCCTGCTATTAACTTTTGGCAATTCACCACTGCAGTTATACCCAATGTAAACAACCTGTAGAATTCTGTCAACAAGAAATGAATTGTTAGTGTGATAAGGATTCAGTGTATATGCCTAACATTTTCTGAAACGGTGACAATTCCTCTGTCATCCTGAATGCAGCCAACCTACTGCGTGTCTGCATTTCAATACCACTGATTGCTAAAAAAAAAAAAGATTAGTCTGAAACTTTTTTTGCCTCTATATTACCTGGTTAGGATTTTTAAAAAGTATTTTGATGGCAAAACGCCACAGAACTGCTGGAACAACCTGTGCCGCAAATGTTTCTAGTTGTTTGCTTTGATCTGTTAAAACAAAATAGCATATATGGTCACTGCCTAAATCTCCAAGACATTGTGTACAATTCCTTAAGGACAAAATGCCTATCATGGAAAGCCTGAAATAGGTCTAATTATATGAAGTTTGCAACTAAATGTGATTCAAAACTAAAATGTTCTTCAAAAAGCCTGGAGGAATGAAATGTCCCTCTGGCAAATGAGGTTTAAAAAGTCTGAGCAGGGCTATCATTATTGCTTTCACTAAGGAGCCTCTATGAAATTCTTCAGCTACAACTTATTCATTAGGAAACAACAAGTGAAAAACTAAATAACAATAGGCACTGAATACTTAAATAGCAAACTACAAATGATTGTTCTTTATAGCCCTTTCTGGAGAGCTGGCACTCAGTTTTGTTATGAATGTTTACAGAATGAGAGAAACTGTTAAGGTTCCAATCTATAGCAGAGTTAGCGCTGTTTTGACACATGGACTATTTGCCCCTCAATACAGGCTGTGTTACACTGCTACAGGTGGCCACAGGTGCCCGGGCACTGGTAGCGGAAATTCCCCCAGGCCAGGCCCACTTGGCCGGCCACGCCCACCTCTCTACCCCAGGCCATGGTGTAGGGCGGCCAAGTGGGCATGGCCCACAGAGAATTAGCCACGCCCATGGTGGGGGTAGTAAATTTTTTTGCAGCGCATCACTGAATTCTTTATTAAAAAGTTATATTCAAGACAGAAAAGCTGAAACCCTAGTGTGGTGGCTCAGTGGTTAAGAAGCTTACCTTGTTAGCTAAAAGGCCTTGCAAAAGCAAGGGGACATTACAGTCACTTCCACCTCAATTTCATACAGAATGTGATCTCCTGTCTTAATAATGCCAGAGAAGATGAGACTGGTTGTTTTCTTTGATGGGAAATAGTACACATTCAAGATATTTGGGTCCTCCTGATCCACGAAAGCTAACATTAAAATACAGGCAGTTAGTCTTTAAAGTGCTACAACATTTTTATTTATCTATTTATTTGATTTATATAGCCGCCTTTTTCTCCTAAGTGACCCAAGGCAGCTCACAACATCAATTAAAACCAAATACTGTACTATAAAACTCTCTAAAACATCCGTAAAACCACCCCAATCCCCTTTTAAAAAGGACACCCGGGCAGGAGTAAATAAAATGAAAATAATTTTTAAATAGATAAATAAAATTCATGTATAAATAAATTGTTAAATAAATAAATAAAATTTTTAAATAAATAAAATAAAAAAAATTTTTTAATTTAAATTTTTATTATTTTTATTTATTTGTTTACTCTCTGACAGCAACGTATTGTTGTTCTTTGCCATTTATCTAGACAGTTTCTAAAGCCTCTGGCTGACAAAGGTCAAGCACGCATATGCCTAAATAACAGCCTTCTAGAATTGATACCTTAAAAGCTCTCTGCAAACATCTTTCCTTATGTTATGGTGCTTTGGCTGATGCATGGCACAGTTATCAAGCCACTCTGTTTCAAAGTGATCTTAATAACCCTCCCTCTTCAAATTCTACTTTTCCAATAAGGGACAAATGAAGGGTGGCAGTAATGAATGAAGAGAATGTGATTGCACTCTGTACTGCTAAGTTTTGTAATAGAAAAGCAATGTTTGGGGGGAAACGGAACTGCTTTTAGAAAATTAACTACAAGAGAGCTAGAAGTGCTGGTTTCTTCCTCTTGTTAAGGACTTCCGTAAGTGCTGATGTCTTACCTTGGGCATTTTTGGTTTTGCCCACTTTCTTTCTCCTAAAATAGCATTTCTTCAGAATTAAAATCTATATTTGCCATAGGTCTACCTGTACACAGTAAAAATAAATATATAGTGGTACCTCATACAACAATTTTAATCCATTCCACGGGGCTCGTAGTTGTACAAAACAATTGCTATACGATACATGCATTGTATAGCGATTTCCCTTATGGGATGCATCGTACAACATTGTTGTCTTTTTGGGGGTGGGGTGGTTTTTTTTGGTTTTTTTGCTAAGTGGGTTTTCCCATTGAAAAATTGTTGTACGGCTTTTTCCATAGGGAAAATTGTTATGTGGGACGCCATTCCCCCCAAAAACCTAATTGTTATGTGATTTTGTTGTTATACGGAGCGATTGTTGTATGAGGTTCCATTGTAAAGTAATATTTTTTTTCTTGATGACTACAATATCAACTGAATTATCTTCTTTCATGTCCTGATCAAACCCTGCACTGCCAAAATGAAGCCACTTTCTTGGCTTTGTTGTTTGTCAAACTTAAGTCCTCGAAGATCGTGAATACAATCGGGTGTACGTGGGTAGCAACCTTGCTGGCCAATCTTTCTAACACTATATCAGACTAAAGTAACTGAAGAATATCAACTGATGGCTTACGCAGTGAGTGAACCACTATAGAAAAATCACTAGAATTGTTGTTGTTGTTTTTTGTAGCAATATACCCAATATAATCACAAATGTAGTTATTTCTAGTGGAGCCAGTTCAGTTCCAAGCTCATCCCATTTGAATGAGTCAAGCAATTAACAATGAATGTCATCTACAGGTACATGACATGAAATAGGAGAATATCCATAATATTTATGAGTAATCCGTTCCTATAAGATGACCCACAGGAGTACACAGAAAGGGCCTCCTCAAAGATTGTGGTATTTTGAACCACAAGGGGGGGGTGTACCCTGGTAACAGTAAACTTGTGTTGCAAGTGAATCTTTCTCACACTAGGTCAGGTGAAAGGAACTGCAAAATGAACTCACTAAAGGTGCCTTCATTTTGACAGTTCCACATCTGGCCTAGATGGGGTGGGGGAGGAAGGAAGAGGAGGAGGAGAATCACACCACTGCTCAGTTACAAATGGCTTCATTCTGTCATTATATTCATTTGTCTTAAATGTAACTTTCAAAACTCTGTGCAAGTTGGCTAGAAAACATTCAAATAAAGGACATAATACCTATCTCTTGTGGACTACCACAGTTCTGGATTTCCTTCAAAAAGCACAACTCCTCCAATTCTGTGGCTCCATGTAATCACAGAAATTTCACTACATTTTGTGATCTTTCAGTCATACCCCATTTCCTACAATCAGAAGACCTTCACAGTTTCGAAAGATTATTCTTCCAGAGCACATATCCTATCCAGTGGTGGCAAACCTGTGTGCCAGAGGGGGCACTCAGAGCTCTCTCTGTTGGCACACGGCCGTGGCCCCAGCAAAGAGTTCACACCATCCCTTTGCCCAGCAGCCCAATGGAAGTGCTTCCTCCCACCCCCAGCATATAATTCACCCCACCCCTCTGTCCAGGAGCCCTCTGTCCTCCCTCCCTCCCCCCAGTCCACAGTTTGCCCCAGCTCTCTGTGAGAGCTTCCTCCTTCCCCCGGCACAGACCTCACCCCACCCCTCTGTCTGGGTACTCGGTCTCTAAAAGTTCCGATCACTGCCCTACTCTCCTAGCCAGCATGGCCAATAGTCATGCAAACCAGGTGATTCTGTGATTTGGGTTTCTAAAAAAGTAACTTATCCAAGCTATATTCTGGCTAACCTCAAGAACTTCAGAATGCAGACACATGGGTGGGAAAGTGACAGCTACAGTATGGGTAAGTGTTGCAAATTACTGTATCAATTATCTATTTAAATCTACTTTTTCATGAAGCATTTCACCAGCAGTCACCTCTTGCATTGGTCATAGTAAACAGTTATCAATGGCTGCACTATCCAAAAGAATTGGGAAATCCAATGGACCTCACAATTCTTAACCCAAACTAAATACTGTATATACTTGAGTATAAACTGAGTTTTTTAGCCCACAAAAGGGGACTTGGCTTGTACTCGGGTCAATGACCACGAGGGTCCCAGAACCATTCTGGATTGAGATATGCCAACAATTTAATTAATTTTACCATATTTTCATGTATTTTGGTTATAGAAACTCACCAGCAGCTCCTGCATTTCCCACCCTCAGCTTATACTCGGGTCAATCTAATTTCCTGGGTTTTTCAGGTCAAAATTAGGTACCTCAGCTTATATTCAGGTCATCTTATACTCGAGTATATATAATAATCTTAATAAATAAAATAATAACAAATGTCAAAACTAGGCTTAAAAAAGGAAACTTTGTTGAAACTTAAGCATTTATACTTAAGTTACAAGTGATCAAACTATACTATGTTGAATCCCTACAAGAGTTTTAGGACAGTACTATTACTTCCATTTTACATGTGGAAAAATAGAGGCTAAGAAGAATGGCTTGCCCAATTATACCCAGGCCCAGGGATTATTAGCAGAGACAAACTCAAGATTACCGTACTTCATTGGCGAATCATTTTCAGAGGTTGCCCTATATGTGATTTTAGATTACAATTTCCTTGATTCCACACTTTTAATTTTGGCAGCTACAAGGTCTATCAAGAGTTGTACTTTAACATCTGGAGAGATACAGCTCTCCATCCTGGACCTAGCTACAAACCACATCAGAACTAACAGATTATTTCCCCTTCACCTTTTTAAAGTTTCAGTATTATCATAAGAAACAGAAAATGTTAAGTGTAGCTATCCTGGATTATTTCACTATCTTGTTTATTAATTGAAAACTATCTTAAAATTTCTTTCAGAATTACATACTGAAAACCATAGGGGGATTTCCATTTTTTCATATTCTGTCAATTAACAGATTAAGCCTACAACCCTACACACTCTACCTGTGTCAGTCAATGGGACTTACAAGAGAAACTATACTCGACAGCCCTAAATATTTTTTTAATTACAGAAGGCACTGGCTCAAGATATGTAAGACAACCACTAACTTAAGGGGCCTTCTTTTCCAAGAGGGTTAGAGGCCATGTAGGCTCAGGATGATGGCAACTGAATTCTAACATACCTAGAGGTCATCAACTAAGGAAGGTTATATTACAACAATACAAAACTCAGCACATGGCCTTGTTCTCCTTAAATTCTGAAGTTCGTATTAACTCAGACTTACATGCACGCAACACTACAGCTGCCTTCCTATTGTAAACCTCCAGTAAATCAACGTGTTTCCAAACAGATTGCTCTTTCTTCAATTGTGAAAACAGAAACAAAGAGAAGCCACTTCCCCTCCTTTGACTACTGAAGCCCTCTAGCACCTCTTCGCCATCTGATGCCAACACTTCTGCATCAGCCCCTCTACACTGTCATGCTCTATCTGTCCACAGGTCGAGAGATAGCTTTGTCTCCTTGATTTTTGTTTGGCTACACACACAGTGGCACATTTGATCCAGGTTAAGAAAAGTCATTGTGTTCTCTTTGAATAATGCAATATTGTCAAGAGCCCTCTCACACCTCGTTAGGTGTGGGTAATCTGGACAAGGCTGGATATGACATCCCAGGAATAAACACACATAAATCAAGATGCAAAATGTGGAACATAGCTAGGTCCAATGGGACTCTTGACATTTCCTGGTTGAAAGTGGAGGAAAGCAAACATAGACATCTCATCAAATTCTCCTGTTGTTATATGTTATACAGTTGAAGCTGATAAGTATTCTCTATCACTGCTGGATATCTGCTTTAAAACTGACCCTGTGGTTCTCTGTGATTGTTTAGAGACCTTTTTCCAATCAACCCTGCCATATGATATACAAAAGTGGTTCTTAAGAAAAAGACCTAATTTTTTTTTAAAAAAACTTTAAAAATAATACACTGGATTCTCAGATGTTGTTGTGAGCCACCCAACATGGGAAAGCAGACTGGCTGGCAGCCACTGCACAAGGAGTAAGGACAAGAGGTAGAGTCTTATTACAGTCCAAAGGATAAGGCAGGAAGAGCTGAGTTCAGAAGCCGGTCATTGGAAAACTGAGACAGAAGGTTGATCCAGAAGAGTAATCGAGTTTCCATGCAGTGGGTCCAAGGTCCAGGGTCAGTAATCAGGCAAGAGGTACAGATCAGAGTGGCGTGGAGTCGGCATGAACACAGATTGTTCCAACAAGCTTGTGCTGGCATGCGTGACTGCTTAAGAAGGTTATAGCTCGGGGCTCACAGCTGGGAGTGGTCATTGTAAATGAGCCCTTGCTTTTCTCCTTTGCACCTGTAGCTCATTTCTCAACTGCATCCTGCAATTTTCTGATGCGCTCAGTTCCACCTCCTCTCCACTGACAGTTGGTGCATCAGCATGTGCTCCTGTCAAGTCTTGATCAACTTGATCAACAGGAGGCAGCTCCATGCTGGGCTGAGATACTAGCAGAATGTCTTCCTCGTCAGACCGGTTCCAGGGGCAGGAAGTCCTGCTCATTGGACCTGGGTTCCAGGGCCACAACAGATGCCCAGTTCTTTGCTAATATCATTTAGATGAGCTTTTGCAAATTCTTCCATAAGAATCCCATTGTGGTGTCATTTCAGACCTTTTTTAAAATTTTCCGAAACCTTTTTAATACGACTTCATTTTATCTTTGTGACATTCTTCCTGGCATGGTTCTTTTGAGAAACTACACCCTGATGCTTTTTATCTGATATAGTATGGTTGTTTAATGTTTCAAAAATGTTTTTACCAACATTTTTTTTAAATTTTTTATGGTATTCTGCAACTTTGAAAGATCTAAACTCCGATAACTAATTAATAAAATTAAATAAATGCCACTGATCTGCAGTGTGGTTTCAAGTGGTCTATAGAGTCACACAAAAACGGTGTTCTCCAGCTGCTTCTACATTTTAATTAAACATACAGAAGAAAGGAGAAGTAGGAAGTAATTATGTTTGGTCTGTGTTCTTGACATGTCATAGAGGAGTTTGTCAGTCAAAGCTCTGGAAGGCAGCATCTTTCACCATTTTCAATGACACAGAGAACACAAGAACATATTCACATCTGCATGTTACCTGGCAAAACCTCCATTTTGCCTTTTACAAGTCTTATACAGAAGCATCATTATTTGGAAATGACTGAAGTGTTATTCAGATGCCATGCAAAGCAACCTGGCAAAAGGGGTCAGAAAGAACAAGCAAATCAGAATAGCAATTTGATTGCTACACAGTTATGTTTCAAAGAACCCCTGCATCGTCATTATTTTTAAACAGGCTTAAATCAGAGATTATACTTTAAATGGTTATGTATGTTTTAAAGAATGTGCAGTAGCTGCTCAAAAGAATTTCAACAAAGCACTGGACGCTGTAGAATCCAAACTTTCATTTTTAGAGCAGTTAAAAAGAATTCTGAAAAATGGAGAACAAGAAAAAGCAAGAGTATGTTTTACCAATGATTTCACTAAGGTAATCTTGATACACACCCTGGAATGCTATTTGCAAAAAACTATCAACTAAGTGCCACTTTCCCCCATCTTATGAATGTAGTCTTCCATCAGATTTAACTATGTCTGAATCACAGGTGAAGTTTAATGCATAGCATCTTGTCACAAAACCTTCACTGGTTACAGATCCATTCTGGGCACATTTCAAAGTGCTGGTTTTGATCTATCAAACCATACTAGATGTGGGTCCAAATTATCAGAAGGATAATAGTATAAGCCTGTCCAGGTTTTGATAACTAGCAGGACTTCTTGCAGTTCTCCAATCTTCAGAGACACATTCTGAAGGACATGAGGACATGAAATACCATCTTTTCAACGGTTACTGTCAGACTATAGAAGTCCTACCAAGGAAAAGGTAGTTTGATCACCACTGCGATTTCCTTCTGCCGACATACAAAAACCTTCCTGTTTAGACAATATTTGATAACTGACTATTAAGGACAGATGTACTGCCTTTTTCTGTTCCTAATTGTAACTGTTATTTTTAACACTGATGTTTTTAACAACACTTTGTTTTACTACAATAACTGATTTAATCATGTTTTAACATTTCTAATGCACTGATTTTTTAAAATGTACTTGTTACTTAATTATGCAGTAAGCCACCCTGAGTCCCAGTTTATTTTAAAAAAAGGGATGGGAGAGAATTAAAATAAATAAATAAAATCATGAATAATCCAGAAAACTAAATGAAGACAAATAAATTGATGAAACTCAGAACGCGCTCTTAAAGCTTGGCGGGGGAGCCTTAGTAAAGGTAAAGGTCACCCTTGCTTGAAAGCCAGCCATAACTGACTTTAGGGTTCAGTGCTCATCTCTATTTATAGCCAAAGAGCCAGTGCTGTCTGCACCTGCTTGCAATTTCTTGCTTTCAAACTGCTAGGTTGGCAGGAGCTGGGACACAGACGGGAGCTCACTCCATCGGGCAGTACTCAGGAATGAAACTCCAACCTTCCAGGCATCAATTTCAGCATCTTAACCACTTGAGCCACCGCAGTCCATGGTGAAGCCTTATATATGTGCTTAAACAGGCATGCTATAAATTGAAAGTCTCCCTTTCAAATTATCATCCCAGTTTCCAATCTCTTATTTTTTGTAGTACATTCCCACAATCTGTAAGAAGGCAAAATATTAACTTGCACTTTAGAGGATTGTTGTGAGACAAAATGTCTGAAACACTTTGAACACTTACAAAAATGAGGTACATAAACAGTATCATGTCAAATCAAATCAATCTTTACTATGGTCCAAGACTAACACCAAGCCTGTGGTGGCTCAAGTGGTTAAGCCATTGAACTCGCTGACAGGAAGGTCGGAGTTCAATTCCTGAGTACTGCATGACGGAGTGAGCTCCTGTCTCTGTCTCCTGCCAACCTAGCAGTTCGAAAGCAAGAAATTGCAAGTAGATAAATAGGGACCACTTCGATGGGACAGTAAACAGCATTCCGTGCACTCCGGTGTTGAGGCATGCCTGCCAGATGTCCACGGAAACATCTGCAGACACAGACAGCACTGGCTCATTGGCTATAAACAAGAGATGAGCACTGAACCCTAGAGTCGGATAAGACTGGCTTTCGACCAAGGGTGACCTTTACCTTTACGTCTCAGACAGAAAGTGTATAACACAGCAGACTGAGGCACCACTAACCAAATTCCTCAATAATACATTTGTTAAGAAGGCAGCATGAACAACAATCCAGTGGAGAGAAATAAGAACAGAAGAGACAGAGACCACCCAAGAGCTAATATGTTCTTTTGCAGTTCTTCGTTGGATTTTTGACTGAGTCAGGACGATGACTAAGTGGTTCTGCTTTACAAAGGAGGTGATGGGTGGAAGCAATCTACTTACTGTTCATTCAAAAGTACTGTCCTCTTTCTCCTTTCATGTCCCCATGCAGAGTTCAAGCACTCTGTAGCTCAAAGGCCTTGTTTCTCACTCAGCCCAAATAAAGAGCAAGGCAAGTGTCACATCAGCTCACTTTGACACATTTTAAATTCACACTTCACACCCCATTTCTGTTATCCTTTTCCCTTTTCGCTCTTCAAAACTCAATTAACTCAAAACGTGCAAATTGATATGCCAGATTTTTAAAAAATAATAATAATAATTGAAACCCCAAGCCTTCTTCCTCAGAAACAACTCTACTAGGGCTCATACTATAAATGGCTAATGTACCTAGTTAAAAAAATACAGTACAATGCAAACTTCTCTTTCATTTACCACATTATATTAATATCTTTGGTGTGAAGGTCCCTTTCTCTGGTCACAAAACACAAGCAATTAATAACTGTTCTGGCTAGTGTTGAAAGAAATTGAAGTTCTGTAACATGAGGAGGGCCACTCTTGAAGTGTGTCTTGGGAAGTAATCTGTAAAGTATTGGTAAAAAAAACTGTGGGAACTCAGAGGTTGAGTTTTAATTTATGGCTCTGGAACCTATGGCCTAACATGCTACTGCAGTGGTTCAGTCCTACTGCTAAAGGGAATCTACAATCACAGAGTAGTTGAGTTGGAAGATGCCTCTGAGATTATGACCATACCACCCTGAACATGCCCGATCTCATCTGATCTCGGAAGCATACTCATGAATTCCCATAATTACCAAATAGTAAATAAAAAAATAGATCAAAAAAGCGAACATTAAAATATAGTAGTTAGTCTTTAAGGTGCCACAATGGTTTTCTTTTTTGTTGTGTTTTTATTTACTCTTTGATATGCCTGCACAAACTAAAATAGCTACCACTTTGAAAATTTCCACCATGATTATCAAATAATATTTCTTCTCTCTAATTATCTCTTGTCTCTAAAAAATCAGTTTTCTAGGCATCCCTTAGGCTTGCTACACATATAACTTGATCTTTGCTCAATGATGTGTCTTTCAACCATATTCCTCCATTCCAAAGCAACAATTCCCAAAAGAAATACCTATAATTGACACTCTTAGTACTTTCCCATAGGCCAATGGTAGAGCACATGCTTTAAATGCAGATGTTTCCAGACTGAGTGTTCAATATCTCCAGCTAGGGCTAGGAAAAAAAATGCCTTAAATCTGGAGAACTACTGCCAGTGAATGTCAACACTCAACAATATTAGATCAGGTGGAACAATAATCTGATTCAGTATAAGGCAGTGATCCTGTGATCTAATTTCCCTCTAACTACACTATCTACGTTCCAGTCACCCATCATGTGCATTGTAGAAATAACTGAAATTTTGGATAACAAGTTTGTGCATCAGGTAGACTGTGTTAGATAGATTATGGAAGAACATGCAAAATAATATCTGTTGACATTTAGGCTACCCCAAGTTTCTTTATGGTTTGTTTTTCCAACACATCAATACTCCACAAGTACGAGACTTCTTTCCACCATATGCCATTCCCTCGAGTATTCTTACCTTATATTACACAAACCCCATACTGCAATTTATCCTATAGCCATACTGTACTTCATATTTACATGAGAAATTATCATGGTATGCTATCCCATCCATTTTATCTAACCCTCCCCAGGTAATCCTGTGACATATATTACATTATCCCCACTTGATCAGATAATCTCATCACCTCCTGAATATAAAACATATTTAAATCACTAGCATATCTATACAATCAGTGCAGAAAACAGACATGTCCAGTGTGTTCCAGAATCACAGATATGGTCAACAAACTGCAGATTTATATGGAATGGGGAGAGGGGGTTGGGGGGAATTTCCAGACACTTGGTCATGGCATAAAACAATTAGATGCAAAATGTAACAGTTCAAACCTCCCAAGGTTGGACTCCATGATCTCAGAGGCATCTTCCAATTCAGCTACTCTGTGATTGTAGATACTTGTAATTGACACTCTTAGTACTTCTAACTCAACTACTCTGTGATTGTAGACACAAAAGGCCGTTGAGGCAGCGAGACTTCACCGCCACCTCCAGCCTGCCTGGAGGGGCAGAGGGACCCCCTGCAGCACTGGATGCCGAAGACCATCACCGGCGTTCCTGAGCCCCGCCTCCAGCTGCCTCTGGCCAGGACACAAAAGGCCATTGAAGCAGCAAGACTTTGCCGCTGCCTCCAGCCCGCCTGGTAGAGCAGAGGAACCCCCTGCAACACCAGATGCCTAAGACCATCACCGGCATTCATGGGCCCCACCTCCAGCTGCCTCCGGCTAGGTCACAAAAGGCTATTGAGGCAGCGAGACTTTGCTGCCATCTCTTTTCACTTTTTGACTTGGGAGCTTAGTGAGTCGTGTGTTGTATCACTGAGTTATTATTGTTACTGTTTGCTATTGTATTTTTGACCTTGCCTTCTGCTATATTGTATTTTGTCTTTACCATATTGTGCATTTTGTATTTTTTGCTACATTTTATTTGCTATTATATCTTGCATTTTGTTTTTCCTATATTGTATTTTGTTTGATGTGTTGTGAGCCGCACTAAGTCGGCATGTGCTGAGTAGGGCGGCATACAAATCAATTAAATATAAACATAAACATAAGCATAAACATAAACATAACATCCCTTTAGCAGTAGGACCGAACCACTGCAGTAGTATGTTAGGCCATAGGTTCCAGAGACATGAATTAAAACTCAGCCTCTGAGTTCCCACAGCTGTTTTTTTTTTTTACACCAATTCTTTACAGACTACTTCCCAAGACACATTTCAAGTGTGGCCTCCTCATGTTACAGAACTTCAACTTCTTTCAACACTAGCCATAACAGTCAATAGTGGTGATGATGGACACTGAAGTCCAAACGTTACCCACCCTGAGTGTAAATCTTTTCTCCCAGCCTTCCTTTTTCAGACTCTGTTTTCTTTTCCTTTCTTCTTTATCTTAGGAAATACAAGTCACAGTAGGGTCTGTTGTCAAATCTAGTCCCAAGACTCCACAGTCCCAGTACATTAAACCTCAGATGGGGAGACACTTAACAACCTTGTTTTCTTGACAATCATTTGCCTAAGGTATCAACTATAACTCCACAAAATTTCCTTACACTGCATTCCACAGGACGGGGTTTACACATGCACATCCACGAGGTATTACATGCCAATAAACAAAATATTTACTGATAAGAATGAGCACTTACTGGTCATCTCCAACCTTCTTCACCCATGCCATGTCCCTCTCCGACTGACTGGTTGCTAGATCCTAAGAAACAGTAAGATATTCCAAATTATAATGACGAAGAAGAGAAGGAAGGAAGGAAAGAAGAAAGTACAATTGTATCTTGCCACAAGCATCATTTCAAAATTGGGAGAAACTAAAGAACAAAAAGTAAGATCTAGTCTACAACTGGAATATATTAAATCCTTGTACAAAGATCAAAATCTCTTCTATAATTTCCAACAGTGTAGAGTAGTGGTTCCCAACGTGGGCCCCACGCCCCACAGGGGGATCTCAATTCCCAAAAGCCTAAGTTAGTACATTGGCTGATCAGTGCTTTGGGAATTGACTTAGGCTTCTGGGAACTGAAGTCCAAAAACCAAGGGTTGGGAAACACTGGTGTGGAGGACATCATTGCAGAGGCAGATAATCATGAATTAGAGCTTCAGCTACAATTTCTCAAGTGATTTGTTCTTGCATGTAAATTAGGCAGCTTCATGTGTGACCCAGAATCCTAGAGGGATCATTTTATTAGCAGCTGTTTATTTATTTGAGGTGTTTTTATTTATTTAATTAAATTAGTTCATTTAAACAAGTGCTTCTCAATCTTTGGTTTTTGGACTTCAATTCCCAGAGGCCTATGTCAATTCCCCCAAACACTGATCAGCCTAAGTACTGGCTTAGGCTTCTGGGAATTGGAGTCCAAAAACCAAAGGTTGAGAATCACGGATTTAAACCATCCAACCCTGATGTAGCCAAAGAGCCCGCGTTGTCTGAGTCTGCAGATGTTTTTTATGGACATGTGGCAGGTATGCCTTGACACTGGAGTGCACGGAATGCTGTTTACCTTCCCACTGAAGTGGTACCTATTTACTTACTTGCAATTTCTTGTTTTCAAACTGCTAGGTTGACAGAAGCTTGGACAGAGATGGGGGTTCATTCCGTGGTGCAGTACTTGGATCTCAAACTGCTGGCTTACAGCCATCAAGTCCAGTGTCTTAACCACTTGAGCCACCACAGATTGGGTACAGCAGCTAAAAAGGCTCTGCTCCAGTTAATCAAACTGGCACACAAAATAAGGTCTCAATTGATTATCACAATGGCTGAGTTATATAAATGTCACTGATATATAAGACAACATGAGTCATTGACTTCTCTGCCTGTTAAAACTCAAGGACAGGTTCCTTTACTAAACAAACTGATGAAAAATATCCAGTACAAATAGCAAGGCTTCCGTTTGCACTTTTCCACACCAGCCCTACAATGATTACATCAATGAACCCCAAGTACAGAGTAGAATAATCAGAAACCTAATCCAGTACTAAGCAGGTATTTTTTCAATATTTTTGGAAGGATTCATTGAATGGTAAAACTTTTGGCTCATTATGCCAGGGGTGCCCAAACTATGGCCCATGGGCTGGACCTTGTCCCTGATGCCAATTCATCTGGCCCACTTCACCCTCATTGCTCCTGTAAGCGGAAGTAAAATGCACCCATACTTCCACTTCTGGGAGCGACGAGGGCGGTGAAGGCAAGATGAATTCGCATTGTGGGCCAGATCTGGCCCGTGGGCTGTAGTTTGGGCACCCCTGGGTTAAGCAGAGAAAATGGCAGCTTAAAATCTATCTCATCCTGTTGCAAAACAGATTGCAAGGCATGTTTTACTTCCGCTTCAGTTGGGAGGAACCACATGATTGGCCCGCTGGACCATGTGACCGGCCTGCGGCCTGAAAAGTTTGGGCACCCCTGCATTATGCAGTGCTGAGATCAGGATGCTGGGGGCAACTGATGTCTTAAATAAAACATACTACACACCAGTTCCAGAAAATGAAGTACCGTTCCAAAATCCAAATTGGAGCTGATCATTTGCCCTCACTAAACAGAATCTCTTATCTAGCCAACACAGTTGCATTCCTTCCAATTTACTGTTTTGCCTAAATATTGTATAATTAATCCAGAGGTAATACTATTTCAATCAAAGCATTAACATTTTATATAATTACCAATTTCTACGTTCAACCTGGCACTCATGATCATATAAACTTGCAATAATCCCCAATTCTGGAATGCACTGCTAAACAAATGTCATTCTATTAATTAATTTGGAGCGCTTTCTTTTTCTTTTCTGATTTTTACTCTTCTTTTCTTTTTTTACAATCAGTTCAATGATTTTTCCTCATTGATATACCCAAATTAATACATAACACATTTATAGAATTTACTAAACTGCTAGCTACAAACTGGCTAAAATCATATGTAATTGAAAGATACTAGAGCCACTTCTCAGTGTTAGTGGTCTTGTAGTCTGTTCCAGAACAAGCACTATACTTCCGCTGCTGCTGCTGTATCCGAATCCGAATATAGGAGATCCTCATGGCGATCAGCCATGAAGCCCGTCCTGAGAATATAATGCAGTGGCCTTTCATCTGCCTTCTGCATCGCAGTGACACCCGTACCACTGATCCAGCTCCGTGAGTCACTTTCTGATCCTGAGCCCTTTTGGCACACAAAGTCCTCCTCAGCTCCAGGCCAGTAATGATGAAGCTGCTGCCCTCCATCAAGATGGATTCAAGTAGGATTTAATCCACTTGTGGACCATCACCCTTCCCTGAGGACTTCGCCACCCAAGGACGTTAGTTAATTAACCGCTGCCTGACACTCAGCGTTGAGTTGCTGGCAGTACAGTCTACTCTATTACCATAGCAGGATAATCTGGCTAGACACTACAAACTTAAAACAATTTATCGAGCCTTCATTTTTATTCATTTTACATTTTTTAAAATAGTATTTATACCTCACTTGACAATTGAAAAGAATCTAAGAACAACTTGCATAAAAAGAAAGACCACCAAAAAGTCCGTGCCCTCAGGCCTATTGTGTAAAAAGAAACAACTAGAAAAGAAAATGTGTTAGGAAATGAAAAGGAATACAGTACTCAAGAACAAACTGTTAGTTTTATCAGATTCCTCAGCCTTTTAGAATGGATGCTGGTGACAGGAGGAGACAATCAAAGCTCAGTGGAGCTGATGTTTCTAATAGCATTTGGGGATTTATAGTTACATCCAGCTAGAATTTTTAATTATTATTTAGGAGCCACACCAGTCCTCCGTAAACTACACTCTCTAAGGTTTTCTATAGCATTCCCCCCAAATATCTGCAGATCTAAAACAGATCTGCGTCTAGATCTGTAGATGAGGCTCAAGATTCTACTCCAGTGATGGTGAACCTTTTAGAGACCAAGTGCCCAAGGAGGAGGAGGAGGAGTGAAGGCAGGCACCGTGCATGCCCTCACATGCATGTGATGCCACTGGCATGTCTCTGGCGAAGTCATGTGGGTGCGCACCCCACAGGTGCTCCCTACCCCAGCAGGTGCTCCACCACCACCCCCGCTGGCACTCCCTCCCCCTCCCCCCTATGGGCACACCCCACCCCACAGGTGCACTTGACTCCTAGGAGTTGGTGGGTGGGGGGAGTCTTGTCACCTTACCTTGTCCCCGCCACCGCCTCCTGGGCAAGATTTCAGCCTCCCCTTTTGCCTCCCCATTGGCAGAGGGAAAGGGGTGGTGGGGAAGCAGCACTGCCATTGGCGTCGGCTGGCTGGTGGGATGGGACTTCCCCTTGACGATGCACATGCCAATTGAGAGGCTTCTGCATGCCACCTCTGGCACACGTACCATAGGTTCCCCACCACTGTTCTACTCTGTTCAAAACTAGAAGTGAAGGGCTACTCTCATCACACCAAGAAATGCATTCCAAAATTACTTAGAAATGTTTAATTTGCTATGCTAACTCATGCGTTGAGGTAGGAAGATGGTGATCACAGTTTATCACAGAGCAGTCACTATCTGGTTATGTTTTATTCCACAATGCCTTGGCTGGTTTCCTGGGGGATTCAGATAAGAGTCCTGGCGGCACAGTGGTTAAACCACTGTACTGCAATCAAAATGTTGTGAGTTTTGAACAGAAAAAAAGAGTTGTGTGTTTTTTCCCCATTCTGGAGCTCAGAAAAAGCCACAAAAAAGGCTTTTTTTCTGTTCAAAACTCTTTATAATGTGCACTTTGAGGGTTTTTCGCCATGTTTTCACCACTTTATAAAGAACAGAAGATTTTTTTTGTCTTTTGGGATTACTGTACAGTACATGGGTTTTCAATGCACTTCTGACAGCAGCCTCTAGTGGCCAGCTCTGGTAATGCACCAGACACATTGCCGACAATCAGCTGTTAGTTCCCCCACCACCCCGGAAGTGCAAAAGTGCTGCTTTTAAGTTGCTGAAACGCACTGAAAACATGATGGGAAAAAATTCAGAAATGGAGCAGAAATGCTCCGAATACCCTCCCGCTGCCATGGAAAGCAGTGGGGGGTGCCCAAGCAACCAAAAAATAATAATATATGGCATGATGAGCTTCGCTATGTGAAATAAATTCTTAAACTGAGCCACAATTTTCTCTGGATTTCCTTTTGCAAACCGAGTCGTTTGTAAACTGAGGTTCCACTGTAATTGCTATTGCTATAAAACATATGCCACTGGGGCCTCCTATCTATATTGGCCTGAAATTACCTGAGCCCGTGTCTCCTGCAGCTGCTTCACTTCAGCCTGCAGCCTTTCGCATTCAGCCTTCAGCTGCTCTTCCCGGTGCTGAGAGTTCTGGACTTTGTGCCTTGATTCTTCCAGTTCTGCTTCCAGCCTATGCACCTCTAAGCCTTCCACTTGATCCAGACCCCTGGGGCCCTGCCAGGACATGGAGCGATCCAGGACTAGCAACAGAGAAACAAGGAGAAAAGAGGGAGATGGAGGTTGATGGGGAAAATGTCAAGTGTAGTGCCACCACTAGATGCAGAAGGTGGCATACAATGAGCAGATGTTCCTTCCTCTCACTATTCACACACCCTCTCCCTCCTGGGCCAAACATACGCTATTGCTTTCAGGGAAGGTATGAGAAAAGTGATGGCATCGCCTCACCCTTGCAGAGACTGGGGTAATGACTTCTGCATTAGTAAAGGTAAAGGTCACCCTTGCTCGAAAGCCAGTCATATCTGACTCTAGGATTCAGTGCTCATCTCAGTTTACAGCCAAAGAGCCAGCACTGTCTGTGTTTACAGATGTTTCTATGGACATGTGGCATGGAACACTGCTTACCTTCCCATCGAAGTGGTACCTAAATGTTCCTAACCGTCACCCCCTCCATCTCTACAGGTAATTTTAAAAGTGTATCCTCTGACAGCAAGCCTTGACTAAAAGTCTGCTTAGTCACCGCAGTCCCTGACTTCTGCATTGCAAACCCCCAAATCACCCAGCCAATAAGGTAGAGACTATGGGAGCTGCAGCCCAAAAGAATCAGTTTTCTAAGCTCTTAACTCTTGTTATTCTTTGCATACTCAGAGAGTGCAGGTACATGGTATTGATGGGATGGAGGAAGAGGGGAAACAGCAAAGATCTTGGCATTAGCTACTGTATAGGCCCACATTCATGGGCACAAGCTTTGCCAGATGTCCTGTGAGACTGACTTGTGACTCCAGCTTTGGAAGAACCCAGACTTGCAGAATTTAGCTATTCATTTGAAAACAGTGTGGCCATTTTGTTGACAGGTAAAACTAACAAGCAAGTGCCGTGGTGGCTTACTGGTTAAGACGCTAAACTTGATGACTGGAAGGTCGGCACGTCAGCAGATCGAGACCCAAGTGCTGCATGACGGAGTGAGCGCCCATCGTTTGCCCCAGCTCCTGCCAACCCTAGCAGTTCAAAAGCAAGAAATTGCATGTAGATAAATAACTAGCACTTCTGCAGGAAAGGTAACAGCATTCCGTGCACTCTGCCTGCTACATGACCATGGAAATGTCTGCAGATGCTGGCTTTCAAGCAAGGGAGACCTAAAGTCTTTCCCCATGCTTTTGAAAAATGATCACAATGTTCTCTGCGTGGAATCATACTTTGGAAATACCTTCCATGAAAGTAAGCAAGCAGATGGCACAAGATTCTGGGTCAAAAAGTAAGATGGCAAAGGGAGGGCTACCATTTGGCTAGTATTTTAAAGAACCAAGCAGACTTTTAGTCAAGGCTTGCTGTCAGAATTAAAAGGATACGTTTTTTAAATTAGAGATGGAGGGGGTGAGTGAGGTTAGGAACATTTACAAGCATGAGCTATCATAATAGACACATCCACCCACTAGTATATCATGAGATTATATGGGTGGGTGCAATTCACATAAGTAGCTTATACAGAGTACTTTTGCATAAGGGAAGTGTGAACAAGGTCATTTTAAGGTTAAGACTTCACTAAAGACTTCCTAAAGACCTAAACCAGGGGTGCCCAAACTTTTTGGGCCACGGGTCGGTCATGTGGTTTAGGAGGCTGGTTACTATGGCTCCGGGGGTCAGATCCAGCCCCTGACGCCAATTCACCCGGCCCACGAAGCCCTCGTCGTTCCCGGAAGTGGGCATAAAACGTGCCCATACGGGCATGTTTTACTTCCGCTTCTGGGAGCGACGAGGGCTTTGCGGGCCAGATGAATTGGTGTGGGGGGCCTGGATGCGGGCCCTGGGCTGTAGTTTGGGCACCCCTGGTTTAGGTCTTTAGGAAGTCTTTAGTGAAGTCTTATCAGTCAGTAGGACCCAGAAGGAATATTAGATTGTCCAAACAATGCTAGCACGATGCTAGCCACATTTTAATGTTCCCAAAATGTATCAGAAAGCTGCTAGTTTAGGGGTTTCATCTTTATGACAATAAGTGCTTTTAGTACATAAGTTGTTGTTGTTCAGTCGCACAGTAAAAATGAGTCAGGAGAATTGGCCCAGAGTGGCAAATTTCTTCTTAGTTTCCCCACCGCCAGGGCAACAATTTTTTTCAGGAATTCTCTGTTAGCACTCACAAACATTTTTTCATCTTCAGTCTTTTGAAAAAGGACCCCCCCAAAAAAACAAAAACAAAACAAAAAATCCCCGATATAGCAAGGACCCATGGTGCCATCTACTGGCTCAAAAATGCAGTACCTTGACGCAAATGATCTCTAACCACACAGGGGAAAAAAATCTACAAAATGGATTGTGCAGTTTGATTAATTAGGCTCTTGCCTATCCATGTGACTTCACAAACTGTTTTTCCAGGCCTCCGAAATGCACCTGATATCCTGGGAACATTGAGTACAATCCATATTTCATCTACCCGTCTCTCTGATCAGGAACTGTCTTAGCTGATAATTGAGAATCCTTTTTCTCTCTCTTTTTGAATTTTTAAACCAGGTTGTGCAAAGATAAACCTAGTGCCTGGTTCCAACAGGGGAATGGCACCCATTTGCTCGCAATGTTTAGGTCAGGGGTTCGCAACCTATGGCCCGCAGGCAGGACCCAGTCTGTGGCACCATTTCATGTAGCCCACTGCCCTCACTCCAGCCGCCGCCGCCACTGCCAGAGCTGGCGGAAACAGACAATGCATTTACGACATCCACGGATGCATTTTACGGCAGCGTTTATGGTGGGGGGAAACCATGTGTCCGGCCCGCTCAGCTGGAAAAGGCTGAAAACCCCTGGTTTATGACAACTCTGCAGTAGCCAGATTCTATGCTCATACAACAACAACCTTTCTTGATTGTTATTAACAGTACTACTAGAAAATCTAAACCTACTTTAAGGGTTCGAAACACATCACATAACATTAGTTTAAATCCAGTTGAAACTCCCAACTAAATTATACCCACTGATTGAATGATACTTGTAAAATCGACACTTACATAAACCCCATTGATTCAGTAGGTCTTCTGTTGACTGGATTTAACCTACTATTCCACAGGGCAATCGTATGATGGCAACGCAAAAGGTGACTTCCACAGAATTGAGTGGGAATGGCTTGCATATTGAAATTCTACCTTAAGAACTAAGAAAAGCACAAGTGGGGGTTTTGGATGGGGGGGCAGAGGAGACCCACACTTCCCCAAGACCAGAACTCAAAAGACTCACCATGGCCACCATGAAGTGACAAGTACTGGACTTCCTGGTTTTGAAGAGAGTTGAGGTTCTGGAACGAGTTGCCATCTCTTTGTCTCAGCTGCTGCTCTAGACTTCGGATCCGATTCAGATGCGTCTCAACCAGCGCTCTCTGCAGTGGGAATGGGGCCAGAAAGGATAGAGAGAAAGATGGAGAGAGGTAGCAGAGTGGGAAGACACATTTACATTCACCATGTTGCATTATCCTTGACAAATGGCTGCCATTAAGACTGCTAGCAGGAAAGGCCATTAACTCCAGAAAGTTGTGAGTTAAGATGTTAGAAGAATGCCCTTCTCTTGTTATCTAAGATCTGATGAGCCAAACTCTTGGGGGCTTCAATGACGTTATTAAAAAAAACTGAAATGGAGGAGAAGCTGGTTAAGATCAAAGCAGAACTGAAAGTGGAGATTTTAGCAGTAGGAAACAGGGGATTGGCTTGAAAAACCAGGAGCTTCCAATGTAAGCAGAGTTTTTAACATTATTTTTAAATGTTTACATATTTGAGTTACTTTTTTAAAAAAATGTTGCTGGATAATTTCTGAGTCATGGGTTGTTATCTAAGATAACAAGAGAACAGTAATAATAATAATAATAATTTCGTGTCAGAAATTATTCAGGGTTGAAAGGATTTTTATGGAAGAAACTCCTCTCAGGGAATGCCCAAATGAGGCTCCTTTTATGCCCCCAAGAGCTGGGACAAAGACGGGTATTCAATCTATCATGCAGTACCCGGGTCTTGAACTGCCGACTTGCCAGCCTTCCAGCTAACAAGGCGAGCTCCCTAACCACTAAGCCACCGCAGCCCCAAGAGAACTGTAATACAGTACTCCTTTATATGAAGTAACATAACCACGGGTAACATCATCACTTTTCTTAGCGTGATGGGTAACATTTATTTATTACCTCACAGACTCAAGTTTGAAGTGTCATTAACATTATTTTTGAAAAATAAAAATCTAGCAACACACAACTCATAAATTATCCAGTAACTCATGGGAATCCTTTAATGGTGTCCTATCCAAGTAACAGCCAGGTCTATCCCTGCCTAGCTGCCAAAGTAAGACAAGGCCAGGTGTGTTCAGGTTGAAATGACATTTTTTAAATAAGAATTTGTGTTTCAGACAGGACAGTTGCAAAGATGGACAGTCTTCCACCTCATTTTTTAGACTTGTAGAAACAGGTGCAGGTAAAGGGCACTTTGGCTTTAGTAAAAGTAAAGGTTTCCCTTGCTCAAAAGCCAGTCGTATCTGACTCTAGGGTTCAGTGCTCATCTCTGTTTCAAAGCCAAAGACTTATGCAGACGTTTCCGTGGTCATGTGGCAGGCATGATTAGACACTGGAGTGCACGGAACGCTGTTTACCTTCCCACCAAAGTGGTCCCTATTCATCTACTTGCAATTTCTTGCTTTCAAACTGCTAGGTTGGCAGGAGATGGGACTGAGACGGGAGCTTATTCTGTCGGGCAGTACTCGGGAATCAAACTGCTGACCTGCCTTCCAGTCAGTATCTTAGCCACTTAACCCACTGCAGCCTGGCAAAACATACCATTTGCCCCAGCTTGGATTCAAGGTCAGTCTTCTCCACACACAGCTTTTCATAGGCTTGGATCATCTCATCCAGCTGTTCTTCTCTTTCCTTGCTTTTCTGCAGCTATGTTGGGGGGAGGTGAGAGAGGAGAGAAAAAGCAAAGAAAGCAAAAATTTTTGTTCAGGAGCAGAAAGCAGAAAGCGACGGTAAATAACCTGACTCCCCAAAGGGACCGACAGCTAGGGGCAGATGAGCCCCTTTAGGTGGGATGACGGTCCCCCTCAGTGGAGGAAATGCCATAAGATTGAGCCCAACCATAAGATTGAGCCCAACGGCAAAATGAGCGGAGGAGGAACCACTTCACTGTTCTGATTCCCAACGGTCATGAAGGCAGAAGAGGCCATGCCAGATGAACTGGCTGTGAAGGCGCACCTTGTCCATATCCTCAAGGCTGCGGCAGTCCATTGCAGTCCTGGTATTAAATCCTTACCATCCCACAAACCTAGTGGCTGAATTAAACCTAGACTCCCAGTTTCCCATTTGTTAAGCCACACTGGTTTTGTTAATATAATAATTTATTATTTAAATAACTGGACTCCATAAAGGGGCCAATGACTATAGGTGGATGGACTGGCAGTGAAGGCACACCTTGTTGGAGTGTAGGCTTTAGCCCAGGGCTTCCCAACCAATGGCCTGTGGGCCAGACATGGCCCGCAATGCCATTACATCGGACCCAATGCCTTCTCCCCCGCACCCAGAAGTTGAAGCTGATGCATTCTCCCCCGCACCCAGAAGTTGAAGCTGATGCATTTACGCATGTGTGGGCGCATGCCTACGCATGCACAAATGCATCCCTGACTGTCGTAAATGCGGAAGTGGGTTTATTTACAACAGCTGTAAATGCACCCACTTCCGCTTCTGGGTGTGTGGCCTGGCCTGCTCAGCTGACCAGGAGGCGTGATCAGGCCCACGGTGCAAAAAGGTTAGCCACCCCTTCTTTAGTCCTTTCTGCCTTCTCTGTGAGGTACCTTCTGGTTTCAGACTTTTGCAGGCACGGTATACATACATATAGAGTCTTGAGAGTACCCTGGACAGTGAGGAGAACAAACAGGTCTATCTTAGAAGAAATCAAACCTGACTGCTCCTTGGAAGGTCAAATAGTAAAGGTGAAGCTAAAGTACTTTTGACATCAAATGAGAAGGGAGGATTCACTTGAGAAGGCCTTGATGCTGGGAAAGATTGAGGGCAAAAGAAGGAGGCGGCAGAAAATGAGATGGCTAGATGGAATTGTTGATGGAATGGGCACAGAGTTGGGGGGTTGAGAAGGATGGTGGAGAACAGAGGTGCCTGGCATACAATTGTCCATGGGGTCGCAAAGGGTCGGAGTCGACTGTGCGACTGAACAACAAAAGAGCATTTCACAATTTTATATGGCTGAAGCTTGCTTTTTAGGGCCAGGGGAAAACATGGTAACAGCAGAAAATCTTACATTGCTTGGCCTAATGAAACCTTGTCCAAGTTGGGGTCCTCCAGACATGCTGGATCTGTGACTCCCATCAGCCACAGCCAGCATGGCAAATGCCACAGTAGCTGCGGATGGTGGCTAATTATGCACTGCCAAGAAAGTCAGCGTGCATCATCGTGAAAGAGGACAAAAGGAGATACAGAACTCCACGTGCTTGCTCATATGCACAGTTCCAAATTTAGAAATAGTTCTGTAATTTGAACAGAAACAATCACAATATTGAGGAAGACTGTTATCAAAGAAAACCATGTGCCTCCTTATTGCAGATATCTAGCTTCAAGCTCTTTCAATTTTCCTTCTGATACTCATTTCTTTTAAAGCTAGTTTGGGACTGAATAGCCTTTAAGAGACAGGATGCCTTGAAACAGACAACGGTTCTCTCTAAGACAAGGCATGGGCCCTCCTTAATAGAAGTGATGAACAGTAGAACTTTGAAGGAGCTGTTCAAAATGCTGGACATATTTTGAGAAGAAATTTCAGAACCTTGAGATTGCTCCTGAGAAGTTTGGACTAAAACTCACAGAGGATTCACCACCTATGCAAAATCAGAATTACAAGCCTTCATTCTGAAGCATACCAAGCTCAGGAAAGGCAAACTTATGTTGGACTTCCAGTTCTGTGCTTGCCTGGTGTGAAGTATTAGAGCAGTATTTATTGCATACTTATCTGATTCTTCCTATAGACCAGTGGTTGCAAACCTATGGCACACGTGCCAGAGGGTGCACTCAGGGCCCTCTCTGTGGGAACGCACACCGTTGCCCTAGCACAGAGTTCGCCCCGCCCCTCTGCCCAGCAACCCAATGGGAGTGCTTCCTCCCTCCCCCAGCACAGAGTTTTCCCCACCCCTCTGCCCAGCAGCCCAATGGGAATGTTTCCTCCCTCGCCTTAGCACAAAGTTTACGCCGCTGTTTTGGCACTTTGCAATAAATAAGTGGGTTTTGGCTTGCAGTTTGGGCACTGGGTCTATAAAAGGTATGCCATCACTGCTATAGGAAAAGCATGGAAAAGGTACGATTTTGCAATATAATATCCAGAATCATAAGGTCAGATGAATTCTGGGAGTTGTAGTCCAAAAAAGGTAACATTTCTATGCTCTGCCTACAGGGGGAATCTCAAGTTATTCTCCATGATGACACTCACTCTATGTTTTCTTCACAAGGACCAACAAGGATCAGAAAGAGCAACTGCATGAAGATCACCCAAAGGGTTTCAACAGCACAAAATGGTTTTGAACCTACGTCTCTCTACTCCTGATCCATCACTCTGCTACACAACACTGATTTTCATTGGTTAACCAAATAGTGTGATGTGAACAGGGAGAAATGTACTCTTTGCCCACACACTTGTAATCAGACCGGGTGGCTGGAAACAAAATAAATGCTTTATACAAACCATGATTAATGTATAGTTCCATTTAAGCCTGACACTGTTTCCACTCTACTGTGCTCTTTCTCATACCCTAAGAGTGCTTTTGTCTGAACAATGTTCTGTTCACTTGCATTTACGAGCTCAGTTATTTACAAAACAACATTCCTCTCAAACCACTGCATCTTCATTTTTCCTGTTTTAAAAACTGCATTAATAATAGTTACATTTATAACCTGACCTTGTTCCAATGAACTCCAGGAAAAACAGTTGGCTCTTCCTGTTATTTTATCTTCAAAACAACACTGTCAGTTAGGTAGGTCAAGATTCATAGCTCAATGGAGAACAAAGGATGGATGTCCTAGATCCGTGATGGAGAAACTTGGCACTCCAGATGTTCTTCATCTTCAATTCCCAGAAGCCCAAGCACCCTGTGAATCCACACGAATGGGTTTACTGCGATTCATCTGGCCCGCGCTGCCCTCGTCGCTCCCGGAAGCGGAAGTAAAACACAACCATATAGGCACGTTTTACTTCTGCTTCCGGGAGCGACGAGGGCAACACAGGCTGGATGAATTGCAGTAAACCCATTCATGTGGATTCACAGGGTGCTTGGGCTTCTGGGAATTGAAGTCCAAGAACATCTGGAGTGCCAAGGTTCGCTATCACGGTCCTATATCACAGCCAGATTCTTAATTATAATATCCCATTTATTGTGACCAGTCTGGCCAGGTTATCCTGCTATGGTAATAGAGTAGACAATACTGCCAGTGACTCAATGTCAAGTGTCAGATGGCGGTTAACTAACCTGACAACCCTGAGGACTAATGAGTGCCAAAGTCCATAGGGAAGGGTGCTGTCCCTAAATGGATTAAATCCCACTTGAATCCATCCTGATGTAGGGCAGCAGCTTCATCAATACTAGCCTGGGAATGAGGAGGACTTTGCATGCTGAAAGGGCTCAGGACCAGAAAGTGACTCGTGGAACAGGATCGGTGGTACCGGGGTCATGCTGCGATGCAGAAGGCAGATGAAAGGTCACTGCATTATATTCTCAGGACAGTCTTCATGGCTGATTGCCATGAGGAGTGCCTATACAATATTTGGATTAGGATATGGCCAGAATTTATTGTGAGTATATCTATGTGTGAGTGGGTGAGAAAAAGAGACTTGGACCTTCTACAAAGAATGTAGCCCTGGAATTTAAGGTGCAAGTGCAGTTAGCGATCTCGACCAGTGAAGTAGGACAGCTTCACCTAGTTTGAAGGTACAATCTGAGTTGTATGTAACTCAATCCTGCCTTCTTGCCCTTGATTCCCTTTAGCTGTTCTACAATGTCATCTCTATGCCTTGAAATTTCCGGAACTGGAAGCAGTTAAAGAGTCCTCCGTTTTTGCTTTGGAGCTGTAGTGAAACCAAAGAGGCACAGCGGGAAAAGCTTTGTCAATGTCACCTCTAAAAAGGTAAGGACTATCCTGCATTGCTGCAGCATTGTATTCACCCACAAGCTCTAGTAAACTACATACAGTATTGTTCTTTCAAGCTACAGCAGCAGAAGCAGCAGGAAGTGAAAAATGGAGAAGAGGAAGGTAAAGGCAAAGACCGCCCGTGCTCGAAAGCCAGTCGTATCCGACTCTAGGCTCATCTTCATTTACAGGCAAAGAGCCAGCAACATCTGCATCTGCAGATGTTTCCGTAGCCATGTGGCAGGCATGACTAAACACCGTCCGGAGCACACAGAATGTAGTTACCATTCCTGCCGAAGCGGTGCCTATTTATATTGACAGAAGCTCACTCCATCGTGCAGCACTCGGGTCTCAAACTGCCGAACTGCATCAAATCTGAGAGGAAGGCAAGTTATGGGTAACTCTGTAGTCTAGATGGATGGAAATATCTGCCAGTCTAGCATACTCTTCCATCCTGTCCTACTTCAGAGCAGAAAGTTGAAATGGATGGACTTCCTCGGTCACTGCTGCAGGAAGCACTGATTATTTCTATGTCGGAGGGCCCAAAGTTGGCTCATTGTATGTCACACATCCCTGGTCAAAAGTTAGTGAGGGCTTCCCTAGAAACCATTACTCTGAAGTGGGTAAAATTAAAAGGAGGAGGATAAAGATCAGGAGGCAGAGCCAGAGGAAGGTAGAGAGACAACATCAAAGATGTTGTGATATTTCTTTGTATCTGTTTTTTATGTTTTTTTATCTGTCAGCCGCCCGGAGTCGCCTCGGCGAGGGGGCAGCAATACAAATATGAAAATTAAATTAAATTTAAATTAAATTAAACATCATAAGAACACCAAATAACACTGGTAAAGGCCACTAGAAGTGCCAAAGCAAGAACCTTGTATCTCCATCGACACCCCAAAGGGGTTTTGGTGGTGGTGGGAGGAGGAAGGAGAAGAAGGGTGATATCAGTCACCACATTTTTGACTGGACCACCAAAATCAGCCCCCCCCCCCCAAAAAAAAAAAGAGAGAGAGAGAGAGCACTACAAAGAACTGGGTGTGTGTTACCTTTATGGATTACAGCTCCCCGAATCCTCCATGCTGTCACCTAGGACATGTCTGGTGACACAATCCCAAATGTGTTTTTTCACCAGAGCTCTGCTTCTACCTTTGAACAATGTACCACAATTCTTGAGGCAAAGGCACAGCGCCTGCTGCAACAGGCAAAAAGCCACAAGCAAAGTGCCATCACTCTTGCAAAGCCATTTCCAAGTGCATGGGGGGGGGGCACACTCACCTCCCGCTGGAATTGATTCAGCTGTTGCTGAAGGTTTGCCTTCTCACTCTTCAAAAGAGAAGTCTCCTTGGAGTCATAAGAAGGGAAGATGCGATCATCTCCAAATTCACAGATCAGCGGGAACTGTGGGCCAGAAGCACAAGAAGGAAACTGAGTAAACATTGATTTTTTTTCCGTGCGTGCTTCATTACGGACAGCTTTGTTCTCTAAATACTCACACAAAGAAGGAAGCGTTAAAAAATGAGAATGCAACAGCTACAGTAAAAGCCTTAAATATCAGAGGGATAGTCATGGTACGCGCTTAATGCAGGCGCAAAAAGGAGACATATGACACTATGAAGTCTAAGATGAAAATGGGTGATCTCATTGGTCTTGAGGATGAAATTAATGAACAAAATCGTCTCCACAGGCCTCAGCCATCCTTGAAATGGCTGAAAATTGTCACTTAAAAAAAGGCTAGAGAGAAAACTACCATTTAAAAAGAAAAGTGAACATGTATTATTGATTTCTCTTTTTGAGTCATGGAGAATCTTTCCAAGACCCCCTAAGTACACATCACTGTTCTGAAATAGGCAATTTTCTGACCAAAAGAAAAATTGTAAAGATAATTTAAGGGATTTTTAAAACCTTGAAGGCCTGGGTGAGGCCTTTGAGGGCTGTATGCAGCTCACAGCCTTCTTGTAGTTCACCCCTGGATATGGCTGATATTTAATTTAATTTAATTTTCAAGCTTATATGCCGCCCACTCAGGAAACCCAACTCAGGAAGGCTCACATAGCAGTTAACAAAATGCACAATAAATACATTGTCACAAATAACAAACTAAACACAAACAGCTAAAAGCATAAAAAAATATAAAAAACAGATAAAAAACTTTCTCTCCCATTTCAAGGAAAACTTGAAATGGGAAGGAGGTATCTGATATACTACAACCCTAATAATTTCCCTGCAGAAAAGGTATCTTTCCAAGTTTTACTTGTAGGTCAAGTTATTTCAAAGGCCAAATTTGAACCTTAGACAAGCAAAAGAATGATATACTGATTTTTAAATACATTCTGAAACCAGGAGGGAGGAAGCGCTCCCATTGGGCTGCTGGGCAGAGGGGCAGGGTGAATTCTATGCTGGGGTGATGGCACGTGTGGCCACAGAGAAGGCTCTGAGCATACCTGTCAAGTATCCCGTATTGGCCGGGATTTCCCGTAATTTTGCGCTGCTTTTCTTCATTTCCTGCCCGGAGCCGCCGCCATCCCGTAATTTAGCAGGGGGGGGGGGAAGTAGTTACTGCGCATCCCTTCTGCGCAGGTCCCTTCTACGCATGCATAGAACCCTTCTACACATGCATAGAACCCTTCTACACATGCATAGAAGGGTTCTGCGCAGAAGGGGATGCGTAGAAGCGACCTGCGCAGAACCGTTCTGTGCAGGTCCCGTATTGTCCGGAGCTGCACTTGACAGGTATGGCTCTGAGTGCCTCCTCTGGCATGGTGCCATAGGTTCACCACCACTGGCCTAAAGCTTATAGAAGCAGGTAAAGTAAAGTTAAAGGTTTCTCTTGCTAGAAAGCCAGTTGTATCCAATTCTAGGGTTCAGTGCTCATCTCTGTTTCAAAGCCAAAGAGCCAGCGCTGTCTGCTTCTGCAGATGTTTCTGTGGTCATGTGGCAGGCATGACTAGACACCAGAGTGCATGGAACACTGTTTACCTTCCCACCAAAGTGGTCCCTATTTATCTACTTGCAATTTCTTGCTTTCGAACTGCTAGGTTGGCAAGAGCTGGGACAAAGACGGGAGCTCATTCCATCCTGCAGTACTTGGGAACCAAACTGCTGACCTCCCGCCTTCCAGTCAGTGTCTTAGCCACTTGAGCCACTGCAGGTCCTTTATATATATATATATATATATATATATATATATATATATATATATATATATATATATATATATATATATATATATATATATATATATATATATATATATATATATATATATATATATATATATATATATATATATATATATATATATATATATATATATACACACACACACACACACACACACACACACACACACACACACACACACACACACACACACACACACACACACACTAGCAAGGGTTGCCCGGCGTTGCCGGGCTTTTTTCTCCATGTGTTTTAATAAAAAATGAACCAATGTTATTTTTGCAATAGTTTTAAATTGTGTTGGAAGGTTAAATTGTGTTAATGTTTTTTAAAAATTGCTTTGTCTGTAATTTTAATTTTTTAAATGTTTATTTATGTAAAAATTTTTTGGCTTGGCTCTTATTAACTGGGATCTGCTTTTTTGGTTTTTTTTTTTGAGGTTTAATAAAAGAAGAAAGTATGATATAATTTTTTCAAATTGTTTTATGTAAGTGAATAATGTTTTATTTTTTTGAATTTTTTTAATTAGTTGTACCGTAGGTCATAATTTTAATAATGTAAAAGTAAATGTTTTTTACATTCAATGTTTGTGTGTTTTTGAATTGTTTTTACTATTGTGGCCAGCAGGTGGTGCTGGTAGGGGTTATTGTATTTTGACTTTTTTTTCTCTCCTGGCCTCTGGGTGGAGCTTCTTCTGGTAAGTAGTCTCTTTCTTTATTCATTTCTTTTTCAGTCCTGGTGGAGGTAGCACATCTTTTGGTAAGTTTGCTTGTTTTCTTTGTTTTGTGTATGTGTGTGTGTGTGTGTGTGTGTGGGCGGGGGGGGGGTGAAATTTGTAATTTTTGTCTGTTTTGTTTTTGATTGTGTCTTTGTTTACTTCCTATTGTTTTTGGTGGTTTTGTTTTTGTGTATTTTTGGATGTGTTTGACTGTTTTTAGTAATTTTTTTAAAAATTATTTATTTATTTGGTGGTGGGGAAGGGACGTGGTCATTGGGGGTTAGGAAGGGTGGGCTAGGTGGTGGGGAGAGGGGCATGGTCGTTGGGGGTTAGGAAGGGTGGGTTAGGTAAGGGGCATGGTCGTTGGGGGTTAGGAAGTGGGGGCTAGGGGGGCATGGTCGTTGGGGTTAGGAAGGGTGGGCTCGGTGGTGGGGAGGGGGGCTTTAGTGTGTTATGGTGCTTTGATTGTGTGAAGTCGTGAAAGTAGATCGGGTTTCCCCTTTAATATCAGTGGGTGGGGGTTGTGACCCCCCTCTCTGCTGGCTACCCTAGGGTTGGGATGTTTGTGGGGAGAAAAGGTGTATATTGCCCCAACACTTCTGGACACAGAGGAACAGGCAGAGTGGGTCGATCCCCCACCCCCCTCCTTAAAACAACTCCATTTTTAAAGAGAAGAAAAGATGGAGTTGTTTTAAGGAGGGGGGGTGGGGGATCGATCCACTCTGCCTGTTCCTGTGGGTCCAGAAGTGTTGGGGCAATTTTCCCCTTTTCTCCCCACAAACCTCCCAACCTTAGGGTAGCCAGCGGAGAGGGGGATTGCAACCCCCCACCCACTGATGTTAAAGGGGAAACTCCAGTCGGGACCTTCAGGCGCCGTGGGTGAGGGAAAGAAAGCCAGCTGGTGTTTGCTTGGCTGTGAAGCGGTGAGTTGTTTTTCGTTGGGGGTTAGGAAGGGTGGGCTAGGTTGTGGGGAGGGGGGCGTGGTTGTTGGGGTTAGGAAGGGTGGGCTCGGTGGTGGGGAGGGGGGCATGGTCATTGGGGGTTAGGAAGGGTGGGCTAGGTGGTGGGGAGGGGGGCTTTAGTGTGTTATGGTGCTTTGTTTGTGTGGAGTCGTGAAAGTAGATCGGGTTTCCCCTTTAATATCAGTGGGTGGGGGGTTGCGATCCCCCTCTCCGCTGGCTACCCTAGGGTTGGGAGGTTTGTGGAGAGAAAAGGGGTATCTTACCCCCACACTTCTGGAACCAAAAGATCAGGCAGACTGGATGGAATCCCCACCCCCCACCCCTCCTTAAAACAACTCCGTTTTTAAAGAGAAGAAAAGACGGAGTTGTTTTAAGGAGGGGGGTGGGGGATCGCTCCTCTCTGCCTGATCTTTTGTTTCCAGAAGGGTTGGGGCAATATACTCCTTTTCTCCCCACAAACCTCCCAACCCTAGGGTAGCCAGCGGAGAGGGGGATCGCAACCCCCACCCACTGATATTAAAGGGGAAACTCCAGTCGGGAGCTTCAGGCGCCGTGGGTGAGGGAAAGAAAGCCGGCTGGTGTGTGCTTGGCTGTGAGTTGTTTTTCTTTTTCATTTTTCGGGCGCCGGTTTCCTCAGCGCTCTGCGTGCTCATGGCGCGCAGGACGCTGGGGCTTGTAGTTATGGGTTGCTGTTTTGTGTTTGTGCTGCGTTTTTTTAAAATGCTTTTCTTTCGATTGGCTGCGGCGCATTTCCAAACGCTGCGCCGTGCGAGAGCCTCTCAGCCTGATTGGCTCTGGCACGGCGCGGCGCAAGGAATGTTGGGAAGTGAAGTTGTTTCCCTTTCTTCGCGTTTGTGGGGCTGTTGCCCCACTGCCGGTTTTTTCAATCCTTCATTGACCTGCGTACCCAGATCGGCCGTGTGCACGAAGGGTGAGTGCAGGCAAGTAGGGCAAGGCATAGCAACCTATAGCCAGTTCCAACGGTTAACCCTTGGATTTATAGATTAAGATATATATATACTCCCTACTCACTTTGATCTCATACATCTTAAGCTTCCGCTTGAGGCTGGCATTCTCCCTCTCCAGTCCTGTTAGGCGATTCTTGATGTCATCATAGGCCGTGATGAGAGCAAAATGCGAAGCCGAGCACATCTCACTAGAGAGGTCAGTGTTGGGGCTGTCCAGCCATTCATCATCCTGGGCCAGGGCATCTTGGGCAAGGATGCTGATATCATCCTCAAACATGGATTCCATGGCACAGTCCGGAAGAGAGCAGCACTTAACAGGAAACACCAGTGCATGGCAACCTTTGACTGTGAGAGATGATTAAAAAAAAATGGGCATGAGGACTGTTAATAGCTTTGTTTCTACTTCTACATTATCTCCTCCACCAACTTCTTTAACATTAGGTGCGAATTCAGGCGTAGTCATTAGTACAGTGAGTGTTAGACCACTGGCTCCAGAGACAGGGGTTGGGAATTCAGTATCCCACTGAGCCTTGTAGGAGAAGAATCAGACTGTATAATCTTGGGAAATCTGCACAGTCCCAGGGACCCCTCGAACAAGAATTCTCAACCTGTGGCCCGTGGGCTGGATGTGGCCCGTGTCACCATTTCATGTGGCCCCCACCGCCTCCACCACACCAGAAAGTGCCATGTGGTGGAAAATGGGCAAAATGGCCATCCGGCCCCCAAAGCTGTCTGAGGGAGTGTGACCCGACCCCCAGCTTTAAAAGGTTGAGAACTCCTGCCCTAGAAGAAGAGAATGGTAAACCATATTGGAGTAGTTTATACCTAGAAAGTCCCGGAGAGGATTAACATAACTCAGAACCAACCTGATGGTACACCATTATTATTTTGAATAGAAGAAAGCTTTGCCCATCAAATCCAACTTTGCTATGCCTTAAAAACTGACAAAATCTTTGTTGCTTTTCCTGCCAACAGTCTAAAACAGTGTTTCCCAACCTTTGGTTTTTGGACTTCAAATCCCAGAAGCCTAAGTCAACTCCCCAAAGCACTGATCAGCCAAAGTACTGACTTAGGCTTCTGGGAATTGAAGTCCCCTGGTGGGGCGTGGACCCCACATTGGGAGCCACTGGCCTAAACAGAATTTAAAAGTCTCCCTTACTTGAAAGCCAATTGTTTCTAACTCTACGGGGTCGTGTTCATCTCCGTTTACAGCCAAAGAGCCAGAGCTATCTGTAGCTGCAGACGATTCTGTGATCATGTGGCAGATATGACTAGATACCAGATCACAAAGAACACTGTTACCTTTCCAACTGAGGTGGTGCTTATTAATCTACTTGTAATTTCTTGCTTTTGGTTTACCTGTCTGAAAATACTCATCATATCAAAAATCTTGTATTTTCCCCTTGTTGACAAACTTATCTGTGCCACCTATTTTTATAAGAATATTGCCTTTCCTCTTGGTTACTCACATTAACAAGGCACTGGCAAACCCAGCAATGAAGTGCAACTAAAAGTGGCTCCCTGAATCGGAGGAATGTATGCAGGAGTTGACCTACCAGATTCCCACTGATTGAATGAGCCTACTCTAGGGTAGCTTAATATGCTAAGCAGCAAGAGTTCAGCATCTCTTATGTTTAAGTGCATACTTGCTTTTTAATTACTTTGTATTGATTTTCATTAAGTAAGAACATCTAACAGGTTTTTTAAAAATGAATAGTGATTAAAATTCATTTAAACCAAATTGATGTACAGAGATTAATCAGAGTTTGCTTTAAGAATTAGAGTAAATTTAAATTAAATACTGTTTAGCCCAGCAGGTCTCTGCAGAAATTATCATGAATAGATAGAGAATTTGCTGCAGTTTTATAAAGAATAGCATACAATAAAAACCTGTGCCATACAGTGTACAAGCCATGATCCTGTGGCTTTATTCTCATTACAGGGCATCCTGCAAGTTTCTAATCCTCCACTCTTCCAAAAGGCTGACCCAAGGTATTTTGCTGTCTGAGGCAAAGGACAGAATGATACATTTCAGAGCAGAATTAACCTCAATTGACAACTGAATTTTACTTTGTCACTGGCAATAGGACATTATCATCTATGACACCTGATGGCAAGGTCAGAAGGTGGAGAATAGACCATTTATTCTCCATCAGCTCTAATTTTCCTAGCTTTTCTCCTCTTGTATACTTTAGGTAAAAGTAAAGGTCGCCCTTGCTCGGAATCCAGTTGTATCTGACTCTAGGGTTGGGTCCTCTTTACAGCCAAAGAGCATCTGCAGACGTATCCGTGTGGACATGTGGTAGGCATGAGTGAACAGAATGCTGTTTACTTTCCCACCGAAGTGGTACCTATTTGTCTATGTGCAATTTCTTGCTTTCGAACTGCTAGGTAGGCAGAATCTGGGACAGAAACAAGAGCATACTCCATCGTGCAACACTTGGGTCTCGAACTGCTGACCTTCCGGTCATCAAGTTCAACGTCTTAAGTTTGTACACTTTAGCTTCTTGTTATTTTATTATTTGCTCAACAAACATGAATTTTAAAAAGTAACTCCTCTGTCTCCCAACAGAAGGGAACGACTATGAGTCTGCCATAGCAACCTCCTGCCAGAATCTGCCACAGGAAGCAGCTGCCTCACACTTTGTAAATAATAGGGCTTTGTTGCTGCCGCAGATGGTAGAGTGGGTGTCACACAGGCTGCCCCTGAAAGACTGAAAGTACATCTGAGGCTGTCCCTTCTGCCCTTCACAACTGTCTATCCTGGCCACAAACTCCACCATCTTCACATTTGGCACCTATGGGAAGGGTCTAACCAGAGTTGTATACAGAAAATGCCTCTTATCTAGAATACTGCTACCTTTCCCGCTGAGGTGGTACCTATTTATCTGCTTGTGATTTTTTGCTTTCAGTTTTCCAGTCTGAAAATACTCATCATATCAAAAAGCGTGTCTTTTCCCCTCATTGGCAAGCTCATCTGTGCTACCTATTTTTATAAGAATATCGCCTTTCCTTTTAGTTACTCACATAAACAAGGCACTGGCTGAAATCCAGTAATAAGGTGCAACTTGAAGAGACTCCCTGGATCAGAGGAATTTTTGCAAGAGTTGACTCCACAAAGGAGTTGCCTTTGTGTCCATTTCAATATATAAATTATAAACAGAATATCCTTATACAATCAAGGGCAAAAGTAGATGGTATATGTCTGTGTCCCCCTCAGACTTGCCTTCAGTCTGTAGCAGGACTGCCAGTACTCTCCCTTGAAGACGTCCTTGCACAATCTTTCTTCATTTCAATGTGTCATGTGCTGGACAGTGCAAAAGCAAGACCAACAGACACCTTTATTGTACCACTAAAAATGAACAAATAGCTAGCTTTTGACCTAAATCACTCTTCATCTGTTAAAAAAGGTAAAGGTAGCCCTTGCTCGAAAGCCACTCGTGTCCGGCTCTTGGGTTCAGTGCTAATCTCTGTTTATAGCCAAAGAACCAGTGCCGTCTGCATCTGCAGATGTTTCAAAGGACATGTGGCAGGTTTGACTAGATGTGGAATGCTGTTACCTTTCCCACATAAGTGGTACCTATTTATCTACTTGCAGTTTCTTGCTTTCGAACTGCTAGGTTGGCAGGAACTGGGACAGAGAGGGGAGCTCACTCTGTCATGCAGCACTCAGGTCTCAAACTGTTGACCTTCCAGCCATCAAGTTCAGAGTCTTAACCACTAAGCCACCACAGTCCTCTTCCTCAGGCTATGCGCCAATATTATGTAGAGAGTGCAGAAAACGAATATCCATGAGAGTCCCCTAAAAATTCTTGACAGGTATCTATGTCAGGTGGGCAGGTTTCCCCTGCCCTTGCATCTGTGTTGTTTGGGTATTTCTGGAGGATAGTGCCTGCTATACTTCCTTGAATGGCATCTCAAATCTGGCCCCTGAGACAGCTGTACTACCTTGTTTTATGATGGAACTGCTTTTGTGTATTTCCTTGCATGTACAAACACGTCCCTTCACTGTCTTTCTCTCTATCAAACATACACACAAACACTCTCTCTCACACGCACACATTTCCCTTCACCATCTGTTTCAAACATCCTCCCTGTGAAGACTAAAGGGACGTCTGGGGCCTTAATGCTGAGGGAGAATTCTCAGTTCTCAGTCGCTGAGGGAGAGGATGGCTCAATCAACCTAACACAGAGATGGTAAGCTCAGAGAATGGTAGAACATAGCCATTATGATCACAGCCCATGATGGTGAACCTTGGCACTCCAGATGTTCTTGGACTTCAATTCCCAGAAGCCCAAGCACCCTGTAATTCCACACGAATGGGTTTATTGCGATTCATCCGGCCCGCGCTGCCCTCGTCACTCCCAAAAGTGGAAGTAAAACGCGGCCGTATGGGCACGTTTTACTTCCGCTTCTGGGAGCGATGAGGGCAGCGTGGGCTGGATGAATTGCAGTCAACCCATTTGTGTGGATTCACAGGGTGCTTGGGCTTCTGGGAATTGAAGTCGAAGAACATCTGGAGTGCCAAGGTTTGCCATCATGGGTCACAGCAAATGAAAACATCGTGGTGAAGGCATTTAAAAAAAGACAGAAGGGGGGGGGCTTCAACAGCAAACAAAAGGAAATTTGGCCTTGAGGAAAGCAGCAAACACAAGGAAAAGGTGGGAGTCTAAACTGTGTCTCAGCAACTTGGATGCTGTGGTCATGTTTTTTAAAAGGCAGATGATGTGGGTGTATTTGCTATAAAACGAGGCAGCAGACACTACTTTTTAAAAAATGTGAAACGGCTGAAACAGTTTTGCAACGATGAATGAAGGAAGACAAGAAGAACACCCCCTTGTTTTCTACAATTAAAAAAAAAACCTCAAATCTGGAATAACTGACAGGTATCTGGCTTGGTAAGATCAACTATCAATGCTGGAAGATACAAAGAAGCTGCTATTTATTTGAGCAGATTGTTGACTCATGTCTCAGTAATGTCCACAGCACCACTTCACAGCCTCTGGCATCACCAGACATTTTACACCTCCACTACCAGGAGCCTCAACCAATGGTTAGGTATTCTGAGAGATAAAATCCAAAACATCAATTAGGCCAAAGACTGAGAACCTCTGGTCTAATAGGGGTAAACCCAAGACATATTACTAGATTTCAGGGTGTTTCATAGGAGATTTGACCAAACTGTCCAGTTCACAACCATCTACAACAGTCATCTACAACCATTATCTTAACCAACAGCAACAGTGAAACAACAATAAACGTTCCCACCTCGAAATCAGGCTGTTGAAACAAGAATTTAAAAATAAAAATAAAGGTTGGTAGGGGTTTTTTTGTGTTCAAGAGTCTCCTTGAATACAGTGGTACCTCGAGTTACAAATGGTTCAAGTTACAAAATTTTCACAATACTAATGAAAATCAATTGAAATTAATGGCTCGAGTTACGAATTTTTCCGGAACAGGTTAATTGGTTTTCAGTGCATTCCTATGGGAAACCATGTTTCAAGTTATGAATTTTGGTTTTCAATGCATTCCTATGGGAAATTCAAGTTATAAATTTTTCATAACATGAAAAATGCCTTCGAACGCATTAAATTTGTAACTCGAGGTAGCACTGTGCATCAACCTTGGTGAGCCCTTTTAACGTAATAAGATGGCTGTAGGAACCCACCCAGTGCGGTTTCTTATATATCTGTCTGTCTCCGTCTGTCTGTCTCGTGGGACAATATAAATGCCAAAACAACTGATCGTGGGATGTCATTACTGCTACTCACGTACAGTATTTCAAAACTTCAATAATTCAATCACCCTATGAACAAATTGATGAAGACAGATTAATCACTGAGATTTAGAACAGACATGAGGAACCAATTTTGGACTATGACTCTTAAAATAATGCAAACAATATGGTCAGTAGTGAGTAAAGGGGGTGGGGGAGTAATAGGTAGCAAAAGTACTCTTTCACATCTTGGCTTAGATTTGACAGGTTGCGCATCCTGCTCATTACTATAGGAAAAGGAGCATAAAAGACAAAAGGCCAGATGAGGAATCAGTTGAAACAACTTCCCTGTCCCACTTTATGGCAATGTGATTAAACGCAAATGCATGGTTTCTAGGTTACCACCAAAGCCTAGAAAATTACCCAGTTAGTTACAGCTATAGTTCCAACACCAACATACTGTATCTCGAAGCAGCCAATTTCTTCTAATTTTTCTAATCTTAAAACCACTAATTACTTTCCAATTTCTCAACCAGAACTAAAGTATTTTAATTGAAAAAGAAACAACTCCGGAACATTACAATCTGATGGACAGTTTGAACAAAACTCGTCCTTTCATTGCCTTTGTCATCACCATAACATCAACAATAAAGCCCTAGTCGCAGTTTAAACCAGCCTGACAATCTTCCTCTACCAGTATGTGACACCAAAATGTCTGAACTGTAAAAAATAACTAAAAATACAGACATACTACCAAGGAAGGAATGTCTTCCTTCATTAAGTTACAATCATATGTTATTTACGCCATATTATTAGTACAACAAATTAGTTACTGGAAAATACGTATTGCTGACATCCATTATGGTTGTAGTAGAGTGATGGACTAGGACCCAGGAGAACTGAATTCGAATCCCAGCTCTGCTATGGTCACTCACTGAACTGGTAAAACCATTTCTTAAATATCTCAATTACCATGAGAACCTTATCAGTGATACTATTAGATCAGGGGTGACCAACCTTTTTACGCCGTGGGCCAGACCACACACCCCAGACAACTGAGCAGGCCAGACCAGGCCCTCTGGAAGCAAAAGTAAATATGCCCGCTTCCATGTTTACGACAGCTGTGGGCGCATTTACGGGTGACGTAACCACATTTACACATGCACAGGTGTGTTTTACAGCTGTCGTAAATGCATCTGCTTCCACTTCTGGGATGGCCCGCAGGCCGTAGGTTGGGAACCCCTGTATTAGATAGTTCTAACTTGACAGCATGAAATGTCATTTATTACCAACAACTAATTCCTTTCCTTAAGTAATTAAAGTGTAAATTGAGCCCAGCGTGATGTGGTGGGTAAAGTGACGGACTATAGGAGACCCTGGTTCAAATCCTAGTTTAGCCATAGGAACTCAACTGATAAACTACTCTATCAACATCTCATATACCTCAAAAACTTATTAAAGCTGACATAAGTGAGAAGCAATCTGCCAGCATGAAACAACTATTTATTTGTAACCAGCTACCACCAAACTCGGGGGCCATAGTGGCTTAGCAGTTATGATGCTGACAACCGGAAGGTTTGGCAATCCAGCAGTTCGAGACCTGAGTGCTATGCGATGGAGTGACACCTGTCATCTGTCCCAGCTCCTGCCAACCTAGCAGTTCAAAAGCAATACATTGCAAGTACAGTAATACTGTAATCCGCTTCATACAACATCGGATTCATACAACATCACCTAATTCCTTGAAAAAAGTTGCCTCATACAAAGTCGTGCGACTTTGTATGAGGCATTGGGGTTTTCCCAGGTTGCCTTGTGCCTGGGCAGTATAAAAGGCAGGACACATGCGTGCATTGCTTTTGTGGGTTTTGCATGAAGCGAAGAGTGTTTAGGAGTGGTTTTGAGCACGATTTTGGATTTTTTCGGATTTTTTCGTCACAATTTTTAGAAGCATTCCTGGGGTTTTTGCAACATTCTTCAGGTTCTTGGACAATCAGGGTTGTTTGACATGTTTTTGTAATGATTTTAGCCTTTAGACAATGATTTCTTAAAGTTCTGTCAGTTTCCTTGACTTTGCCCTGAAGTCTGTGCTGTTACAGTACAATGTATCTCTATGGAAACGACATTGTATGAGGCATCGCGGCAAGGTTTTGGACGTTGTATGAGGCATCGCGGCTAGGATTTTGCATGCCTCATACAAAGTCCAAATCCGTATAAAGTCCAAACTTGTGGAACCAAGTTTGGACGTTGTATGAGGTATCACTGTACCTGTACAGTAGATAAATAGGAAATGTCTGCAGATGCAGACAGTGCATTGGTTGTAAATAGAGATGAGCAGCACCCCTAGAGTCGGACATGACTGGATTTCGAGCAAGGAAGACCTTTAACTTTACCTTACCACCAAACTCTGCTAAGCAGAGTTTGCTTCCACCTCAACAGGGACTACGTGTTAGAAGCACATTTCTGTTGTCAAGAGCTGCTTTGCAAGCAAACAACAGGTTTAGGGAATTTTCACTAGGGAAAATAGCTCCAAGAAAAAGAATATCTTCCGCATGCCCTTTAGGGCTGTGGTTAAATAAAAAAATAAAAAGAAGGAGAAGAAAAGAAATTCCAAGTATAGATTTCAAAGATACATTTAACGTTTTTGTTCAGGGACATTATTCTAAATGAGTATGAACAAAGGGGGTGCGGGGTGGAAATCAAACCAATCTTTCTTTTTTCATTAAACCATAAGTTACCATGCACTCCTTCCATTATTTCAAAGGATACCTACATGCAGACTTTTTTATCCGCACATTTATTTAAATTTGACCGATTGATTGATTCATCCATTTGAACTAGGATGACTAAATGGCCCATATCTCTTATTACCACTAACCAAGATTGACCGTTACAAATGCTTATAGAAACAGATGGCTCCTAATGCTACAGTTCAGTCAGCCTTCCCTAATTTCTTTCCTGATTAGGAAAAAAGGTGGAGGAGAAGAAAAAAACACCAAAAAGATGAAAGTAGGACACAGTAATGACTTCTGGAACATGTATGCATAATTCTAAGTTTGATATAGAGCAGTGTTTTTCAACCTTTGGTTTTAAGACTTCAATCCCCAGAAGCCTAAGTCAATTCCCCAAAGCACTGATCAGCCAATGTACTGACTTAGGCTTCTAGGAATTGAAGTCCCTTGTGGGGTGTGTGCCCTACGTTGGGAGCCACTGAGGTAGGGGAATTTTTCACGTTATTGCTAAAGCAGTTGCAGTATTAGTAAAGGGGTACAGAGAAAGAGCCTCCTCGAAGATTGTGGTATTTTTGAACCACAATCGGGCATAACCTGGTAACGGCAACCTTGTGTTGCCAGCTAATCTTTCTCACACTAGGTCAGGCAGAGGGAACTGCAGAAGGAACTCACCAAAAGGTGGCTTCATTTTGGCAGTTTCACATCTGGCCTTGACATGGATAAAGAACAAGCAGTAGTAAACAGCAGCGGTAGAAGAACCAAATGGGAGAATTCTATGAACATTTTATTGATGGGAAGAATTGGGACCAATAAGTCCCAGATCTCCCCAATAGAAACATAGCAGTTGAGGCTTGAATAGATAGATGTCTCTCAGATCTCAGTCCAATTCTCTATTGTAGGAATAAACAGCTTGGTACCATCCATAGGTTCTGACCACAGCCCCAGCTTGAATTACAGACCAGCACCAGGTAGCTTATCCTTACTCTTACATGGCACTTACATTCCCACAAAACTCCATTTTGGGTGTGGAGAGGGGAACCATTAGAAAAATTGATGCTAAAACCTAAACCAAACAACTGATAATCCATTGGCAAAGAGGTTGGGCACACATAACAAGCCATAGTAATGAGCTATATATCTCCAGTAATTTATCCTGTAGTTTCAATGAGTAAGATAAATGCTCCCTAATATTTTCATTTTATGGGTTTCTTGCCCTTACACCATCTGTTGCTGCAGACAGCATGTCATCTACTTGTACATTCTACTGCTGTAATATTTTATTTGGGGGAAAGACTCTGGTTACTACTGGAACTAATGTGATAAAGCAGTGATGGTGAACCTTTTAGAGACCGAGTGCCCAAACTGCAGCCCAAAACCTACTTATTTATTGCAAAGTGCCAACACAGCAACAGGGGAGGAAGGAAACATTCCCATTGGGCTACTGAGCAGAGGGGCGGAGCAAACTGTGCTGGGGGGAGAGAGGAAGTTCCCCCGTTGGGCTGCTGGGCAGAGGGGCGGGGTGAACTCTGTGCTGGGGGAGGGAGGAAGTACTCCCATTTGGCTGCTAGGCAGAGGGGCGGGACAAACTCTATGCTGGAGTGACTGCATGGGTGCCCACAGAGAGGGCTCCTCTGGCACACTTGCCAGAGGTTCGCCACCACTGTGATAAAGCATTCAATTAAATTAATGCCCCACCCCGTCTCTGAGAAATATATCAGTGAAATTTTTTAAACTACCTATGACTGACAAACAAAATAATTCTGAAATGAGGTAAATAACAAAACAGAACAAGAGAAGGAAAGAATCATACCTCAGTGATAGACAAGGATGTTTTTGTTTGATCTATGGGAATTCCATTGCAAATTGATGGCATTTGCATCTCCCAGACTAATGTGAGAATCTGAATATAATTATCAGACTTCTGAAAGTAGTGGGGCAGTTCTTGGCTGAGAAATGTATTATAATGAATTCTTTACAATTATTATTAATAAATAAAATTTGGAATGCATATTTTAAGCAGAAATTAGTTCACAAATACGTATTTAACTACAATTTTTCATGAAGAGTTAACAAAAATATAGATGAATACTGAAAGAATATACTTAAATTATAAATGAATATGGTTAAAAGTGATATGACTCATAAATAGACTAATCTGTCCACCAAAAGTGGGACAGTATAAGTTTGTGGGGGAAGGGGGATTTTATATGGCAATTTTTCATGCTGATGTGAGGAATTCTGGTTATTGTTGCAAAAAAAAAGAGGAACTTTTCCTAACTGTAATGGTTTATACGGAGAAAGCCTAGTAGTTCAATACCAGTCTTTTCCATTAAAAAGATCAGATATACATGGATACCTAGGGTTAAAAGATGTGCTGAAATTCCCAGAGCCAAAAAAAAAAAAAAACCCTTTAGTTTAAAACAGAGAATCTAAACTTGTGGCCCACAGGCCAAATGCGGCCCACAACACCATTTCATGTGCCCCACCACCACCTCCACTACACAAGAAAGTGCCATGTGGTGAAGGAAGGACAAAATGGCCATCAGGGCCCAAAAGCTATCTGAGGGAGCGTGACCAGGCCCCCGGCTTTAAAAGGTTGAGAACTGGTTTAATGCAAAAAAAAGACTGAAGTGGCAATCCAAAAAGCAAAGAAAAGCTGACAGCCTTTCTTTCGAAGCTTAACTTGAATCTTAATTTCTACCCCCCATTAAAGACTACAACACAACACCTCTAGCATCCCCACTTCCTATATAGTACAATGTTAGTGGCATGGAAGCACAGAAATTAAACGCAATCTTTGGAAGTGCCAACAGCTACAAATGGCAGATTTGCAATACAGTCCTATCTAGTTACATAATTTTAGTACTGCAGTGCCTTTGATCCATACTTGTATTCAGTAGCCTTAGCCCTAGTTAAGCAGAGACTTTCCTACTTAGGGAATTCAAAGGGTAAAGCTCACTTGTACTGTTTACTCGGGGTGGCTATTACAATACACAAAGGGTACATCAACATGACCATATTGTAAGGGAGAGTGGCTGAGACGTAGTCTGAATTTCTTCACTTTCGGGGCTGAAGCTTTAACTACAAATTCTTGCTTCAAGCTGAAGGGGTTTTCCCCCTTGGGAATTTCTGTGTTTTTGTTGTTGTTTTTTTGAAATGTGGAAACACATAGACAGGCAAAAGAAAGCCGATCTTTATTTAAAAAAAAAACACATAAGAAAATAAAATAAAGCCACATTTATTTATAATTAACAAAGTGAACTATTAACAGCAACATTAAAACTCAGAATCGTTTTGAAGGCAGACCCAACAATTCCCACATAAATCTAGCTTGATTTGGAGGAACCCACACTCACAAAGTGGAGGAAGCTGCGACTTAAACCTAAAGACAGGTTTTGCATGCTACTAGTCCATCCCTAGCAGGGGTCAGAAAAACCTACTTTTCCTCTCATAAATGGGACAGTTTGAATAAAAGACTCAAGTAGGGACTGTGGTAGCTTAGTAGTTAAGACACTGAACATGACGACTAGACGGTCAGTAGGTCGAGGCCCGAGGATGGAGTGAGCTCCCGTCTTTGTCCCAGCTCCTGCCAACCTAGCAGTTTGAAAGCAAGAAATTGCAAGTAGATAAATAGGTACCACTTTAGTTGGAAGGTAACAGCATTTCGTGCATTGCGATGTCTAGTCATGCCAGCCACATGACCACAGAAATACCTACAGACACAAACAGCGCTAGCTCTTGGGCTGTAAACGGAGTACCCTAGAATTGGATACGACTGGATTTTGAGCAAGGGCAAATTTTACCTTTACCTCAGGGACTTCAAACTTTCAGAAATCGGCAGAACTGCAAGAATGAACTATGGTATCAGTAAATAATTTTAATTTAAAGTATGCAAAACAGAAGCAAAAGCAGTTTCCATCACAGTTTCTGTGACAAATATAACATGAAAACCAGCCAGTGCACAAAAAACATAGGGGCTTAAGTTTTGTGGCAAACGAATAATGTCCCATTTATTTCAACAGAGCACTGCTAGCCATGTCTAATTCTAAATCCAACCTATGGCATATTTAATGGATAAGCTAATACAAGGTAGCTTTCAACACAGAAAGCAACTAGAGGCTTCAAAAGATTCACAGCATGTCTGCCATCAAAGGACAGAAAGAGCCCTCAAAGATTGTGGTATTTTTGAACCACAATTGGGCGTACCTTGGTAAAGGCAACCTTGTGTTGCCGGCTAATCTTTCTCACACTACGTCAGGCAGAAGGAACTGCAGAATGAACTCACCCAAAGATGCCTTCATTTTGGCAGATTCATGTCTGGCCTAGACACAGAAGCTGAAGAAGAATCAAGGGACTTCTCTTTGGGAGATTATAAACCAACATTGCATGAAATACTGCCCACTTTATTTAATGGGGAAAAACCTATTATAAACATACTAATTGCTGCCAATGAGAGTTTCCTGATTAAGTATCTGATCTCCTGACTATGACATCTCCCACATATTCTCAATCCAGGTGGCTCTCCCCATATATACTACTAGCCTACCGTGCCTTGCCCAGGGTGGTTTTTTCTTGTAATGGAAGTGTAGTTCTTTTGGCATGTTGTCTCCGCTGTCGTCGCCTCCCCCTTCATCGAGGGGACCCTGAGATCAAAAACCCAAACACGCAAGCCCCCTCTTCACACACACAACCAAACCCTCACCCGAAACCTCACAAGGGCAGCAACACCCACAGGGTCCCGCTCGCCTTGCCCACCCCGCGAGCAGCTCCATCCTGTTCAGCAACGGCTCTTTTGCCAGAAAAACTCAGGTCTATCGTCCCCCTCCAACCCCCAGATTCTCCTCAAGTGCTTTGGTTGCTCCTCTTCCCCCTCCCACCAGTCCATACAGGTCGGAGCGAAGTACAGCTCCGGCGCAAAAACACTGGGAGGACATCCCACCCGCCCACTCACCCCCACAAAGGCATCTGGGAAATGTAGTCTCGGCTTGTGCGTGCGCAGTACTGCCGTCTCATCGCGTTTTGTCCTGCCAGTGGGGGTGTCCCCTTTGCAACCCATTTTGGGGGGCATAAACCCCCAAATGGGGTTTGGGGACCTCCCAGTGCTGATTTCGCCAGGCCAAGGTAGGAGTGTGGCAAGTTTCAGCAGGATCCGTCCAGGGGTGTGGGAGCCCATTGAGGACATACAAGACCACACCTCTGTTAGATATAGATTGTTTCCTATTTATGGCAACCCTTTCCAGATTCCCTAAGTAGGAAACCTAGACATATTTGACCATTCACTTCTTCTCAAGTATCCTTCTTATTAACTAGCAATATCAGAATGATGTAGGTCCGGATAACAAAAGATTTTTCTGTCATCGCTGAATTGTGGATAAATACAGTCTGGAATGTTTCACTGTAAGTTAGGGATTCTCAACCTGCGGGGGCCCCACTGCCTCCACCACACCAGGAAGTGCTATGTGGTGGAGGAAGCTGTCTGAGGGAACATGACCCGGCCCCTGGCTTTAAAAGGTTGAGAACTCCTGCTGTAAGTGAAAGCAGCTAAAATGCAATTCTCTATACAGTATCTAAACCACAATGGTGAAATGTGTTCAGTAATCCAAACTGTTATTTGCCATTTCCAAGTTGTCAGAGCAGATCTCTGCCACAGTCTGAGGAAAATAACTGCTTCCTCATAGATTGCTGATTTTGCATGCTTACAACTTCATCAACCTTTTCAAACCTTAGTACTGCTAACTTTAATGTGCATATATTAAAATATTTGTAAATATGCTTTTACCTTGATACTGTGTGTGTTAAGGGTAATTCCTCCCTTTTCTTTCTCTTTTTATTAACTCTGCATACCAGGCATAATAAATCAAAAGTGGGAAATGTTTGGCTATTCAGATATTTTGTACTGTTATTTTCACAATCTCCTGCCGTCAACGCCGCACCCTTACACCACATATGAGCCACCTGCCTTACCCCAGAGTGGGAAGGGAGGAAGCACTCCCATTGGCTGCTGGGCAGAGGGGCGGGGTGAACTCTGTGCTGGGGGGAGGAAGCGCTCCCATTGGGCCTCTGGGCAGAGGGGCGGGTTGGCCTCTGTGCTGGAGGAAGGCAGAAGCGCTCCCATTTGGCTGCTGAGCAAAGGGGCTGGACGAACTCTGTGCTGGGGCAGCAGTGCATGACCACACATGCCCACAGAGAGGGCTGTGTGCCCCCTCTGACATGTGTGCCATAGGTTCATCACCACTGCCATAGCCCTTCTTATTCCATGTCCAGGCCATATGTGAAGCTGCCAAAATAAAGGAAACTTTTGGTGAGTTCATTCTGCAGTTCCCCTCACTGGATCTAATGTGAAAAAGATTAGCCAGCAACGCAAGGTTGCCATTACCATGGTACAACCCATTGTGGTTCAAAAATATCACAATCTTTGAGGAGGCTACCCTTGACCATAAAGGATGGAGTTTCTGGGAGAAGTCTAAATATTATCAACAGTTCCCCATTCTTCCAACAGACTGTAATGGACTAGAATCAACTGAGGATCTTCAGCAGCTGACTGACTGCTAAGATTAGAATTTTAATGGCTACACTAGATTTTAAATTTTTAATTGTAAAAATCAATCCTTTAATTATGTTTCAACTATGTTTCAACTATGTCTTAATGTTTCAGCTGCTTTAATTATATATGAATATTTATAACTTTATAGATTTCTCTATAATATTTATATATATAAGTTATACTGTTAAACAATCTCAGGCCCAAATTTTGGGGAGAAAAACAGAATACAAATCAAATCAATACATATAAAGCAGAGATGTGGGTACCATATCCGGAATTGGCTGCCGCACCTCTTGACCAAACCCCATGAAATTCAGCACACATGTACCTTGCACACGTGAGCAGGTCACTATCGGGGTCCCGAAGCCCATGGGGGGGGGGGGTTGCCCCTAAATTGATCTGCAAAGGGGGTATATTCGACAGGAGGGTTTGTGTCTGCCCCAGTGCTAGGCCAACCGGGGGGGGGGGGGGGATTGTGATGTTTCCCAGGCAACACTGGCACTCAGCTAGTGGGGTTGGGACCACCTGGGTGAAGCCGGGCGCCCCTGCTAGTCAATGCAATAAAATAAATAAGTTGGCTTGTTTGGAAAAATGTTCAAGCTCCTCTTAGTTTGATTAACAGGAGAGGTGGAAACAGAGGCCAGCCTACAAATGACAAATTTCCTAGGTGGAGTTGGGTCACAACTCTGCAACACATTCCTCTTTATGCAAAATCTACTACATTGGGGAGAGGGTGTCAGAACAGTCAAATTTCCCAGCAAGTTATGATTAATTTGTTTGCAGTCAAAAGAAGCATTCAAATAATACCAGTACAGATAAAAAGTAGAATTTTTAATTTCTACATACATTTTAAAATCGCATTCAGTGCCTGCAACTTTATCCTAACAATCAACTGGAATCTAAAAGACATAGAAATGTATTGAAAACTCTGCAGTTTTGCAAATCCTCAAATGACTGGCAGTTAAATCAGCAAGAGTTTCCGTTTCCCAGTGGTTTGACAATAGCGACAACAAAAGACCTTTTCTCCCTCTGAACTTAGTGTGCTGAAATTAAGGAAGTCTGGGGGTGGGAAACAAGACTAGATTTTGCTGTGAGCTCTAGCTCTCTAGTGAACGTAAATGCCTAATCTTAGTACATGTGACGTTCACTGATGAAGGGCTCTGGGTCTTTGCGTTGGCCTTTTCTCCAGACAAAAAAAAGAAACTTGGAGTTTCAAAAGAAGGCCATCGGCAGGGGATCAACATTCATATACCAGGTTTCCTGTGTTTGTACATTAGCGCAAGTGTACAAAATATCTTGCCAAATAAGAAAGTACATGATTCCCTCCTATCCAGTGGCAGGAAAAGCAAAACCACCCCCACAGCACAAAGTAGATCTGAGTTTAGGAGCAGCCTTTGAACTCAAGAAAAATGGAATTAGAATGACCACCTGTCTCTTGGGGACTGTGGGGTGTAAGTCATAAAAGGATTTCTCTGTGCTACAAAGCAGGTAAAACAACAGAATGTTGCATCCATGGCCCAGTTAGGACTGGCTCAAGGTATGTGTATTCTGAAACAGTAATAATAATAATAATAATAATAATAATAATAATAATAATAATAATAATAATAATAATAATAATAATTATTATTATTATTATTATTATTATTATTATTATTATTATTATTATTATTATTATTATTATTATTATTATTTCATGTCAGAAATTATTCTGGGTTGAAAGGATTTTTTGGTGGAGAATCTCCACTCAGGAGACGCCCAAATGAGGCTCCTTTCATGTCCCCAAGAGCTGGCACAGAGATGGACGATCAATCCATCATGCAGTATCCGGGTCTCGAACTGCCAACTTGCCAACATGCCATATAACAAGGCGAGCTTCTTAACCACTGAGCCACAGCAGCCCCTTCTGAAACAGTTAACAGCCATACTTGTCACCTGAAAACTCTCTTAAAAAGTCATCAGTTTATAAGTTTCTTTAAATATAAATGAAACAGCCAGAGAGGTTTTGAAGGAAAAAGAGATTTTATCAACAAAATCAATTCTAACATAACATATGCATATGTGGTGCTTGGTTCCATATAGATCCAAGAACCCCTATTAACAATTCAATCAGACATATACTTTTTGTATATACACATGTGTTCTCAGCCCAGGTGGGGCCGAGGGGCGGAAGGCATTTCATATTCTATCTTGACATTACATATTCATTTAAAATGTTCAGAAATGTACAATCACACAAGTCTGCTCTGCTGATAAATGACTCAACACTTTTTGTGTAACTGCTTTCTCATTTAAAAAAATTTGTTTTCTCCAAGGTAAAGGTAAAGGTAAAGGTCACCTTTGCTTGAAAGCCAGTTGTATCCAACTCTAGGGTTCAGTCCTCATCTTTTTATTGCCAAAGATGCTGACATCGGATCATAGACCATAGAGTGATTTGCAGGCATTGGACCTATCTGCATCATCAGCTACTTATTTTAAAAAAGGACTTTGTGTGTTTTTTAGTTCCCTTAAAAATACCTAAAGGCCTCTTCTGAATCAATGCTAGTATATGATGCCAATATCTAGGAAATGCAGTTTTTTAAAAAATGGATGTTTTAAACTTGCATTTCTTTTTTTAAAAAAATCCAATACAAGCCTTGCTTGCCCAATCCCTCCTGTCTTCTATACTGTGGAATTAGTCCATGTGTATATCATAGAAGCACCTTTTAATTTGTACATTTTTATTGCAACCCATGATTCCTGGGCAGCAAGGTCAGCGTTTTGAATGGGTGAGTGAAGGACTTATTTAGACTTAGATCCTCCAATGCTATGTAGCATATCAGGCAGCAAGAGAAGGAAACCCTTGAAAAATATATTGAGGTCTGGGGTAGGTATAAGGGAACCCAGGTAACTGTGTGTTGAGAGAGAGAGAAATTAAAAAGGTACAGGTTTCAAAATCCAGTCAAATCCTACTCTAGGGTGAGGTGCTTATTTCTTTTTACAGCCAAAGAGCCAGCATTGTCTGCATCTGCCAGAGTTTCTGTGGTCATGTGGCAGGCATGACTAGACACTGGAGTGCATGGAACACTGTTACCTTGCCCACCAAAGTGTTACCTCTTTATCTACTTGCAATCTATTGCTTTTGAACTGCTAGATTAATAGGAGCTGGGGCAGAGACGGGAGCTCACTCCGTCGTGCAGCACTCGGGTCTCGAACTGCTGACCTGCCAACCTTCCAGTCTACAAGTTCAGTGTCTTAACCACTAAGCCTTTGTGTTAATTGGAAACATTGGTCGTGTCAGGATTTTGGAAGGGTAGGATGAGCTTAGGCAGGAAGTTCTACAGAGAAGATGCCTCCTCTTCCCTTGATGATTCTTGGAAGACACCAGAGGTTGTAAAATGTAAAGCATGCTTTTGATCCCAGTTCCAGACCTGCTACCTGAGGAGGTGACCTCAGTTCTCATTTTGCACTCAGGTGTACATCCAGGTATGTTGTGAGTGTGCCACAAATTCTGTCCAGGAGACAATACTTTAACCTGTTAATACAGGATGGTGGCTTGTTAACTTCTTGATTGATTGCATGTGTGATTTATCTGTGTATGGTGTACTTCTTTTAAAAAGTCCCCTTCCTCTTTGTAATTGTTGTTAGTTGGTTTCTGATGACTCTCATGGTGATCAACATGTCCTGTGTTTCTAGGGTTGCCATAATTCTCTTCCGTCAAACCGGGACTGCCATTACATTCTTCAAACTGCGCATGCGTTGGATGGGGCTGTCAGGGAGACCGCGGCTCTAAGACCCCACAGAATCCCTGTCCAGGACAGACAGGGAATACCGACCCTATGCAATTAACCCTTTGCGGTCATGTGAAGAAGGAATCCTCCGTCCCAGTGTATGGTGGAGGTTTGGATTCTTAGATATGGGTATTTCTTGCTCCCTTCTGGCTTTTGAGGAAAAGGGCTGAGGACAACTCCATGTCCCCCAAACTTCAAGGTGAGCCAAGGGATTTTTGCAAAGAGTTATTTCACTGCCTCCGTGCCTTCCTTTCAATTATCTCGCTTGCAAGTGTCTCCTCTCCCCGGCAGGCTTCTCAGGGTGCTGTTTTGCCTTCACTGCTTTCAAGCAGAATAATTGAAAGAAAGGCAGGAAAGCAGTGACTTAACTCTTTGCAAAAATCCCTTCATGAGGGGTGATCTTGCTTCCTTTGTTCAAATTTAAAAATCCGGGACTTTTACATGTTTTTTCTTGAACTGGCCGGGACAGCTTGAATCTGGGAAAATCCTGGAAAACTGGGACATATGCCAACCCTATGTGTTTCTACAATGGGAGGAATATCAATCCGCTGTTTTTCCCAACTCACCTCTAAGAGACAACGCCTTGCACAATATTTCGCCATGAACTTTTTGGGACTCTCACTGATAATTTTCCTGCACTGTCAACAAAAAAATGGTGCATGCCTGAAGACGTGATCTAGAATCAAAAAAGCTAATGTAATGTTTGATTTATTTTAGTAATTCAATAAAGGCATCACTTTTCTCCTGCATTTGTATTTAATAAGAATCACATGGCTGCTTTCGTTTGTTTAGGGAATTCAGCCTTCCTGCACTCCTGAAGGCTACAGTGGATAAATCTTGGGATTCCAGCAAGACAGAGTAGATAAAACATCACAGAAGATGTGCATGAGGCTACGTCCTAGTTTCCAGTAGTCATTGTTTTACAATGACTGATGGGAACCAGAAATGGCTGTCCCAAATTTGCCTATTTGGGTGGGAGGATGCTATTTAAAAATGTTTTTGGGGTGCATGCACATTACTAATGTTCAGGATTCAGGACACTACTCTGGGTTTCTGTAAATCAGAGGTTCCCAACCGTTTCAAGCCAGGCACCGGGTCACACTCCCTCGGTCAGCTTCGAGGACTAGACAGCCATTTTGCCCTACCTGCATGATGGGAGCAGACGTTTTGTCCCAACAGCTTCAACTGGGTGGCCGTTTTGTTTCTTGAGTGCCCTTGGAGGGGTGGGGGGGGGGGGGGGGGAAATGAAATGGATCCGCCCGCCGGATTCACCTGAGGGCCTTAGGTTGGGACCCCTGCTGTAAATTAACTAACATTTGTGTTATTAATACAGTACATAGTTTCCCACTGGATGGGTTTCAGGTTTAGTCATCCTTAAGGATAGAATCACTGAAAAATCAATGGAACACATATATTGGCTAATGCACAGCTACTTGATTTTAATAACTTCGTACATATGAAATCATCTTTTTTACAAAAAATATCAGGGTTAAAGAGTAAACAAGGAACCCATCTTCAGCAGTGGAAACACTCCTATTCCATAGGAACATGTGCTCATCCCTCTTGGCCCAACAAAACAAGGCCAGAAATCTGGGACAGACACAGAAGACCACCAGTAAATCTCCAGTGTTAACATCAGAGGAGAAGCACAGCCTGGAGCAGAGCAAAAGGGCCCATACACAATCTCTAGCACATTGATTTTGAAGGCGCACATAGGGGAGATGGGAAAAGTCTCAATCTGCTTGAAACCCTGGAAACTGGTTGCTAGCCATGGATCCAAAATGGATATATAGTTGTATATGCCCTGTAAGGCAGCAGGATATTTATTTGTTTCAGGGCTGTAGACAGGACTCCAGATTATTATTATTATTATTATTATTATTATTATTATTATTATTATTATTATTATTATTATTATTATTATTATTATTATTATTATTTGGGGGCACGAAAAAAAGTTCAGGAGGGGCAACAATGTCCCACTCACATATATAACATTGGCGCCACAGGGGGGGATGTTAGCTCAGGAGGGTGTCCCGTCCCCCCACCACCACCACCCCGGCTATGGCCCTGATTTGTTTTCTGGTCTTTAAATTCTTCTAATACACAATTTAATAAAGGCACATAGTGGTTAGGAAATCTTTTGTTTTAGAGATCCTGTTGCTCTGTCTTCCTTGCCCAATGGAACAAGCACTGCTCCAATGCTGTTTCAATCACAAAATAAAATAAAAAGGGGGAGGGTAAGAGGCCAGGGAATTGAAAGCAATTAAGCAAAGACCTTCCTCCTCATCACAGCCAAGTAGCTGAAAGGAACTGTGGTCTCTGTAGAAGGAAAACAAGTATGAAAAGATGCTGTTTTCTAGAAGCAGCTGGTACCCAAGCCTATCTAGAGTCATCCTTTTGGAAAGGATCCTTATGGGGCTATTTAAAGTCACCGATGGCCCTGAAATGATAGATAGTATTTCCTGTACCCAGGAATTTGGCACAGCAAAATTCTCCAGCAAGAAATTCTTCTTCTGCTGCTGTATCCAACTTCGAATATTGGCGATCCTCGTGGCGATCACCATGAAGACTGGACTGAGAACATAATGCAGTGGCCTTTCATCTGCCTTCCGCATTGCAGCATGACAGCCGTACCACTGATCCAGTTGCACGAGTCACTTCCTGGCCCTGAGCTCTCTTGGCACACAAAGTCCTCCTCAGCCCCAGGTCAGTATTGATGAAGCTGCTGCCCTCCATCAAGATGGATTCAAGTGGGATTTAATCCACTTGGGGACCATCACCCTTCCCTGTGGACTTCGCTACCCAAGGCTGTAGTCTTCAGGGTTGTCTGGTTAGTTAACCACTGCCTGAGTCGCTGGCAGTAGGATCTCTACTCTATTGCCACAGCAGGATAACCTGGCCAGACTGAACCATGAAAATTGTCCTGAAAATATAATGCAGTGGCCTTTCATCTGCCTTCCACATCACAGCATGTCACCCATACTACTGTTCCAGTTCCACGAGTCACTTTCTGATCCTGAGCCCTTTTGGCATGCAAAGTCCTCATTGGCCCCAGGCCAGTCAGTATTGATGAAGTTGCTGCCCTCCATCAAGATAGATTCAAGTGGGATGTATTCCTCTTGGGGACCATCACCCTTCCCCGTGGACTTCGGCACCCAAAGCCATTAGTCCTTAGGGTGGTCAGGTTAGTTAACTGCTGCCTGACACCTGACATTGCGTCGCTGGCAGTAGGATCTACTCTACAGCGGGAGCTCACTTAAAGAGCATTATGCGTTCCACGGGATTGCTCTTTAAGTGAATTTGCTCTTTAAGTGAAACACCATTGTAAGTGACCAATTGTGACTTCTGGCAGGGGGACTGCGAACCCCGATTTAGTTGTGAAGTAAGTTTTTGGTTGGTTTTAGTTGTTAAACGAGGCGACCACTCGGATAAAATTCTGCTCTTTAAGTGAGTTAGTCTCTAAGTGAGGCGCTCTTTATGTGAGATTTTACTGTATTACCATAGCAGGATAACCTGGCCAGACTGGGACCCAGGCACAGCAAAATTCTCCACCAAGAAATATCAATTCTAAAACCTTAGAACAAAGAGTGCAAAACAAATCATGTGAATATATGTATTTGTATTCCCTCCCCAAATACAATTTATTCGACATTAAACAAAGAAAAACAAGGAACCACTGTCAAAAAACCTCTTTCTCTTTCTCTTTCTCTCTCCCATCTGCTTACAGTTCTTAGAATTCACCAGAGTATGCTTATTCAAGTTCATCTTCATAGACTTAAGAACTAGAAATGTGATTATCCTGTCACTTAAAAATGAAAGTTTTTTTAAAAATCCAAAATGTAAAGGGGCCAATATCAAACTTAGAGCTTGCATAAAGTGTCAGAAGCATCCACACAGACTTACCAATGTTCAAGCATGCTTCCAGGCACCATGTACAAGGAATATGCATTCTGTAAACACATTACATGTGCAGCGGCTAAAATCCTCTTGCACTGTAGGTACACAGCATAACTATTGGAGAAGAATTGACATAAGTTAAGAAATCTTTGTCTGTTGCAAACTGAGTCGTGTGATTTCTTAACTTAATAGTAATTTGCTTCCAAAAGTAACGCCATGTGTGTAACCGCAGAACAGAATTTTGCAAGCCCACCCAGTATCCATACACACAGTCTGGATGTTGGACAAGACATTCTAACTCAATGCATGCATGCATAATGTTTTCATAACTATATGGGTAAATTCCTGTTTCGCACACTATTCTATAGATTCAGCAAACAGATGGTGCAAGGCAGAACGTCAAGGTGATTTGAAAGTGCTTAGCACAGCTGCCTCTTTGCAAGAACTAGCCTTGGGCTTGCCATTTTTGCTAGCTTCTGAACTATTATTTGGCTTTGTCTGTTCCTTAGCTGTGGTTATCCTGCACCAGCAGGGAGTTGGACTAGATAACCCTTGCGGACACCTTCCGGTTGTACAATCCTGTGTTTTCTATCCCTTCCTATAACAGGAAATCCAAGAGTCATGTCAACAGGAATGAGTTGAGAAAGAAGCTGTCCATTAAAGCACAGAAGTGAGAGTCAGAATAGATCACAGATCAGAGCCGTAGCCAGGGCTCTTTCCGTGGACATGTGGCAGGCATGACTAAACACCGGAGTGCACGGAACAGTTTACCTTCGCACTGAAGTGGTACCTATTTATCTACTTGTAATTTCTTGCTTTCCAGCTGCTAGGTTGGCAGGCAGGAGCTGGGACGGAGATGAGAGCTCACTCAGTCGTCCAGCAATTGGGTCTCGAACTGCTGACCTGTTGACATTCCAGTCATCAAGCTCATTGTCTTAACCACTTGAGCCATAGCAGAAAACAGATGGGGACCTCAAAATTGACAGAAACGCAAATCCCAAATTGGTACTCTCTCTACCATACACTCAAACACCATTCCCACCAAAGTAAGAGCATGGTCTGAGGCCTACAATAGTCATGGGATTGGGAAATAAAAATGGAAAGGGTTCTGGAGACAGGGAATTGGCCTTCCTAAACCTCTTCCAGGTTATCCTATCCGAGATAAGAACAAGTGGCTGACTTGAACCTACAACAGGAGTATACACTAATCATATTTGTAGGCAGAGCAGGAAGGATTCCACGTCACATTGGCAATGTTCAATTCTTCTTGTATGTCCATGTTCGACATGTCATGTGCACAAGAAAGAATGAAGCTCATACCTAGAAGACTAGCCCCACTGTTGTTCACAATTCTAGCACAATCCACTGTACTGCAGGAGATGCAAAAGTTGCTTCCACCTCAAAATTGGCACAGTTAAATCGAAAAGTAGCTTAGCTCTTCAAGCATGTTAAAGCATAAAACATTCAAAACATGAGTTTTCATCCTTCAGTAGGCTCCTCTCTATTTTTATCACAATCTCAGGGATCCTGGTCTGCAAAGACTCCAGTGACCCCAGAACTGGAGCCTCAGAACCACTAAACTAATTAAGAACTCGTTTGTGTATAAGACGACAACAAAAATGAGCAGCTTAGGAGGTCTAGAACTGCTGCCTTTTAACTGCAGGTGTAGGAAATATATTCTCCCATTCCAGTTTGTGGTAGAACCTACCCTAGGCCAGTGGTGGCAAACCTATAGCACGCGTGCCAAAGGTGGCACTCGGAGACCTCTCTGTGGGCACCTGTGCAGTCACCCCAGCACAGTTTGCCCCACCCCTCTGCCAAGAAGCACAATGGGAGCACTTCCTCCCTCCCCAAGCACAGAGTTCACAATCTGCCTGACCTAGTAGGAATTTGTCTCATCCTCTTTTAAAGCCCTCAAAGTTGGTTGACACCACAATATATTGTGGCAGTGAATTCCATGGTTTAATAATAGTCCGTGCTTTACAGTAAGATCAATTATGGTATGGGAATACATTTGCTACAGAATGAAGGCAAGGGTGAAGGGACCCCTCCCCCCCCAAAAAAAAAAAAGGTTGAGGATAAATATGGCTAATGACCACCAACAGGAGCAGAAGAGAGCAGAGAAAACCGTGAACAAGGATGCAAACACAACATACCCAAACATCTGTTTAACTGACTTAGCTCTCATCTTTTGTTGCAAAATAAACAAATGCAAGGTATACAGCTAAGAATCAGCACATAAATATAGAGAACAGACATAAAGGCAATCTAATTTACAGTACTGTCAATCTGTGCATGATATTCTTAGCAAACCAACAGAGCAAGTGGACCCACATTGCTGAACCCTAGTTGCACAGGAGCATCCCATAGCTCTGTGCTGACATAGGGAAAATGCACTCTGCATATACTCAGAGACCCTGTTCTCAACAACTGCTTCATAAAAAAGATTCTGGGCGATGAGAGCTCTCACCCAGATTCAGAGAATTTGATCAAGGCAGGGATTAGCAGTGTGTGGGGTGGTTAGAAGGACAGTAAAAAAACAAACAGGAAGATGAGTGGAAGTTGTGGGTGAGGGGAGTATAATGGGATGAGACAATGGAGACAATCAGAGAGGCACTACATGATGAGATTACAGGTTGGGTGGAGTGAATCCCAATGCCTGGAATGATTGGTGGTGGAAAATGTGGTATAAGATGGATGGGATACCATTATTTGTTTCTTATTAATCCCTTGGTAAATATATTTACTGCGGGAACTGAGAAGACACCGCAGGAACTGTGGTGGTTTATTGGTTAAGACGCAGAATTTGAAAACTGGAAGGTAGGCAGGTCAGCAGTTTGAGATCCGAGTGCTGCACGACGGAGTGAGTGCCTGTCTCTGTCCCAGCTCCTGCCAACCTAGCCGTTCAAAAGCAAGAACTAGTAGATAAATAGGTACTACTTTGGTAGGAAGGTAACAGCGTTCTGTGTGCTCCGGTGTCTAGTCATGCTCGCCATACGACCATGGAAACGTCTGCAGATGAAGACAGCGCTGGCTCTTTGTTTGTTAATGGAGCTGAACACCATGCCCTAGAGTCGGATATGGCTGGCTTTCGAGCAAGGGTGACCTTTACCTAAATATATTTATAGCCTTCCTTTCTTCTCTGTCCTGGAACTCAGAGAAGCATATCTAGTATTTCTGGATATGAGCAAGAGTTAAATCCTAAATATGGTGGGCAGGGAGCAACACGGACAGAGGTAGTTTTTAAGAGACAGAGTGAGGGGGCAACCAAAATACCCAAATTGGGTGGGGGCCCAAAAAGGGATGAATTAAATGGGAGGTAGGAACACACCCTATGAGAAGAACAGGAGGATGTTAGGAGAGGTTCTGGAACAGACACCGTGTCAAAATAGTGTGAGACTGGAGGGCGGGCAGGGAAGGAGAGAGAGGAAGTAGTCCAGATGGAAAGGCTAAGAAACAGCAGGAATGTGGGTGCCAAGTTCCTAGGAGTTAGCCATGGTAAGAGATGGAGAAAGTCGTGGGGTGGGGTGGGGGGCACTAATGTGTTCTTCAACCAGATGGGGATGGAAACTAGGAAAGAGAAAATACCTTGAGGATCAGGAACTGATTCTGGGGAAAGCAATAAACCAGGAAAGGGACCTCAAGTTGTTATATCAGAGAGTAAACAAAACAAGACAGAGAAACGTGGCACCTTAAAGATGAACTCCTGTATTTTAATGTTAGCTTTCTATGCAATTAGAAGGGGTAAAAAGGTGGGGAGGGGGGAAAGGAAAACAGCAGCAATGTGGGGAATAAAATTCAAAGTGGTGGTCAACTGGGGATGGGTCAGAAGGGGCATGGGATGATGGGGCATAAGGAGCATGGGATTCGCCTGGGTGGGAAAGCCAAAAAATGGTGAGGTGTACTAGAAGCCACTTGGGGTTGGTGGGGCGGGGGGGGGGCACCTGATCTGATGACCAGCTATTTTAGAAATGAAATGGGAGAGGGAAGCTGAGTACATGCGGATCTGTCAAAAAGGAAGAGCTGACCTGGGGAGGGAGGGGGCAGAAGACCCTATCACACATTCTGGGGAGCATGTCAAAATACAAAACAGGAGAAAACGAAACTGAGGGAGGAAAGAGAGGGGTGGGCTGCTGGTAACAACAGAGGAAGTGAGTGAGTACAGGGTGGGGATTATCATGCAATTAGCTGAAGGAGAGGGGGGTAGATCAGGGGTGCCCAAACTTTTCAGCCTGTGGGCCGGTCACATGGTTTGGGGGAGGGCGGTCACTACGGCCCATGGGCCTGACCTGGTCCCCTACGCCAATTCATCCGGCCCCAGAAGCGGAAGTAAAATGCACCTGTTCCGGGAGCAACGAGGGCTTCACGGGCAGGATGAATTGGCATCAGGAGTCGGATCTGGCCCCCGGGCCATAGTTTGGGCACCCCTAGGGTAGATAAACAGGATGGCTGGAGACACACACAGTCTTTCCCCCCCTCTCCCCGCAGTTTCTGCTGAGGCGTTGGGCCGAGGCCAAGGAGTGCACAGCTGGCTGCCCTGTGATTGGGGGTGGGGGTGGGGGTGTTGTTGTTGTTGAGGATGGGACGCATATAAGGTAGACGAGGGGCGCATTCCTGGGGAGGCACCTTTCGCTTCTCCTCTTCTCAGCCCCCCACCGCCACAAATGTTTCCTGTCCCCCTCCCCCCAGGAAAAAAATCTTCCTTCCTTCCCCCCCACTTCCCTTTTCTTCCTCCAGGCTGATTCTTTAAAAGAGTTGGGGAGGGGGTTTGCACTTACATCACCTCCCAGCTTGGTACCGAATGATCCATCATTGAGAGCCGCTGTAGAGACTGTAGAGAAGATGCTTGCTCAGGGCCGGAGGATGAGGGGGGGGAGGGAGAGGCTGTTTGCAGCGGCTCTTCTCCTTCTTTCCCCCCTTCCCTTCTTCTTCAGCCCCCCTATTCCTCCTCGATCTCCCGACGGCTCTGGCTGCGCCCCCCCCCTCTCCGCGCCTTTCCCAGGCTCACACCACAAAGAGTGCCATCATCAGGCTGACAAGACCACAACGCATCCCACGTGGTGGCTTCACCTTTTGTGGCCTAAGGCGGCTCTGCCACACCTCCCCCAAAGAAAAGAGGGGGGGCGATCGCGAGCCTCTTTTGGGGTATGGGGGTCCGGGAAGATGCCGGGAAAGGATCCTCTGGCCGGCCTGGTGTATTCGCAGCTCTTCCTTCCTCCTCCTCTCTTCCTCCACTCGCTCCGACAGGCAGCTCCTGTTTTCTGCTCCTCATAGCACAGCACACATGCACACAATACGTTTGGAGCAGGAAACAGTCACATACAGAAAGGGGGGGGAGAGAGAGAGAGAGAGAGAGAGAGAGAAAGGTCCCTTATTCGTCGCCTTAAAGAGAACCGGCAATACCAACAATAAACCACCTACCTTTTCAGGGGACAGATCTTAGCATCACAAACCCAACAACAAAAGCGCACACTTGGGTTGCCTTTGGATTCGGAGTCGTAAAGGGACTCCTGAACTGTGGGGTTGGGTTTTTACTCCAAGGACCAACATGGCCACTTTAAAATATATATATAACAAAATAAAAGTTGATGCAATTAGAGAGGATTAGTGCAGTAGCTGTGGTGCCCTTGATGTGTGTGATGAAAGCCACACAAAAAAAGGGAGGCCCAATTACTTTATTAGGCTAAATTCTTCGACTTTTCCCTCTTCGACTTCTTCTCTAGTTCTTTCATGTCCAGATCAAAACTTTGGACATCCAAAATGACGTGCAGGCTTTTGAGATCTGCAGATTGCTTTGTCAAGGACAGAAGTCAGCTTTGTCAGGGATGAAGAGTGGTGGTAGGGGTTTGGAGGTTTGCTGTCAAAGCCACAGATTGGCTGGTTGAAGACTCAAGAGCTGAAGGGTGGTTAGGTAGAAGTAAATGTTGCCTTTGCTCGAAGGCCAGTCATATCTGACTCTAGGGTTCTGTGCTCATTACAGACCCTCAGGTAGGTCAACCCAGCAGTTCTAAGCCTTCCATGCCTTTTACCCTCACCACCAGCCATATGGATACCACTATGGGCCAAAAGCCCAGATTTTCCTAAGAATTATTAATATTTACAGGCATTGTATTTTTGCTTTTATTGTTGACAGAAGGTTGGTGGGCAACAAAAACAGAATAGAGTGGAACCTCGGTTAACGTAACTAATGCATTCTCTAGGACGTTTCTTCCAGTGAAAATTACTTTAGCTGAATTTCCTATAGGAATTCATTGAAAACCAAAATACATTAACCAAAACGTGGTTTCCCATAGGAATGCATTAAAAACCAATTAACCTGTTCCAAAAAATCTGTCAACTGAGCCACTATTTTCTATCGATTTCCTTTTGTTATGCCATTTTTATGTTAACCGAGACGTTTGTTAACTAAGGTTCCACTGTAATTGAATGCCTGAAGTTATTGCTAATGTGTCAAAAGATAACAAAGTAGCATCACCAGCATGTCATACTTTACAGGAGGACATATTAAAGACAGAGTGAACTCTTAGCAACAATTAATGAAAATCCTGTGTTCCATCTTGAACATCTGCATTCCACCATTGGGATCAGTGAGCACCTTGCAAAGTCCATGAATTAGTTGGGATGAAGAAATAAAAATAATTGCTTCCTATTTAGGGGGAAATCATATTATTGGTTTCAAGGTAACCACTTCTTTCTGCATTTTTTACTCTATAACATTTAAGAGGATCTGATGAACTGTCAGAAGGAGGCTAAATAGAAAGTCCACGTCAACCACTCTATTTGCATTTCCTAAATCTGGACCCAAGACGACCTCTGGCTCATTAGGATAGGGAAACAAATGTTGGCAACTTGATTTCAATTGTCCTCAGATCTAAAAAGATCTGTCGAAGTTACCTTTTGGAAGTCAACAGATAAAAATATCAGATTTAAAAAAGAAAAATTTAAATCTTGGAATTATCCAGATTTTAATTCCAAATGCAAACAATTGTCTTTTAAATGCATAAATTTATATTTGTTCTAGAGCAGTGGTTCCCAACCTTTATTTGGCCATGCTCCACCTAAGCATCTCTAAAATACTGACGTCCCACCCTCGGTGACATATAATTCTTATTACAGTATTCAAAAATTAAACTCATATTCATGTGGAGGAAGCCTAAAAGTCTTGGTCTAAACAAGCTTCAAATTGCCCCACATTTGGAACCAATGTTCTAGAGTCTATTACACTGTTTAAATGTGCAAATTCACACATGTTTCTAGGTAACAGGCTTATAATTATAAATAGGGCTATATTATATTTAATATAACATATCCAAATAAACCTTATAAGGGTGAAAAACAATAACAGATGATGTTGGGGTGAGGGAAATAAGTCACAAGCAATTATTATATGGCATATTAGTGGCTAAGGCTTAGAATAAAGAAAGTCTATTTTAAATTCAGTGATGTAACACATAATTATTAGGTATTATATTCTTATTTGAAAGCAGAAAGTGATTTTTCAAGTAAGAGACACATTTCCTAAGCCCTTTATAAAATAGTTACTATGCAGTACTTCATGCCACAAAGATTAGACAGAATGTATAAAATACGTCTGTAAGTAATTTTTTGTAAAGATAGAGTTTTTCGTGACACACACACAATGAATAAAATGTACTTTATATTCAATTATGTGAATTAACATCATACAGGCAAAAGAAGGAAGAAAATGCATACCGATATATTTATTTTTATAATCATCATCATCCCAATCTTCATCCACATTCTCCCTTTAATTGTTTCTCCCCAATAAATTTAGCTTCTAAAATAAGCAATGTTAAAAATTTCATGTTAGTTTGCATCACAGCTAAGCTTGGGACTTACTTGGCATAGCGTGTTAGTGAAATTCCTTCTACAGCTTGCCCTACCATTAGACAAAGTGAGGCAGCTGAGTGAAAATATTAATTCCACCGCTGTTAAAAGCTCCGTTTACCAATATTTGCATATCAAATTCTGTCAAAATTCAGAGAAACAGACCTTGCCTATTTCCTTCTAGACAGTTGGCAATCACAATAGTTTCTTCAGTTTGATATAATGGCTTGAGCGACAGCTCACATCAACTTCCCACTCAGAAATTTCCGCCAGTGTCACAATCTTGTTAGTCTACTCCCCCTTGCGGGGTTGTTATGAGGATAAAATATGTGATGATGGAGAAAAGCCTGCATGCCAGCTTCAGTTCCTTTTTTTTGGGGGGGGGGGGGAATGGGATCAAGAACATCTCAAGAAAAACAACAAGTAAAATTAGCAAAAGTAGCTGGCTGAATAAACTCCGTGGTTTGGGTTGGGAATTCAATTTTCCACTGTGTCTCCTGGGAGAAGAGCCAGCCTATGTAGCCATGGGCAAGCTGCATAGTCCAGAACAAATGAAGAAGGGAATGGTACCCATATATACTCAACTATAAGTCGTCCAGAATATAAGTCAAGCTGCTGTAACTAATTTGGACCTCTAAAACTAGGGAAGTAGATTGACCCGAGTATAAGTCGGGGGTGGAAAATGCAGCAGCTGTTAGTGAGTTTCAATAATTAAAATACATGAAAATATGGTAAAATTAATTAATTGAGACATTTATGTGGGGTTTTTTTGAGTTTTTATGGTAGTGTTAGTGCTTTTTTTTAAAAAGTATGTTTGAATTTACCCCACCTTGTTTTGGAATGCTCGGGGTAATTGACCCAAGTATAAGTCGAGTCCCTTTGTTAGACCTCATTTTGGGGGCTAAAAACTAGACTTATACTCGAGTATATACCGTAAACCACTTCTGGGAACCAAGAAAACCCTGGAAAGTGCTGCCATAAATCAGAATTGACTTTGATGGCACATTATTATTATTATTATTATTATTATTATTATTATTATTATTATTATTATTATTATTATTATTATTATTATTATTATTATTATTGCTGGTAGTAACCACACTTGACTAAGCTGGCCTACTGCCTAAGGCAGAGCAGCAAATAGAGTTATTTTGGTACATTTGCACCAAGTTAAACTATTCCTTTCCTCTTGCGATACCCTAAACATGTAACCTGAACAGATGCCACTTTCTGACGGTAGGACAGGCACTTGGTCTTGTTTTGTGACAAAATGTTACCAGTCAAAGCTTTCTTTCAGCCATTCCAGTCTTAGGTGTTCTGAGACTTGAAACCCAAAATTAACTTTTAAAGGATGAGGCCTGTTTGGTCTTCCAAATGTTACTGAACTGCAATTTGCATTACCCCTCTCCATTGATTATGCTGGCTTGGGCAGACCAAAATAGTCCAGTAACATTTGAAGTGCCTCATGTTTCCTACTCCAGTTTGGATTCCTGAGTTAACATATGACATAGAGACAAGATATCTAAGCACAACAGCCCATAGCTGTCAAGTATCCCTTATTGGCCAGGAAAACCCCTTATTTTACCCTCTTTCCTGCCGTCATCCGTTATTAATTAGACTGCAATGCCCTATTGCCATCATTGGCGGGCAGCACAGGATAAGCATAACTGTCAAGTATCCCTTATTTGCTGGAAAATTTCCCTTATTTCAAAATCCAAAACTTGACAGGTATGCAACAGCCTAGTGAGATTGTTTGTCTGTACAATGGGCAGATACAAGAGCATACCATTCTATAATGGTGAGACTTGAGTATGAAGGTAAACTTAATGTTCCTGCCTTCAGTGGATACCAAAGCCAAAGTTAGTACAAAGAACAACATCATCAGGAAACTCACAAGCTATAAATGGGGAACTCAACCATCCACACTATGCACATCAGCTTTGGCCTTGAGCGTCTCTGCAGCAGAGTATGCTGATCCAGTATGGAACGCATCCACACATGCAAAAGAAGTTGTCATTGCTGTTAATGAAGCCATGTGGGTAGTGGCAGAATGCCTTAAACCTACACCAGTTGAGAAAATATACTCTCTTGTTGGTATTGCTCCACCTAAGATCAGGAGAGAACTAGCAGCAGGTGCTGAGAGAACTAAGCAAGAGAATGACCCTCGGCACCCTCTGAACAGATATGAGACTCAAGTTTGCCAGCTCAGATCCAGGAAGACCTTTATGTCAAGCACAAACATTATTGAGGGTACACAAGAGCAAAACCAAATTACAGTAAACCTCTACATATGATTTTTTTTTGTTCCACAAGGTTATTTGTACAGTATGTCAAAAAAAAATTTGTATGTCGAAAACACATTGCCTTACCAGAAGAGGCCATTAGAAATCACCATATATATATTTTTTGTATGTCAAATTTTTCCTATTAAAAATTTGTATGTTGAATTTTTTTAGCCAGGATTTCTATTTGTATGTTGAATTTTTTGTAAGTTGAACCATTTGTATGTCGGGGTTCCACTGTATAAGATATAGGAAGGAGCTCAATGGGAAAGGAACATCATTAATGGTGGATATAGCTGAAGATCTCAATCTCCCCTACATCACCTGGAGGACCCTGAATAGGCTGAGGGTTGGAGTCCCTAAACGCAAGACCAACATGCTCAAGTAGGGGCTGCTGGTGGACAACGACATGTGGTGTGTGTGTGGAGAGACACAGAGTCTGGGCCATTTCCTGGTCTGCCGATTGCTGCCAGAGACATGCACTGATGAGGACTTGCGTTTGGGCAACCACAAAGCGAAGAAAGTGGCTTTATTTTTACAGTCCAGGGTCTGATCAGGACACAAAAGAGGAAGAAGTGGATACAAAATTTTCTCAATGGAACTGGCTGCCATTATCCCTGCAGTGTGCTACCATCATCTGTTGCTACACATGCAGAGTTAGGAAAAGCTACTTCTGTAGCCTACAATTCCCAGAATCCCCCAGACAACCTAGCCACAGTCCACGTTGGCTGGAGGATTCTAGGATTGTCATCTTTAAGAAGTAAAAGTTTTCATCTCTGGCCTGGAAAGCAATTCTCTTGAGATGGTTAAGGCAAGCATGACAAAGGCTGTAGACAGCAACAGACAAAGGAGCATTAATAAACAAAGAAAATCCCATACAATTGCCAATAACTAAAGTCCAAACATGAGCAAAACCAAATCAGGACCAGATTTCATGTATATAAGATTTTGAGCTTCACTTCATATCCCATGTTATAGCTGGATGCATAGAACAAATACAAAATGACCTAAACATTTATTTGATTATGTACAGTATTTATTTAATCTGACTTTTTTCCATATCATACTTAATAATACAAAAGGGAGGAGCCCAGATATTTCTCACTCTTCATTTGTTATTCCTCCATTGTTCCCATACAGGGTGACCCAAAGTTTATTTAAAAAAATACAAACCCAACGTACAGTATTTGATAATAGGAGATAATTATAATAGTTCCAGGGAGTGATCCACTGTGGTGTGCCGGACTGGTATCCCATTACAACAGTGAGGGACACACTTTGGCATTAAATACCCTAAGCACAGCTGGAATATATTGGCCACCTCTGTTAAAAAAGAACCAGGCTATAACAAGGGTAGAGTTCATTGCTGCATTAGTTGCAAACCTGTGGTGAGTATCCCTGCTAGCCTTATAGTGAAAATGAACATCGAGATGTTTTATACTTTTAACCTGCTCAATGACATTGGCATTGATGTTCCAACGTAATAGTTTCCAAGATTTAGCAAAAACCAAGACCTTCTATTTTTCCTGTTTTAATTGTACCACTCATTGTTTTAACCATTTTGTATACCACTTGGATTTGTAGTGCCATTGCAATGCCAATAAAGGTTTATGTACAGTATATGTCTTTTTAATAGGTGTTAACATAGTGTTAGATCTCTTGGAGACAGAAAGAATGGACATTTTCTTGCACTGGGTTACACTCCACGTTAAAAGTCAGGTCCACAGCTTGGGTGTGCTTTTGGACTCAGCCCTAAGTTTGGAGGCACAGGTTTCACTGGTGGCCAGGAGTGCATTTGCACAGTTAAAGCTGCTGCACCAGCTGTGCCCTTTATTTGAAATGTCTGATTTGGCCACAGTAACATATAGTTACGTCCCATTTAAATTACTGAAAAGTACTCTACATGGTGCTGCCTTTCAAGAGTGTTTGGAAAATTCAGCTGGTTCAAAATGATGTAGCCAGCCTGCCAACTGGCACTAGTTGCAAGGATTATGTAACTTCCTTATTACATGAGCTTAACTGGATAGCAGTCTGTTTTGGGCCCAATTCAAGGTGCTTGTTATTACCTATAAAGCCTTATACAGTTTGGGTCCAGGCTATTTGAATTATCGTCAGTATACGTTCCAATCCCCAAAAAGGGCAATGGCAAAGAATGTTCAAATTACCAAACAATTGCGCTCATCCCATACACTAGCAAGGTGATGCTCAAAATAATACAGGACAGGCTTCAGCAGCATGTGGCGAGAGAACTACCAGAGGTACAGGCGGGGTTTAGAAGAGGCAGGGGGACGAGAGACGACATTGCCAACATACGTTGGATCATGAAAAAACAAAGGAATACCAGAAAATTGACTACAGCAAGGCCTTTGACTGCGTGGACCACAAGAAAATGTGGCAAATAATTAAAGAGATGGGAATACCAGAACACCTTATATGCCTCAAGAGAAATCTGTACATGAGTCAAGAAGCAACAGTTAGGACAGAATACGGAATGACGGAGTGGTTTGGAATAGGAAAAGGAGTAAGACAAGGCTGCATTTTATCACCCTGCTTATTCAACTTATACACAGAGCACCTAATGCACAATGCAGGAATGGAGGAATCACAATATGGGATAAAAATTGCTGGGAGAAACATCAACAATCTGAGATATGCAGATGATACCACCCTAATGGCAGAAAGTGAGGAAGACCTAAAGAATCTCTTGATTGGGCTGAAGGAGGAGAGTGCAAAAGCTGGCTTGAGACTCAATATCAAGAGAACCAAGATAATGGCAACAGGCCCTATCAGTCCCTGGAAAATAGATGGGGAAGAAGTAGAAGCAGTGACAGATTTTACTTTCTTAGGATCTAAAATCACTGCAGATGGAGATTGCAGCCATGAAATAAAAAGGTGACTGATTCTTGGGAGACAAGCTATGAGAAACCTGGGGAACATAGTGAAAAGCAGAGACATCACATTGCAAACAAAAAATCGTATAGTCAAAGCAATGGTATTCCCGGTGGCAATGTATGGGTGTGAGAGCTGGACCATTAGGAAAGCTGAATGCATAAGAATAGATGCCTTTGAAATGTGGTGTTGGAGGAGAGTTTTGAGAGTCCCCTGGACAGCGAGGAGAAGAAATAGGTCAATCTTAGAGGAAATCAACCTGACTGCTCATTGGAAGGTCAAATAGTAAAGATGAAGCTGAAGTACTTTGGACATCAAATGAGAAGGGAGGAGTCACTGGAGAAGGCCTTGATGCTGGGAAAGGTGGAGGGCAAAAGAGGAAGGAGGCGGCCAAGGATGAGATGGCTAGATGGTATTGTAGACGCAATGGGCACAGAGCTGGGTGGTTGAGGAGGATGGTGGAGGACAGGGGTGCCTGGAGGACAATGTTCCATAGGGTCACAAAGGTTCGGAATCGACTGTGCTACTGAACAACAACAACAATAATCCCCATATAAGCTTTGTTGGCTTCTAAGGTTTTCTGGGAAGACTTTTTCTCTTGGTTCTACCACCTCCCTAAGATGAGGACGTGAAAGTGGGCCATCTCAATTGTTGCTTCCAGGCTCTGGAAGGCAAATCCCACCCACCCCCACCCCCCAAAAAAACTAGATTAGCTCCCTCCCTCTTGTCATACCTGTCAACCTTCCCGGATTGGTCGGGATTTCCCGGTTTTCGGTGCCGATTTGCGCCATTTCCCGCCCCATGCTGCTGAAACTCCGGAATTTGTCAACGGGGGAAAGGAGGTACTGCGCAGCCCTTCTGCACAGGTTGCCTTCTATGCATGTGTAGAAGGGTTTTACGCTTACGTAGAACCCTTCTATGCATGTGTAGAAGGGGGCTACGCAAGCGTAAAACCCTTCTACGCATGCGTAGAAGGCGACCTGCGCAGAACCCTTTTGCACAGGTCCCGGATTGGCCGGAGCCGTGGTTGACAGGTATGCCTCTTGTCCTTCCATTATCAGGCAAAGACCTTTCTCTTCAGACCAGCTTTTAATCCAGGGGTTCTCAACCTTTTTGCACCATGGGCTGGACCATACCTCCTCAGACAGCTGAACGGGCTAGACCTGTGGTCCCCTCACCGTAAACACTGCCATAAACTACAGCGGACATATTTGTGCGGGAATGTTTACAGCTGTTGTAAATGTGTTCACTTCAGGTGATGGCAGAGTCACCGCTGGGGCCAGATGATTTGTCCCCATGGGCCAGGGCCGGACCGTGGGCCGTAGGTTGCGAACCCCTGTTTTAAGCAGTAGGGTTCTCAGGAATGCTTTGTTTATTAACTTACAGATGTTTGATCAGTTTTTAAAATTATTGTTATTCTTGGATTTAAGCTTGATATGCAGGTATGTCTTAAATATGAAATTTGAATTGGGTTTTTATAACTCTGAGTTGTTTATAGGTTTAGTTGTTGTGAGCTACCTTGGGCCCCTTCTAAAGAAAAAGGCGGCACATAAATAATATAAACAAACAAACTGCTCTCCAGCCTTAATTCAGACCAGTTTTGCATAATTCAGATATCTCAAGTGTAGTTTTCCTTGGCTTACCTTTAGAAGAACTAGGCTGGCACCCTGCCATATGATGGCCTGGAACACGTTACCAGAAAGGGTGACAAAGAGGATGCAAATCTCCATTAAATTTGCCGATTTGTATGCGTGTATAAAAATTAAGAAGAGATTAGAAAAATGTGTAGAATATGAGGATGGCTATAACCAGGTGACTTTTGTGCTCCCAAAGGGGTAACAGTACCCAGGTTGATTCAAGGCCTCTGCTCTGTTCTTCCTTAATAGGTTGAGTTATCTGTAAACTACAAAGGAGATGTACAGTACAGTGGTACCTCACTTAAAGAGCATAATGCGTTCCACGAGATTGCCCTTTAAGCGAATTTGCTCTTTACGTGAAACACCATTGTGACTGATAATGACTTCTGGTGGGGTGAGGGGGATTGTGAACCCTGATTTAGTTTGTTAAGTGAGTTTTTGGTTGGTTTTAGTTGTTAAGTGAGGAGACCATTGAGAGAAAATTCTGCTCTTTAAATGAGTTAGTCTCGAAGCGAGGCGCTCTTTATATGAGGTTTTTCTGTATCTGTAAACTGGACTGTTCTTGAAACAGAAGGCTGTCCTCTGTAAAAATAGGACAAATGGCCACTTTAATACAATCTTACAAGCATGACGGAGAAGGACGGACACAGAGGAGTCCTTTCTGCACCCTTGATTTAAAAATAAAATCCCTTGCCTGAAAATGGGTCTATAGAAGTTGAAAAGGAGAAGGGAGGGGGAGACATTTCCTGGATTTATTTTCTTTTCTTTTTTGCTTTACCAAGTTGCTGCAAAATACTTTGAAATACAAATTAGGTCTTGCCATCCGCTCTGATGTTCGAGTTGATGGGAGGGAATAAATAAATAAAATCAGCAGATTTCTCTCACACGCACCCCACAGCTCTTCCACCTATCTGGCTTTATTGTGTGAGAAAAGACAAAAGACTCAGAGGTAAAATATGTTTGAAGTTACAAGGAAATCAACCTTCTCTTTGCAAGAAACAAAGGAAGTCGTCTTACTTTCCTTGGACCTACTTCTCACAGAGATGACAAAGTTGTGTCAGGACTGTACTACATCAGTTACCGGGGGTGGGGGGGGCAGTGATGCACTGCAGATATTTTTACTATCTATTCTGTGGGCTGGCCAAATCTGTGGCCGTGGCCAAACATCCTGAATTATGGGCTATGGAGGTGGGCGTAGCTAATGAAGTGGGTATGGCCTGGGGATTTTCCGCTACCGGTTCTGCAGAACCTGACAGAACCTGCTGCAGTGCATCACTGGGTGGTGGTGGTCATATATTTTATTTTTTTTCTCCAGGTGATCTTTTCCAGCATCAGGGCCTTCTCCAGTGAGTCCTCTCTTCTCATTTGGTGGCCAAAGTACTTGAGCTTCAGTATTTGTCCTTCCAAAGAGCACTCAAGGTTGATTTCCTTTAGGATTGACTGATTTGATCTCCTTGCAGTCCAGGAGACTCTCAAAAGTCTTCTTCAGCACCACAGTCCAAAGGCATCTATTCTTCTGCACTCAGCCTTCCTTATGGTCCAGCTCTCACAGCCATACATTACTACTGGAAAAACCATTGCTTTGACTATGCGGACTTTCGTTGGCAGAGTGATGCTGTTACTTTTTATTATGCTGCCTAGGTTTGTCATAGCTTGCCTCCCAAGAAGTGTCTTTATTTTATGGCTGCAGTCACCAATTAGTAAAGGTTGCCCTTGCTCGAAAGCCAGTTGTATCCAACTTTAGGGTTCAGTGCTCATCTCTATTTTAGCATCACATTTTATCCATATGGTCACAAGAATATCATACGGGAACCCTATCAAAACTCTTCCTAAAATCAAAATATACTATATCCACTGCATTCCCCTGCTGTACCAAGTTCGTAATGTTGGGGATAGGCCATACCTGTCAACCGCGGCTCCAATGAATCCGGGACCTGCGCAAACCGGGTCTGCGCAGGTTGCGTTGTATGCATGCGCGTGGAGGGCTACGCCACTTGCGTAGCCTTCTACACAGGCGGCGTAGCCTTCTGCGCATGCATGGAAGGGAGCTACGGAAGTGTAGAGCCCTTCCACGCATGCGTGAAACGCGACCTGCGCAGATGGGCTGCACAGTGCCTCCTTTCCCCCGTTGCCAAATTACGGGGTTTTGGCAGTGCGGGTCGGGAAATGGTGCAAATCGGCGCTGAATTACGGGGTAATCCCGGCCAAATCGGGATGGTTGACAAGTATGGGATAGGCATTTAGAGAGAGAAATAAATCAGTTCTACCATTATTTGTTTTTGAGAAACCTTTGTTGTTTTAGGAATCGCTGCATTCTAAATGCTCACATATCAACCGTTTAATTATCTGCTTTAGGATATTTTATGTTGTTGGATGTCAAATTGTCTAGGAGGAAGTTGCTGGGATTTTATTATTTTTGAAAACGGTGAGGACAGGCTTTAAGGATTTCTCTTGCTCTCCATGTAGTTCAGACAGTGCAAGCAGAAGGTCTGGGATTACATCTGCAAAAATTGCTTTAGTAGCGTTGGATGAAGCTCACCTGGCCCTGTAAAATGTAAATGAATTCAAGAGTAGATGTTCTAGTACAACCTTTAGGTTACAAACTGTGACTATACAAATTGTACTAGGGAAGGCTTTGCCCCCTCTCTCTCCCCCCCCCCACTGATTTGCCCCCCCCCCCCCCTGATTTGCTCCTGCATATATGAAATATATCGTTCACCTAGAGTAGACTCAGCAGCAGCAAAAACGAAGCTTTCCCATGACCATGTGGCTGGCAGGGAAGGGAAACAGAAACTACAAAAAGTCCCCACCACCTTCTCTCTCTCTCTCTCCCTTTCCACAAGCGAAAAGCCACAAACAGCGACCTCTGGTGGCTGGAAAAACATACTGCAGCTCCAGTCAGGATTTTTTTATTAAAAAAATAAGGGGAAATAAGGGGAAATTAATAAAACGTGATGGGCGGGAAGAGGGGTGAAAATAGGGGGTTTTCCCGGGGGAAACGGGATAGTTGCCAGGTATGATTTGCATGTGTTAAGAAAGACTTTACTTCTTTCTAAACCCACTTTACCAAAGCTCCTGAGCATATGTATCTTCTGACCTCATTTTGTGAGTAAGTGATATTTTTCTTTCTCTCAAGTATCTAGTCCAAGTGTGTTTATTAGCTGGGCTGAAAAGGGGAGAACTGGGAGAGTTGCATTCAACTCTCAAACTAAATTTGCCTAAAAACGTGCCCCACTTAGCTGTGCTGCTGCTACAAATAAGAAGTATGGATCCTAACTTCAGGATGCAGCCCTTTCAGGGAAGGCTGGTAAAGGAAGGCAGCAGGAACCGTGCTGCACAGTGCTCCTCCTCGTGGAGCCTCCACCTCCCCATTGACTAGGACCAGCACAGAGTTCACCCCACCTCTCTGCCCAGCAGCCCAATGGGAGCGCTTCTTCCCTCCCCCAGCAGAGTTCGCCCCGCCCCTCTGCCCAGCAGCCCAATGGGAGTGCTTCCTCCCTCCTCCAGCACAGAGTTTGCCCTGCCTCTCTGCATAGCAGTCCAATGGGAGTGTTTCCTTCCTCTCCTTTTGCTGTGTTGGCACTTTGAGATAAATAAGTGGGTTTGGGGTTGCAGTTTGGGCACTCGGTCTCTAAAATGTTCGCCATCACTGGACTAGGGACTCAGGAATCTCCCCATTTCTGGGCTTTTCTGGGCTTGTGGAGTAGGGTCAGACAACCCACTGGGGACTTGTGGGGGTAACCTCATTGTTGTGAAGCATTGCTTAAAGGAAACAGTAAAGGTAAAATGTAAAGGTTGCCCTTGCTTGAAAGCCAGTCGTATCTGACTCTAGGGTTCAGTGCTCATCTCTGTTTACAGCCAAAGAGCCAGCACTGTCTGCATCTGCAGATGTTTCCGTGAACATATGGCAGGCATGCCTCAACACTAGAGTGCACGGAACACTGTACAAAACAATAAAAAACATTCAGTATTTACTATGAAAAAAAGCCACTAATTTCAAAATAAATCAGCCTCCAATGTAAGGAAGGGCTAGCAAAACTGGCAAATTTTCAAAGCTTGCCCCCCCCAAAACATGCAAAGAAAGGGTCTGGAAAAATACACCCACTTCTTGATTGAAGCAAGGTGTACAGTTGAATTAGAAGCACCACAGAGATTGTTTAAGCCAAGAATAACTTCTGTATGACATATTCTGAATGCGATTATGCACCTCAAAGGGTTTGAAATACGACTAGAATATGAGGTGGATGACAAAGTCGCCATCATATTCCCTGATGAGTAACCTGCACAATGGGCATGTCAAGATGATCATTAAAAAAATAAACATGGAAAAGTAAATGTCACAGTATGATATGTTTAGGATAGAACCTGCTGAGGTCTTTCATACTTGTGAGGTGGTGGAAACAGGTTATGAATGAGCAATCACTGTCACAGATGGTTATGCTTCTCCTGATGCTTTAAGATGCATTGGGAGGGTCACGTGGTTCTCATCCCCAGTCCAGCTGATGCAAGATGTGACCAAGACTTGTGATGACTGACTGTGATAAAGACAATGCTTAGGTCCGTGATGGCAAACCCTGGCACTCCAGATGTTCTTGGACTTCAATTCCCAGAAGCCCAAGCCCCCGTGAATCCGCACAAATGGGTTTACTGTGATTCATCCAGGCCGCGCCGCCCTCGTCGCTCCCAGAAGCGGAAGTAAAACGTGCCCATACGGAACACTGTTTACCTTCCCAATAAATGGCATCTTTTTATCTACTTGCATTTTCTTGCTTTTTAACTGCTAGGTTGTCAGGAGCTCGGACAGACATGGGAGCTCACTCCACCATGCAGTACCTGGGAATCGAACTCTGATCTTCAGTTCTCAAGTTCAGTGTTTTAACCACTTGAGCCACTGCAGTCCTGCAGTTTGGTAACGGTGGTCAAAATCTGAGTTATATGGGATAAATCCCCCATGCTATGAAGTTCAGCAGGGGAAAATCTGAATGTCTTACTTTCCCTCTGTTGTATGTCAACAAATCTATTTGTGGCAGTCTGATCCAGTCCACAGACATTGTCAATAGTGGGGTGAACCAAATCTCTCTTGGTCACCAGAGTCCTGTTAAAATCACATCCATACACTCCTGCTTGATTTTGATCACTGTTCTGTGGATCAAGGGGAAAGGAAGGAACAGTAGGAACTTGTCTCCAAGAGACACCACACAGTGTCCTATCCAAGAACAGTATCTCTGGCATTTCCAATCGTGATGGGTGGCAAAGATATCTATGTGAGGAATGCCCTGAGGCTGTACAATTTGCATGAATACTGTCTGAGCTAGCTCCCACTTGTGGCATTGTCTCATGAGATGACTGAGGGAATCTACCAGTTGTTTGTTCTTTCCTGAAACATGAATGGCTATTGAGTAGATATGGAGTCATATACACAGTTTCCAAAGTTGGGTGGTGCTTCTGGATGCTACATTCTCAATGGTCATTTGGAACACTCAACCTTTCAGTCCAGTTCAAATGCTCAAAATGCCTTAAAGATTGCCAACAGTTCTAGATAATTGATGTGGTGCTTTTAGCAAGTAAAGTTTAAGCATGTGTATAATTTAACAAGCCTGTGTACGTTACAGGTTTAATGAATCCAAGTGGTCTGCCTACAAAGTAATGTAATCAAGAATAATGTTTTCATGTTGTGTCCTGTTTATTGATCACGGGTGGTTTGTATCTTGGCTGTTGAAATACTTTTTGTAAGTTTTTATAGTATTGTGGAGTGGACTGCTAATAACATTGAGATTGATCATATCCCGATTTGTATTTGGACCTACAGTACTTGGCTGTTTGAGGGGTGATGCTTGGGTGCTTGGCTGTTTTCTTTTTATACATATCATCCATAAATTCATCCGTTTTGGTGATGAATAATACTCCCCATCAAATGTGGTCTTCAATACAAGCTTTAGAATTGTCCAGAATAATACAGGAGTGCAACCATGTATGCCTCCTCAAAGTAACCCCTGCAGCTATAACTGTATCTGAACAGTCTGAAATATAACAAGATGAATGAATTTGGTGTGGTGCCAAGACTTTTCTGTCATCTGATAAACTGTCCAAAATAGGTTGTAGCTTTTCTCAGATGTATTGGTGGCATAGCAGACTGGGTTTAGCATTTTTATGCCCAAAGCAGCTGCAGAATAGATCCTATGAACTCAAAAATCCAGTTTACAGTCTTTTTTTGTTCAGGGAATAGAAATGAGATCGCATTTTGGCTGGGTGGTCTCCACACCTGTAGTTAGGTTGAGGGTACTTAAAAAGAAGTCACCCCTTCCTTCTGGACCTTATAAAAGTTCTCAGTCCTCTTTGACGTTGGCAGAATAGAGGATGGTTTCTTCTATGAGGAGAGGTTTATACAGATTGGAATTACTGAAATGCACTGAAACCATAGCATTGTTAACCCTATTGAAAATCAGATCAGACATTGATTGGGGAGGTTTCTTGACTGGGCATGGAACCCAGTCATTCTTTAACAGGGGAGCCAATTCTTTTCCTTCTTTCGTGTCCTGTTCAAACCCTGGACTGCCAAAATGAAGCCACTTTCTTTGCCTTGTATTTGCCCAAATGCAAGTCCTCATCGGTGCATGTCTCTGACAGCAATCGGCAGACAGCAAATGGGCCGGATTCTGTGTCTCTCCACATTCACACCGTGATGGTGTTGCCCACCAGCAGTCCCCACTTGAGCATGTTGGTCTTGCATTTAGGGACTCCAACCCTCAGCCTATTCAGGGTCCTCCAGGTGACATAGGGGAGATTGAGATCTTCAGCTATATCCTCCTTTAATGATGTTGCTTTCCCAGTGAGCTCTTTCTCATTTGGTTTTGCTCTTGCATACCCTCAAGAATGTTTGTTCTTGACATAAACCTCTTTCTGGATCTGAGCTGGCGGACTTGAGGCTCATATTCGTTTAGAGGGTGTCGAGGGTTATTCTCTTGCTTAGTTCTCTCAGCATCTGCTGCTACTTCTCTCCTGATCTTAAGTGTAACAATACCAACAAGAGGGTATATTTTCACAACTGGTGTAGATTTAAGGCATCCTGTTGCAACTGGTGTAGGTTTTAAGGCACCCTGTGACAGGGGAGCCAATGTGATGGAATGATTTGTACCAAGAGCAATCCAAGGAAGCTCCGAATTAAAAGTAGGAAGTTTAGCCAATCATCTTGTTTATCTACCCTACCCCACAAGATTACTTAGAGGATAAATGGGTGGTGTGCAAGAGAAGCATGAACATGCCTTGAACTCCTTAGATGAATGAAGGAGGCAATGAAATGTAAATTACAATGATAAAAGTAAGTAAAAGAGGAACAGTTAATAAATAATAAGTAAAAAAACCAACTCAAGTAATCTTGGGTCAGTCACATTTGAAACTAAAATCTCACCAGGTTCTCATGAGCCCGAAGAGTAACATTAATTTACATTTATCATCTTATGGAATGAGAAAATACAAATGCAGTACAACACAATAAATAACAGTTTGAAGTCTGTCTGCTGGAGAAGTCTCTCATCAATAGGTTGCCTAAGAAAAACCTTCAGAGGTGCATTTGGGAAAATAAATCCCTCACATACTAAATAACCAAGACAACTATAGATTTCCTATACAAGGAGAGATCTTTATTGCAAAGGGTTAGTGGAATGTCAAAGCCATAGAGATGGTTTTTATAACACCCAAGGGCTTCTTAAATAACCCTGAAGCAAGGAAGCAACTATCAGTTTTATAGTTTGGAAAACAAGTATTTTGAACAGTACTCCAAACTAAGCCTTTACCATTGGTAGTGGTAGGGTCATAAATTAGCAATCCCTGTTAGCATAGCCCTTCGTGAAATATAATGGGAAGATATAGTTCAAACCATCTAGAAACCAGAGCTCCAACACTGTCTTTTTAGAAGTTAAGCCCTAGTAGGTTCAACTTAGGCTGCACTCTCCTTCAGTAAAATACCCATTTGATCTGAACCAGCAAACAACCTTGCATAGAGAAAGGTTCCCAGACAGGCCGCTTCCCTGGGATGGTGCAGGAGAGACACCAAGTGTCTCCCAATGGTCTGCATTGCCAAAAATTCCACTTACATTACATAATCACAAAATATTTTGGTCATACAGCAGTTTTTGCTGCAACTCACTTCACAAAGAATTTTTTCCTAGCTCAGGCAAAGTACAAAATAGGATCTCCTGTTCCACTTAAAGAACTGAAGCTGATTGATGATTGCTTCTTACCTCACTGGCAATGGAGTATCATCCTTCATCTCAGCTGAGGCTAGTAGGCTGGCAAAGGGAGTGAAGGGCTGGTGATTACCTGTAAAACCCAGCTCTTGCTCCCAACAGACAGGAATGTCTATCAGGCTACTTCCGTCCCCACCATCCACCACTTAGTGCCTGTGGCAAATGTCTCATTCTGCCCAGTGGGAGGGGTGGCCTTAGCTAGTTCCTTGCCCTGCTCTTAATACCATAGCAAAAGCAATTACATTTATCCATAGCACTTAATTCACTCTCTGGGCAGTCCACAGGTGAATTAGCATTTTGCCCCCAACATGCTGGGTACTCAGTTTACTGACCTCAGAAGGATGAATGGCTGAGTCAACCATAAGCCCTGGTCAGGACTGAACTCTCAACATTCTGGCTGCAGTACAGCAATTTAACCACTGTGCCACCGGGGTACAATACTATGTCTGTTTCTGCCACTTTGTAATACAGTACTCCATATGTGAGCTATAATGGGCTATGAAAGCTTATGCCACTGTGACTTCTACAATGCTAAACATTATTTCAACAGATTAAATATCTAGGAATAAAAAAAAAAACTCACCACCACTGTCTTAAGTATCGGGAGACCTTGATGGCAATGTACTTAATAGATAAAAGTCGCCCTTGCTCAAAAGCCAGTCGTATCCGACTCAAGGCTTCAGTGCTCATCTGTTTATAGCCAAGGAGCCAATGCTGCCGGTGTCTGCAGACGTTTCTGTGGACATGTGGCAGCCATGACTAAACACCGGAGCGCATGGAACGCTATTTACCTCCCTACCAAAGAGGTACCTATTTATCTACTTGCAATTTCTTGCTCTCGAACTGCTAGGTTGGCAGTGAGCTAGGACAAACGGCGGGTGCTCACTCTGCCGTGCAGTACTAGGGTCTCAAACTCTTGACCTGCCAGTTCAAGGTCTGGTGGCTTAATAGGACCATGTAGATATTGCCAATTGCTTCTAAATCAAATGCAAACATACATATAATAGGCCTCTGGGGTCAGATTGTGGACCATTACTAGATTGCTACTAAAAGCTCCTAAGTTAATGGTAGTGTTTGGGCCTAATCATGATTCATTGAATTAAAAGGCATTTCACTTAACAGATTGTATTTAGGAAGCTTTGCTAAGTGTTAAAGCAAGGATGATGAAGCATTGAAAAGACACTGGCTATACATTAGTAAAACTATCTATATTCATTGGTTTAATACTTCTCAGAAGGGAAGTGTGACATTCTAGAATTAGACTGCCAACTCCCTCCAGCCCACCTCCATGGCTTTTGCAAGTTTCATCTGATGGGGACTGGTATTCAACTTCAAGGGACAGGTATTAGTTTGCTTGTAATTTTTACAAGCCCTTGTAAAATCCACAAGTAGTTAACAATCCACAAGTGCTACAAAAATTGAGACTTTACAGTGAAAAATCTGTAACATTCATATCCACAAAGCTTAAGAAATGCTGCAATTCTTTAAGTCAATTTTTCTAAGCTGCAAAAGACTCCTGTGCGGAGCACTGCTTAATCACTTAAACATTTATGAAACCCTTCTACCAGGATCACTAGCTTGTTACAGGATTTATGGAAGAATACACAGAGCACCATAATATTCTTAGTGGGAATAAAAGTGATTCTCCCCTCTAGAAGCCCAGTAAGTTTCTATGCAGGATCTACTGCCGCCCCATGGAGCTGGTGTGCGTCAAAAGGTCACGGAGAGCTGCACTCAGATGTGCACTGGAATACAAACTTAATTGATGCTAATTTTAATTTCTGAATTCAAGGTTTCATGTTCATTGCTGGTGGAACTTTTTGTTGATCACATACTCTGGTCCCTCCTTCTCCTCACCTTGCTGTTCAAGAGAGCTTAATTTAAATAATTGAGAGGTAAGATATTTTCATTCTTACAGCAAACACTGATGCAGCACACCTGTGTGGTAACCCATCTGGAAGCCACTTAAGAAAAATAAGCTGCCATTAAAAAGGTAAATGAAAAGGCATGAATACTATAAATAAGGTGTAAGAACTTAGTTCTTGGGCCTGTCCATAAGCAATATACTTCAAGGTATGCAGCAGGCTATTACATATGGTTTCTAAGGACGACTACTCCAGGACATGCAAATCATATTATTCTTTAATGGGGAGTAAACAAAACAAAACAAAAAGCCATTGTGGCACCTTAAAGACTAACTCATGTATTTAATGTGAGCTTTCGTAGACCAAGTATACTTCATCAGACATAAAGAGACCTCATGGTATCAATTTATACATACCAGGTAGAGGCACACAACGGTTGGCCAGCCCAACGAAAAAGTACATCAAGGTGCCACAACGGCTTTTGCCTTTTTTGTTTTGTTTACTCTCTGATGTTTGCACAGACTAACGAGGCTATTACTTCAAAAATTATATTCTTTTAGTAGTTACATCGGTAGCAAAGACATGCCTCCAGGTATTGGTAAATACCAACTTTCTGGCCTTATAGCAAGTAGTCGTCTTCTCTACCCGAAGCTGCCTCCAATTAAGAAACTATTTTTCTATACGCCCACTGAGTTGGATCACCAATAATTTTAAGACCACTTCCAGCTATGTTGTAGTTCGGAAATGTGAAATGCTCCTGATATTTGCAAGCCTCTAGACCTGTGGTTCCCAACATGAGGCACATGCCCACAGAGGGGGAATTCGATTTTTAAGGGGAGCAATTCGAGAATGAGTTACTGACAGTTAATAGCATTTTAGGCTTCCTCCATGTGTAGTTTGCTTTTTGAATAATAAAAATTATGTCACCGGCGTGGGGAATCAGGATTTTAGAGATGCTTAGGTGGGGCATTGCCAAAAAAAGGTTGAGAACCATTGCTCTAGATGCATTTCATCAATTATAAAATCTCCCAGAGGTTTCGCGAATTGATTGTTCTCCTGAAATATAGGAAGTATTTGGAGAGGTGTGGGCATGCTTTAGGCAAGTAGCTTGCTGTGCTATTAAGCCACTGAGTATGTGTCAAGAACTAGAGTTGCTTGACAAATGTCTTTCTGGAATAAGTACAGGGTGTTTTCACCCTTCCCCTCAAGGTCAGGCAGCACTGGATAAAAAGAAAGGAAAAAAAAATAAGACACAGTTTTTGGTTTCCACTACTATCTCAGTGTACTTTATTCACCTGCAGCCTACAGCTGAACAGCCAACACTGGACAGAGTTCAGTAGCACTGAGGAATGATTAGATCTCCCCCATCACACACACCCTCCCCAACTCAGGAATGGCTTTCGTTTTGTGGGTGTCTGTCAAAGAACACCTCACCCCAAAGAAAAAAGGCATTCAGAGAAAGTGGAGCCAGGTCGATCAGAAGCCCAGATTTCAGTCTCATGCTAGAACCATCCTACTTAACCACTTGGTCTTCTCTGTACACTGATTTAAGAAATAGGCATTTGGGGCTGCAATTCTGAACCTGACACTGAAAGGCACACATCAGATACCCTGTACAAGAAACTGGCATGTTTGCATGCTTGTCCAATGAGGAGGATGGGCAATCAAAAGGGATCTCAGGTTGAGCCTGAGAAAGTGCCAAAGCAGAGAAAGGGACTTGAGATAGACTTGTTTTTTAAAAATCTTTCTTGAAAGGTATGAGATTTCCTTCCTGACAAGGCAAGCTTGAAAAGCTCAAAACTTCTAAAAGCATCAATAGCTGCATAGTGAGAAGTAGGTGTATCTCATCCCCTCCTGCTTTCATTTAAGATTCCCAAATAGTTACAAAACTGCTGCCTCTCCTCATCTGTTCAGAGAAATTTAGGGAAACAATTTTTTAAAGTTATGAAGCGATATGGCATTTTAATATATAGCTTATACCCGGGGTGCTCAAACTACAGTCTGTGGGCCAGACCCAGACCCTGACACCAATTCACCCAGCCCATGCCACCCTTGCCGCTCCCGGAAGTGGAAGTAAAACACACCCGTATGGATGCATTTTACTTCCACTTCTACGAATGGCAAGGGCGGCGTGGGCCAAATGAATTGGTGTCAGGGGCCGGATCCAGCCCACAGACCGTCGTTTGGGCACCCTGGTTAAAGCAGAGAAAATGGCAGCCTAAAAATCTATCTCATCCTATTGCAAAACAGATTGCAAGCCGTGTTTTACTTCCACTTCTGGTGGGAGGAACCACGTGACCGGCCCGGTGCCCAGAAGTTTGGGCACCCCTGCTTTAGACCCTAACATTCAGCTGCCCATCCAACTGCTATTTTTGTTGTTGCTATTGTTATAAAAAAGATAAAACAATTTTCAGCTTATTGAAAAGACCAATAGAAAAAAAAGTAGTACTGGGGGGAGGGAATGTTTGACACCATTTTATTAATCTTCAACTGCAGTGGAAAAATATAACCTTTTACAAGTTCCATCCTGTGTAAGCTTCAGTATATATATATTTATATAAATTTTTCCTTTTTGAAGTGCAGCAAGACTAATACTGTATCAGAATCAAATAAAGAGAACAAATAGGCCAAGCAGTTTCCAAATCGTACTTTTATCTTTTTGCTTTGTTTTGAACATTTGAATTTCAACCTCATTTTGTGATCCAAAATATATCCTGAACGTTTCCCCCCCCCACCCCTAATTTGGACTTTTTCCTTTTAAACTCTTTGGCACAATTGTGTGTGGTTTGGGCTACTTTGTTCATGCCAAGAAAGGGGCTTTTGTCACTTTGGGCTTGTTTCTGTCACCAATTCAGAGCAGAATAGTTCCCCGCCTGCCCGCCCACCGCCTCATATCCCATTTGGAGAAAATAGATACTAATCTCTCTACTAACACGTGAGAGTTCTTCTGGACACCTGTTCCCACCTCCCCCACCCCACCCCACCCCACCCCACCCCCTGGTTTCTACATTCACAGTTGAACAAAATTGAGGAAGGAAAGGCGCTTTTTTTAATGAAACAAGATCGTGAAAAAAAGTGTCACGACGGGAGTTTTGAACATCCCACCAACAATTCCCTAAAGAAGCCCTAAGCAGAGCAGCTTCTCTCCCCCCCTCCCTCCCCCCATGAACTCACTTACTCTTCTGCCACTTCAAGTAGACTGAACTTGTTAGTTTTATGAAATGCAACTGCTAATCTCTTCAGTATTTCTTTTGGGAAAGATTAACTGCAATGACTTAAAAGTTGAGAATGTAGATACCGTCTCACTCATACACACTCACTCTTGAAAGAAAATCCTTCACCCTTCCCGTTTGCTCTCGTGCACTGACAGCGTTGTGCGGCCAAAAGCTCCCCTCCCCAAAAAGATGACTGAGGTGGGCTGAGGATTCCACCTCCTTCTTTCCCTCCAGCAACGAAAGCCAGACCTTATTATTATTATATGAGCACGCAAAACTGAACCTGAAACTAGCTTTCTTCTCTCCCGGACTAATTCCTCTCCCTCTTCACTGGCCAAAAGACACAGAAGATAGTCCTTGTCTCTTGTCCAAAGAGACGGCGTTGATACAGAAATCAATCGTTTTTCCACTTCCTGGAGGCAAGCAATGACAAGTTTTGTTGCTACGCAAGTCAGTGATTAACTCCATTAACAGCACTGCTGCCATTTTGCCGTGGCTGGATTTTCACCGTGGTGTGTTTTAAGCCTCTCACTCACTCATCCTCTCATTCCCAAACACTCAGCATCCGTGCATACTCCTCACTTCCGGGTTGGGTTTTTTTTCCTCAATAGATTGGAAATTTTCCAGTGGGGGTCTCAGGTGTCATCCCAATGGTAACAGATCTGTGGAGGGGGAAAAAAAAAATAGTGAGAATACAAGCCCCTCTCAAAAGGAGAAAGAGAATGTCTCAGGTATTTAACAACATATACAAGAACGTTTCATCCCTACAGTGGTTTCCAAAAAGTTTTCATCCCTAAGGAAACTTTCCTGCTTCTAATTTGTCTGTCTCATCACAATCCATTGCACTCTAAAGAACTACTACCTATGGTTCCATGCAGTTTGTGGCCAATCCATTGGAATACCTGCCACTTGTATGATTTGAAAACCAGTATCTAAACAAAAACTGTTTTTCTAAAACATAAATGAACTATTGCTCATTTTCTTTTTGAGCAGTGTTTCCCAAACTTTGGTTTTTGGACTTAAATTCTCAGAAGCCTAAGTCAGTACATTGGTTGATCAGTGCTTCTGGGAATTAACTTAGGCTTCTGGGAATTGAAGTCCAAAAACCAAAGGTTGGGAAACAGTGTTTTAGAGGAACCTCCAAAGCAAGCTTTGAAAAAATCCCAAGTTCCCAACAATGCTCTTTTGTAGTTGTTCAGTTCACAAATGCCAACATTTAAATTTAGGGACAAGTTGTTTATGCATTACGCTGTATCATAGTACACAAGCTTCCAATAAGCTACATCATTGTATTATTATGGGCAAGAACAAGAGACAATTTATGTATAAGGGATTCTTACTGGTGTCTAGTCAACCCCTGTGGAAAGTAAGTAGTCTTGAAAAGGCCATTTGGTCTGACCTATGTGGCATTTTATTGCCAAGCAAATAACTACAAAAATAAAATGAAGAGAGGCTATTTGGAGCAGGAAGACATCAGAGGCAAAATCAACAGGATGGTATTGCAAGGCCACCATCTAAATCATTTGACAGCATTAAGTTGAGAGCTTCGCTAAGAATGTAAAAGGTCAGAGATTAACACTCATACTGATTTTGCAATGCAAGTTGCATAGGATCTAAGCTATTCAGGGGCAACTTAAATAGCAACTCTGATTACCAAGCTTGATTCTTCAGTTTTCTAAGCTCTTTAGTGGCCCAGGTAGCAAGAGTTTTTGTTTTGTTCGTTTTCGACCTTCTTCCTTCAGTTAGCAATTCATGTATCATAGGTCTAGCTTCTACCAATTTGAGCACATCTTTTCCAAATGCTGCGCACAAATCCCTGTGAGAAGAGTACAAAGAGAAACCATTAGACTTCCAAGCTCAGAGAAACTTCTCCAATTGTTAGTCTTAAAGAACTATTGGAGAAATGTGTGTGTAGTTGACAATGTTCCGTTCCTCACAATGGAAAGGAAGAAGCAGATGTGATTTTGCATTTCATTTTGAAATTCAAAGCAAACAATGCTGATTTTGACTTATTAAAACCCTTTTAAGATTCTGGAGTTTATACTGCAACATGTGTCCCTTCATTAATCTTTCTTTCTGCAAAATTTCTCCTAGAAAGATAGCCCAATAGAAATCACCTCCATGCAAGACTGTTTCTACAAGCTACTCAAAACAATGGAATTAACATCATACAGAGCAGTGATGGCAAGCCTTTTACAGACCGAGTGCCCAAACTCACCTTCGCCACAGACTCAACAGGCTGCCATCCGCACCGCACTCTCATGCTGGCATGGGAGCCGTACTCCTTACCCCAGACAGGAGAGGAAGCACTCCCATTGGGCTACTGGGCAGAGCAAACTCTGTGCTGGGAAAAGGAGGAAGTGCTCCCATTGGACTGCTGGGTAAAAGGGCGGGGCAAACTCTGTGCTGGGGTGACAGCGCGTGTAACCAGAGAGGGCTCTGAGTGTCCCCTCTAGCACGCATGCCATACATTCGTCAACACTGATAAGGAGCAATGCACTTACACAATGAAGGGAAAATATTTCAGCATTCTCTGAAAGTTAGGGTGCTGCTGTTGGACCTTTTATTGCTTTTTTAAAAAGCTTCAGTGCAGTTTGCCTATTGGTTTATTATTGTTATTTAGTTATTATCATGATGGTTGGTGTCTATCTAGTGCAGTGGAACCCCGAATAACGATCCATCCGAATAATGTCAAATACGAATAATGACGCATTGTTTTTTGAAATGTCATGCCCTGAACGATGTGACGTCATTATACGAATGCATTGTATTTGGGTTCTCAGCCAGCACGGGTGTCTCTCTGAGGCTCAGGGTAGCCGATCGGGGCTTTTTCCGACACACAAACACCCTGCCTGGACGCTGCTGCAAGTCAAAAACTGCAGCTGATGAAGGAGTTTTCCCCACTGTTTTGCCTTCCAGAAGTCCGGGCGGGTGGGGTGGTTGGAAAAAGCCCCGATCAGCTCCCTCTAGCATCAGAGAAGCACCTGGAGTGACTCTGCTCACCCCCACCCCAAAAAGGACAACATGGTCTCCTACCTGTTCACGCTGGTTGTGGAGGAAAAAATCTCCCTGTCCCGACAAACAGCTGAAAAAAGTTGTGGCGGCCATTTTGTTTTCTGGTTTTTTGGATTTCAATTCCGAGAAAGCCAAAGCTTCCTGTACAAGAAAATGGCCGCCACATGCATTGTTTCCTCCACAACCAGCGTGAAATGGTAGGAGACCATGTCACCCTTTTGGGGGTGGGGATGGGCAGAGGCACCCCGGGTGCCTCTCTGATGCTAGGGGGAGCCGATTGGGGCTTTTTCCAATCACACACCCCTTCGTCCTTCGTTGGCAGCAGTTTTTGGCTTGCAGCAGCGGCCAGGCAGCAGGGGTTGGAAAAAGCCCTGATCAGCTATCCCGAGCCTCCTAGAGGTGGCAGAGACCCCAAAATGGGCGGGGGGGAAATTCCTCTGAACGGCGACAAAATCTGAATAATGACGCGTCTTGGGGAACCAAGTTTTGTCGTTATTCGGGGTTCCACTGTATTCAGTTATCTCATATCTGAGCTTCGGCATAGTACTTTTAAGTTACCCTTCTGTACAAGCACTCAAGAGATCTATCATTTACCCTATCAGCCCAGCCGCACAGGCTACGACACCATCAGTATGATCTTCATCCGTAGCAACATGGTCAATGAAAGACAAGATGAATTCTACTCTGGGCTGCACCAACATTACATCCGCTGAAAAGAGAGTAAGATTCCATTTTAGAAGCTGTCTACATAGCTATTTCCTGCCTAATGATATTAAAAAAACCTAGCACATTCTAGCTGCACATGCTTTCTTTGCTTTAGCCAGATGAAGCCTACATATTGTTTGCCTCCTTCCCATGCCACTGCCCACAAATCTTCTCTGGGGTTACTTGTGTTTAAAAAATAATGTATTTTGTTAATTACCTCTGTAGGTACACACGCACAACGAGTTAACTCCCCAAAATAAACATGTAATAACTTTTCTTCTCTTAAGAAACACATGTGTAAATGTACCGCAGATAGAACTGCTTGTGATCTTAAGCACAAACATAAAGGACCTAATGCTAGTCCTAGGCCCGTGGTGGCAAACCTTGGCACTCCAGATGTTCTTGGACTTCAATTCCCAGAAGCACAAGCACCTGTGAACCCACACAAATGGGTTTATTGCGATTAATCTTGTCACTCCCGGAAGCGTAAAGTAAAACGCGCCCGTAATGACACATTTTCCTTCCGCTTCCGGGAGCGATGAGGGCCAGATGAATCGCAGTTAACCAATTCGTGTGGATTCACGGGGGCTTGGGTTTCTGGGAATTGAAGTGCAAGAACATCTGGAGTGCCAAGGTTCGCCATCACGGGTCTAGACAATCTGTCTGTATGAAACTGTCTTCTGCCCTCTTCAATCTATGAGTCTTTGTTTTAAGTAATGCACCAATACTGTACAATAATTCTACAAGGCAACCTTCTAAAAAGGCAGTGACGAAGTTGCCCAAAGGCCATTTAGTGGTTCCAGACCACGTATATAAAAGGCACAATTAAATCCACCTCAAGGTAAAAACTCCCAAAATAGTGTCATCTTAACAGGAACAATAATATAAGAAAAAAAACACTGTGTCTCCAATAGGCAAGGATGTTTAGAGGCTTGAATCATGGATCTTTAACTCCTTCTCTTACCCAAGAGTGGTATCTAATGTGACAAGAAATTAATCTCATCCTCACAATTTAATTGCATATGGAATCTAATCTATCTACAGGTATATCAGGCTACAGAGCTGGAGGTTAGGAGTTTAATTCCCGCACTGTGCATCCCAGAAGATCCAGCCTGTGTGGCTCTGAGCAAGTTGCACAGTCCCAAGATGTCCTCAAAAGGAGGGAACAGTAAATTCCTTATGAGTGCTCTCCCTAGAAAAAACCCCCAAAAACAGTCACCATAAATCAGGACTTGACTTTCCCCCAATTATTATGTGTATATATACTCACGATGCACATTTTCTTGATCTCCTTTCAGTCCCTGGATAATGCCTGTATATGCTTCCAGACAGCCTTCTCTCAATTCATTCAGGTAGTCCACCATATCGTAATCAGCCTAAAGTGAAACACAAACGGGAGTCATGTTGGGACTGCTATTACACTGAGACACATCTGTGTAAAAATACCCAAGTTTCCAAGCATTACCTTGTCAACTTGGGCTTGAGAAGCTTGCTGAAGAGTATTGAGTACAACTTCTAGGTATTTTTTAAATTCGCCGCCAATAGCAAGAGCAATATCTCCAAACACAGAGAGAATCTGAGGCTTTACAGATCGATGCACATTTTCATTCTGGAAGAGAGGTGAATGAGTTTATTCACAGAGTAGTTATCCTTTAGCAACTGCACAGCAAGACCGACAAGACATTTTCCAGTTGTACTATGGGACTATCCTAATGAGCTTCCTGACTGAGCAATATTTTAACCAAAACCTATTTACTCATCAGTGCATATAGTTTTGCTGTTTGCCAACCCACATAATGATCCTAATGACAGTACAGAGTTTATCCTTGCTTCTTGCTATTTGTCTTCTCAATGTTGGCAAACTGAGAGCAATCTTCTCAGGGACTGTGGTACTTTCTACAAACTGACTCCACCCCCAAACAGTGTTACATTTGATCTACATTAGGCCACTTCTAATGAAAATTAAGAGACAAATACAATGCTATGTACATAGTGACATTATTCAGAGGGAGCTCACATAATGCTAAAATATTTCTGCTTTGGATAAGTGTGTCTTTTGTTTACACTTCTTGCCTGCTGATGCCCTGCCAGAACACCAGCTATGATTGCTACTACAGTAGTCCCTCGAATAACGATGCTACTTGGTTCCCCAAGTAGCGTCGCTATAGGGGAAACGTCGTTGTGTGGTTTTCAATGGCAGCTGAGCCATCTAGCAGCAAAAAGCTGTCATTATCTGCACAATGACGGGTTTTCGTCGTTGTGTGGTTAGTCACGTGGCGAGTGACGACGCGTCGTTAAGCGGAAATGACGCTATTCAAACACGTCATTAATCGAGGCTCCACTGTAGATGGTTACTCTGTGGATTTTCCACCATGAGAGATGTCCAAAATTTCATGTAGAACATTTCTCCTTTCTAGTTCATTCCCATCTACTTTTCTTTTCGAACAGTTCACATTGAAGGAAAACTCACCCCCAAGTTTTCTAAGAGCAGCTGCATAACCTCGTCACAAAAAGGCAGGATGTTGGACTGCAGAGCTCGGCACAAATCACCAACTAGGCCTACTGCAGCCAAGCAGACCTGCAAGAAGAAATGCATCAAGTTATACACCCACCAAAGGCATGAGTCACTTCCCTCCCCCCTGCAGCACTGATTATTACATCCGCATCCCATTAAAATGCTAAATAAAGCCAGCAATAGTTCCATGGTGATGTGCTTCAGAGTCATAGCCTCTGTTAACCATTTAGTAGACTGGAACGTTGGTGCTCACCATCCAACATTTATTTTATGTAATGGAAGGACAACCACAAGAGATGGGTTGTCCCTGACTTACACACTTCCAAGAACAGAACTGGTCAGCCAATAAGGGCTCTTAAAAGAGAGGGACTAACCCTGGCTGAACCTTTGTTTCTGGCCTCCAGAAAAAAAGGAATAAGATAAACAAATTAGAAAAACAGAGAAAAAATGATTTGGAAGACCTGGTCAAGACAATTTGAGGGACAGGGAGGATGGCCTTCTGCTACATAAAATGAATATTTCAGGATAAATACCAACATTCCTTTTTCCTGTAGCGGAGGAGGACATCCTCAAGAGATGTGATTTACCAAAGCCTAATGTCCTAGGGTGGCTTAGCGGTTAAGATGCTGTACTTAATGACTGGAAGGTCTCCAGGGTCAGCAGTTCTAGACCTGAGTGCTGCATGCTGGAGTGAGCTCCCGTTTCTGTCCCAGCTCCTGCCAGCCTAGCAGTCTGACAGCAAGAAATTGCAAGTAGATAGATACTTTGGTGGGATGTTCACAGCGTTCCGTGTGCTCAGTGTCTAGTCATGCCTGCCACATGACCACGGAAACATCTGCAGATGCCGACAGCGCTGGCTCTTTGGTTGTAAATGGGGATGAGCACTGCTCCTTAGTCGAACATGACTGGCTTTTGAGCAAGGGCAACCTAATGTCCTAGGGTGGGACTGAGGAATCACCTACCCCCTACAAGTACAAAACCATTTGAGTTGGGCTTAGGAGAGGTCTAGCACCTGCTGAAGAACACTGGGTTAAAAAGAAAATTAAAGCCAAATTAGTAATCACACATACTAATGGGAGGATATATAGCATCCTCAATGAAATGTGGTCCTGTGAAAAATATCTTCCTCTAATATTAGAAGCAACTGACTATATTAAAAAGTAGCCATGAATAGAAATACAATTCTGGGTACAGTGGTACCTTGCATAGCAAACGCATCGCATAGCGAAAAATTCGCATAACGAAGTGTTCATTATGCAATGACGATACCCTGCATAACTAATTTTTCCCCGTTATGCAGGGTTTTTGGTATGCAATTATTCCCCTGCCATCGTACCCGCTTAATGGGAACCCCAGTTAACAAACCTTTTTCTCGTTATGCGGGGTATCTCCCATAGGGAACTGCATAACGAAAAAAAACACATAGTGAAGAGCTACATGGAACCGAGTTTTTTCATTATGTGGGGTTCTTCTGTATTTCTTATGCTTATTTTTTTTCTTTTGTCTTACGAGTAGCTTGCCTTCAAACACAATGGTCATTACATTTGCCTTGGTTTCTTTACTTAATTATCTACCCATCCCAATGTGTACATTAAGCCTCAAGAAAAATTCTGAAGAACTCAAAGATATCGCCATTTTTGTATCCCCCCCGAAAAAAAATAAATTTTAAAAAAATCCCAACAAATAAACTGGCTAAACCAGAATTTTGTTTTTGCTTGTTTCTATAGAATATGCAATTATTCCCCTGCCACCGTACACAATTATGCATCCTTCTAAAAATAAAAAGCAGCTTTTTGTATCATGGTCACTCAGTTTGCCAGCTAGAATGCAATATACAAAGGTGAAAACTACTGCCCTATATTAATCAATGGAATAAAGAATATCATGTTTAGCGAAACTACATAAATAGTGAAAAATTGAGGGCAACAATATTGAACCCAAACAACTTATCAGATAAAAAGAGGGCCTTACCTGATACTCAGCATAGTTCTTCAACCCAATGCCCAAGAAAGGTTTGAAGGCATCCATGTATTTAAGAAACTCTCCCCCTAATACTGTGAATAGAAATTGAAAGAAACATGCATTAGCTGTCTAGAATTAAAAATCCAGTGCCCGAAACCTGGAAGTTTTCCAGATTATGTTGGACCAAGCATACATACAGCTGAAAAGGATATTCATTTTGCTAAATGACATAATTCTGTTGATTAATTTTAGTTACAGATTATAAACTGCAAACTTATCATTTGTGAAAAACAGTTTATCGCACGTGGTACTATCTCATCAACTGGATATACAGAATGCTTAAATTGCTACATAAGATACTTGTAAACCATTCTGAGGTCATTCTCATTCATCAGAGCAATTATCTGAAAATTAAACACTGCCCTCTCTCATTCCAAAGCGCCTACAGCAAATTTCCTGAAGAGCTGGCAGACTTTTGGTAATTAAAGACTTCCTCCTCTCATCACTAGACCCACAAGGTTCCTGGTGAAGAATGTAATTATGAGGGATTTAATGAAAGGGATTGCTTGAGATTTGTAGAGGCTATGTGACAGAGGGGGATATGTTTAATTTTCAAAAAACAAACAAAGACTTGATTGACGACACCATCTGCTTTATTCCACAAAACGTCCACAAACAAAATTTCAATCAATGAGCCTAAAGGTACTTGCTAAAGCTAAAACTGTTTGAAGTGGGATCAATCCTCATGAGGCCTACAGGTCTCTCCTCTTTGTTTTTGAGGGCCTTGAAATTCAGCCCTAGCTTTTGGGCAAAATCATTCAAAAAAGAGAATTTTAACTCCTGGAAGCTGCCAAATACTTCCAAAGTTCGGTGTGGTCTAAGCGAAAACCCCACAGTCCCGACCTTTGAAAAAGGCACAATTAGTAGTACTCACACAATTTGTCTGGCTAACAAAGTATGCAAATGTAGAGTCATGGAACCTAGTGATTTCTTATGTGTGAAGCTATACAGTGGACCCTCGCTTAACAAACAGCTTGGTTAACACAAAAATTGCATAACAAAAATAAATCAATAGAAAATAGTGGCTCGGTTAACAAAAAAATTTTGGAACTGAATAATTGGTTTTCAGTGAATTCCTACGGGAAATTAGCTTTACAATTTTTTGGTAGTACAAGGAAGGGTGGGGGGAAGGGGGGGGAGGCTGGGGTCTTTTATCTGTTCGAATCTCTTTATAAAGTGGCGAAAATGCGGCAAAAAAATTCCAAAATGCACTTTATGAAGAGTTTTGGACAGAAAAAAAACATGTTTCTTTTTTACTTTTTTCTGACCTGACCTACAGAATGGATTATTTGGTTTTCAATGCATCCCTATGGAAAATTGTGCTTCAAGACATGATTTTTTGTGATATGAAAAACCCCAAGGAACAAATTAATTAATTTCTTAACTCAGAGTTCTACTATAGATAAATAGGTACCACTTTGGTGGGAAGGTAAACAGCATTCCATGCCTAGTCATGCCTGCTACATAACCATGGAAGTGCCTGCACAAGCAGATAACACTGGCTCTTTGGTTATAAACGGAGATGAGTACCGAACCCTAGAGTTGGATACGACTGGCTTTTGAGCAAGGGTGACCTTTCATATATTACAAGCATTAGACAAAGTAGTCTAGATTGCTTAAAAATTTAAAGCTTTGCTGAAAAGCAAAAGGGGGAAGCAATCCCACCATCTCTGTGAGGTCTTACATAAAGCTTTCTGCTTCATCTAGCAATACATACTTTTCCCATACAAATACTGCTTGCTCTTAAGCGGGCATGCAAAACCATTGGCCCTCTAGCATCAATCTCCCCACCCAGCATGGCAGATGTTAAGGGAAAATGAAATTTCCTTTTGGCCTATTCCAAAATTAATTGTTATTCTTTAAATGTACAAACAACAATTCAATTAAGATGCTGCCCAATTTTCTGATACAAGCCGTTCTTTCTCCTTAGCCATAATCTAACCACTCCTCAGTAGTAATGTATAGCTGTGAGAGCTGGACTATAAGGAAGGCTGAGCACAGAAGAATAGATGCCTTTGAACTGTGGTATTGGAGAAGACTTTTAAGAGTCCTCTGAACTGCAAGGAGACCAAATCAGTCAATCCTAAAAGAAACCAACCCTGACTGTTCCTTGGAAAAACAAATACTGAAGCTGAAACTTTGGCCACCAAATGAGAAGAAAGGACTCACTGGAGAAGACCCCGATGCTAGGAAAGAGTGAAGTAAAATGAGAAGGGGGAGGCAGAAGATGAGATGGCAAGATGACATTGTTGATGAAGTGGGCGTAGATCTGGGAGGAATACGGAGGATGGCAGATAACAGAGGAGCCTGGCGTGCTGTGGCCCATGGGGTTGCAAAGGGTTGGACTCAATTGTTCGACTGAACAACAACTCCTCCTTTCGGCAGCCTCCTCCAATAATTTATACTTTTCTATACTAAATATTGAAAGCCAAACTATAGCATTGGCTTTCCAATTGGGCAGGAGAGAACCCAAGGAACACCTAATAATCCTCAGGTTTACATAAAGCTTAAAAACAATTCCGTCTTTGGTCACTCCTACATGAAGCACTGACCTTCTACCAGGGTGCTGACAGCCATGAGGGCATCCTCTTGGACACCTCCTGATCCTGCTGTACTTTGGAACATCCTCAAGAGAGATGCCATCACCACATCTGAAATCTGGAGAGCATCCTGATGCTGAACTTTACGAAGGACATTCTGCATATACAAGAGAGAAGTGAATGTAGATTAGCACAGTTGTACAGTATTTAGATCCCTTTTGCTCCTTTCAGGTAACCCACACTTTCCTTCCCTCACCAACTCACCACAAAATCACCAGCCCAAATATATTTATAAACATACTCATTTTGATAAGGATACTTTACAGTTTTCAAGTGGAGAATATTCTTCCTCAGCTATAATACTTTTGCTAGGAAACTGATTTTAGAATGCAAGTAGATTGTGGCTGATTCAATATCTGACCTTATACTACAAACTCTTTATGCTAGGAAGAATGGTGATAATATGATCACTTCTCTACGCTGAGTGAACTGGCTTAAAATCTAAGAAATTGTAAATAGTTATCGTAATTACTTCCCTTCTTTTTCTACCTTGTAATTGAAGGGATGATATTGGACAAGGGAACATATATACCTAGTTTATTGTTGACAGCTTTAGCATCTTCATTTTGTTATGCCTCGTTTTTAGACTTTTAAAAAAATAACACTTGTTCACAGTTGCAAAAGAAAAGAAATTTAAACTAAAATACTATTCTTCAAGCAACTTAAAAGAAAAACAACAACAAACCAGCTTCCCTTTCAATATAGCTCACTAGTCTCTATGCTAAATACTTTTGGCATATTCTCAAAATGCAAGTTGGTATTAAAGAACAGGTTTTTACCTGTAAAGTGGCACACAACAAAGACTGAAGATCATTGAACTGGATTCTGTCAGATGTGCTCTGGATATGGGACTGAAGGGAAAAATTTATTTAGCATTCAAAAGAGATTTCAAAATCTTTAATACAGCCAAACACTAACCCATATGTGAAAATGATGTCTAATAATGAATAGTAGTGATAACAATAGCCCTAGATGTCCACCTAAAACTCCCACAAAGGTGGCATTACTCAAAGACAATAATTTTATGCTAAGCCTAGTAGCGATCTGTACCTTCCACTAGCTTCCATTTCAATTTTGCCAAACAATCTCAAACAAATATATAAACTTCTTGTAAGGTTGTAAAAAGGACTTGGGCAACTGGCTAAAAGCTAGACATTTTATATCGAATTTGGAAGATTGGTATAAAGAATTATGGGCTGTAGCTAGAAATGATAAACTAACCTGTGAATTAAAATTAAAGAAAGGTATGGTAAAGAAAAATGATTTTATGAAGATATGGGGCCAGTTTATTAAATTATGTACTTGATAAAACTAAAGAGATAAAACCAGCACATGAATACTTAACTTTTTTGAAATAGGGGATAATAATAAGAAAGAAAAACGTTGCTCAGATTCTATGGGTAAGATGTGTTTTCATGTCCGAGATTACTCTGGGTTAAAAGGATTTTTTTGCAGGGGATGCCCGAATGAGGCTCCTTTCATGTCCCTCATCGTGCTGCTCTTGGGTATAGAACCCCATCCTTCTGGTCTCCAATCTCAGCACCTTACCCAGATAAGAACATCCCACTGATGGTGGGTGCACACATTCGTTTATGTAATGTTGTTGTTTATTAATTTTAGTGTTATACTTCTGCTTATATGATTTTTTTCTGTTGCTATTAAAACATTTAAAACCTCACATATATTTAAACAACTTGAAAGCATGCAGTTAGACAAAGTATTCATATGATGAGGCGCTTATACATCCAGCAAGATGTTCCTGCCAACCAAATAACTAACCTACCTCCATTTGGAGCACTTGCTGTAGCCGTTCCATAATGACTAAAGTTGTCTTCTGGACAGCAGGGTAACAGTCCTTAGCACTGTTTTTCACAATCTCCATCAGCGCCTCATATGCAGCACTCCTCAGATTATTCTGATGACCATCAGGTCTGAAACAGAAAGGGGAGCAGTTAACAATTAACAAGCTTTGCTTTAATTCGTTTTAAAGCTCTGTTACAATATCTGCTTACTCCTCTTTGGGAAAGAAACTGAAATGTGGCAACAATGCCTTTGGCACTAGTCAGAAACCGACTGACATGCTGTCCAAATTAAGTTATACCAAGATGGAAAATTCTGTAGGAGCCCAGCACAGTCAATAATGGGAACATTTTTCAAAATGAGGCTTTCAAAAATGAGCTGGAGGAAAATGAAAAGGGGTCATGAAGCTTCAGAATTGTGGTTTTGAGGGTGCTCAAAAACACAATAAACAAAGCTCAGCTAGAATGTATGCCACAGATTAGGAAACATAGTACAAAGCCCAAGAGGTCATCAATACAGTTAAACAAACAACATCAAGAAGGCGACTAGAGAGGAGATTTCCCTCAGAAACCACCTGCATTGCCGAAATACGAAAAAAACTATAAGGAACACACATTTGCACCAAAGGAAACGCAAGGAGGCGAAGAATTTTAAAAAGGAAGGGTGTTTCTGGAGAATTAATGTCAATAACATTAAGACAATCACAATAAAAACAGTTTTAAATATTTCTAGAACAGGAATATTATTAGGGAGGCAGCTGAACCATTAGATGACAATGAAGTTAAACAAAGATAAGGAGGCTGCAGAAATGGAACGAATTCTTTACTTTTATCTTCATTAAAGGTACATAGCAGTAATGTGAGATACATTTCCTGACCTTACTGATACATTTATAAAATGGGCACTACTATTACCCATGAGGTTTTTAAAAGCCATCAATTGAGGAGCGATTGTCAAAAATATATAATGTGCTGCAAATGATAAAATGGGGAAATCCTTTGTTCCAAAAGACAGAACCCAATATAATATTAATTTTAAGGAGGGAGCCAAGGGAAATTATACATTGCTCAGTTTTCAATGTGTTCCAAATAAAATGGTTGAAGGTATTACTAAAGATGAAATTATGAAGCATATAAAAGAGCAGGTCTTGCCAAAGAAGAATCAATGTGATTTCAACAATGGTAAATGCCATTGTGCTTTTTATATATGGGAATGTCAAACTTGAACAAGGGCAACCTGGGATATGAAACTGCCGGTATCAGAATGCCTGTATAAAACATTATAATACAGCAGCCCTTGGAAAATACTTATTTAATCAGTGTATAATTAACCTATAAAAATGAACGTCCAAAGCATTTAGCATTAGTTTACTTTGAAGTAAATTACGCCAATTCATTAAAACGTACTCAAATGCCATGATGGCTATGCGTTATCTCCACTGTCAGAGATAATGATTATTATTGAGGAAGATGAGCAAAACAATGTTATTTTGTCCTACCTGTGAACTTCCTTTAGTAACAGGTGACTATTATCTGAACCAGCAGAGGCTTATTTATATTCATGGAATGACAGAAGACTGAAATGGCAGTCTCCAACAGGTGGCAATTCCAATACATCAACCAACCGGACTAAAGAGGGTTAACAAGGGAATTAGAAAACCAGATGGAACGTCTCCCTTTCTAACCAGGAGGTATTCTTCCCCTTCTATAGCATTTTCCTGAGAGAAAGGGGACACAGTTGAACCTCGTATAATGAATGCATCATACAACGAAAAACCGTTCAACGAAGAGAATTTGAAAAAAAATGTTGCATCGTACAATGAAAACCTCTATGGGATGCATCGTACAATGAATATTTTTCTTTGTACGATTTTCCCCATATTTTCATTCTATAATACATCTAAATACAGCCTTGCGTTGTGTCTTGCCTATGGACCTCTCTAATCCCCAGCTTTTGACTTTTCCCCAATCTGTACTGTAGGAAACCCAAAGACTCCGACACAGTTAGGCTTGTTGCCCAAGGCTGCAAGTTACCCCGGGACTTATTTGTTTGACAGAGCCCAGCAAAAGAAAATGGAGATATTATGTTGTGTAAAAGGTAGCGTATGGTGAAAAATGGCTTCTAATAGCTCTTACAACACCCCCTTTTCCAAGGAACAAACGATGGTTGATTAAAATAAAGTTTCTTTATTGTTACCAAACATTGAGAAGCCATTTATTGTTCTTTATCCTGAATACATAACCACAGCATTCAGAAAATCTCTAATCAAAAAGAGAATTTAGGAAATTAACTTCCTGGCTTTCCCCCTCAAATAAAGAAAACCTGAGTAAACTAAGTGATAATCCTGGTTAGATCCTAGACCTAACTTGGCCCTCAGGCTATCATCTCTCACTCTCCCCTAACCAACTGTCACTCTCTTCAACTCACAACCAACTGTCACTCTTCTTAACTGAAAACCAACTGTCACTCTTCTTTCTTAACTGACAACCAACCGCCCCTCCTCACTCAGCAACCCCCCCCCCCTTTAAGAGAAGGAAAAAGAATCTGGCTTGGCTTACCTAATTTGCATATAGCCAATCAGAATCCAGGTAACCATAATCATTTCAAGAACAGTTTTAACTCTCCAAAGAGAATCCAGGTTGAATAACTTGGGCATAATCCATTACAACATCCCATAGGGATTTCCATTGTACGATGCATGCATCATACAATGAAAAAAATTGTATAACAAAGTGCCTTGTGGAACCAATTATTTTCGTTATATGAGGTTCCACTGTATAACCTCCCTATGGGGTAGGTTCATTCATTCATAGGTTTATTTGTACCCCGCTTCCCTGGCAGTGGATTCCGAAGGCAAAGGCAGAGGGTAGGAGTTGGAGGCCTCGTCCCAGCAGCCATGGAAGAGGCTCCCCGAGGGGAAGGCGTGCCAATGTGCCTTCTCTTCGGGGAGCCCCTTCTGCGCCCGCTGCCTTCACCCTCGGAATCCAACCTGGCAGCATCAAGGCCCTACAAGCTTTTCCGCAGTGGGGAGAGATAGATGGCGAGTTTCCCACCCCCTTTTTAGCCAAGCGCAGACAAGAGAAACCCACGTCTAAAGTCTTGCTGCCGCCACACATGAGCACAACCAAGAACACAGGTACCCCCGATTTCTTCTCCTGTTTGAAGTTGCTTACATGGTCTTTAATGGCGCGTGTATATGAGTGAAAGCAGGAGTGTGGAGTGTGTGTGTGTGTGTGTGAGAGAGAGAGAACATCTTGGGGACATGAAAGCAGTGTGATTCAGACATCCCCTGAGTGGAGTTTCTCCAGCAAAAATCCTTTCAATAATTTCTAACATGAGATTATTAATATTGACCCAGTGAGTGAGTGAGCAAGCGAGCCAGTGTGTGCGCATGCTCAGAAGAGCAGGAGTGGGAGGGCCAGGTGGAGAGGCGTGTGCTCACGGGTGGGGACAGACACACATTCCCTCCCTCCCACTCCTGTGTTTTTGAGTATGCACACACACTGGCTCGCTTGTTCACTTCACTGGGTCAATAATAATAATAATAATAATAATAATAATAATAATAATAATAATAATAATAATAATAATAATAATAATAATAATAATAATAATAATAATAATAAGTTAAAATTATTCTGGGTTGAAAGGATTTTTGCTGGAGAAACTCCACTCAGGGGACACCCGAATGAGGCTCCTTTCATGTCCAAAAGATTTTTTCCCACTGAAGTGGTCCCTATTGATCTACTCGTAATGTCTTGCTTTCTAACAGCTAGGTTGGCAGGAGCTGGGACCAGAGATGGGCGCTCAATCTGTGACGTCATGCAGTACCCCCACCCCCCCAATAGGCGGCACCCCTCCCTTCCTGTCCCGTGCACTCTAGCGGTAGCCATCATGGGCCTGATTATAAATGACAGCTTGTCCACATTTAACTAGCTTTAACTCTTAACTTCTACAAGAATCCCGCTCTACACACAAGACTCTTCTACATGAAAAAGGTAGCAATATTGTGTGTTCAGTTGAAGAAAGTTAAAAGCTAGTAATGAATTACACTGTCAACAATATTTGAGCAGATCTTCCCATGTCTCGGAATCTGAAACAATCCAGTCAGTATGACTTTGAAAAACGTTCTACCACAATCAAATTATTCATTGGGAGCCTTCTTTTAGCAAAACATTCTGGACTACATGATTTTTCTGTTTCATCTGTTTTGCCGCAACAGCTATCCACTGATTTATTCTAAACTTTGCCCTTTCCGATGTTAGCTTCTAGTTATTCGTGATGTAAATGGTACTAGAAGTTAATGACATAGTATTTTATTCTGACATACAAGGAAACAGAGGTGTCTGACAAAGTAAAAGGCCAAGAAACATGCTTTCAGCTGTTTTTGTGGCTCTGCAATCCACCTTAGTCCAACTAAATGTGCAGATTATATTATTTTTCTGCCTGATGAAGAATTCTGCATTAGAACTACGAGGCTGACAACCGAACTTCATAGATGCATTTCAGGAGCATACTTTATTAAGTCTACCAAAGTAATCCAAATCTTAATGCAAAAAGAACAACATTCTGTAACTTATAAAGAACTAGCAGATTTACCCATGCTTTGTCCCGGGGTTCATTCATTCATTTCTTTGATTTGTATGCCGCCCACTCAGCATACGCCGACTCAGGGCGGCTCACAACATATCAAACAAGATAAAACATAAAAATATTTTACTGTATGGACCCTTCAGGGTCTCAGGGGTGGGTGGGTTAAGCAGGATCACCAGGTCTCCGGAGGTGAACCTTGGGTTTCCCTTCTAATCAGCACAGAGGGAAAAGCAGGGGTTGAGATGCTTCTGGCAACCCCCTTCCCACCTGTTCCGGTGGGAAGGAAGCCGGCCGGGGAGGACGCAGCGGGCCCCTTTGCCGCCCTTGCGTTCTCCGCTGGCCGGGGATGACGCAGTGGCCGGGTTCTGCGGCCCTGCGTTCCCCAGGCGGACGGATCCCCTCCAGCGGGAATGGGTGAAGGCCACTTGTGGCGGCCCCACCCATCTGTGCAGGGGCAGCGGAGTCTTCTGCCGGGATCAGCTTTGGCGGCCACAGCAGCCAGGTGCTCCGAGCTGCTGCGATGGGTGTAGCGGCGGCAGCAGCGGCTTGCTGGCGAATGCAGTTTGCTGGCACCTGGCATAGAGTGGTGACGCCTGCACCCTACTGCACGCAGGCGCACCAGCGGCCACAGAGCAATGGCCACCGGGAGTTGCAGTGGCCGCTGGGGGTGGTAGTTATGTGGCATTGTGCTTGTCTGTGGGGCTGGTGCCCCACCCACGGCCTCCAGACCTCCGTCATTGACCTCCTCCACGCGGAAGGTGGGTCTGGGCAAAATTTCAGGGGGGAGGGTGGTGGTGGTGGGGAACACATTGAAGTCTATCAAACGTACTTCTTTGCTTTATTGGTATAGATGTATGGTATAAAAGTTTGCTATTTTACATAATAAAAGCTGCTTGTGCCATTCATGAGGCGCTGCAAGAGTGGAGGTAGTTTCTTAAATATTAAATAAACATGGCCTACAAATTTTGGAATCAATTTCTGTAACAATAAGGCAAAGACACTTTAATGCAGATTTTTTCCCTGTGGCTTTTCTGCCCCATCATGTGGAATTCCACTGTCCATGTTAGCATAGCTTCTGTTGAAGTTAGTGATCTTCTCTTTAGCTCTAGAACACAGAAATCTCTTGAGAATAATTTGTAATTCATTACAGTTAAGTAGTGAGTTAAGGTCTCCTGGAGAAGAAATGGCTTAGTTACCTGTCTGTAGTCTCTAATAGTTTCTGAACTATTAGCTCAAATGAAGATGATAAGCAATATGCTGCAGGCTCCTCCTGATCATCAGCCACATCAGCAGCTTCATAAGCAGCTTCAGCCAAACTAGAGAAAGCCTGAAATACAAGCAGATGTCAACAGCTTAGACTGAGCTCAATTCTTTTTAGGAAGATTGGTCCTGTTAATATGCAATCATTTCCAGCCTGAAGCACCAACTTCCTAGTGTTTGAGAGCCCACCTTTTTGGAACTGTACTCAAACTTCATCCATTCCCATTATATAGAGCAGGTTACATTATCATTGCAAACATTCTGCATGACAGCACAAAATCACCCCATTTCTCTCTCTCTCTCTCAGACACACACACACACACACTTTGAGAAACAGCAGCTGAATGTGTATTTCCTCTTTTTTCTGATCAAATCAATCAGTTAATTTCACCTTTTAAAAAGGATTGTCTGAGGTGTGGAAGAAGGTAAAAAAGGACATGGTCCCAAATCTCTCTCCAATTGTGGAATTGACCGACATGATGTGTTTCCCAATAAAGTTAGATAAGGAAAAAATGGAAATATTGGATAAAAATGGGATGCTTTTATTGAAGGGTTGGTTAAAAACTTGTGATTCTGATGTGGAGCGGAAAAAAATATTTGAGATATTAAACCTGAATTGGTTTCAGAAGTTGAAGGTGGATAATTGGAACAAAAAATATAAAAAAGAAGTAGGGTTAGATAGAATACACACAGAATTTGAGGAGCTGGTAAGGAAGATTAGAAAAGGGGAAAGTAGTCTTAAAGGTCTTGTAAGTAAGCTTTATAACATACTGAATAGAGGTGCAGATCCACAGGAGGATTTGAAACGGAAGTGGGAACAAAATTTGAATATAACAATTGGGGAGATTGAGTGGAAAAACAAATGGAAAAAGAGGATTATGAGAACAATGACTGTAAGAATTAAAGAACATAATTTCAAAATGTTGTGGCAATGGTACTTGACGCCAATAAGACTTTACCAGATGGATAATAAAAGAGATAAGTTATGTTGGAGATGTAGAGAATCTGACGGAACATATGAACATATGTGGTGGAGTTGTAAAAAAATAAGGGATTTTTGGGGAAGAATAGAAGGTGAGCTTGGTGAAATAATGGGTAAAAGTGTTAAACTGGTGTCAAGTACTATTCTTTTAACGAATGTGGAAGGTTTGGGTTTAAACAAGGAGGAAAAAGAATTATTGGAAATTGTATTGACAACGGGTAGACAATGTATAGCTAGAAATTGGAAAAATGATATTGATATACAGATTGGAGAGTGGTATAAAGAAATGTGGAGTTTAGCACTGAATGATAAATTGACATGGGAGATTAAAGTGAAAAGAGATAATTTAAAAGAGGATAGATTTTGGAATATATGGAAACCATTTGTGGACCATTCTTGCATGGCAAATGATAGTTCAGGACCAGTACCATCTCAAAGAAGTTTCTGGAGATGAATAGAAAATAAACTCTCCGGGCAATGTATATACTCACAGGGTGATTATTATTTATCCAAAGATTAGTAGTAGCACAGAAAGTTCTTATTATTTTGGATCTGGAAATAATGGTTTTTAATATTCGGTGGTTATATAGTAATTAATGAGTTTAGATATTGTTATGTGCTAACATTTAGTAATGTTTGTTAAGATGACACTATGGATTTGTTTGTGTATTGTATTGTTAGTCATTGTCTTTTTTTCTTTTTTTGTATGTCTTAAAAAATTTAATAAAAATTATTCTAAAAAAAAAGGGATTGTCTTACCCAGCACACGTTGGAAGCCACTCTCGGCTCTGCACTCAAGCCTTCAATTAGACACTGCAACAGGGGAGCGAGGTAAATATCATTGATAGCAGCTTCTGGGAGCAGCTCACAGATCCGGCCCACAGTCCATGCAGTTGTGTCTCTAACCACCACGCTTGGGTCCTTCATTAACTCTATAAGGGTAGGCATAGCCTACAGAAGGAAATAAGGAATGAAGTCAAACAACGTACAGTACTTTATAAAAACATACACTACATTTTAGGAAACTTTCAAGACAGCTTATAAAAATGAAAACTGGAACATTTCAATGGGCCTGGTAGCCGAAGAGGACTCAGCAGGTCTTCATGTCCAACACTCTATAGGCAAATTCACTTCTCAAGTTTCCCTACAAACTACACTGACAATGATGATGGTGACAACATTTTCAGCAATGACTCCAGTATCGAAAAGCTGAATGACAATACAAAAGACACTTATTTAGTTTTCAGTAACTTTATAGCTTACAAAACCATTCCAATACAGTAAAACCCTGATTTACGTATGCCTCTATTTACGTAAAAATCAATTTACATAACGATTTTTTTTGCTGAAACCACATCCTGATTTATGCAAATAAATTGATTTACGTAAGGGGTTTCCTTGCGTCTTCTAAGTCTAAAATGGCAACACACCCATTTTAAACTCTAATATGTGGCCCCACGCCATTTTAGACTTAGAAATTTTACCCCATGCAACTCGTCCCCACCGCCGGAAGTCACAAGACATCACTTGCCATGGCGGCAGCATTTTTGCTGTGTTTTCTGGGAGTGTCCCCCACATATCTGCTCCCTTCCGGTCTTCGTCCAAAGTTTCTCCAGGGCATGCTTTAGCTGGGAATGCGCATCGGACGAAGACCGGAATGGAGGCAGGGAGAACGCTCTGTATACATTCCCTTTGTGTTTCCTTGACAACGGAGATCACTCGGTGGACTACGGAGATGTTGACCCCGACAACAAGGCAAACAGCTTAGGAGGAAGCAGCAGCAGGGAAAAGGGATTCAATCTACATTCCCTTTGTGCTGATTATTTTGTAGGATTATTTTTGGTCTGGTCGGGACCATTTTTATTTATTTTTCCAATGCATCCCTATGGAGATGCATCAATGTTCATAAAAAATTGAATTACATAAAAAGCTAGGCAATGGACTTTTTACATAAATCGGGGTTTTACTGTATAAAAATATCTTACCTGAATGACAAGAGGTTTGAGCTGATTGGGCTCTGGTCCTTCTAAAATACATCCAAATGCCATGACAGCAGCATCTCGATATCGCCAATCAGGATTCTTTATGTGTTCTTTGATGAAGGGCAGAACATGAGGGACGACATCATCTTCACAACAGGTTGACAGAAGCATGAGGCAGACCCCAGCTGCTTTGCAAGGGTTCCAGTCATCATCGTCATCATTCTCATCCTAATTGGGGTGAAGGAGGGACGAGAGAACATCAAAATCAGTCTCTTTCTTTCTGCACACAGCATATACAATCAGGGACTTTTTACTCTGAACAACTGATTATACAGCTATTTTGCTAAAGACAAAACATAATGATGATTAAGAACTATCTATTCTAAACTAACAGTCAACTCAGAACTGACAATGTAAGCAAAAATTCTCTATCTCATAACTAGAGTAAAGCTTGCCACAGCAATATGCAGAAATTACCTGGACAGATTAAGGTGCTGTTTTACAATAGCTGCTAAACAGATACAAATATTTTTCAGTATCATTAAGTCCCAGTAGCTAGCAGTAAAAAATGTAGACCAGAAGTGTGTAATTCTAACTTTTTGGATTTTTTTTTACATATTTCTGAACCTTTGTACTTGTTACAAATCACCAGAAACCCCAAACAACTGACAGGGACACTCACTTGATATCAACACACTACCTATTTCAACAGGATAAGATGCACTGTGGCATTGTGCTTTAAATTATGGGAATTACAACAGATTGTAAAATTTCTAGTCTGGGAAATTATAAGAGTATACCACCAATTACCTGCTTGGTCAGTGTCTGCGTGAGAATTGGGACAAGATACTGGAGTGCACCCTTAGCATAGAATTTGCTAGTGTGCTCTGGAGGTCTTCCTTGTTCTGCTGCCTAGAAAAAAACACACACATCATCTCAATCAAATTCATATTTAAATGTCCTTGAAATCTGTCATTTAATTACTAGATACTTGAAGAAGATTCACCTGAAGAATGATTTCAAAGTTGCTCAGTTTTAATTTTATGTAAAAAGTGACAACTACAATATTACTACATCTAAGTGGCTTTAATTGGTGCGCACTATGTATACAACATGGAGAAACGTTGAAAATAAATGAACGACTCTGCTCAACCATAAGTGTTATTGTTATGGCTTTTGATCAAGAAATTCTATTTATTTACAGCTCTCTAACCTGTGAGGTTTGAGTAGTCAACTACTACAAGATTGTTCCAATCATAAAATGATTGCTGCTAAGATTAGCAATCACACTTATATACCACCCCATAGCGCTTAGTGCACTCTCTGGACAGTTCACAAGTTAATTAGCATTTTGCCCCCAACATGCTTGGGAACTCATTTTACCAGACCTCGAAAAGATGGAAGGCTGAGTCAACCTTCATCCCTGTCAGGATCGAACTCACAATGTTCTGGCTGCAGTACAGCAGTTTAACCACTGCACCACCAGGGCTCTTGAAGTAGAAAGTGTTTGTCATAATCAGACAGTATTTACATAAGCATTCTGCAAGGATACACTAGATGTAAAGGGCCGGGGAAAAACTGGAAAAAAAAATCCAGGGGGAAAACGGTTCCCCCACCCCAATTTTTTTCTGAAGCCTTTTTTGTTTTTTTCCGAAAAATTGAAAAAAAATGGAAAAATAAAAAAATATATTATGGATTGTTTTATTTTAACATGATGAATAAAATATTTTAAGATAAGGCCAGGTTCAAATATTTTATCAATCATTTCTAAATCATTTCTATGGTATCAGATTATTTTCAATTTTCCCGAAAATTTCTATTTCCCCCCGGGGGGAAACGGTTTTTTCCCCGAGCTTCAAAATTTCCAGAAATTTATATAGCTAGGATACACACCTGCATAACAATCAAACTAAAATATATATTTCAGGGTGTGGGTGGGGTAGGAAACACTTTCAGCAATGTTTGACCTCAGCATTCATAGGAAATTTATGCATCACTTTAGTCAGTGTGGTGCATGGTGTTTCATCATAGACCCAATGCTGTTCTGTCACTCTGAACATATCCTCAACAAGTTTAGAGAACTCGCCAACGCAGAGCCATTAACTCACCTCTGATGCCTCAATAGCCAGGTCCATTTCCTCATCACAGACATTTGACCAAAACTCTATTCCTTGAAGAGCAACCTCATCAATGTCACTTTTCATGGCTTCAATTGTGATCTTTGGAAAAGCAAAAGATTTCAGACTATGTTTCTGCTGCACAATTACAATATTCTTATTAAGCAACTACATTTCCACTTTTTACTTTCAGTCCTGAATACTCACAGCAAAAAGTGCAGGACCCATGTACGTCTCCATATACTGATAGTAAAGGGACATAATCTTCACTAAGTTCTGTAAGGCAGCTACTCGCACCTAACAGAAAGAAAGCACAAGAAATATCTTTGTGAATGTTCTTTAAAAGCAAGAAAGCTCAAACATGATGTACCATGCATGAGGTATGTAGAATGTCAACCTAAGCTGCACTAGCTGATCAAGTAGTCTGTAGGTGTGTTCTCCAATTCAGAAATGGAAAATCCAAAGGTTAGATAAAGAAAACACTACAAAGCATTTTAGACTTTAAAAGTAGTATAGTGTTAGTGCAATGGAAGATCTGTGCTTTATTAACAATTAAAAACATCCACAGGTAGACCTTGACATCATTACTCAGTGGAACAAAAGGCAAAAATCCTTCAAGTTATCTTGCTTCAACTACAGTATTTTGGAATCATCAATACCCATAGCTGTCAAGTATCCCATATTGCCTGGGAAACTCCCGTAATTTAGCCCTCTTCCTGCCGTCACGTATTTTTTTAATAATGTCCCATATTTTTAAAAAAATCCGGGGTGTGTTCCAAGATGGTGATTTTGCTGTTGAGGTTTGCAAGGGCTCAAGGGAAGATCGTGAGGCATGTGTAGGCGACCATGTTGGCAAGCCCCACCCGCCTGAGCCCAGGGGCAGAGTTTGCCCTCCAGCCAGCTTGTGTGGAGCTGTGGGGAGAGGAAAAGCAAGAGGGATCTGCCAGCGGACCCAGCCAGAGCGCGAGAGCAGGGAAGAGTAACGCAAGGGTGGGGGTGGGGGAGAAAGTAACACCGTTCCTCTGCCAGGAGAGGAGGAGAAAGAAGTCTCCCCTTCCCTCCTGCCAGGGATGAAGAAGTCGCGGCCCTTCCTTTCACCCTGAGCGGGAAGGAAAAAAACCTCCCAACCAGAGACCCCTTAGGAAGGAAGGTGGGTGGGAAAACTGCGATAGGGAAAGGGTTCCCCCCTTTGTGCTCCCCCCACTGCGACTACAAATCCCAGAATCCACCGCCAGCTTCAGCACAGACCAGGCCATGCCCCTCCTCTCCGCCCAACCATTTGCTCTCTCTTTCTGTTTCTGAGGGGGGGAGGAAGAGGCGCTTCTTTGGTGGAAGGAGGGGGGGAAGAGGGTCTCCTCGAGTTTTCTCCCACCCACCCACCCCTGCTGCCATTCAGAACACCAGGGAGGAGGAGGAGGAGGAAGGGGGTGGAGAGAAAACAGCACTGGGAAGAACCAGCCCTCCCTCTCCCACCCACCCCCGGGGAGGAAGCGCCTTGGAGTACCTCACGATCCGTCAGTCAGGATTGGGGTGGTGGTGGTCTTATTTGTAGTGGGGGGAGGGGGTGCTGACAATGAGCACCTTGCGAGGGGAGGCCCTTTTTCCTGGGTTTCCTCTGTGCCGTGAGGAGAGAGGGGGGATGCCCAGAGACCCCCCACCCCACAGCAGCTGGGATGAAAGCAGTTAATGAAGCTTCTGTAATGTATTTATCATATGATTTATCTACATTAATGTTGATATAACAGCAAGCAGAAGTTGACCATCTCAAGTTCCAAGCTTGTGTAATGATAGTGTGTGTGTGTGTGTGTGTGTGTGTGTGTGTGTGTGTGTGTGTGTGTGTGTGCGCGCGTGCGTGTAATGAGCTTCCATCTCAGTCCCAACTCCTGCCAACCTAGCAGTTCGAAAGCAAGAAATTGCTAGTAGATAAATAGGAACCACTTTGGTGGGAAGGTAAACAGTGTTCCGTGCACTCCGGTGTCTAGTCATGCCTGCCACGTGACCACAGAAAACAGCACTGGCTCTTCGGCTTTGGAACAGAGATGAGCACTGAACCCTTGAGTTGGTTATGACTGGCTTTCAAGCAAGGGCAACCTTTACCTTTATCTAATAACAGCAAATCCGATTGGTATTCAAATTTTCTGTGAAGTTTGGCCCTGTGTATGCAAGTGCTTAGTAAAGTCTCCCTTGCTCAAAAGTCAGTCGTATCCGACTCTAGGGTGCAGTGCTCATCTCCATTTACAGCCAAAGAGCCAGTGCTGTCTGTGTTTGCAGACGTTTTCATGTCCATGTGGCAGGCATGACTAGAGTCCAGCAAGTCACATGGCCAGATTTGGCCCCACTCACAACATTTCCCTTATTTTCAAATCCAAAACTTGGCAGGTATGTCAATGCCCATTGTTTACTGAATAAGCATCAGCTCTTATCAGCCATATAAACTTAGTAAATATCTCTTGTGTATTAGGCATCCTGCTACAGTTTGCCCTTAACAGCCATTCTGTTCCTTGGTGAAGTTAGCACTTATCAACCCCCATCAACTTATCAATTCTCACCTCAGATCACAAGTAACTTCCCATTTTCCAAAAGCAGCTCTTTTCCTTCTCTCTTGCCCACTATTTCAATACAGTGGTACCTCATACAACGATTTTAATCTGTTCTATGGGGTTCGTTGTTGTACGAAACAATTGCTATACAATACATGCATCATATAGCAATTTTCCCTATGGGATGCATCGTACAATGATTTTTTTTGCTAAGTGGTTTTTCGGATTGAAAAACTGTTGTACGGTTTTTTCCATAGGGAAAATTGTTAGGTGGGACGCCATTCCCCCCCCCCCCCCCCCAAAAAAAAAACCTAACTGTTATGCGATTTTGTTGCTATACGGGGCGATTGTTGTATGAGGTTCCACAGTACTTCCATTCTCAACTTGCTAAACTGACCTTCCTCCTTCCCAGTAGTTCATACGTTAGGCCACTGACGCCTATAGCCTTCTATGCCACAACTGCACAAGCTCTTCTTCTTCTGCCGTATCTGAATCCGAATATGGTTTACTCCAGGGTTTACATAAAATGTGCTGACGGCTGCCGTAAATGTGGAAGTGGGCACATTTACGGCTTTCGTAAATGGGCCCACTTCCACGGGGCGTGGTCAGGCCCGCTCAGCTGCCCAGGGTGTGGTTAGGCCCACAGCGTAAAAAGGTTGGAAACTCCTGGTCTACTCTATTGCCATAGCAGGATAACCTGGCCAGCTCATACTCTGCAAAAGCAATTAACTGTTAACAAATTATGTTTTGATAATAAGTAGCAAGCATCACTCCAAGTGCAATGCTTCATGCTTGTTTATGACAGGAAACAAGCTACACAGTGCAGCTTTAGCCTGTGCCACATGTGTAGCCTAGGCTTTACATCTGACTCCTCTCTATTCTTACTTCTCAAGTCTCAATATTCTACCAACATAACTGTTCCTCTATGAACTACACTGTAATCCCCCACCCCACCCCAATTTCCCCCTCCTAGGCTAAACCTATGGATCCTGCTCTCATCTACTTACTTCTCTCTGTATTACAACTTCCTTTGGCTCAGACACCTTAATCAGCCTTCCTATTGCTGTTCAAAATTCCTGTACCAAAATCATTCTGAACGCTCATTCGTTCATTTATGCTGACTTCCCAGATCTTCTGAATAGAGCATTATTTTCCTCTTCCTTAACTTCACAGCTCTTCAGTTTTGTCCTTTTGTTACAACTTTTTGTATTTCAGTCCGTGATACCACCTCACTCTCACATTCAGGAAACACCGTTCTTAATGATACCTGGCCTTTATTGCTAAAGGTACCACACCTTGGAAGGCCTCCTTGAATAAAAAAAAACACGTTTTAAATTGTTTTTAAAAAGATAGCCAGTGATGGGGCCTGGTGCAGCTCCACCAGCAGCATACTCCACAGTATTGGTGCCACCACCGAGAAGGCTCTATTTCTTGTTGTAGACTTTCTAGCCATCTTCGGGGTCGGCACCTGGAGCTGTGCTGACTGTGATGAACGGGTGATGTGGGGAGTTGTTCTGAGGGAGGGACACACCAACAGATAACAAGGCCCCAAACCATATAGGGCCTTATATAACATTATATAAAACTCCACAAAATCACTCCGTTCGCTATTAAAGCACACTAAAAACTCATCTTCTCAGTTTTCCGCCTTTGGATATTCCCGTGGTTCCCAACATGGGGCACACGACCCACTGGAGGGGGGGAAAGGCAATTTGAAGCTTGACTAGGCCAAGCTAATTGTCTTTTAGACTTCCTCCACGTAAATAGGAGTTTGTTTTTTGAATAGTAAGAATCATGGGGGGTGGATCAGGATAAACAGGATTTTAGAGATGCTTAAGTGGGGCATGGCCAAAAAAAGGCTGGGAACCACTGGGCTATTCCTTTAGACTACATCCACAACTGAAACCAATCATAAAGAAAAACAACTAAATGTCCTCATGCACATACTTTTGTCTCCCTTATCCTGTTGTACAACTCACTACAAATGCTGGACTTTTAGCAACTCTAAGGCAAGTACAGTGGAACCTCATACAACATTCGCCCCGTATAGCAACGAAATCATATAACAATTAGGTTTTTTGGGGGGAAATAGCATAACGCATAACAATTTTCCCTATGGAAAAAATCGTACAATTTTTCAATGGGAAAAACCACTTAGCAAAAAATCATCGCTGTACGATGCATCTCATAGGGAAAATCGCTATACGATGCATGCATCATATAAAAATTGTTTCATACAACAACGAGCCCCGTGGAACGGATTAAAATCATTGTATGAGGTACCACTGCATATATTTTGTTCTGATCTGCTGGTGATCCTGCAAAAACTACCGTTTTCCTCATTTTTATTATTTTTTAAGCACAAATCTGAAACAATATACATATTAAGAACAGCATCAGCTACAATTTCTTGTAGACAAGTGTAAGCTTACCCTTGTATCTGGACACTGTGTTGCTTCACAGACTACTTGCATAATAAAGTGCCTTTCAGACTGGAAGTTTGGGGAGGAAGAAGAGAAAAAGAAAGAAAAATTCATTATTAGCAGTAGAAACTTGGAATCCTGCTAATGGTTAAGCTTGTTTTCAAAATAGAGATACTGTAATCCACAGACCCATCATGGCAATATCACTTTTTACTTGTAGCAGTGGTCGACAGTATACAGTGACAGATTTTTCTTGGGAAGGAAAGACAATGGTCTGATTGATTGATTGACTTTTTGTTATCTATTTTCCATTGATATTTTAGTGCTCAAGTGTGTTTTATTGTATATATTGTACTGTGTTGCTTTTGTAGATTGACTTTCTATATTGTATATTGTATTATTGTGTATTTATTTTGTGATTGTTGTGATCCGCCCTGAGTCGGTGTATGCTGAGTGGGCGGCATACAAATCCAATCAATCAATCAATCAATCAATCAATCTGTATTCTACAAAGCTCTAATTAAAACATCTAAGCCGGGTAGTTGTGATAGTCTAGTGCAGCAAAACTATGGTTAGTCTTCTGCTGCTGGATGGCTCTCCTAATAGGCATCCCTGCTGAACCAGCAGGCTCTTCACTATGTATCCATGCTCACACTGGTTGCAAGGCTGGTCATGCAATGGAGAACGTGATGGCATTTGGGGGTGGGGCATGCTTATGTGACTTCTTTTTTGTTTGTGCCAAAGGGTGGTACCCCAGACATCTTGTAACACGTTAAAGCCAAACATACTCTATTTGCCAGTTTACAGCCTGATCCCTGTGCACACATGGACACTGGGCAGGGTGGGGCAATGATGTCATTACATTAGCATAGGAGAAACAGCCCCATTTCCGCACTCCCGGTTGGAGTAAGCTGAGTGACATTTTGACTCCAGGAGCCAAGGAGGCTGGGATCTCGTGGGTGGGTGTGAGGGTGGCTTGAAAATAGCCCTTTCCTGCCGAAGCCGGGCAATAGCAAGGGCAGGATCCCAGCCTCCCTTGTTTCTGGAGTTAAGATATCACTCCGCTTACTCCAGCCAGGAGTGCAGAAATGGGGCTGTTTCTCCTATGCCAATGTAACAACATCATTGTTGAGGGACAGTGGGGCAAGGGAAGTGGGCCTTTCAGTTACAGTTGTTTTAGATATAAATATCTATAAAATTAGTACAATAAATAATTTCTGAAATTCATGAAAAGATGTAGAAAATTATTTTTCCTTAAAAATGTGAATTAAAAATGGGGTGAGTCTTATAAACTGGCAAATACCGTATTTATCTCACAAGAGGGATGATGGACTGCAACCATATGACAAATTAGACTACAGTCTACTAAAGCTTATTTCAAATAAAATTTGTTTTTAAGATGCCAAATTGCTCATTTTTTCTTTTCAAGACCAATTACCAATCTCTCATTTACATAAAAATGTACAATGATAAATATTGACGGGGTTTTGCATGAACACAACCCCTTGAAAGTGCTGAACGGAGCAGGTAACTTCATAAAGTACCTATGTCAGTGTACTCTATGCGCCTCAACATGCATTACAGAAGAATTGATAATACAGTACCTGCCCTTAATGTTGCCCATTACTGTATTGGATAAAAATTTTCTAATATAAACTGTACTGTGGTGTTTCTGACACAAACAAAATTGACAGCTAACAATCAATCCTAATCCTGCATAATGCCTAACAAATCTGAACATTACATGAATAAGGAGGAATAAGAAAACTCATGAAAACTTGATGTTTATACATAGCAGAAGGATATGTTAATCCAAAGAGACAAACAATACTCAAGACATTTACTGAACACATAAGACACTCTGGTTTATTTTCATAACTGCTTTTGGCTCTTTTAGAAAAATTATCTACTTAAAAATATAACTTCTAGCAGGCACAAATTAGTGGCTAACTTCAGCAGCTTTTAACTATAAAAATCAACTATTGTCTCCCAAGTATTTTTAGTATTTTAATTAAGTTTTTTTAAAATGTTTGAACACTTTGAAAAAAATGACAGAAGAGATTACTTCTGTATATTTATATGCAGAACACTGGGGTCTTGCAAAACTACAAAGAACTTGAATCCCAGCAAGACTGAGTGGCTACGGATAAGGGGCCCCGCGCTATCCCGGGAGCTACCATCTTTGGTACTAGATGAGGCTTGACGACCATTCGGAGGCTGCAGCTGGTACAGAATGCGGCTGCCCGGGTTGTGATGGGGTGTGGACGCTATGCCGGCACCTCGACACTACTTCGGGAGCTACACTGGCTACCAGTTTGCCTCCGGGTGCAATTCAAGGTGCTGGTTTTGTCCTTTAAAGCCCTACATGGTAGTGGGCCAGGATACCTAAGAAGACCGCATTGCCCCAAGAGTGTCTGTCCATCCAACCAGAGCGGACCGGAGGGGCTCTCTAGCTATACCATCAGCTAGAGGGGCCCATCTCTCTAGCACTCGTAGGAGGGGCTTCTCAGTGTCCGCACCAGCCCTCTGGAACCTCCTGCCAAAAGAGCTAAGATTACAGACAGAATTGCTGCCCTTTAGAAAAGGCTTGAAAACCTGGCTGGCAGGGCAGGTGTGGGGCCCTAATGGAAACACGGCCCCCACCTGTTGGCTCACACCAAGTTAGAAATCAGGAGCCCTTCTCTTTCCCTTTTATGTATAGCATGGGGTAGGTGGGTGGGATAATTGGAGGTTTTTATATGTTTTAGAACTGATGTAAGCCGCCCTGAGTCGGGTTCGCCTGAGTGGGTGGCATAGAATTTTTAATGTTAAATTAAATTAATGCAGGTTTTTTTCTTCATTTTTCTGAAAATCTCTGCACATTCAGTATTATGAGTTTGCTATGAGTTACTGAAGAGCACCTTTTAATGCCTTGGTTTGAAAAAGACAACAAAGCAATATAAAACTCTAACATCAGCATTTCAAAGGCACATTAAAATCTGGATTATGTACCTGTGGTAGCTTTTATTTTCAAGGCACTGCAAAGGCTTTGGGCAAGACAGTCTGTTGCTCATAAGATTTTTTGTCTAGACCAGTAATGGTGAACCTTTTAGAAAACAAGTGTCCAAACTCGCCTTCATTACAGACTTAACAGGCTGCCATCTGCGCCGCACCCTCACGCTGCATGTGATCTGCCTACCTTACCTCAGACAGGGGAGGGAGGAAGCACTCCCACTGGGCTGCTGGGCAGGGCAAACTCTGTGCTGGGGAAGGAAGCACTCCCATTGGGCTGCTGGGCAGATGTGCATGCCCACAGAGGGCTCTGAGAGCACCCTCTGGCACATGTGCCATAGGTTCACCACCACTGGTCTAGATTGTCTCAGAATGAACTGTTAGTGTTTAAATGTTTTAAGTATGCTGCCAATGCTAGAACAGTAACAAGCTCAATAGCACTTACACAGATATACAATAACAAGGAAAATGCAAAACAAGCCTCAGAGTAAACTGCTTAGGAACCACATTGTAGGCTATGTATATCCAAGAAATTGTCTCATTCCCTATGTACTGACACAATCTTTCGTGGGAAGGGAAGATCTATTAAAGTGGTCCATTCTCAGTTAGTGGATTTGATCGATTTCAGAATTTATTTGTGAATTTTATGAATGCCCTGGAAGGGTTTGTCTGATCTGTTAGTGTTCCTGTCAATACTATGGTCACCAGATTGTATACACAGGTGACCTGGGTGATTGGAATGGTCACTCTTCAATGCCTTCTCCACCTCAGACCCCTACCTCTGTGCTTCACTGAAGAATTTCAGGCAATAAAGCAGTTAAGAAGGCTAGAGCACAAACAGAGGAAAGCTCCCTTGGATAATTTACAGGCTGTAAGAAATATGTCCAACAGGTATGTCAGTGGGTTGAAATCTACTAGACAGGCATACAATATCAGTTGAATCACCTAGCTAAACTATACCATGTAGTTCACAACCTCACTGGTGCCAGATACTTGCATTCACCCCCGCAACTTGATACAGTACCTCCATCTGTAAAAAGTTGCCACCCCATTTAAGAACCCGGATCTGGATTTATTTGAATACTTAATCGGCTTGACGTGTTCAATGCGCTGTCTTGCCTGTTTGTTGGATTGGTTTCAACTTGTGACATCAGAGGACGCGGACAAGGCGCTTACACACTGTAGAACCCTCACCTCCCTGCTCAATCCTTGCCCCCCTTGGCTGATAAAATATGCTTGTGAAGTAAATAGGCACTGATCTTTGGAGATCATTAACTGGTTTCTTTGGGAGGGTTATACACCTCCCTGTTTAAAGGAGACAATAATTCAGTACATTTTTTTTAAAAAAAAGTCAAATATAGCAATTGGAAAATTTAACAACTATAGGCTGGTTGCTAATATTCAATATATGAGCTAGTTAATTGAGCAGGTGATGGTGGATTAGCTGCAGGTGTTCTCAGATGAAACAGACTTCCTGGGTTTATTCCAATTGGGATTCAGGGCACGCTATGGCAAGGAGACAACACTGGTTGTGCTGCACGATGACCTGCTAAGGGAATCCGACAGAGGTAATATGTCCCTGTCGGTGCTCAGCGGCCTTTGACGTCATTAACCACAGTATCTTCCTGGATTGGCTGTCAAGGTTGGGTATTGAACATTTAGAATTATAAACTGGCTGGGATCCTTCTTTGACAAATGCATCCAGATGGTACAACTTGGGAAGCTGGTTTCAGATCAATAGGTACTACTGTATGGGTCCCACAGGATACAGCAATCTCTCCAATGTTTTTCAAACATCTATGTGAAGCTGTTGGGAGAGGCCATCCAGATATTTGGAGCGTCATCGGTATATTGAGAACACATAGGTTTTTGTTTCTTCCTCTGCAGTGGACACAGTCAAGGAAGCTTTTTGCGACAAGTTCAAGGTTTTAATGCTAACATTTAAAGCCCTGAACAATTTGGGACCTCACTACCATTCAAAGTGCCTCTCTCAAAGAATTCCAACCCATCCTACCTGGTCCTTGCAGACCCTGACGTTGTGGACTGCCACCCCAAGAAAGGTGAAAAGAGTTTCGATGAGAAAATATGCCTCAGTGGTGGCTTCATTGTTGTGGAATGATTTACATCCAAAAATCAACAGACCCCTTCCCTACAAGCTTTCAATAACATAAAAACAGAGCTTTTCAAGGAGGCCTTTAAAAATATCCCCCCCCCCCGCTGTCTAAAATGAGTTTAAGTTGGGGTTTTTTAACACTATTGTCTGTTTGATGGTAGGTTTATTACTAATGTTGTAGGCTGCAAGTTGGTTGAATTATTGAGTATCCAGTTTAGTTTAGATATAGGATTATCTTCTGTATGCCACGACTCAGGCAAAATAAAAATGTTACAAATAAATCAATCTCCAAAAAAAGGTTAATATGAGGGGTTGCCCTGTATATTAGTTTCCAAATACTGCTGTCAGAGCTGCCCAAGCCCTTCAATAGCCAGAAGTCCGTAACAATTTATGTATTCCATTTTAGCAGATTTAATTGTCATTCTTAACGGATACAAAATGGTTTCCTTCTAACAGGATGCTCCTCGGAGACAAAATCCCAGTCTCAGCAGAAATGGGCATGCATCAGAACTCAGAGTGGTGCATGGTTTCTCATCACAGACCATGTATCTATTTCGTATCTTTGTTTGCTTTGCTTTTAGGTTACTTCCTCCTCCTTGCCCACTTCCCACTCACCTCTTTGTCAAAGTTTGCTTTGGTGAATTCCAAAGAGTTCAAGAGTGCATTAGTAGCTGCTAGCTTCACATTATTACTTGGCTCTTCTTTCCTCATGCCCTGGATAATTGCTGTCAAGATCTCATTAGACTTGTCCTGAAGCTGTTCTGGATCCTGAAACATGAATGACAGCAAAATGCATTAGGTGAGCATCACTTTTGCTTCCAACCAACACCCAGCTGGGTGTTTCCTATTTTAGCACTTAATTGTCATTCTTAACTGATACAAAAAGCAAAGCAATCACACTTATATACAGCTCCATAGTGCTTAGTGCACTCTTTAGGCAGTTCACATATTAATTAGCATTTTGACCCCAACATGTTGTATACTCATTTTACCGACCTCAGAAAGATAGAAGGCTGAGACAACCTTGAGCCATGGCCAGGATCAAATTCACAACCTTTTGGTTGCAAGATAGCAACCTAACCACTGTGCCACCAGGGCTCCTGACAAAAGGGTTTGCTTCTAACAGGATGTTCTTAGGAGACAAAAATCCCAGTCTCAGCAGAAATGGACATGCATCAGAACTCAGAGTGGTGCATGGTTTCTCATCATAGACCATGTATTTATTTCATATCTTTGTGCAGAAATAAAAGTGCTACAGCTGGCACTGTAGAGTCAATAATCAGTACTTACAATATCTTGACAGATGTAGCCAATGGCCTCCAAAGTTGATTCTTTCATATGTTCTGTGCTGTGTTGATTTGTAACATTGGCTACCAGCTGTGGAATAAGTTCAGGCCACTGGTTCATGGGAATCTCTGCACAGGCAATTCCAGCAACACACTGTGATGCTGAGCTGGGCCTGTAAGTTTCTGTACCCAAGGTCTGCAAAACCTGTAAGAAGAAAAAGTATAGGCTCAGCATATCAAAAGGTAAGATTATTGCATGTACATTAGGCACCAAACCTATAAAGTGCAGCCTTCAAATTATAGCTCAAGTTCTCAAAAAAAAAACCATAAAAGGCCATGAAAATCAACAAAAGAATCTCAACCTCCATATTCTTGAATTGGGACTATGCATAAAAAATAAATAAATAAAAGTGCAAGGCTATATACATGTCATTCTTAACGGATGTCATTCTTAACTCATGGCAAGCAAGAGAGAACAAACTGTTTAATCAAACAAACAAGATGTAAAAGCAAATTAAATGGTGAGGTTTTACATACATAATTCTTGACTTCTCGGCGAGCATTGGCATCGATTGCAAGCCATCTCTGCTGGTGCTGGGCCTTCACGTCAGGGTCTTTAGCTGTTAACGAGTTCTTGATCTGCAAACCAGCTGCTACTCTGGCAACCTGGCTGTTTCCTGGATTTGCCAGCACTCTGGACAGTTCCACAAGGAAAGTGGGCTGGCAAAAAAGTGAAGATATTTCAAGAAATTAAAAATACCTGTACAGTAGTCACTTTTTTTCCTGTGGAAAAGGATTGTGAAGGAATTCCAAGATTTAAATGGGTTGAACTGAAATTATTCTTAACAGAAGAGTAATAAACCATTCTATAATTACTGTATAATTTCATTCCTCCAACCTGAGTGTTTTCACATTTCCATATCTAAGATGTATTCCTTCCTGCTCGTTATTCAAATGGCATTTCAACAAATAAAACATACTGATTTCCTCAGTCTTTAGGTGACCCTGTGTTGAATTTGGAACCCTTCATCTCCAGGATTCTACTTTACTGTACAATACTAAAATTGAGTTTTCTTTATTTCATCAATCAAGTCCAAAAATCTGGACCCATGCTTCAGATAGCCCAACAGTTGGATAGAAAATAAAAAAGATATGGTTAAGTGCACCTCTGGTTCTCTAGAAGTTGTTGGACTATTGAGTCTTACTGTCCCATTTCACTGGCCGTAAAAGTTAGGACTAATATAAGCTTATGTTCACAGCACACAGAAGGGCAAAGATCCCACTACCTCTTCTCTTGGGCCAACACTATAACATTTTTTTCTAAATCCGTTTAGACAGTTACATTTTCTATCCCTTTTCACAGTGCTCCTAAAACAGGTTGCTTTATCCTACTACACTGCAGGACCAGTCCCAATTCCAGTCTTATCTGCATGTCTCTACACCAGTTTCTTTCATATACATTGTATTCTATTGTGACCATATTTATTTTAAGTTGTTTGAAAAGCATTCCATACATCCTGAAACTCTAACAGAACTATTGAATTTATCTAAGAGAGAAGCTATTAAGAATCCTCTAAAATTACTACTCTAGACTTGTTTCAAGTTAATATAATCAACATATCTAACAGCCCAAAAAAGGTAGAATAAATCCATCAGAATTACGAACAGCAGTTTGGCCTGGGACCTTTACAGCATACAAACTATGTCAATGAGACCAAGATTCCTTTCAGTTCTGTCTTCTTGGATTACAAGATTTCTGACAGAACTGTGTTGAATATAGTTTAATGCTATAACTTATTAAAGCTTGAGCTCAAATGTTTGCAAGCCACTTGCAATAGTTTTTTTAAAATTTATTTGTCAAAAGATGTGAGGCCAGCCCTGTGCGTTCCAATATGGTCACATGATAATGATAATAATAATACTTTCATGTCAGAAATTATCATAGGTTGAAAGGATTTTTGCAGAAGAACCTCTGCTCAGGGAACGCCCAAATGAGGCTCCTTTCATGTCAAGAGCTGGGACAGAGACAGGCGCTCAATCCGTCATGCAGTACCCAGGTCTCAAACTGCCAACTTGCCGGCCTTCCAGCTAACAAGGTGAGCTTCTTAACCACTGAGCCACTGAGACCCATCACCTAACAAACTATATGATCATCAAAGGGTCTTCAGGGTCGAAGTGTGGAGAAACCTCACCATTTTTAGTTTAGACAGCTCTGTAAAAATCTGTCAAGAGATAGGAGAAAATTTACAAAGGGCAATTTCCTCAGAAGTACATTTTTACTTTCAGTTAGTGGGGACTAGTGACAGACTGATCATGGAATAATTTTTCAACACTGATGGTAGCTGAAGAGAAAGTATGGGGAAAAGATAAAAACAGAGTATTTTGTAAATCTTGTCTGCTTAGTCTGGATGTGCAAAGGGTAAACAGAATAGTCAAACCGTCTTGATAGCATGGATTCTTACTTAAGGTAAATCTGTATGCCACTATAAGAGGCAAAACAAGTTGACACTGGAATCTAGGAACAACAAACTAGTAGTCAGTGCTCAAGGGTTAGGATTACTTAGTGAGTTTTTAAATGGTGATTCAGATTCCTCTAGTGTACAACAGTTTCTTGAAGTTCCTTTGCACAAAAAGCAGATTCTTGCATGGCACAGAGAAACATATCAAAAAATCCCCTTCTACATAAAACAGTGTAACTTCACATCCTTTGGCTTAGTCACAGAAGAAGTTACTTCACACTACATCTCTCCAAAAAGACATTGTTTTACATACTGGCAATTGGTCTTTCCCTTCAGATAAAACAGTGTAGCCCTTTGGCCTGACAATATGATTTGTATGCCACTGAGGCAATTCCATAGAAGCAGAGGGTCAACAGCAGAGTTGGAGAATATTTGAAAATATAATTAGGAAGAGAAATAACTGAAGAGGAATGAAGTGATTTATATAAAGGAGTAATGTCTATAAGATTTAAAAATAGTTATAAAACCATGTGTAGATGGTACTTAAATGAATTGTTATGATTCTAAATGTTCAGCAATATGTAGGAAGTGTAACGAAGAGGTTGGCACTTACTATATTTCTATTTATAATGGGAATGCGAAGAGTTCCAGAAATTACAGAATATGCTTAAGAAAACAAATGAAATTTGATCTATGAAACTTGATTGCAGCATTATCCAGCTTTGGCGATGTCCAATTGGTATGGGAGAAGAAACAGTATTTACTTGCAATTTTGGTAATTGCAGTGAGATTAGCAAAAAAGTTTGAAAGTGAGATTTGTGTTCCAATGTATTGAGTAGTAAAAAATGGATTTTATCTATAAAGAATGGACACAGGTGATTAAGGTAAAAAAAGGACTGTTGAAAGTGAAGTAATTGAAATATATATGGGGAGATTTTATTGAAGTTGTCCTACTGAAAGGGAAAGGCCAGATGCCAGTACGTAAAACAATGTCTTTTTGGAGAGATGTGGTGTGCAGTAACTTCTTCTGTGTCTAAGCCAAAGGATATGAAATAAATCAAAATTAGAAAATAAGTTGGGGTCACATAGACAGTGTAATAATGTTATTATGTGTTTTTTATGTACTAATTTGTTTATATTAATAAATTTTAAAAAGCTTTAAAAAGTAAATTCCCACTTATGGTGAATATATCCAGTGGGATCTTAGGTAAACCATACACAGAAGTGGTTTACCATTCCCTTCTTGTGGGGTTGCCCTAGGATGGTAGAACTTGCTCAAGATTACACTTGCTTTTCCTTTTCCCAGAAGACAGTGGGTAAACAAACTTCCAAACTTAGGGTAGAATAGCACATTACACTGAGGAAACAAACGTTGTCTGAAACCAACTTTAGGCAATGTAACAGACTAGCAGTAGTTATCAGGAGGGGGAAATTATCCTTGTTAATTCCTTTCTGAAATTCATCATTCATACAAATGTATTATTTAAGTGAAATACTGCATAGGTTAATATATACAATTGGTAAGACTTTTGTGGAGAAAGAACCTGGGAACCCAGAATTCAGCTCAAAATGGCCAAGTCCTGTTGCACAGCTGGGCAAAAGACTAACGTTTTAAAACGAATTGCTGTGGTTAAGACACTGAACTTGACTGGAAGGTCCGCAGATCAGCAGTTTGAGACTGAGTGCTGCACAACAGAATGTGCTCCCATCTCTGTCACAGCTCCTGTTAATCTAGCAGTTCAAAAGCAAGAAACTACAAGTAGATAAATATGTACCACTTCAGTGGGAAGGTAAACAGCGTTCCATGTGCTTCAGTGTCTAGTCATGCCTGCCATATGACCATGGAAACATTGGCTATAAACGGAGATGAGCACCAAACCCTAGTAGGATACAACCGGCTTCTGAGCAAGGGTGACCTTTACCTTTAATAAATCTCCACAGACATTATTTGTTGCACACTGGGTCTTATGTTGATTTAACTTATGGCTATTCACTTCCAAATGTTATGCCCTTGTGTAACTGTTCAAGATTCAAGCCAAAGTGTTCCACCCACATCTACAATTTTAACTGCACAGAATTCACAAGGAGTCCCTGATAACGATATTTTTGATAGAAATAAATAATGGCCAACATCCTGGTGAGAAATACCTTAATATTAGGGAGTTTATGCAAATATTAGCTTATTTTCTTACCATTTACTGCATGCCAAGGCACATAATCAGCTTGCACAATAAAGCACAAAACTGGGGTGTCTAAAGATATGACAGTTGGCACAATTTCATGCACTAGTTATGTGATTTTCAGAGTGTGGTGCAGAAACTCAACAGGACTGTGGTCAAGTGAATGCAATCTATAGGCAAGGCTGATTTTGAATCTATCTGGGACATCTAAACATTTGCACCTTGCACATATGAATTGAAAATATTTTCCCATCTTCTTGCAGGATTCACAAGGAGTATTGTATAATAGAAGCACTACTGGACTCAGAACTAGGATATCTGATCACCTAGGAAGCTAAACGTTTGACCATGATCCATCACTTCCCAACCTGACTTATAGCTGTCCACAAACATACAATATTTTGGAAAGGCAAGGGGATAATTTGGCAATCAGTCTTTCAGCACTAGGGTTTGTTTGTTTTTTGCATCTTTTCATATAATAATAATGCAGGTTAGATGGAAAGAGCTGAAAGTATTATTCACTCCAGAAACAATATTTGATGTTTGCAAGCGATCTGGAAGCAAACAGCTTCACAATGAAATATTCACCTAGCTTTATCTCAATGAGTTTTAACCCTAAAATCATGATCTATCCATCCACAAAAGAATATGTGAAAGCATAAGAACATATAGGGGGTCCTTTCCATTTCACTTTCAAAAGAAGCAAGTCACATAATATAAGCAGAAAAACAACTAGTGGGGCTGGGACTGCTTGTCTGGCAACACACATGAACAGAAGCAAAGCAACAGCATTTACTCTTTGGGATTTTTATTTCCCTTTCACTTAATCTGCAAAAACGGAGTCCATAAAAACCTTTTAAGTAGCATAACCGTGTGAGCAGCTCCATTTATTTTCATGGCAAATCAACCCATACAATATAGCCTTCAAAAGTAAACACCAATGGAAAGAAAGGGGGGAAGAATATTCGAGGCACCATCTGCAAGTCTGGATTTCCTTCATTGGTAAGGGTTGGACTGGATGGCAAGTCCCTTCCCCATAGAAGTAAGGGGTATATTCTTGAAGATTGAGCAATCAGCCACTTAATGAAAGACATGTCAAGATTCTCCCAGGTGATTAATTTCCCACATAGTGATTCATTCATCCTTAGCAATAGTATTTGACCGGAACATGCTGCTAAAGCACCGAAGGTATATATATGTTCCTTCGAAAACTTGTATATTGACTATGCATATTTACTATCTAGACCAGTGATGGGCAGTCTTGGCCCTCCAGCTGTTCTTTAACTTCAATTCCCAGAAGCCCAAATCAGCACTCCTGCTGATCAGGGCCTCTGGGAATTGAAGTTCAAGAACAGGTGGAGGGCCAAGACTGCCCATCACACGAATGTGGAAGATCTGGGTTTAAACAAGGAGGAAAAAGAATTACTGGAAATTGTACTGACAACGGGTAGACAATGTATAGCCAGAAATTGGAAAAACGATGTAGATATTCAGGTTGGAGAATGGTATAAAGAAATGTGGAGTTTAGCATTGAACGATAAATTGACATGGGAGATTAAAGTCAAAAGAGATAATTTAAAGGAGAATAGATTTTGGAATATATGGAAACCGTTCGTGGATCACTCGATTATGGCAGGTGATAGTTCAGGACCAGTACCATCTCAAAGAAGTTTCTGGAGCTGAGTAGAAAATAAACTCTCCGGGCATTGTATATATTCACAGGGTGTTTTTTATTGGTTAAAAAGATTAGTGGTAGTACAGAAAGTTTATTTCTATTATTTTGGACTTTGAAATAATGGTTCTTAATATTTGGTGGTTAAAAAGTAGTTAATGAATATAGATATTGTTATGTGCTAGCATATAGTAATGGTTGTTAGTATGATATTATGGACTTGTTAGTGTAATGTATTGTTAATGTACTGTTAATGTTTTCTTTTCTTTTTCTGTATGTCTATTAAAAACTTAATAAAAAAAAAAAAAGACTGCCCATCACTGATCTAGACAATCAGCTGCCATAAAGATTGGATGACTTCAATGAACAAGTAAATTTATCAAATTTGCCTTTCTACTGTTTTTAAGAGCTAGTTATTCCACACAGAAACAAAACTAAGTTTATAGAAAACATCTGTTACTTCTTTATATATATTGTGAAATAAAATGTGAAGTAAATTATGTTTCTATATTTTATCTAATGTACAAGTTTCTAACTGTCCTACAACAGATCCATTACTTCAATTGGATTGCTACATCTTTACTCCATTCCTACTGAACTTTCTCTTTCGAGAAGCAGGGATGAATGGTTATTTCGCAAAGTATTAGGATGAAATTTGAGAAGAACCCATGGCAAATTTCCCCCCAAAAATGGCTCAGTCGAGAAATAAAACATGCAAAAATAAAGCAGAGAGAGAGAGAGAGAATCCTTGGGACAAGGCTTGAATAAGCCAATCTAAAACCCTGAGGAGTTGGGAAATAGCGAGGATTTGACCTTTTGCGAGAAAGAAAAGTGGAGATAATGGGGAAGGTACAGCCATTGGCAAGCCTTAAGGCAGAAACGGAAAGCAGGCAGGCAGGAACGAAACCTTAAGAAGTCCCGCCTGCCAGTTTTTAGGCCCAAGGCCTCTATCAAGCAGCCACATCCCCCCCACCCAGCTGCATCTAACTATTCATGCCGGCTTCCCCCACATGGCCGGCTCAGGCCCCACAGGTCCACCTCCCCCATTTCCCCTCCATGCATGCAGCGCGGCAGAGCCAAGCTCCCCTCCCCTTCCTTTTCCCTCCCGCGGGCCCGGGTTCGCCTTGGCGATTGGGTGGCGCGACTCCCGGGAGCTTTGCCATTGGCTGCCTCCTTCATTCTCTCCCCCCCGCCCCCCTCCCAAAGAGAGACAAACCACCACCTTTCAGTTAGGCTGCGCCCCTCTATGGCGGTTCGGCCTGCTATGTAATGGGGTGTGTTTATTTTAAACTCACAGGGAAGGGATCCCGCTCGCTTGGGCCAACCCCACCCTAGGCCGGCACCAGCCCGGCTTCTCCCTTACCAGGTTTTCGATGGCTGCCTGTTCCAGGAACTTCTGAGCCGCTTCGAGCTCGGTGCAATCTGCAGCAGATTGAGGAGGAAAGAGAGAGAAGAGATACACAACGGGTGGTCAGTTATGAACCTCCAGCCTGCGTCTCAACTCAGCAATAAAGCCCTGTATCTTCTTGGGGGGTGGTTGGGGGACACAACATAACAAACCGTCCTTCCCACTACATAAAATCAAGACATTGACAACTCCCTACCCCCAGCCCGCATTTTAAGGTCCTCACGTGCCCACATTCCTACTTGTCGTGTTATTCAGATACGTAGAGGGCCTTACAGCTGCATTTTACTTGCAAACAGTTTCATCTGCAAATGGTAAAAATGCATGGGATCGGGATGGGGGGGGGGGGGGAGACTTTACTCTGTAGACTTGAAGGTAGGGAGGATGACAAATATTGTCCCTTCAGATGAAGAATTCTTTCTACCTACTCCACCCTATGCCGGTGCACTATATCTCAGTCCCCCCCCCCATGTCTCTGCAGAAAAGGCCCCCTTTTTATCTATCTATCTATATGTGTGTGTATAGAAAGAGTAAAGGTTTCCCTTGCTCGAAAGCCAGTCGTATCCGACTCTAGGGTTCAGTGCTCATCTGTTTCAAAGCCGAAGAGCCAGCGCTGTCTGCTTCTGCAGGCGTTCCCGTGGTCATGTGGCAGGCATGACTAGACACTGGAGCGCACGAACGCTGTTACCTTCCCACCAAAGTGGTCCCTATTTATCTACTTGCAATTTCTTGCTTTCGAACTGCTATGTTGGCAGGAGCTGGGACAAAGACGGGAGCTCATTCTGTCCTGCAGTACTCGGGAATCGAACTGCTGACCTTCCACCTCCCAGTCCCCAACCCCACAGCTTTACACAACTTTTGTGAATCGGTTAGTGATCCCTGACACCTACCCCCATCGATTCGGGCCTACACACAAGCCAGAAGACCACCCGGCACAAATGACGAGCAATGGGGCAGGTATGAATTCAACACCTACACATGCTTATACACCCAGATCGCCACTTTATAGCAATATCAATGACACTTATACTGTATACCGCCCCATAGCGCTTTAGTGCACTCACTCATTGGGCGATTTGCAAGTTAAATCACCATTTTTGTTTCCAACACGCTGGAAACTCGGGAAGGATGGAAATGTGAGTCAACCCTTGTGCCAACGTCAGATCGAACTCACAACGTTTTTTGGGTTCAGTACAGCAGTTTAAGCTCCCTCGATTTAACTCGCTCCCAGTTTACAAGCCATATCCTGGGGCGGCGGCGGGGACTTATCTCCCTTCCCATGCGATCGGGTTACAAGTCGTGGCCCGGGGGCCATAAGCGAAGCATGGAATAAATTTTCACCCCACCCTCGTCCCACATGGCGACTCCATCCCCCCTTCTCCTTCATCCTCATCTCTCCCCCCCCCCCAAATTCCATTTTATGCAGTTGAGACCATTTTCTCACGTCAAGAGACACGCTCTCAAACACGTGTATTTTTACATTTCTCAGATCACCCCCGCCGAAAAAGGAAAAAAAGGGACCGGTGTGTGGGTGGGCTTAACCTCACGAGGGTGCACCATAAGGCCACGGAGCTTCCCTCTCCGTCTCTCCTCACATTTGTCGTTTCTCTTTACCCAACATTGAGGCCTAAGCCTAGCCTTTCAAGCACCTCCCTATCACCCCACATTGGGGGGGGGGGGGGGGGTTTGAGTCTCGCCTCGCGTTTTCCAACCGCTCTGTTGGGGGAGGGGAGGCCTCGCTGCCCTCATTTGCCCCCCATCATCCCGCCTGCATTATTCATTCCCTCGCTTTCTCTCTCTCCTCGTAACGCCCGTTCTCATGTTCAAGGAAGGAGGAGGTTCCTTTCCTCTTTTCCCACAGAGCGCGTGTATTTCTCCTCCTCAGGCAGCAACCACCCCTTCCTCCCCCCCCCCCCCCCAGCCCCAACGGTCGGAGGGGCCTGTGGGGCGCTCTACTCACGCCACCTTTACCTGGCGAGACCGTCTTTTCCAAGATAGTAATGAGCTCCATGGCGGCAGGGGCGGCGTGAAGTCAAAACAGGGAAGGAAAGGGGGAAGAAAGGGGGAAAGGGGGGTGGGAAAAAAAGGAAAGAGAGGGCCGGAGCTGGTAATCGCCGCCGCCGCCTCTCTCTCTCTTCCCTTTCCCCACTCCGTCCTCGTCACTCGGCCGGCCAGTCGCTCTCTAGTCTCTCTTCCCTTCGCGCGCTCTTTACTTCTCCCTCAGCTGCGGGGCGGCCCCACCCCCGGCGGAAGCGACTCCGCTCCTCTGTATTACTTCCCCTCTGTTAAGACACACACACACACACGCCACTCCTTGTGGCGGCGGAAGAGAATGAAGCGGGGGGGGGAGGGGAGGGAATAAAGAGCGGAAGAAACGGGCGGGGAGGGAGGGGAGTTTAAAAAAAAGCGCGCGCGGCGAGGTGAAACGAAAGATTCTAAAGGGTGGGAGTCAAAGGTGATGCTGGGCGGGGTGGGTGGGGGGAAGGGAGGAGAATAAAAGGGCGCGCGGGCGGGCGGTTACTCTCCTCCCCACGTAGCCGGCCTGAGAAGAAGCCAATACGCGCTCTGCTCTCTTCCCCCCGCCCCTCTCTTATCCCCGGCCTAGGCGCTGCCTGACATGGACTGGCTTGCCAGGGCCCCAGCCCGCCTTCAGGCACGTAACGTCCGTTGCGTAGAGAGCGTGATCACGCAACGCGCAAGCAAGGCCTCTGCTTCACGTGAGATCGATGCCTGAACTGTGGGGGAGGCTCCGCCCTTCGGTCGTTTCCTACCGGTCGACGCCCTCCTTGCTCTTCGACTCTCAAGTCGCAACGCCGATTGGCCGTTGGGGACCTTGGAACGTTGCGGTGCTGAGGGTTCGAAAGGGGCGTGTCTTTTTTATTTTTTAAATGTACTTTTAATAAATATCAAGTGCCTAAGACGCTGACTGGGAGGCGGAAGGTCAGCAGTTCGATTCCCGAGTACTGAAGAACGGAATGAGCTCCCGTCTTTGCTCCAGCTCCTGCCAACCTAGCAGTTCGAAAGCAAGAAATTGCAAATAGATAAATAGGGACCACTTCGGTGGGAAGGGAACAGCGTTCCGTGCTCTTTGGTGTCTAGTCATGCCTGCCACATGACCACGGAAACGTCTGCAGCGGCAGACAGCGCTGGCTCTTCGGCTTTGATACAGAGATGAGCACTGCACCCTAGAGTTGGATACGACTGGCTTTCGAGCAAGGGAAACCTTTACCTAAGTGAATTTTAAAGGATTCGTTTAATACTGGACCCGCTTGCTTGATTAGGTCTTACTTACTAGAAAGCCAGTTGTGTCCAACTCTAGGGTGCGGTGCTCATCTTCGTTTACAGCCAAAGAGCCCACGCTCTCTGTCAGCAGAGTTTCCGTGGCAGGCATGACTAGACGCCGGAATGCACGGAACGCTGTTACCTTTCCCGCTGAAGTGGTACCTATTTATCTCCTTGCAATTTCTTGCTTTTGAACTGCTAGGTTGGCAGGAGCTGGAAAAGAGACGGGAGCTCATTCCGTCACGCAGCACTCAAGTCTCAAACTGCTGACCTATCAACCCTTTGTCAAGCTCAGCATTTTAACCACTAATTTGTTATATACAGTGGTACCTGATACGATTTTAATCCGTTTCATAGGGCTCGTTGTACGAAACAATCGCTATATGATGCATGCATAATATAGCGATTTCCCCTATGGGATGCATTGTACAACAATTTTTTTCACTAAGTGGTTTTTCCCATTGAAAAATTGTTGTACGATTTTTTCCATAGGAAAAATTGTTATGCAGGGCACCATTTCCCCCCAAAAACCTAATTGTTATAAGATTTTGGTGCTATACGGGGCGATTGTTGTATGAAGTTCCACTGTATTTCTTTATTGCAATCACTGATCAGACAACAGATCCCTAAAAAAGGCTTGGCTGCCTAACGTGCTGTTCCTGCTGTAACTCTCTGCACCTCTATTGGGAGTCCCTTAACATGGCATAAAAGCAAGAACAGCCACACATCCATGTTCCAAAGCAACTCATATATAGAGGCATAGTGTTTCTGATACTAGATCAGTCATAACTGGTAGCCATAGATAACCTTGGTAAAAATAAAGGTCTCCCTTGTTTGAAAGCCAGTCGTGTCCAACTCTAGGGGACATGACTAGTTTTCAGCCAAAGACCCAGCGCTGTCTGCAGATGTTTACATGGTCATTTGGCAGGCATGACTAGATGCTGAAACACACAGAAAGCCCCATTTTTAAAATTGTACCCTAAAAAGTATTAACAGATTTCTGAACATACATAAGAACAGCCTTGCTGGAACAGGCCACAGCCCATCCAGTCCAGCATTCTGTCTCACACAGTGGCTCACCATTTCCTTCAGGGTATTCCCAAGGAGATGCCTTCACCTGCTTAGGATTCCCTGGAAATGACATTGAGAAATATCCTGCCTATCTCTCCAACCCGGAGGTTGTCCTTAAGTATCCATAATTATAGCCATTGATACCCTTGTCCTCCATGAACTTGTCTAATCCTTTCTTAAAGCTGTGAAGACTGACAGCTGTCACCACTTCTTCTGGCAGGGAGTTCCATAGACCAGTGATCCTCTGGGTGAAAAAGTACTTTCTCTTATTTGTTTGAGAACTAGTACCCAAAAGTTTCATGGAGTGTCCCCTAGTTCTAGTGTTGTGCGATAGGGAAAACAGTTTTTCCTTATCTACTTTGTCCACACCGTGCATGATTTTATAAACTTCAATCAGGTCACCTTTTAGACGCCGTCGTTCAAGAGTGAAAAGGCCCAACCGTTGCAGCCTCAGATGGTAAGGAAGGTGTTCCAGTCCCCTAATCATTCTGGTTGCCCTCCTCTGTACTTTCTCCAACTCCATAATATCCTTCTGTAGGTATGGCGACCAGAAATGTACACAATATTCCAGATGGGGCCTCACCATAGATTTATAAAGAGGCAAAATGACACTTGCTGACTTATTTTCTATACCCTTCCTAATGATCCCTAACATTGAGTTTGCTTTTTTCACTGCTGAGGCACACTGGGTTGACATCTTCATTGAGCTGTCCACCAGGACACCAAGGTCCCTTTCCTGGTTTGTCACAGAGAGTTCAGACCCCATCAGTTTATAAATGTAATTGGGGTTTTTTGCCCCAACATGCATCACTCTGCACTTACTGATGTTGAAGCTCATTTGCCACTGTTTTGCCCACTCCCCCAGTGTCAAGAGATCCCTCTGGAGCTCTTCACAATCTCTCACAGTTTTCACTACCCTGTATAATTTAGTGTCGTCAGCAAATTTGGCTACCTTGCTTTTTACTCCTACCTCTAGATCATTTATGAAGAGGTTGAAAAGCAGGGGTCCCAGTACTGAACCTTGGGGGACCCCACTCTTTACTTCCCTCCACTTGGAGAAGTGTCCATTTAGTGCTACCCTCTGTTTCCTGTCCCTTAGCCAGTTGCTGATCCAGGACAAGACCTGTCCCTTTATTCCATGACTGGTAAGTTTATTGAAGAGCCTTTGGTGTGGGACCTTGTCAAAAGCCTTCTGAAAGTCCAGATAAACAATGTCAACTGGATCCCCCTTATCCACATGCTTGTTGACACTCTCAAAAAATTCCAACAGATTAGTGAGGCATGATTTGCCCTTGTAAAAGCCATGTTGGCTCTCCTTTAGCAGCGCCTTCTCTTCTATGTGCCTATTAATTCTATCTTTTAGGATGGTTTCCATCACTTTACCTGGGACACATGTCAAACTGACAGGTCGGTAATTTCCTGGATCACCCCTGGATCCTTTTTTGAAAATTGGTGTTACATTCGCTACCTTCCAGTCATCAGGCACAAAGCCTCATTTGAGGGAAATATATATTTTGGCTAGGAGATCAGCAATTTCATCTTTAAGTTCCCTGAGAACTCGTGGATGGATGCCATCTGGTCCTGGTGATTTGTTAGTGTTTAGCTTAACAAGACATGCAAGGACCTCCTCTCTGGTTATTTCTATCTTGCTTAATTCTTCGGTTTCCCTCCCTACGAAGATAGGCTCTGTTTTGGGCATGTGGTCTCTGTCTTCTTCAGTGAATACTGAAGCAAAGAATTCATTGAGTCTCTCTGCAATCTCTGTTTCCTCTTTAATAACCCCTTGCCTTCCATTGTCATCTAATGGTCCAATGGCCTTCCTAGTTGGGTTCTTACTTCTAATGTACTTAAAGAAGTCTTTGTTATTTCTCTGAGTATTTTTAGCTATACGCTCCTCAAAGTCTTGCTTTGCTTTCCTGATTGTTGCCTTGCATTTGTTCTGCCAGAATTTATGTTTCTGCCTGCTGTCCTCATTCGGACAAGCCTTCCATCTTCTAAATGAGCTTTTCTTGCTCTTGATCACTTCCCGAACAGCTCCTGTAAGGCACATCGGAGTCCTCTTGGACCTGGCAGTGCCCTTTTTCCTTTTGGGTATGCATTCCAATTGGGCCTCTGTTATTGTTTTTGTAAACAACCTCCATGCCTCTTGGAGTGTTTGGACTCTCTCAATTTTCCCTTTCAGTTTCTTTTTTACTAGTTTCCTCATCTTTGGGAAATTTCCTTTTTGAAAATTTAAGGTCTCTGTGTTAGATTTTATCAGTGACTTGCAGTCTATCATCAAGTTAAACATAATTGAGTTGTGGTCACTGTTCCCTATTGGATCAGTCACATTAACATCTTGCACCAGATCCTGAGTATTACTCAGGATCAAGTCAAGGATTCTTGTACCTCTAGTTGGTACAATGCCTACAGTACTTAGGATGTGACTTGTAAGCAGGAACACTCAGTTGGAGTGTGTTCTTATCAGCTTCCACTGGCAGATATAGAATAATTGCTTGTCTTTGACTGTAGATGCAGTGGCTTTGATGAGGTACTTTGGTGACGACCTTTTTGAAACTAACAATGAGTCTTTTCATAAAATCATCTCACTTTCCTGTGTCACTTTTGTGTCCAAATAATTATAGTAAAATGCTAATTTTGCTATACAAGTTTTTAAATTGTTATGATTTTAAATTGCATTGCAGACTGGGGAAAAGTTTGTTTAAATTGATTAAATAACTGAATCTGATAAATATAATATACTGAACTGTACATGGTATTGTGCTACTTCTTGTGTTCCACTTTATGATTACTGCTTCGGTGACACATATGTAATCACTATTGCTTGCATTGGTTATACATTCGTTGTACACTCAGCAATTTATTAGTTCTTGCTATAACTGTTTATTATGCTTTTGCTGTTTGAGATCGTTCACTTTTTTTAAAAAAATGCTTATGTGGTTACTTCTGAAATGGGTTGAGGAATTTGTAAAGAAAAGTTGGTGCATACTTCTAACTTCAGTCAAGAGGATGAGAAGATAGTTTCTACTAGCTTCTTGAGGAAGCAGACATCCAACACAATGCCTATTTATCTTTTCTAGCCTTTCCTACACTTTTGACAACATCAAGCTTTGAGGTGATGAAACTCAGTAGAAATACAGCATCAGTGTATGGAGCAAGTGAACTGAATCAATGCTCTATATCAGCACATAAGAAAATGACCACCTTTTATGATTGCACTGTGGATAAAGTGGGAGGAATATTTTTCTGCCTGTTTGTGCTAGCCTGTGTTCTTCATTCATCCAACTTAAGTGTAGTTGTTAGGAAAGAAAGCAGCTGGTTGCTGTATGCAGAACCATTCTATCAGAATCACAGTTCAACTGAGATCAAATTTTGAGTATAGGTCTCCATTCGTCTCATGGGGGATACATCCTGAGACCTTCTGTAGATACCTGAAACTGCAGATAATAGTGAACCCTATGTTTTACACACATATACACAAGAGAGGGGTTTCAAATACCTCTGTCATTCTACATGAGAGCTACCAAAATGTCTGCCTCTGTTCCTTCTAAACATTACATTGTAGACAGTGACCTTTAGGGTTTTTTAATTAAATAATTTTGCATTGCCATTTTATGAATATTGGTAAACTACTAATAGCTCCACTGTGCAAAGAGCCTACAGGAATGAAGCACAGAACTCGACCAGCTCAAGACAATGAACCTTTCTGCTCAGACTGTGGACTGCCAGTCAGCACAACTCAACTGTTATTCCAGTGCTGCCTTTGGATAACCCCAGCTTTCCAAGTCGCCAATGAAAACGAAAAGGCTATTTTAATATGTCAGATGGGTAATAACTTTAGCATATCACAACATGGCATGTTTTTAGATGTCTTCAATTATCCCATCAGCAGAATTAGTAAATGCCCTGTGGAACATAACTGCTACATTGTCTGACTTTTAGGGGTGATTTATCCACTGGAGTTGCCTACCACTGCAGCTTGTGGATTTTAGAGCATTTCAGGATGCCCTTAAAGAACTCACAGTTGATACTTCTGGTATTCCTGTTGAAGATCTGGTCACTAAGTGACATGCATACTCTTTCTTTCAGTGATCCAATAAAGGTATCGCCTTCCTCCTGCAATTTCTTAGGTCTGTGTCCTAAGCAATGAAGATATCCTTCCCTTAGCATTGACTTCACCTGCACTAAGGCTTGTCTGTCCTTCAATTTGCTCATGAATGGGAAGCAGCTACAGCCAAAAGTCATGATATAAGTTTGATTGAAAGCGACCTTACTTTCTGGTAGCAATAATGTTGAAGAAATTATACTTCTCCCACCAGCATTGTGGTTTGAAGTTCACTGTTATGCTCCACACAGGATTAAATTAAGGAATTCTTGGGAAGGTCATCATTTCTAATCTTTGACTAGGATTCCGTTGACAAAAACATTGAATGGAGCTCTATTAATGTTGCTATTTGAGGTGTCTCTATAGCAGTTTAATCTTGTGGAATTAATTAGTTATTGCAGCCTGAGGATATGGATACTTGAACTATGTACATGTTTGTCCCTGGCCCCTATTGATTTTATTAACTGTAGGAAGTTAAAGAAGTTGGGACACTAAATTCACAGGGTGATATAGTACTTAGGAATCTTTGTAAGATAATGGACTTGACGAAGGCAGTGATAGGGCTGCTTTCGAAGTAGTCTTTCTTGCTGATTTTAAAAACTACAAACAGTAACCAGCCTCTCTTTCTTTGGTAAAGTACTCCAACAAATGTTTGACATGCAACTCTCATTTTCTGATTTTGTGAATTATCGTGAATTCTACTTCACTCTGGTTTTAGACTCCATTTTGTTAGAGGCATTTCCTTGACCATCCTGATAGATGATCTCTGTAGGAATGAAGATAGGACCACCTTGATAGGAGCCCTTTTCTTTCACAAACAAGATCCCCACACTCACCCCAATGTATGATCTGTTTGGAGAAAATAGAACGAGTGCTAAACTTGTTCTTATCACACAGGAAGGAGATCCAGAATGTACTACTTAATCCCATACAATTTGTATAAAATGATGAGCAGTTTGATACTTCTTGTCTTTTTTTAATCTACTTTATGCCATTAATTCAAGCTATTTGAAGTGCTGGAATTTGGCATTGCCAATGTATGTGAGCCAATGTGATGTGGTGGGTAGCATGTTGGACTAGGACTCTGCATGCCCGAGTTCAAATCTCCATTTGGCCAAGGAAACTCACTGAACAATGGCAAATTACCCTTACATCTCACATATCTGAAACACAAATGAAGTCATTACAAATTACATGACAGCACATGATGCACAAACACATTACCAATGTCCAGGTAACTTTCCCACTTTTATATCTTATTTAGTTGAGGCAGAAGAAGTGGTGAATCATTGCTTAGAATGTTTGAAACTGAATTGACCAAATCATCTTGTGTGATTTGTGTAAGTGTAAAGGAAATGATGTCACTGTAGCAATAGATTGCTACTTGTTAGACTCTCCTGTGATTTTTCTTTGGGCATGAACCAGAAACCAAACAGGTAGTCTTTATTTATTGGAAGCCTCTGATTAAAGAATCCTCACTTCAATTCCATGTTGCATGCAATGATGAATCTGTCAGACTCTAATTAGCAGCAATCCAATATAATTTTCCCTATGTTTGTGTAAATTGCATAAGAGAATTGTGGCCAGTAGGTACTAATAAATTAAAGTTCAGATGTTGCAGTTAGCATGAAGGTTGAGGGTTGTACAGTAATATTACTTTCAGATTTCTTATCAGAAATCAGGTATCATTGGAAGGAAACACAGTTTACCACCTGAAATTGGTATTCTATTTATGATCACATTTGGATTTAATCTTGCCATTGTAATCAATGCTATGGTAGCATCCAAAATAGATTATAACCTATATTTATTTATTTAGTATATTTTTATACCGCTTTCCTCACCTATTGGTAACCCAAAGCGGTTTACAAAGATGGTAGATTACATAAAACGTGAAATACAATTAAACATTGTGGCTGAACATCCGAGGAAGCCTAAGAGATAGCATCCAGGCTCAATATTCTATACAATATTGCATATTGACTTACTCATGAAGACTGCCCCTCAACTTCCAATCACAATTTGGGTCGCAAAGGGTCGGAATCAACTGTGCGACTGAAAAACAACAACAACTTACTAAATCACCTTCAGCATCAATCCGCCAGGTAAAATCAGCATCTAGGACTCTTTACTAGCATTACTCACTAATGGGCAGTACCTAAGATTTTTCTCAGCTGTGGCATCCTGCATGTAATAGATTCTCAACCAAAGGCAGCTTGCAACATCCTGCAATGCACATCGTTTGCTCAGATCTTTTTACTGGTTATATTTTCTCTTTGCTAGTTGTAATGCTTTTGTTAGCAAGTATTTGCTTTCACAATTTTAGTTTAATGGCTCCATGAACTGTATTTGAAAGTGTCAATTTGTAGAATAGTATGCACATATTTCAAATACAAAACAAATTCCTTTGTGCATATTTCCAGATTGTCTAGCTGCACGTAGTGATCTAGATATAACTACAAGCTTAATAAAATGGTTAAGCAAATATAATTTCAGATTGCAATTCCCATAATCCCTCAACTCTATGTTAGCTAGATTTGACAGGAATTACAGGCAAAAACCATCTGGAAGTCTAGGCTTTATTAGATTTATTACTGTGAAGTTTGGTTCTGTTGAGTTATAAATGGTTATTAGATGGATGCAAAATAAACATTGTGGCATTACACATCTGCTAATGAGTTGAGGATGGTGTGAGTAACCTAGCCAGAGACCAATTACAGTACTTACTTTGTTCTGTGAAGTGGTCTTAGAATCACTGGCCATCCTTTTGAAATTTGTTCTGCAAAGGCAGTATGGGTAAAGTATATAACAACTTGTTAGTTGTGGCATTTTACATTTGATGTTAAAATCTTTCAGATAAGTGTCCAGCATCTGAGCCCCAACCAGGGATCTTCTTTTATTACCAGTTGTAAAAAGTCACACTGATTTGTAAACTTATCTGTTATACTAACCAACCATTGTGTACCTCTATACCTGATATGTATAAAGTAATGCCATGAAGTCTCACTCTTATGTCTAATGAAATGGACTTGATCCATGAAAGCTATCAATAAAATACAGGACTTAGTCTTTAAGGTGTCACATTTTTCTTTTCTTTTTTTGTTTACTTTCTGATAACATGGCTACTACTTCAAAAATTTCAACTATGAAGAGAATATATTGTTCAACAGGTTGGAGTTGGCACCTGAAGAAGACTGACCAGGAGTATGAAATTTGGAAGGCACCCCCTTAACTTAACACAAGAGTGGATCCAGGCAAAAAATATTTGAAAGTGTATCCCACCAAATTGCGGGACAAATTAGTCTTGACTTTATGATGTGATTTCAGTGGAGATAAAGTGAAATTAAATTGATGTCATACTTAATCTTTGGGTTTAATTTATTGCCAGTCCCTTCACACATACACCACTGAAACAAATAAGAAACCCCTCTATGACTACTTTAGGCTTCTTAATGGAACTTAAATCTGTCACCTGAAACCGATGCATTATTTTGCCTCATGCTAGTCCCATCTCTGAGTATGGATTGAAATATCCCAAGACACATATACTGCATATTGAAGAATAAAGGGTCAACACATCCCTGTTATACCCAAACCAATTTAAACTTACTCATAGCCAAAGCTGTGTACAAAACAACAACCCAACTTCATTTTCCAACATAGATAGACCAAAACGAAGACTCTTCAATTTCACATTGACTTTCCTTTTTATTAACGCCAACTTGGTTTATATTTTTCCTTTTTTTCTTTTAAAACAATATCACAAAAATGTGTTTCCAGGGAAGCAGTTTGACAGATAGTATCTGATGACCTTCTCAAATAATAGTTAAAGCCACATGAAATATGAATTCCTTTTTTAAAAGGTATTTTTAAAAAAGGGAACTGTAAATGTTTGTGGGAGGTGTGGTGTCAGGTATGAAATCTGGTTAGCAGGAACATGCTACTGTGGTAAGCAACTGATGGCACACAACTCAGAATTTCATCATCATGCCAGCTAGTACACGTTTTAAGGCTTCTGAATCAAATTACCAAACATCACCAAAGAAACAGGGATAGAGAGCTGCAGTCACAAGGAGTTTAGGGAAGTGTTTTGGTTTTTAAACAGAGTGAGTCTTTCAGGCAAACTATACTGTTTATGCATAAAGAGAGCCAGCCCTTACCCTGGCCCAGAAAAATCCAGTCACAGTAATAAATCTTACTTGCATGCAGTGGAAGGGTATAATTTAAAGAAAGATAGAAAAGGTGCTGTAAATTCATTTTTGATTTTTGTTTTTAATGTGGCTCAGAAAGATGTTTTCATACAGGTTTTGTAATTTCTAAGAAGGACATCAGCAAATGAAACCAAAAGAGGAAAAAGACCGAGACAGAATGTTTTATTTCTCCCGTCCCAAAAGACAATGAGAGAAAGGGTTGGGAAGGACAGGATTCGCACAGGCTGTCAAATAAGAGCCAAGATTACAGAATATCTCCCAGAAATCCTCACCTCAGCCTACACACTAGATTGTGCCAAACTGTCTTTCATAATTGAACCATTCAACACAATAGGTTTTGTGTTTCTTCTGTCTTGTAGTGTGTGCTCTGGCGTGCTCAGAGGCGTTAACCAATTCCTGCCCTCAACTCACCATCGAGTTTAACTAGCCTAGAAGTCTCTGATTGCTTTGCTGCTTTTCTTTCCTTCCTTTTTTTTAGAAAAAGGGAGAGGAATGGTCAAAAAAATCATTCATCGGTAGGTGTAAAGAAGGAGGGGTGTTAAATACTTTGACCACTGACAAAGGCTTAAGGAATTTTCACAGTTTTGTTATGCTCTATTTTATTACTATTATATTTACAGGATCGGTTGTTGTTGTTGGTTTTTTTTTGCGGAATTGTTGATAATTTTTTTAAATAGAATTTAGTTCTGGAGTGTGAGCAGGAACCAGTTAACTACATTCATTGTCCAATCCCCATTGGTTTGAGAAAAGACTCCAATTTCCTTGGCGTATTATTCGGCTATTGGATAGCAGCTCCTCATCTTCTCACTGAGGCAGCTGGGCCATAGCAGTTGGGATGTCTGAGGTGGATGAGGGTAGTAGGCTCACACAGCAGCTGGCGAGGCCTTACGCTGCAGGAGGTACTGGTGGACATGTTCAGCATCCCGCTTCAGCCATGAAGCATTCAACAGAATGTTTTCACAGCACTGTTGGATCGTGCGTTCAGCTGACGGAGCAGGATGACTCTCGAAGAAAGCCTAAATGAAACAAAACAACATCTTCTAGGAGTACTGCTTCTGATAACATCTTAAAACAGTCAGAGAACTCAGGATTATGCACCAAAAGATGTGGGAAATCTGTGGTAAGGAGCCTTTCAACAATTACATAATCCATTTTTTTGGGGAAATTTGACCCCCTCCCCCCCATGTAATCCGACCATAATTTTCGCATTGGAATTTTTTTTTAAATTTTTTTTTACATAATCCAGAGTTTTTGTATTGAAACTCTAATTTTTAGAGCTTTTCACTATTGGTGCCTAATGCAGACTGCTCAAGCAATTCAATAATCTAAAATCGGATCAAAATTCCCAGAGATAATTTTTAAATCTAAAAAAGTGCCATGTTTTGAAACCACAACAGCTCCAAATGGATTACGTAATCTTTGACCTGACACTCCCCCCCCGCCCCCACGTAATTTTCCATAATTCAGATGGCAGATTCCCTCCCCCCCTTTGAGGATCACATAATTGTTGAATGGCCCTTAATTCAGTCTAGGCTACTGATAAATTACTCTACCCTTATGATTTACAACTAGATCCAACTGTATCTAAAAGGAGAGATTTTCCATCTTTGATAGGGCTCCCAGTTCCATCTTTACCTATAAGAGGGTTGGGCCATGCGTGTCCGGCATGCGTAGCCACACCCGGCCCAACCATCCTGTACCGAGCCAGCCACACTTACTTTTCTACCCTGCGAGCATCACCACAAGGGTCCGAAAGCTGAGAGTGGGGCAAATGCCCTACTAACACGAACAACAACAACAACAACAACAAAAACCAAACCTAAGCTTCCCAGCATCCTCCGCGCCACACCATCCCTCAGCCAATCAGGCTGAAGGACGCGAGCCGTAGGAGGTAGGACAGTCTGCGCGTGCATTACAAAAATAAAAAGGCTGAGGCGCAATCCACTTCCCTCCGGGAGACAAAGGCAGAACGGCGCTCCATTCCACCTTTGCCTCACGGAGGAAAGTTATTGCCTTCCACAGGGGACAGGGGACGAAAGCTTTCGGCCCCCGCCAACCGAGGGAAGTAAACCACTCTCCCCGCGTGGCTGTAGCGGGGAGAGCCCATAGTCTCCCCACGGCCCCGAAGGGTGACACCGGCATCGCCATGGCTTCGGGGGGAGGAGGGGGAGCCCCTCATCTCCCCGCACGGTTTTGGCGGGGTAGCGGGGAGAGCCCATCGTTGCCCCGAAGGCCAGCACTGGCCTCTCCATGGCTTTAGAGGGGAGGGGATGCTCCTCCTCTCCCCATGAGGCTTCAGCGGGCTAGCGGGGAGAGCCCATTGTCTCCCTGCGGCCCGGAAGGCCACGCCGGCCTCGCAGCAGCTTTGGGGGGAAGGGGATGCTCTTCCCCTCTCTGCGCGGCTTCGGCAGGGCAGCAGGGAGAGCCCATCATCTCCCCGCGGCCCCGAAGGCCGGCACCGGCTTCTCTGCGACTTTGGGGGGAGGGGGCACTCCTCCTATCCCCACACAGCTTTGGCAGGGTAGCGGGGAGAGCCCATCGTCTCCCTGTGGCCTCGAAGGCCTGCGCCAGCCTCGCCGCGGCTTCAGGGGAGGAGGGTGCACGCGTGGCTGCAGCAGGGTAGCAGGGAAAGCCCATCTTCTCCCCACAGCCCCGAAGTCCGGCACTGGCCTTTCCGCGGCTTTGGGGGGGAGGGGGCGCGCTCCTCCTCTCCTTGCATGGCTTCGGCGGAGTAGCGGGGAGAGCCCATAGTCTCCCCGCGGCATGAAGGCCAGTGCCGGCCTCGCCGTGGCTTCAGGGGGGAGAAGGGGGAGCCCCTCCTCTCCCCGCGCGGCTTCAGCGCATGCCCCCTAAACCAGCCCCAACCACCAACACAACATATACCTGCCCGGCAAGGCCCGGAAAAAAATGCTAGTATCATATAAGGAAGAGAAGGTTAAAAACCATAATTGCAAGAACAACGACTACTCAGGTTGACATGTATGAACCATAAAGATAACATATATAGAGCACACCTAAAATAGCAAAACATGGTTTTGCATGCTGATGCTTCAACTGTATTTTGATTTTTCAGCACTGCTGCCATGGCAAGATCCCCTAAACTACATGTATATTTCAAGTCTTAATGTTAAATGATATAGCCACATTGCCAAAGGTTACATTGCAAACAAAAATTAGAATAGTCAAAGCAATGGTTTTCCCAGTAGTAATGTACGGATGTGACAGCTGGACAATTAGGAAGGCTGAACGCAGAAGAATAGATGCCTTTGAAATGTGGTGTTGGAGGAGGGTTTTGAGAGTCCCCTGGACAGCGAGGAGAACAAATAGGTCAATCTTAGAAGAAATTAACCCTGACTGCTCATTGGAAGGTCAAATAGTAAAGATGAAGCTAAAATACTTTGGACATCAAATGAGAAGGGAGGATTCACTTGAGAAGGCATTGATGTTGGGAAAGGTGGAGGGCAAAAGAGGAAGGGGGAGGCCGAGGATGAGATGGCTAGATGGTGTTGTGGACGCAGTGGGCACAGAGCTGGGAGGGCTGAGGGGGATGGTGGAGGACAGAGGCGCCTGGAGGAAAATGGTCCATGGGGTCGCAAAGGGTCGGAGTCGACTGTGCGACTGAACAACAACAATATTCACATAAAAATGGCTGCATTCACAAAATTAACAGGTTAGTGAAACTGGCTCATGTTAAAGAGTTTTAAAAGTGCTTCTCAGAGTGTTGCAGAGCACTGAATAACATGCAATTATTTAATACACAATTATCTCTATAAGTCACATCTCCTTAATTACCATAGCATCCACAACACTCTAATTTAGATTCAAAAATTGTGATATATGTATTTTCTTGTGTAATCTGTGGAAGTCATAGTTAAATCCCCACTTTACCCAGATATACTAGATAGCTGACAGTCCTGATGGTGGCAGAGTAACAAACCCTGACACAACTTTGAATGACCTCGGTCTTATCATGCCAACCTATATTGATAAATTGCTTATACAGTGATGCACTATCTGATTAATCCCTCCACAGCAGTCTTCCTTAAAATGGTTTCCACCAGATATTTTGGACCATAACTCCCATGATCCCTCATCCAAACCACGTTGGCTGGACTGATGGAAGTTAACGTCTGAAATATTTGATAAGCACAAGGTGAGGAAAGGCTGCTTTCACCACAACTCTAAAAGTATTGTTCTATATAGCAAGAGACATATAAATAGTAGCCTTTTTTGTAGGGGAAATAGTCTGTAACCAAGACAATTTTCGACACTTATTGCCTAGCATTTGATCCATTAACTCTTACATAAGCTAACACTGATTTATACTGGTGGGTGTAGTTGTATGGTTGGTTTTATCTATCGAGAAACCATAATGACTTATCAAAACCTGTAGCTGATTAAGTGAAGAGGAGAGTCATGGAATATCTTGTCCTGAAACATTTGTCCTCATTGTCTGCTCCCCCCTTTTAGAGAGGCTGGTCCAATAGCAAGAAGAATAGAATGAGTTCTACGTACGGTAAGTAATTCTTTTTACTTGACTCAAAATCCAAAGGCACCTGAAATGCTAAAACTCAAAATACAGAGCAGAGTGTCTTACCTTAACCTCTGCAGCCATTTTGTCAATTGCAAATCCATCCACTGATAGCTGGAACACAAGGCAAAGCACACCGTCAATTAAAGGGAAGTTATTTTCTAAAGCCTTCTGTTTCAGTGGCAACATAATCAAGATTTTTCATGCACACCTTTATTAGCCTGGATATTAAGAAGCCTCCCTGATAGCGATTATACAGTTCTTCCCAGTTGTCTCTGACAAACTTCCAGGCAGCTTTTCTGCCCTGCTTGCTGCCTCCAGCCACTCCACCAATGACAGAAACTGTATCCTGGGGACGTACCTCTTCCTACAAATGGAATAAGAAAAAAACAGTAATTCTAATACCTTTGAAGCTACAAAATAAGCCCCAAACACACAAATCCGTTATGCATGATAGATTGTACTGGACAATCAAACATGTTTTTAAACCGTCAGGAATTAAGTCACAGCAGGATAAATAAATGGAATCCTATAGATGGGTTATGTAAAGACTATATAACTTGCCACAGATAAGGTGTCATTTTCCATGGAACTTGATCATGCAATTAGCATCTCTATCTGTATTAACCATGTGTTAAGTTCCCTTTCCCTCTGAAGTTACAGAGATCCATGATGGGATACCATATTATGAGAATATCTGCTTCTGATCTTCAGAGGTGGCTGCTACCACCAATAATGTAAAGCAAAAACAGGAGAACAAACAGCACGACTCCATGCATTTTCTAACACCATCATAATAATAAGAAACAAATGAAATACAATATTTTGATAGTAACTCAATTTCTGTTTAGTTAGTTCTGGGCTGCATGATTTCTGCACTTCATACAACATAGAATCTAGCACTGCCCGTTTAAAAATAATAATCTCTTTTTAAAAAGCAGTGGCCTATTTCCACAAAGAATATTTCACCTATGTAATACTGAAATGTAGATTCCAGCTGAAAACTACTAAATGCTATTTTTTGTGTTGCTTATAACCCTGTTCCTGAGAAGCTACAAGTTTGCCATATTCCATTCCCTCTGGGTTTTATTGCCCAGGAAGATTGAAGATTCTACTGCCTAATAATCCTGCACATTTCAAGCCAACATTGAACAAGAGAAGCAGTCACTGATTAGTTCTCCAAACATTTGCTAGTCATGCATCGAGGCTAATGGGGCAGACACAGCAGTAAGCAATGGGTAAGGAAACATCTTGTATCATATAAAAATTCAGTAGTGGAATAGGCTGCTTTCTCTCAGGACATTTAAATGAAGCTTTGATACATGACTCCTGCCAACCTAACAGTTTGCAAGAAAGAAATTGCAAGTAGATAAATAGGGACCACTTTGGTGAGAAGGCAAACATCATTCTGTGCACTCCGGTGTGTAGTGATGCCTGCCACATGCCCATGGAAACATCTGCAGACACAGACAGCACTTGGCTCTTTGGCTATAAACAGAGATGAACACTAAACCCTAAAGTCAGATACAACTGGCTTTTGAGCAAGGGCAATCTTTACTTTTACTGACCTTGACACATGGGGTCAATGTGTGGACAAATACTTTTTTTTGGGGGGGGGGGAGGGGAGAAGTAGCAAAATCACTGGCTAAGAAGTTGGCTTGAACTCTTGTACTAACCACTGTCTAACCTTCCTCTATCCTTTTCACCAGATGTCTTCATTTTCTGCCCAGATGTTTCTAAGATTATGGTTGTAGCCCTGTTATTTATTGTATTTATTTTGTTTGTTTTATTATGTTGTTGTTGTCTATTTGTCTGTAGAGTGGGAAATATCCTAGATGGGTGGTATAAAAATGTAATAAACAAAACGAACAAAGATTACACACTTAACTAAAACAAAGAATTTTCAGGATGTTGAAACTGGCACCAGATACCAAACTTTACATTTCTGCAACTAACAATGTGCAAGATACGTACAATGAGACATTTGGCTAAATTACTCACTGAAAGTGCAAAAGTGAGAACTTTCTGTATTAACTCTGGCTGAGATATTGCACCAAGTACACGCTCTATTCGGTTCTTCTCTTCCTGCATATCAGCTTGCTTGTGAAGCTACGTGAAACAAAAAGAAAGCGACATGTTTGTTCCTTGCTACAAGCAACCATCCTCTGCCCTAAACTAGAGCCAGGGAAGCGAAATTAGAAACATAATATGGTATACTGGCAGTCCTGCTGACTCTCTGGGAATGTGGCCAATGGGTTCTCTATACAAGAATATTTGCCACTTATTTTAGCAGGGGTCAAAGAGAGGTCATACTTCCAAGTAACGAGGCCTATCCGTGGAATAGAGCCATTAGATGGCGTGCTTTACTTCACACAATCATGAAATGGGGTGATTTCATTGTACTACCAGTATCGTCTCTTTTGAAGCACAGTATACGCATGACCAGGATCTTTATATTGAGATAAGAAGCAATTTATACTGAAGTTGCTTCTTCATAGCACCTCCATTTGACAGGAAAAATTGCTTAGAATTCACTTGATTACTACCCTATCTTTATTCCTGTAAAGAGATTCATGATCTTGTGTGTGTGTGTGTGTGTGTGTGTGGGGGGGGATCATCTTCCTACCAATTAAAGGTGAAGCTACAGGAACCTGGTAGGTACAATTAAAACAAGAACAGATCAAACTGTGAAAAAAGACTGATTGAAGATCATGATTTAAATAAAATAAATAGTCCGCTCTTTGAAATGCCCCCACCCAATAACACGAGGCCCTTATTATCCAGCTTAAGTAACCCAGAGAATAGGAGATCATACACTCTTTTGCGTTTTAACATGTTACCATCAGTATTCAGAGAGGGGTTATTTAAGAAAGTTCCTATTCAGGAGCGCTTATGTATCTGTCAGGCTGGGAAGGTGGAGACATCTGAACATGTACTCCTAGAATGCTAGTTTTATGACAACCTTAGACATGACCTCATTGCTGCCTTCCCTCAGATTGAGTTGAATAACCATATGTTTAGAGCCATGCTCTCAGAACCACTGACCTGATGGCTGCTGTTGCCAGATTTGCCTGGAGGGCTTCCAGGGTACATAGCATTAGAGAGAAACAGCTACAATGGGGACAGGTTTAAAACCAAACCAACTATAACTATTTTTATTTTACACTAGTAATTCTATTTTATATCCTACTCATGTAATTATATCCACTATGCGCATTTATCTATAGACATTTTTATCCTTATTTTATAACTGTAACTATAACTTTTAAACTGTTTTATGTGCTGTTTTATTCTTTTAAATCAGATACCTGTTCCAAATGTAGCATAAATTTAAAAACTGATTTTATTCAATTTTGTTTTAATTCAAACAAATGTGTTTGTGGTGGTGCATTTTGACGGTATTTCATGCACTTAAACCCTTTTTACTGCACTGGTCATCGACCGCAATAAAGTTTGATTGATTAAAGTTTGTTTGATTGATTGAAGAAGAGGGCATGATAGATTTTAAAGGTTTAAAACATTAGTAGACAAATATACATTAGAACAGTGGTGACGAACCTATGGCACGCGTGCCAGAGGTGGCACTCAGAGCTCTCTCTGTGGGCACCTGTGCAGTCACACCAGCACAGAGTTCGCACTGCCCAGCAGCCCAACGGGAGTGTTTCCTCCATTTCCCAGCACAGTTTGCCCCACCCCTCTGTCCAGAAGGCCAATGGGAGCGCTTCCTCTCTCACCCGAGCACAGAGTTCACCCCACCTCTCTACCTAGCAGCCCAATGGGAGCGTTTCGTTCCTCCTGTTGTTGTGTTGGCATTTTGCGATAAATAAGTGGGGTTTGGTTTGCAGTTTGGGCACTCGATCTCTAAAAGGTTAGCTGTCACTGCATTAGATCATGACTTTTAGTGGCCAAGCAACTTCCTTTCACTTTGCACTCACAACTGTAGCACTTCCACAGCTTTAAATGTATCTATTCTAGGACTTATTTAATTTTATTTACAAAACCGATTTGTTACCCTATCTTAATAACAAAAATACAAAGATTTATTTCTATTTTATATAATATATAAAAAGATGACTGTTGTTGCTCACACCCACAAGAATGTACATCTCTGGAGAGTACTTCTCATCAGATCAATTTTTCATTATTATTTGTTTCACAAATTACAGTCTTTCTGGGATCAATCTGCTAGCAACCTCCAGATCAGATTACTTATAATGTGGCCAAACTACGGCCTGCAGGCTGGACCTTGCCCGTGGCACCATTTTATGTAGCCTGCCGCTGCCCTCACTGCTACTGGAAGCAGAAGCGGGTGCATTTACAGCAGCTGTAAAATGCGCCTGCGTCTGTTGTAAACGCTGCATTCTTTCTGTCAACAATCAAAATCTATTTATTTGCACTATATTTTGAAATAATAATTTGTATTTTTGTAAAGTTGGTCGATAGTTTAAAATCTAAATGTTATTATTTATGCTTGGATTTTAAGTTTTGCTTTACTGAATTTTTTATTTTAAAATATGTAATTTCTATGGAAAAAAAGCAATAATGTTTTCAAATCAAATTAATTTCATCTAATTTAGATGTGTTATAATCTTTCTCATTTACACAAATAGCATGTTAAAGTGAATGTTCCTAAGGGCAACTGATGTTTAATGACAAACAGTGAAGAAAACTGCATGTAATTAAAATTACAAATATGGAAAGCATTGTGGCCCTTATCCTAATTCACGCATTACCAACCAAGGCTTAATTAAGGTTCATTCATGGATGAAGTATTTTCTCCTTAGGTTTATAATACACAGAAATACTAACAGCACACCTACCTTTAACATTGTATCTAAGGTTGTACTGTCACCATGCTTTAAAACAGTAACATATACCTGAAAAAAGAATGTAACGTTTTTAAAAACAAATAAGTCACTTTAAAGCACCATAATAATTAGCAATTAGACACCTTTAGATTTCATTCCCCATAGCTTTACCCTGCTGCTCCTCGAAAGGCCACCAAGATATTTAATTTTTTTCATAACTATAAGCTTGTCCTATGCTACCAGTGTATCTTCTGTTTCAACAATTTAAAATTTCAAAGGAATAATTTACCAATCTCAGTTGAAAGGATGACTAAAAGATACTCCGAACAAATTTACTGTTCTACCAACAAAAAAGCAGGTAGTGCAGTGGTGGGATTCAAATTTTTTTACTACCTACTCTGTGGGCATGGTATGGTGGCCATGGCCAGGGGAAAGCCCTGTGTTATTTCAAAACTTGGATGGGCAGAGCCAGCCAGAATTTCTGCTACTGGTTCTGGCAAACTGGGGCGAACCTGCTGAATCCCACCACTGAGGAAGTAGACATGTCACGTTTAACTTAGCACTATATTTCTACACATATAAGTATATACAGAAAATGCAGCTCATTAAGGAGAGCAAAGTAGCTTAAAACAACCTACAGGACTTCTCAAATCAGCAGGCAGGATGTGTTTTCCTTCCACATGGTCTTTAAACCGGCGTCGAGCTTCTTCCAGTGTTGCCTTATGACCAGCTTTTCCTAACTTGCCCAAAACTAAGCCCCTTAGAAGTGCATCGAGATGGCCTGATACAAAACAATAATATGAAATCAGTATTTTTAAAGGAGTAACAGTTTGTATGTATCTGAATCTGTCAGATCATAGAAACTAAACCTAGTTCAGGTAGTCCTTTACCTATAGATATGGTTTTGACTAACAGATCAAAACAAGTAGACAGCTAAAAGTTACCTGTCTCTGTCTAGCGCAGGCCATGAGACTCTGATGTAATCTGCAAGATGCTTTATGGCTCCCCAGTTCCTAACCTCCAGTAAGTCAACTTTTACAACATCCTGAGTTCTTCTATTAATTTAAATCAACAATCCTAATACAACAGTTGCAGCATTTCTATTTTGAAAAAAATAGCAGCAAGACTTCCGTGTGAAATCTGTTAATTGACAACTGACATGATGACAGGAGAGATAGATCACCAGCAAAGTATTCCCAGGAAACCTATCTCGGGGCCAGGAGCTAAAAAGACTTCTCATCAAGAAGTTAAATATCCACTATCAGCTAGAGTAAACTCTCCTGTTTTAGATGAAATAATGGTCTGAATTCAATATAAGACAGTATTGATTAAAACCCTGTTACTTAGTGTAGAAAACTGCACTAGAGTAGACCTACTCAATAGGGATTTCAGGAGTCATAAATCCCATTGTTTTAAATTGGCCAACTCTAATGCAGTTTAGTGCATCAAGCAGTAGGATTTTGGCCTCTGCCAAAATGACTTCCAGTGGTGGTGGTGCAGTCCTTGAGGTGCCCAGACCAGATTAGACCCACGGGCCAGGGGTTGGGAACCCGTGATTTAGATAATCCTCTCAAGTATTTTCCATCGCAAATGGAGTGCAGTAGAAATTCAGCACTGAAAAAGATTACTAGATCTTCATACCCTCGCCAGGCTTAGGGTCCCAACCCAGCTTTTCTCCTATGGGTGAAAAGATATCACGTATGAATTCCTGGATCTCCTCATAGAAGTCTGTGTGGGACAGGAGAGTTGACAGAATCCCCAGATTACAGCTCAGGTCACTCCACACGGTATAGTTGGGCTCATTCACAAATGCTTCCATGACTTTTAGAACCTCTACAGTGCTAATAATTCCAGCTCGGGCCTAAGAGAGGAAAACAAGTAAATTATATTCATCTCCAAAATCAAAATGAAGCATTACATCTTACCACACAGAGCGCCCTCTAGAATCCTTCTTCATATGTGAAGAATGGATGCTGACTGCACCTTTCATAAGGAGGGAACAAAAAGGATAGTTCGAATTTATATGGGACTAGAATCAATGTTATAATCTGGAAACTCAGTAGGCTTGAAGAACATAGCATGTATTCAATTCAGCTGAATACATGCCACCCTGCAAGACATTTTAGGCTTCCTTTGGTTCCCAACCCAATCTACCGTAAACAATTCCTGCTTGATCAACTCAAGTCCTTAAGGGGAAACATGAAAAGCATTATTAAAAATAATAAAATGTTGCTAAAACATTGGAGACAAAAACATTTTTCATCATCTCTTGGTTTTTGAATTTTTATTATCCCAACAAAATGGACTGGCTGTTAGTTCAGGTTAGAGAAAATGAAGCATTAAATATGACCGATATACAGAATTTACTTTCAGAAGACAAGATTCTGGCTACTAGCTTAGATTACTTTTACGAATGAAGTGGCAGATTTTTCTTGTCAGAAATAAGCCTCCCAAACAATCAGATCTGAGGATCTGAGTCTCAACTGGTCATTTGTATAGAGATATTATATAACACATGGACCAAAACACTGTCTTGGGAAAGCCATTTTTCTGAACTTTTCAATGGCTCTTTTTGCCCTTCAGGGTGACGAAAAAACATCTATTCTGCAATAGGCATTGGATTAACTATGTCAGTCGATAGTCCTTAGTAGTTGTGTATACTTTTCTCATCAATTTCTAATGGTTTACTTTATCTTATGCAGCTGTGAGATCAATAAAAGACATTTCTGTAATCTACCTCCTTTCATATCTGGGTTAAGTATTTGACGAGAGCATGACTTGCCTAGTCGAACAAAATTATAAATTCTGTTCATAATTATTTTCTTCAGGGCTCTGAAAAGGTGGCAAAGGAGCAATACAGGTCAAAAGTTATTAGGATTAGTTGGTCCTTTTCCTGGTTTAGGTAAGGCCACAACTTTTGCTTTGCAGCAGATCTCTGGAATCAGTATCCTGTCCACCAGTTATTTCTCAATTTTAGGAACCAATTAACGGTAATGGGGCCAAAATGTTTTATTTGTTCTGACGTTGTATCATCCAAGCCTGCATCCTTATTTCTCTTCATCTGTTGGATAGTAGTTTCAATTCTTCACATGTAAAAGGTGTATCAAGATGGTTTTTTCTCTTCTTTGTACTTTTAGGATTTTATTTATCTGGGTCTTCTTGTAGTTTTCACACTTTATAACAGTTGGTCAGGAGTGATTTTACTCAATTCCACCAGGGGAGGGAGACTGTTGGATCACCCTGGAGTTTCTTTAGTCATTTTCAAGTTTGGCAACTATTCTGTTTCATGTCCAAATTTCCTAACAGTTCAACCACAACTCCTTATATGTTGTAGTTGTATACTACTGAAGCACGATATCCTCAATTCCTCAATTGGCCAAACTATCTAAGGACGAGTTCCTGCTGGTCACAACTCGCTTTTCCATTCCTTTTGCTGCCACACTCTTCTTCTCCAGGTTCGACCAAAACCTTTCACAATCGGGTCTTCTTATCTTTTTTGGGGTGGGGGGCTGCCAGGGGGTCTTGTTACTCCTCTGGGATACCACTCGGTGACTGCTGCTGTCCAATGGCCATCGGTCATTCGAGAAACGTGTCCAGCCCAGCGCAAATGGTTCATGATATTCAACAGCACTATATAACTACAGTAAAACCCTGATTTATGTAAAAAGTCTGTTCCATAGCTTCTTACGTAAATAGTGGTTTTATGTAAATTGATGCATCTCCATAGGAATGCACTGAAAAATTTTAAAAATGGGCTTGAAATTGGTTTTCAATCCATCCCTATGGAAAATCGTGCTTTGTGCCCCTAGTGGCCATTCTGCTAATGACAGGCAATTCCCCCCTCACACCTTTTAAGCTTTTCTCTGAGGCAAGTTCACAACTAAAAAGCACACCCCAGAGAAATCTCACAGGAACAGTGAAAGGGAGTGGATATTCCCCCTGCACTCACCCCATCCCGGCAGAAGCAAGCGGGGACTGCAGAAAATCATTGCTGCTGCCACTACTGTCTCCACCGCCACCACGGTAAGCGATGTCTTGTGATTTTCGGTGGAGGGGGTGGGTGGTGCGGGGTGGAATTTTAGATTTTAAAATGGTGGTGCCATTATTTTAAAATCTAAACACATCAGGAAACCCCTTATGTAACTCGATTTTTTTGCATAAATCAGGACATGATTTATGTAAAAAACCTTACATAAGTCGAATTTTACATAAGTAGAGACATACATAAATTGGATCGGGGGTTTTCTGTACAGTATAACATATTCCACTGGACATACAAAATTTTCCGTGCAACATCTTGTAGGCCTACTTGATGTTTTATGTGCACAATTTATTCATGTTTTAGAATCTTGGATATCACCAAGAACATACTTTATAGCCCAAGCTACTGATTACAGTATTCGCTGACATAAAAAGAATGCTGACTCCAGGTTTCTAGGCATAATCTTCCCTTATCCTACCAAGGCAAAGCATGTATCCTTCACAAGATTGTGAAATTTACTTCCCTTTATATTGGGAAAAGGGAAGACAAACAAACACTTACCAAAGAAAAGAGATCATTCTGCAATCCCAGCCTGTCTACAGGAGGTAAGGAGAGATCACGAATAGCCGGAAGTAAGTTCTCCAGCATGTCAGAACTGTACTGTGTACGATAAAATCCTACTGTTCCTAGGTTTAGCTGAAAATATAGAAGAGAAGAATACTATCAGCAAATCACAAAAGCCAAAATGGCAGTTAAGAAATAAAGACATGGCCCCCCAAGTTACTCCTTTGTATTGTTGGTCCTAAGCTCGAGAGCAGCGTTAGACAAGATATAGCTTAATAACCTCAGTAATTACATTATATGCAGTAATGCGAAGTCAACAAGAGTTAGGAGAGACAATGAAGTTCTTGTAATAGCAAATTTAATAAAATGGACCACTTTTCTTACTGGCAATGATAATAGCAGAAGATGCATTTCTCATAAAGCTCAACTCAAGAGGGTTCCTTTTTCAAAATCCTTGCAGCTGGAAATTTGTCAAAAATATAAATGTAGTACAATTTCCTCACAATAACCCCTTTTAAAAATCTTCCTTAAATTGAAGGAAACAACATAAGCATCTAAGCATAGAAGCAATCCTGCTTCATGGTCTATAACAGTGATGGTGAACCTTAGAGACCGAGTGCCGAAGGAGGATGAGGCATGCGGGCAAGCATGCACCCATGAGACTTCACCGGCGAGCCTCCAGTGACGTCACGTGGGTGCATTTCTCCCCCCCCCCCCCTTGTATGCAGCACTTCCTTCTCCTCCTCCTCCTAGGAGGGGTGGGTGGGTGTCTCATCACCTCACTTCATTTCCACTACTGCCTCCCAGGTGGGATTTCAGCCTCTCCTGTTACCTCTCCATTGACAAAGGAAGAGGGGTGGATGGGGAAGTGGTGCTGCCACTGACGCCAGCGATGAAGGGCTTGTCCGCAATGGCACACATGCCCACAGAGAAAGCTCAGCATGCTACCTCTATAGTAACTAATGCCAAAAGTTGCAATTATACCCCAGAAAACCTAAAAACACACAAGGTATTTTGCAGTGTAACTTACTCTTTAAGTTCTTAGACTAAACAGTATAAAGAGAGTTGGAACACATTCATAGGAGGAGGAGATATAAGAAACAGCAGGAAATTAAGAATACGACACCATTTGGCAAAACCATGGCAAAATAACAACACAGTACAGTACTAGGTTCTCAGACAAGATCTTAATGATGTTTTTAAAATTTTAGTAATGAAGAGAAGTGTCTAAGGAAGTATAGAAATAAGAACAAAAATCATAAGAATGTAAGTGTTGGCAATAAAAGACCATTCTAAGAATCCTAGTCAACAAAAGGTACTAACTGGACCATGGATTCAAAGTCAGCTCCGTCACAGTTTTCAGCTACCTTTTCACACAGTAGTTATCTACAGCCTGCTTTCTACTAAAATGCCTCAGAACATTGAAACATTTAGCAGTGGATAAGACACTATAATATGGGATGCTTAAAAGATATGTGCAGATCAACTGCTGGCTGAATTCTGACTGGGAAGTGTATATGGAAGTACAACAGTCCTATTTGGGCAATGAAATGGCATAATATTTAACTTATCAGTAAAATCAACAGCTCAGACTGGTTTCTTTGTCAAGCAAGGCACTGAACAGGTAAAGTATAAGATTGGTGAATGGACTAGATGCAATTTCCCAACCTTTGGTTTTTGGACTTGAATTCTCAGAAGCTTAAATCAATTCCTCAAAGCACTGTTCAACCAATGTACTGACTTAGGCTTCTGGAATTGAAGTGCCCCACAGTGGGAACCAATGGACAAGAGCAGTGATGACCAACCTTGGCACTCCAGTTGTTTTTGAACTTCAATTCCCAGAAGCACTGATCAGCAGGAGTGCTGACTTGGGCTTCTGGTAATTGAAGTCCAAGAACACCTGGAATGCCAAGGTTGGTGATCACTGGACAAGAGACAATCTATCAGATCTGCAAAAGGAATACTTCTTCTCTTATACTTGCTCACCTTCACCCACTGCTCTGGCTTCACATCTTTCAAAACCAGGGTTAATTCAGGCTTGTCCATCAGCACTTGTAATTTGGCATGGGTTGGGTCTTCACTTGTACAGATGCTGATAGGAATCATCCACAGAGGGTAATCCTCTCCTGTATGAAAGAAAAGAATGTCTGACAGAACAGGGCATTGGATGGTATACCACCCAGCCTCAAGAAAGTCACTCTCAAGGTTTTACAACAGTAAAGATATAGCTGTGCCAAGTTAGCATGCTATACAGGGTCAAGGCAATGATTCTGCATGGAAAATTTTCACTGAAGCATCTAAGTTTTTGCTGAAATACAAACAGTAAAGTACTTTGCAAACCAAGCAACTTAATTTTCTGCAAAGAGCAGCAGCTCTCTGATACAGTTTTCTAGATCAAATGAAACATGTAACAAGGTGGATCAGGCAACCACTTTTTCCAGGCACTTGAGAAATTGAAATATAATTAATTCTTAGGCCATATGTGTAACAACTTGCTTCAATTCAACAAACATGCTTCCAGCTGTATTCTGTCATACTTAAGACCATATGACCTATACTGAAATTCAGAACCATGAGATGCTATTTGATGTGGAAGTCGCTTGTATGAATCACTGAAAAATAGAACCCAATTTCAAATCAATCTGGAAAGCTGATTTCATGTGAAAAGTAGTTTGTATGAAGCAAATGTTCACTGAACCCATTTTAAGCACACCAACTCAGAAAACTAGCTGAGTATCTAGAGTGAGTGGATAAAACCATTACCAAATTTAAACTGGAAATGATAAGACTGTTCTGCCTTACTTGGAAACATCATGTTTTGGAACAGCCAAAGAAGTCAAATATTTTAGGATATTTGGAACTTTGGTTGTGTCTTTGAGAAATAAGATTTCCCCTCACCTCTGATCATGGGCAATCTCCTTGTCTCTTCTCTGGGGCAGCATCACTTTTAGTAACTAAATCTCAGTTGCTTTTCATATCCTCAATGAACATTCTCTTTGTAAGATTAGTTAAGTGACTCTTTGAAATAGTGTAAACAACTGCTTCATTTGTTTTCAGGAATTTTTTTTCATTCCAACGTCTAAATCAAAATGGCCAATGAATGGTTAGCCTTTTTGTTATGTATTTTATCTTGGTGCACAGGATTTGTTTTGCTTGCATGAATCATCTGGTGCTAGCATGTTCTAAGGGTTCCTTTATGAACAAATATTCTCTCTATATTCAAGATTAAGTAGAGTGATGGATCTGCTTTTTAAGAAGCATTAGAGTAGAAAGCTCCTCCCCACCCCCGTATGATTCACTATGCACACAGCTGGCTACCTACTGAATGCCCAACTAAGGCCAAACATTTGGTTTACTTAATTTTTTGGCTATAGAGCAAATAAATCCATTCAATATTAGATTTCATGTATAAAGACCAGCTGTATAAATCCATTTTTCTACTGCCTTTTCACAACAGTTTCTTTAAAGTTTAGATAAACATAAGCACTAATAAATACACTATAAGTAATTTTAAAGGCAGTTTACAATCTTGCTAAATGTGAAGACTGTGAAAAGGAAAGATGACAATAAAAAACCTAGAACTTCAGTTTTAATAGTGTTTTTTTTGTTTAAGATAATGTTATTGCAAACATCTAAATCCTAAAAAGGACACCTGCCTGCACAAACTGACAGTGCAAGTGCTGTTTCGTGGAATGGTTGGTATCACGTACAATATGATGCGCTGCTTGGCTCCTGCTATTAGCCATCGTCTTACCACTGTATGGTCCGCTGGCACAAAATTTCTTCTGGACTAGCTTCAACACTTTGTCATCTTCTTGCTGGAACAAAGAAGAGGCCAGAATAATACTGACAAGTTTAAAAAAAATTCCCTAATTCAACTACGTCCCAAACACTTCCAGCTATTACAGGGGTGCCCAAACTACGGCCTATGAGCCGGATTCGGCCCAAGCCACCAAAACATCTGGCCCACACCACTCCTGGAAGTGGAAGTAAAACGTACGCATGCATGCACAAAACGCTGCTGTAAATGCACTTGTGGCTGTTGTAAATGCATTTACGACAGTCGCAGGTGCATTTACAGCAGTGTTTTGCACATGTGCGGGCACGTTTTACTTCCATTTCCAGTGGGAGGAATCGCATGACTGGCCCGCAGTCCGAAAAGTTTGGGCACTCCTGAGCTATTAGATTCCGAACCCCTCACAAGGCCCATGAGGATTCATTTGTCCCCTCAACAGCCTGCTCTGTCACCTCTCCTTGTTTACTTGGTACCCACTACCTCCTCCATTCTTACAAGCCTTTTTCTCCCAATGGAATGTTGTGTCTAAATTAAGGCTGGCGAGTTCTTATAAGATAACAGCATAGCACACCATAACTGAAATACAACAGCAAGGGCTGGATGATTAGGTGCATAAGGTAAAACCCAGCTGCACCTAGAATATAATGAGATAGGACTTGAGGTTTGCTCACCTTGTCTGACAAATTCAAGTAATATGTGGCACAAGCTTAACCTCACATACAGCTCAATTCAGGGAGCTGAAATCAAAGCCAAGTTTGAGGCTTGTTTTTGGCAGTGTCCAACTAAAAGGTTATCCTTCCCAAGCCCCTCATTTAATGCTACTCATAAGACTACAGGAATTTTAAGGATAAGAATATGGACAGTATGACTGAAAGAATTTCACCACAAATACAAAAAAAAATCAAATACCAAAAATTTTAAAAGTCAGTGCTCAATTGCAGCCAGACCCAAAGGTTATTCCAGAAGTGAGTTCTGGGCTTGTAAACTAAGTTACCCACCTGAAGGATGGATGGGGAAGAAAACACTTCGGAGCATTCTATTGGGTTACTAAAGCCAATTCCCATCTAGGATTTGGGATGGTGCTTCTAGGTCAAACAACAGAACGACCAGGCTGGTTTAAGTGCCCCATAGCACCTTACTTTTCAAATGAAGCAAATTCATCACAGTTAAATATCACATTATTGTACTTTGTTTTAAAAGTATAATATTTAACAAAAAAAAGTCATGCCAAAATATTGGTGTACCACTTTCTCAAAATCTTGGTACATACCTCCACTTAGCACAAAATCACTGGCAGACATCAGATCAGACACCTATTACTGCTCTCTTCTCACCACTTGGGAATATAATGATTAAGTTGGGCACATAATATAATCATTAGAATATTATGAACTAAGTCCTGTTCATATAGATTTCCTAGGTAAGGTTGATGGAATGAGTCAGAGCAAGTTTTTGGAAATTAAACCCACCCCCTCTCCAAGGCCCCTACGGGTCCTGGTGCAGATTGAATGAAGTGGTACTCTGTCTCACTGTACACTTACAAACAGAAAACGAAGCAAGAATTCTTTAATTAGTAGCAATCTTCTCTGTTGGTAATATCATTCCTGTTATGCTAGTGGTGTTACAACATATTGGCTATTTTATTATAGCAGTAAGTTTTATTTAGTAAATATAGAGGAGAACTGAGTAGTTAAGAAAATGGTACAGAATGTTCAGTTAAATAAAGTGATGAGTAGTTGTCAAGGTCCTAGTTCTGATTAAAAGATTGAGATTTTTTAAAGCAATGAATGAATGCTATTATTATTAAGCAGTGTCAAATTTAGTTTGACTTATAGTAACCCATTCTAGGATTTTTCTAAGTATAAAGAACTCAGAAGTATATATATAAAAAGGAGATAGACTGAAGCCTGGTTCCTGGTCAGATCACTTTAGTCAAACAGTGTGTGTGTGTGTGTGTGTGTGTGTGTGTGTGTGAACACTTATAACTGTTCATAATATTATTATTATTCTCTGTTAGCCAATAGGAGGAGGGGCCTTGACTAAAACTGATTAAACTCTGCAGATCATAATGACCAATCCATATTAAGCAGCTGTCATTTTGAATGCTGCCTGGCTCTCTTATTAATACTATTCCGTCAAACTACTGAACTTGTATTATGGCATGATATAAACAGGCATATTTTTAAACTTCAGGATTGTTTTAATTATTTTATCTTGCATATGGGGTATTTCATACTTAGAAGTAGAACTGAAACATTTCCAATAGAAAAATTAAAATGTAATAGCAGAAAAAATTATGATTAGAAAGATATTTTCCCACGTGTTGTCTTTGCAATATCTAAAATATCACAAACACTATGAAGCTTCTAACCATGTAATAAGAACATGTGCATTAAATTTTCCAGGGGGACTGAACTGTTAGTGTGCCACAGCTAAAATAAAGCCTTAAATAAAAACATGTTTTATTTAACTTAAGCTTTTGTGAACTGCAGCCCACTGAATGAAACACATCTGTACATCCATTATGCAAATACAAGGCTACTGAACTTTTTCTTCTTTACTTTTTAAGCAAAGATAGATGGGTTGGTCGGATTTTGTGGGGAGCGCATAACTATACTAACAACTGAGGGATCATGCCCTACCATATTCAAAAGGTTTTGGTCTATCTCTGCATTACAAATCATGTTTTGTGATAAGCCAGAAAACAAATATGAAGAACTAGAATTTGAAGTATGTTTGTGTAATATGATTTGTTCCAACTGTGTGTCAACTACAGTGCAATATAATAGCAGATCAATAGATAAGCCACAGGCTGTAGCTATGGCTTGCAGAAATCACTTTCGCTTTTAAAAAACAAATGCTGTGAAGGCAAAAATGGAAACAAAACGCGCTCTAAGCCATGACTTGCCTATATCTTTGGAAGCTCAAACTGGGTTCCACATGTTATCTGAGCAGAGTCCCAGACAAAGTCATAAATGATATACTTACCTGCATTGCTTCCACATAAACAAGTGGAAAACCCATTTGCTTGGTCCAGGTATTCATTACAGCGGCAATAGGTTTGCCACTAGCAAGTTCCAGGCTTTCCCAAAGATCCTCTAAAGAAGAGAGAACCTTCTATTAATTGATGTCACCCACAACATTTCATGCTTTAAAAAATACCAAATAACTTCTACAATTATCATTGTGTTCACAAAACTCCTGAAAATAATTTTTACTTGCAAAGTACTAAGCATTTTATTTATACCTCCTTCAAACACATTAAGCAAGGGAAATTATTATTTGCACTTAGCAGATGGGAAACTGAAACAATTAAAGCCTACATGCAGATTCATGCCTAATTTGCCTTCCTAGCCCAACAACCTTTCGATTAGACTACACACAGCCACAACAAGTACAGAAAACTCCCAATCTAAACTTCTGTAATCTTAGGTAAAGGTCTTGCTCAAAAGCCAGTTGTATCTGACTCTAGGGTTCAGTGCTCATCTCTGTTTCATAGCTGAAGAGCCAGTGCAGTCTGCTTCTGCAAATGTTTCCATGGTCATTTGGTAGGTATTACTAGACACTGAAGCACACGGAACTTATTTTACCTTCCCACCGAAGTGGTCCCTATTTATCTATTTGCAATTTTTTCCTTTCAAACTGCTAGGTTGGCAGGAGCTGGGACAAATTCTGTCCTGTAGTATTCGGGTATCAAACTGCTGTCCTGCTGCCTTCCAATCAGCATCTTAGCAACTTGAGCCACTCCAGTCCCTTCTGTAATCTTAAAGCGGCCTATATCTTAACAACTATTCTTAATACAATAAAGATACAACAGCTTAGTTACTTTCATAAGCACTGCTTGAAATAACGACTACACCAAAAATTACTACTAAGTCCACACTTTTTAGGAATATGCTTTTATGTAAAACAACAACAACATTTCCCCCCCTGGGGACCCCATTCAATTTCTACTCATTGTTGCTTCCATCATTTTATTTCTCTTTAGGTTTTTTCTCTCATTCATCTGGGCACCGCACAGATCATAACTTAAATTGTGATCATAACTGCAATTCTCCACCCAATACCGTGCTTCATACAGGTGCTTCAGACAGATAACATATAGTACTTTTGTTTTAAATAACAAATCCTCCAAGCCCTACTGTCTTTCCAGTGCTTGCTCATAAAAGACAAGGCAATTTTGGATTCATCTTTGTTTAAAAAATAGTTCCAATGCTAGCAAAAAATTGCCAAAAGAGATTGTGATATGGTTCTCTTACTCACTAGGAATATAAGCCAATGAGCATGGCAAATGCAGCTTTTTTAAATCTACAATTAGAGTACAGTAGTTCTCTACATTTGCATGTGACTTTATCTATGTTAGGTGTATGTGGGTGTTTGCATGCCCTGCAATTTCAAAAATATCTGGAAAGTTCTTTAGAGTAAAGGTTTGAAACTTCATTGGTTACAGGGTCATTTTGCTATTCACCCACCATCCTGATCCTCAGTGGACTGCTCCATAAAAACACTGTTTTAAAAAACCAACTAGAATTCTGTAAAAGATATACTTGAGAATACTGATTGTAAGCTTTGTTTAGCAAAGAAGTGTCATTTTCAGAGGATTCCAGAAATGGAAATGTTCCTTTCTTTGATCAAAAATTGAGGGAAGAGTTTTGGTATGGGCTGGAGAGTGAGCAAATGATGTACAGTGAAAACATTAGTAGATTACATGCTTTGTAAATTTATGGTCAGAAGCACTACTAAATAGCAATAGCGGCTATATTTATATATCGCCCCCGAGTGCAGTATAATCTGCATGCCATAAATGCATTTATCACCAAATGTAGAGAATCACTATAGTTTAAGTACTTAGGTAGTTAACCTTCTAGACAGAAAGGAATTTTTTCAGTTCTAGGTTCTTCACAGCACTTAGCACAACCCTGGCACTACGTAAAGTATTAATACAGTACTGACTTTCTCCGACCACATTACAGATCACTAATTCTCAGACATTTAATTGCAAAAGTGACCTCTTTTTAAAATTACTGTAGGTCTCTGAGGTTAATGCAAGATCATATTAATTTGGAGGAAGAGACTTAGAAGTTACTATTCTCAAGTCCTCAAGTTTTAGAATCTGATATGGGCTTCTACTGAAGCAAACATGGGCAATGTCTGGTTCTCCATATCTGATTAGCATCATCACAGTAGTCTAACAATATCTGTTAGGATATCACAAGTTATACACCCTATCCCAGTGGTGGTGAACCGATGGCATATGGGCCAGAGTTGGCACTCACAGCCTTCTCTGTGGGCACACACGCACTGTCACCCCAGCACACAGTTTGCCCCACCCCTCTGCCCAGCAGCCCAATGGGAGTGCTTCCTCCATCCCCCAGCAGTTTTCGCCATGCCCTTCTGCCCAGCAGCCCAATGGGAGCACTTCTTCCCTCCCCCAGCAAAGTTTACCCCGCCCCTCTGCCCAGCCACCCAATGGGAGCTTTCTCCATCCCCCCAGCACAGAGTTCTCCCTGCCTCTGTTTGGGCACTCAGTCTTTAAAAAGTTCGCCATCACTGCTCTATCTAATGGAATGTTTGGTTCAGATTTTAATTACATCTGATAAAAATTGTGAGAGCAATCCAACAATTATCAAGTTATAATTCAGTAGCAGCCACTCTGTTAATAAACTTTTATGTCTATTTAGGCAGAGAAATGTATTGCTGGAGGATTCAGCCTCTCTCTAATGGGATATTCAGGCACGAAGGACAGAAAAAGAGAAGGAGAAAATACAATAGCCGACTACCTGTAGCTGCATTTCTGTGTTGGAACTTGGTAAGGTATAGGTGCATTCCTTTTCGGAAATCCTACAGGTAAAAAACAATATTTTCAATAATTATTATCAATGCACTGAACAGGTGAATAATGTGTTCTTTTATTTAAAAAATCATCTTCAAGCACTTACAAGGTTTTCTACAAACGAAAGCTAAATATATGCATCACTTTCTACAACCCAGGACAGATTCCATGTCACAAAATAGCAATAACAATAACACTTATATACCGCCCCATAACGCTTAGTGCACTCTCTGGGCAGTTTACAAGTAATTAGCATTTTTTGCCCCCAACATGTTGGGTACATATTTTGCTGACCTTGGAAGGATAGAAGGCTGAGTCAACCTTGATCCCATCAGGATTGAACTCACAATGTTTTGGCTGCAGTACAGCAGTTTTAACCAGGGATCTAATTATGATACCATGTAAACCAGGGATTATCAACCTGCAGACTGTGGGATGGATGCGGCCTGAAGCACCATTTCATGTGGTGCCCCCCCCCCCCCCCAACTGCCTCTACTACACAAGGAAGTGCCATGTGGTGGAGGAAGGGCAAAATGGCCATCCGGCCCTAAAGCTGTCTGAGGCAGCGTGACCCAGGCCCAGCTTAAAAAGGTTGAGAACTCCAGATGTAAACCATTAAATGAGTGCACAGAGAAAGAATATGAAATACTTCTGCTCTGCAAGAGTAACTTTCTTTTTAATTAAGACAAGTTCAGCAAAGATAACATATAGAATCTAGATGTAAAATATGCAAAGGAGATCTACATTTCTCTCTTTTCTCTGCTTGCTCTCAGATTAGCTCCCATCAGCAGGCATGGAGATGCATAGGGAAGGAATTCGATTCAAAACCAGTGCTTGGTCCACTAGAGGAGGGGTTCTCAACCTTTTTAAGCGATGGGCCAGACCACGTTCCCTCAGACTGTTGGCGGGTCAGACCCCCACTGCTGCCTGCAGTGGCAGGCGGGAGTGCTTGGAGTGGTCCTGCCACTGCTGAGGGACCACCCCGAGCCACCTCAACCCTCAGCCCACCCACACCCACCCCACTCCTTCCCTGCTTACCAGCCTGGAGGAGCTGCATGGAGGAGTCCAGGCTGTCCTTCTCGCCTGCCAGAGTGGCCCACAGGAAAGACACGAGCAGCCGCAGGCATCCGCTGCTTATGTCGCCTCAGCATAAGCACATGCAGCTGCCCGTGTCTTTCCCGGGGGCCACTCTGGCAGGCGAGAAGGACAGCCTGGGCAGAAATCCCGTCCAGGAGGTGGCTGCAGGGATAGGGACTAGGTGAGATGATCAGATACACACACCTCCACACCTCCACTCGACCGGCGGCCAGCCGGGAAGGAAGATGAGCGGAACCTGAGGGCAGTTTTGACACCCTCAAAAGCCGCTCGCCATGCCGCCGAGACCACCACCTCCACTCGACCGGCGGCCGGCCGGGAAGGAAGACAAGTGGCACCTGAGGGCAGTTTCGACGCCCTCAAAAGCCGCTCGCCATGCCGCCGAGACCACCACCTCCACTCGACCGGCGGCCGGCCAGGAAGGAAGACGAGCAGCACCTGAGGGCAGTTTCGACACCCTCAAAAGCCGCTCGCCACCCCACTGAGACCACCACTGCCACACGACCGGCGGCCAGCTAGGAGGGAAGACGAGTGGGCGGTGGGAGCCCAGCTGATGACCATCACAGCGCGGCCTCGAAAAGCTGCTCCTGCCACTCCCAATGCTAGCATCAGCACCTTTGGTTCCCTTCCGTGGCCCGGCCGGGCACGCTGAGGCTGGTCCTGTCACTGCTCAAGTTGATGGGAGCACTCCCGGGGGAAGAAGACCGCTGCCGCTAACCAGCTGAGGTGAGTCCTGCCCTTCCTCCCATTGCCTGGAGAGGTAAAGACCTGCCTCCGCCCCGAGGACCATTGCCACCTGCCAGGAGTGCTAGGACTTGTGCACGCTCTCCCCCCCCCCCCCCTGGAAGGACTTGAAAGAGACTGTGTTGGGGTATATCTTTATATTGCTATATTGTTATTTTGTGATTATTTGTATTTGGATATTTTGAATTTTATATATTTTGTATTTTTTGATGATATTAATTGATGTTTTACATATAACTTTATAATTGTGATTTTGTATATTGTTTGAATTGAGAAATGTATGTTGCTTTTGTACTTTGGATATTGTATTTATATGCTGTAAACCGCTTTGAGTTCCCCTAGGGGAAGTAAAGCAGTATAGAAATGTAAATATAATAATAATAATAACCCCCACACCCCTCCAAGGAGGAGGAAGAGGAGGCACGTGGGCAGGCACAGCCCGTGTGCATGCACCCATGTGACATCGCTACCGCGCCTTGCATGGTGCCTGGGGGTGCTCTGCCTCCATAGGCATTCGGTCCCTTAAAGGTTCGCCATCACAGGCATAGGGTTTTTTAAAAGAGTCACCACTTTTGGAAACCTATATTACTCATTATAAGAAAATAAATCATCATATATAAATACAGCACCTGAATATTATTTGTCAAGACAAGATAAGTGGGTAGCCACTACCTTAATGTCTGCTTGTAAACAACAAGTGGCATCAGCTATGCTACAGTCAGAAACATAAAATTCAGCAAAATAGATTTCTGCTTAATCCAATCAGTTAACCCCTAAACTCATCTACTTTCCTACAAAACACATATTGTTCTGCTAGAAATCAGTTGCAGAGAAATTAAAGATCTTTACCTCATCCCCAATGTAGTCATGCAGCATTCGGATTACTGATGCACCCTTGCTATAAGAAATTGCATCAAATATTTCATCAACTTCAGATGGATGGCCCACACTGACCTGAGATAAAGAAAGAAAACGAGTCACTAGAATAACTTGCATTTAGCTTGCGACTCTAGTTAAAGCAGTACTAATCTACAACGTAGCACCTCTTGGTTTCTTCCTATGCCTAATCCATTAGAGCAGGGGTTCCCAACCTAAGGCCCATGGGCCGAATCCAGCCTATGGTGCCATTTCATGTGGCCCCCCACTACTCCAAGGACATTTGAGAAGCTGTTGGGACAAAATGGCCACCTCCATCATGCAGGCAGGGCAAAATGGATGTCCAGCCCTTGAAGCTGACTGAGAGAGCGTGACCTGGCCCCCGGCATGAAAAGGTTGGGAACCCCTGCATTAGAGGAATGTTCTAATGATGAGCAAGGATGTGAGAACTGGCAACAAGAGCATTGAAAATGCCTTTAATCACAATAGTTGGCACTCACTTCAATAGGATGACTGTTGTCTAAGGCATCAAGCTCCTGAGCTCGAGTGTAATCAGCAGAAACAAACTGTGTCCAGATATCATACTCCGGAAAGCAATGATCTACGCAAAGATATTCAATCCAGGATGCAAAGCCCTCATTCAGCCACAGATGGGTCCACCATTCCTAAAAATAGGTGAGAAAATTACTGGGGACAGGACAGCTTAATGCCAGATTTTAAGACACAAGAAATAACAAGATGTCAACGGACACAAGCCTTTTCCATTTCTGACAGCCCAGTGTCTTTTAAAAGCAGAGATCTGGATAATTTTATTATTACTCATACCAATATTTACTTATTTTGAGAAATCATGGTCGGGAAGGTAAAAGTCTCTAATATAGTATCCTGAGAATCATTTAAAATACAGTAACAGATATCTAAGCTGTATGGGTGATGTTGAAAGAAATCTCAGAAGTGACTTAGCCAAAAAGAAAGCTGCTATATTAAATTCACAAATGAATCAAGCAGAAGTACCTTCTTTCAGTCAGCTCCTGAAGGAATGTTTTATTTAGCAGTCTATTATTTTTTTAAACTGACATCACTCCAAATGCAATACAAACACAGTAACACTTCTATGATGAAATGGAACACAGCACATTTTATATGAGCACGTTCAACCTTTTTTCTAAGAGCAACAGATTGCCATTTCCTCAGCAATTCTGACAATATCAAATTTCAAGGCAAAATTGGGAGCTTCCAAAATACAGTAACACTGCCGACGTTTTCCTTTTACAAACTTTTGGCAGCTTTTACAAGTTTAAAGCAAACAGAGAATGAAACAGAGGCCTGTAGGGCAAACTGTGCCGTGAAACAATTAGATGTGATCCTGTTGCTGCTGAAAGCTGAGATGATAAGATTAATAACTCGTTTCCCTGGATTCTAATATGAGCGAGAGAAAGCAAACAAGATCCATCCATGCTTTGGAGCTAGGCACAAATCAAATTGCCAGCTTCCTCTCTTTAGAACTTGAACAGCTGGGCCACCTGTGTTACAAACTCATTTTTAAACTCTTTAAAACACTTTACTAGTAGAGACTGGCATTGAAGACATAGATATTTCTTACCCCGGACTCAAGCATTCCTGTATTACTACTAATTTGCCTCAGTTATATTATTTTGGGTTAATTATTCCTCTTTACTTGTGCCACTCTACAGATCTCTGAAAGATGTGATCAACAACCAATTGCTGCTTTCTATTCTTTTGACTTTAAAAATGCACACAAACTTACATATATAAACAGATGACTATGACTTTTTCCCCACATCAATAACATTCTTGAGATTTGTAATGAAGGTATTTTAGATACTTCCTAAGCTTGGATTATATTACCAAAGCTGTGTGTTTGATAAGTATGTTCAGAATCTGTATACTTTGGACTTGTTATATATTGAGATAACAAAAATGTTCCAAAAATGAATTATGCAGCATATACATTATGTAAATTTACATACATAAGTGTGCCATTTATTCTATTTCTGTGAGTTACAGAGACAGAGAATCATGCAATGCTCAACCTTTCTCCCATAACTGAGACTCCAAGAGTTTTTAAATTCATACTGGTTTTCTTAAAACCTTCAAGAAGCTTTTAAAGCAGATACGGGCAGTGTCCAGTATTAGTAATAACCAGAGAAAAACATGCCCATGTTTAACAAAATAAACCATCGGATGCGCTTAAACCAATCCCTGGATGCATTTTCTACGAAAACATTTAAGGATTCTGGTTTATATGATCAGTACATATTTCTTGTACAATCATAAATTAGGTGGGGATTTTAAAATCTGCTTTTAAAACAAACACAAATGAAGGACAGAAAGAGAAGATTGCAATGAGATATAATGCAAAATGTTTGTTGATACAAACAAAAATGTGTTTCTCAACAGTACTGTTTAAAGTAGTATGAACCTGAGGCTAAAAATTAAGACTTGGTCTACATATTATTCAAAACAGGCAGGATGAAGCCTGAACCATAAGAATGTATATAAAGTACCGGTATACGAAAATTTATCATTGCAGCCACATTGTTCAAATACTGTATTAGTAAATAACTTTGCCTCAAAGCTGGTGGGAAGCTGTATATAGACAAACAAACAAAAAAAGGAAAATGGACACACTAGTTAAAAGTGGGGGAGGGAGGGAATCGTTCCACAAGAGTTCTGAGAACAGACCAAACATTGCTGCATTGAACCCTTTGGCACTTAATAGGACTGCTCTCTTCACTTTAAGGAAGAGATGGTTATTCACATAAAGCTGTCTCTTCAAACTGTTCTAGCCATATACAAAATGCTAAAACTATGCATTATTAATTTTGTGATGAATACTTTTTCCTATGCAGGAGCCCATATGGATGTAAAGTGCATGTGCACATGATTTTTGATGCTGAAAACCATGAGCAGGAAATTTGGCTAGTCTAAAAAACTGCATGGTATGAAAAACAAACCAATTATTTGCCAATTTATAGGTAAATAAATTGATTTACACAATAATATTATAAATAATATTTGTTGCACTGTAGCACCTTTATAGCTTTTACACTAACATCTCAAATGTAGAGATATAACTTACTCAGTACTGTAAGATTTTCACTCCTTTTAAAGTAAGATACAAATATAAAACCACAGATCTATGAGCAATACATGAAAGATCCCTACAGAAGCCAGATGTAGTGGCATAGTCTCTGTATAATCTTTCTCCCCATGAACAGCAAAAATAGAATTACAAGCAATACCTAAATGTGGCTCAACTGCATGATTTATGTGATTATTTTGATCTGGCTAGCACTGATTAAAAAAAGAATACACACTTTCTCACTAGGCAGTTTTCTGCCCATATTTATCCTCCTGAAAATTTACCCAGTTTAGAAATTTGAGATTATCAAGAATATTATACTTCCCTACAGCACTGTGACATTCATCCTATGAAAATGTAAGGCACCTGAAACACCTGAGAGTAGACACACTCAGGACAAGAAAGAGTTCTTGTGTTAGCAAGGAAAGGAACAAGTGGGCCTACCGCACAATTTTAGAAATTGGCATCTAAGTCCAGAGAAGACAAACATATTTTTAAGGTACCATAGTCACAAGGTTTCCAAACCACTGGTGAGCAAGTTCATGACCAACAACGAGAGCCACCCATTGGCGAGAGGAGGAACAGGAGTTTTTGGGATCAATCAGCAGTGCAGTTTCCCTAGATATTAAAAAGAAAAAAAAATACAGACTAAAGCAACAAGATATCAGGCAAAAGTATGATTTTAGAATGTTTATCTAAATCGTATGCCTATTTTGAAATACAGAATGACAAGAAGATTAGTGGTTCATGTTGGCAAAAAGACGCATCCATCCTAGAATATGTGGAGTCTAGAATTTGCAACCATCCCTCATTTATTAGATAATTTGCTGTTGATTTTTCAGATATCCTTTATTCACAAATATTTAAATTATCACAATTATCACAAATGTTCTGTCAATCCCACACACCCCAAAAATCTACAAAAGGCTCGTTCATATAATAAATTATTGGATTTTGTAAGTTTACAAACTGTATACCAAAGCATGGAAGGAGACATCCAAGCCCTTGCAACTTCTCTAACTCTTGTCATGATTTCAAACAATTTAGATGGTCTCCTATCAATAGAGTGGTAGAGTGGATAGAGTGAGGGACTAGGATTCTACACCAAGGTTTGAATCCCCACTTGGCCATGGAAACTCACTAGGAGAATGGAACTGATAAAATCATAGAATAACTGAGTTGGAAGGAGCCTTTAAAGTCATCAAGTCCAACCCTCTGCTCAATGCAGAAATCCAAATCAAAGCAGATGATAGATGGCTGTTCAATTTTCTCTTGAATACTTCCAGTGTTGGAGCGTTCACCCTTGTTGCCCTTCTCTGTACCTGTTCTACATTTTTTTGCATCAAATCACTCCTTACGTATTTCATCTGTAGGATCACTATAAGATAGTTCCAATTTGACAGCACGTAATAACTATCAATAGGCGTCTCAACAAATTATGCTCCATAAAATCCTGTTATTTGACATTTAATTAACTATCACTCACTTCTGAAATTTCAACCAAATACATTTCTAATTCTCATAATTGTGAATTAAAAAGGCAAAGCTGGGAGGGTGCTTGATTTTTGACTAACTTCTTGCTATATTCTGGAATAGACATACAAAAAATGTCACAAGATTAAGTCTGCCCAGAGGCACTCTCACCGCCCTGCTTCTGATAGTCTCCAACATAGTCTCTGTGTTCAATCTGCATACTGAGGTAGATTGTATAGTGTGTAAAATTATGTAATATGTTTCTTATTTGTAAAATTTTGCTTGCAGCTATGGATCCATAAATCTTGAGCATAAGAACCAATATATTAGGCAAATTGGCATATAATGGTGCATTTGCTTCATATTTGTATGGTCATTTGATCTATATTAAGTCAGAAGTCACATTCAGTCATTCAAATAGGACAGAATTCAATATTTATGAGATCTATGTTATGTATGACAGGCAGATGTTTTTTTTTGCTGGAATTTCACATCATGGTATATATCAAAAGCAACTCCTAATGTTATCAGGTACAGTCAGGTACTATACACCAACACATTGCTCATTCATGGTAAATTAGAGCCTTTATATATCTTGTTTAGCATGCCAATAAAACTAGGGAGAAACATTCAGATGTTTTGTAAGTTTTTAAAATATAATTAAGTTGGGCAATTTTTTTCAGTTATTCGACATTTGCTGGTTTTTATATAGATGCTTTGAAAAATTACAAATGGCAAATGCCATTCCTTCTGTGAGAGAAAGGCTAAAAATACTTTGAAGACAATGCTTTCTTGCAACAGAACATCTTTTTTTTCATTTTATCTTAAAAATGGCCTTCTTATTCAAACTAGGGGAGTGAATTAAAAATATTGTACTTCATATAACTGAATTGTTTTTTAAAAAAATTAAACCAAGTGGACTATAAATCTGGACCAAACTAACAACTGTTCATCCAAAATTCCAAACAGGCTACTGTTTATACAATCTGAAGAGAATCCAAAGCACACAATTCCAAGACTTCTATTGATTAGTTATAGTAGATAAGTTGAATAGTGTAAAACTAGGGTGGCAAACTGCCAATAGTTGTCTGGTAGCTACTCAGTGCACACCAATTTATGCAGCTGGCACGCAATGAGGAATATAAGAGGTGATTTGTTAACTAACAGCAATTTGCCACTGCAAATTACACCACTGTAACTAACCAATATGATTTGGGCCAGTGGGAAAAGATGCAGAAAGTCTGTAGTGCACTGTGTCTTTGGCCAAGGATGTTAAATAGTTCTGGCAGATTTCAAGACTAATGAGGGAGAGCCAAAACAAAGGCAGACCTCAACACAGCATGTTGAAGAACTCTGCTACTTGCTAGCCAACATGTCCAGATGGATACATAATTAAAAGGGCAGGTAGTTAGAAATATAAGTGAAAGCTTCTAATCTGCTCACAACTATATATTAGGGTAAGATAGAAGTATGAGTCCATAGTTCAGACATGTAACACTAGCTAGAACAAGGTAGCTTTGGGTTTACATTTTGCCACAAAGAGTTGTAAAGAGATGAAGACAAAGTATCCTTTAAAAACTGCAGCCATTTTTGTTACAAGTTACACTCTTGAAAATTGACCTCACAAGATCACATGTTATCCCCTAATATTAATGTACAGTATATATTGTAAAGCAAAGTAAAACCACACTTATATACCACCCCATAATGCTTGGTGCACTCTCTGGGCAGTTCACAAGTTAATTAGCATTTTGCCCCCAACATGCTGGGTACTCATTTTATCAACTATGGAAAGATGGAAGGCTGAGTCAACCTTGAGCCATGTCAGGATCAAACTCACAACCTCTTGGTTGCAGTACAGCAGTTTAACCACTGCACCACAAGGGCTCTTTAATATATATAGTTGATTGAAAAGCTAATGCTGTTCTAAACGGAAAACTACTTGAAGAAAATTACTGGATATTAATTAGTACAATGACAAATTATTACAACTCCTTACATTTCAGCTGATAAAACTGAGAAAAATTGGTGAACAGACAAAGAAAGAACAGTATTTTAATGGCATACCTATAAGTAACAAGGCCCCAGTTCTCCATGGCACCTTTATAAAATAAAGAAAAAGATTTATTGATATTATTACACACAATTTTTTTGGAAACATTTGCAAAAGTAAAAAAAAAACTAAAAGGACTTTAGACAAACGCAAAGTACTTTACCAGCTGCAAAGTCTGCAATAGCTATGAGATCAATTTTAGGAAGAGGGTAAGGAACATTGAAATAATCCTTATAAAAAGGCAGAGTTTTAGCAGCAACCTGCGAATTTAAGAAGAAAAAAAGAGTCATGAACCTGTATATTAATCAAAATAGAGTAAACACATCATTCTTTACTTCAAGCCACTATGTTTTAACTCATATGCACAAAAAACTGCAAGAGGTTTTGAATTTTTCCCTTGACCCATGTGCAAACTAGCATAAACCTGACATTTCAGCAGGTCAGCCACAAAACCTTATCTGTGGCCTTAGCTTTATCTGCACATACAACAAGGCTGCAGTTACAGATAAGTTTAAAAGCACTTTAAATGTTAAGAAAAACATCACCTCTTTTGGATTCTGTATGCAAAGCTTGTGTCAAAGTATCTGAATCCAGTAATCCCAAAGCCTTCAGCTTTCATATTACATAAATCTAATTATGGGGCTTGACTATTCCTGAGTCCAATGTATAACTAAAATTCATGCTAGCTAAATGCTACATGAAAACAAAACCCTTCCCCAGCATTAAAACAAACACGCCGTTGCCTTATACACAAACAAACCATTATACCACCTAGTGGAATATTTTCTAGGAAAATGCAGTCTACCAGACGCTGCCAGGTACAACTACTCCAAGCTTTCTTTATTACTGGTTATGTTGGTTAAAGATGCAGGGAATTGAAGCCCAAAACCTTTTGGGGTCAGGCAGCACACTTTGTGCACTTCAATCTGCAATAAGCAGTGGTAAAGAAAGAAGAGTCTTTTAACAGTTTATACAGGTACTTACATTTCAGGTAAGATTATTTCCTTGTCTTATACCCCTTTAAGCAGTTGCAAAAAACAAACTGAATATAGAAATATTTAAGTATGATTTACCTCTAATGCAAACTTTCCTTGTTCTGCTTTGCCAACAGGAGTATAAACACGGACTAACACACCATCAGTTGACCTGGTCTCAACAAAGTCATATTCTCCAACCACAAAAGCAACAAGATAAGTTGACATGACAGGACTACGGGCAAACTTGACTTCCACCAGGTTTTCATCATCAGGGTAGGGCCTCCGATCAGTGATATTCTTTTCAAGGAAAGAAGTTTTGAAAAGGCCTGTTAGGTTGGATGTTAAGCACCAGATTTCATAAAATAGCAGGGATTGGTACTTTATGAGTTATTTGTAATATATATATTTTAAAAGTATGAACTAGCAAAAGTCAGTGGTGGTGAACCTATGGCACGCATGTTAGAGGGGGCACTCAGAGCCCTCTCTGTGGGCACACATGCCATCACTCCAGGATAGAGTTCACACACCCCACTGCCCAGCAGCCTAATGAGAGCGCATCCTCCCTCCCCCAGCACAGAGTTCATCCCACCCCTCTGCCCAGCAGCCCAATGGGAGCACTTCCTCCCTGTCTAGGGTAAGGTGGGCAGCTCACATGTGGCATGAGGGTGTGGCATGGGCAGCAGCCTGTTGAGTCTGCGGCAAATGTGAGTTTGGGCACTCAATCTCTAAAAGGTTCGCCATCACTGACACAGGTTCTTTTACTGTGTACCTCTTCATTTTCTCTACTAATCCCGCCCGTCCACCCACCCCTTTTTTTTTTTTGCTTAATACTTACAGCAAATTACTCCAGAATTTGTGAAACTACTTTCAGTTCTTCCCTTGAACACCAGCATTATACTCACTTTAACAAAGCCTATTTTTTAAATTTGGCACAATATGAATGATTAGTTATAACTGTATCAATCTTTACATATGAATAAGACAGAAAATGCAAATTAAAACTTCTTTCTTTGCTATTATTTACTCACTTTTGTTCATTCAGAACATTTTACTTATTATTTCATTTGGAGCAGTGGTTCCCAACGTGGGGTATATGCCACACAGAGGAACTTCAATTCCCAGAAGCCTAAGTCAGTACACTAGCTGATCAGTGCTTTGTGGAATTGACTTAGGCTTCTGGAAATTGAAGTCCAAAAACCAAAGGTAGGGAAACAATGCTTTAGAGTATTTTAGTTATTATTTTGCTATATCCCACCTTTCTTGCAATTTAGGGATGCATTTTGTTTGTATGGACAAATGCACATTCCACTTTTTAGCAATTTTAAAGACTTACCATGTTTGACAAAGCTACCCTGTCTTTAGGAACCACCAGTGAGATATCAAAAGTTGCCTTGATGGCCGGCTCATCCCAGCAAGGAAAGGCCCTACGAGCATCAGTAGCCTGTAAGGAGCAAGAATATTAGCTAACTAAAGCAGCTGAAGCACTCTGAAAATACTACACAAATTATGGTAGTGTATTAAGACTAACCAAACCCCCACCCCTAGCCATGGAAAAGAGAAAAGGTATTCAGAAAGAATGCGCAACATATCAGACTGCCATGACATTTGAAATTGGGCTGGAGAAAAATAATAAACATATACTAGAGGGTGCCAAAAATGTATACACATTTTAAGAAAAGAAAAAAATTGTAATAAATTTGTATAGAATACCATGCAAATGTTCATTCAGTTCAGTAATGCAACTTAAAAGGTGAAACAAATATGTGAGATAGACTCATTACAGGCAAAACGAGATAGTTTAAGCCTTACTTTGTTATAATATTGATGCTTATAGCTTACAGCTTATGAAAACCACAACCCCCCCCCAATCTCATGTACCCCATAATCATCACATAATTCATGTACGCTGTACGCCATGATCATCACAATTATAACAAATTAAGGCATGACATCTCTCGCTTTGCATGTAGTGAGTCTATCTCATGTATTTGTTTCACCTTTTAAGTGAAATGAATGAACATTTGCACGATATTCTAATTTTCCAAGTGTCACCTGTATACCGATAACAAAAGAAGAATGCAAATCATGTTGACTTCTGCAATTTCAAGAGGTGTTGAAAGTGGTTACCATCAGTGTCCAGACACTTCTGATTATGGCAAACTACTGCTTGAGCAACATTGACCAAAGTGTCCATTTGTATTGTTATGAATGCTGTTTCAATTCCTTCCCGAAGTACAACCACTGCAATCAGTTTTCTACCATACACTACATTCTTTAAGGTAGAAGTCAAGCAATGTTAAATCAAGAAAACATGGGGGAAATCCTATCCATTGTCCAGCCAAATTCTCATTGAGGTAAGCAGTAGCAATTACACTTATATACTTCCCCTTAGTGCTTACAGCACTCTCTGAGCAGTTCACAAAGTAATTAGCATTCTGCCCCTAACAAATTGGATACTAATTTTACCTACCATGGAAGGGATGAAAGGCTGAGTCAACCTTGATCCCTATCAGGATTGAACTCATAACATTCTGGCTGCAGTACAGCAGTTTAACCACTGCACCACCAGAGTGTCGGTGGAAGCGCAGTGGGGTGCCATCTTGTTTGAAGTAAAATCGATCATTCCCAAAAAGTGTACAATTTGTGGGTTAAAAGGATATGAATAACATGTCTAGGTACACTTGATCAGTATTACTGTGCGAGTCCTCCTGGATCTTCCCATGTGCATATCACATGCATCCCAAGCTTATGAAGAATGCATGTCATTGTTAGGTTTGTTGGAGGTTCTGTTGCATGTTCACACCTCCATTGTTGTACTTCAACAATATTAGTAAATGACAACCATGCTTCTTCAATTTTCTTTGACTGTCCTGCCTGTCACATGGTGACCTTTGAGTGAACATTATACTGTACTACACATTGGTACTGTAATTCAATTCAACTCTGAATACTAAGACATAGATAACATCTTTTAAAATGTGTATACTGTAGATTTTTGGCAACCTCTGCATATAAAGCCAGATGGAGGTTTTGTTTTCAAGAAGGAATATGCATTCAACCAAAGCAGGCAACTTCAGAAGTAGTCCAGTGTCTTCAGAAGCAAAATGGGCCTTCCATGAAATATCTGAAAGTAAAGCAAGCTGGGTCCTGACATTATGAACCAGGTTTATTATTTTGTATAGTACCAGTTATCAGGCCAGTTCTAAAAGCCATGAGCATGAGAGCAGCAGCAACAAAATGAGTACAATTAAGGTTATACCATTAAAAACAGCTGGAAGAGTAGCACCCACCCTTTACTCTTGGACCACAACATCTACCTTCTCTGCATTAAAAAAAATGCTTGAAGAATTACCTAGTAAAATACACATGCATCTAGTGTACACATAGAGAGTATGATGAAGACTTTGAGCGAATCGCTGTTTGACAGTTTCTACATCACTTGAACTTCTATCTGCTACTAAACCTAGGCATATCCCATTTTAAATAAATTTCTGATAATCCATAAAGAACTGGTACAAAGAGGTAGAATTCTAAAAAAAAAACAACCATCAAATGTAGCTAAAATTATAAAGGTACACATACTCCTTGCAATACCATTAATTTACAGTGCATTGACAAAGGATATCATTTCCAATGAAAGAGACTGAAAATATAAGTCCCAAATCAAATTAAGTCCATACCTCAAATTGGGTAACAGCAGCAAAACGAGTATCTCCCGAAGGTGTTGTGTATTTACTTCGATAGAAGCCTTTCATTTTATCATTCAGTTCACCAACAAAATCTATTTTTAAGGTTCCCATCCCTGCAGTTAACAGAAGAGAGTTAAGGTGCTTTGTTGTATGAAAGTGCTAAATCCAAAGGCCAGTATCCTAGTGCTTTTTACCACAGATGGGAAACAAATCACAGAAGCTGCACTGACTAATTGACAAGGTGCCAGTAATCCATGTAGCACCTTTCAATTAGCCACTGCATTTTCAACAAATTTCCCTTTCATAAAGGATCCTGACCATAATGGTTAAGTTCTCTCTGAAAGAATGCTCCATCTGTGCAAATATCCTAGGATAATAATAATTTCATGTCAGAAATTATTCTGGGTTGAAAGGATTTTTGTTGGTGAGACTCCACTCAGGGGATGCCCGAATGAGGCTCCTTTCATGTCCCCAACATCTTTTCCTACTGAAGTAGTCCCTATTTATCTACTTGCAATTTCTTGATTTCAATCTGTTAGGTTGGCAGGAGCTGGGACAGTACCTGGGTCTTGAACTGGTGATTTGCTAGCCTTCCAGCTAACAAGGTGAGCTTCTTAACCACTGAGCCACCGCAGCCTCTATCTTAGGATAAAATGTCAGTTGAACACATTCCAACTATGTCATCAATTATCTAGTTTAACTGGCTCATCCACTCCTCACATTGTAAATCAAGATTATGCAAAGTATAATAATAATAATAATAATAATAATAATAATAATAATAATAATAATAATAATAGTTGTTGTTGTTGTTGTTGTTGTTGTTGTTGTTGTTGTTGTTGCTGCTGTTGTTGTTGTTGTTGTTATTATTATTATGTGTCAGAGATTACTCTGGGTTGAAAGGATTTTTGCTGGAGAAACTCTGCTCAGGGGACACCCGAATGAGGCTCCCCAAGTGCAGCTTTTTGGAGACCTTCCAGTCTCCAGCTTAACGTCTTAACCACTAAGCCACCTGGGGAGCTGTGTTATGCAGAGTAATGTAAATACTCTGAAAGATGTGGAAAAAGTTTCTAAGGAACCTCATCAATATGAAGATTAAAACACCTGAAGCACTACTAAACATCTCAATTTTTATAATTTCCCTGGCTATCACAAGAGCTAGCAGATCTGCATTTACCATAAATAGCTCCTTTGGTATCATTGGAACCAGAGAGCCAATCCTATTGTACCACGTATTGCCTCAGTTGAACAAGTGCGGCACAGTAAAAATGAGTAGACCAAAATATAGTACAGTAATTCTATTTCAGAATAGTAAGTACTCATCACATGACTCATCTCTATACCTCTTTAGAAACGTGGAATTCACTACTCCATCAGGAGACCTAACTTCTCCATCCATCCATCCATCCACCCATCCATCCCTTTATACTATAATCTGGAAGCAAGACCCTGTTGTACAATGTCTTCATTAAAGAAATGCATTTAGCTGGGACACAAAGTCCATCCACATGGGTAGGCACATTTAAGCAGCCCACTGAAACCAATGGTTGTGTTAGATGTAAAGTTTAATCATGTTTAAAACAATTTAAAAATCAGCTGAGCCATCCCTTTCCTAGATTCAGGCACTACTCATGCTTAATTAAGTACAGTTACAGAAGTCAAGCCAGCTTCGTAAATAATTTAATTTTTTTTCCAAATATTACATTGTTATTGTTATGTGCTGTCAAGTTGGAACTGACGTACAGCAACCCTAACAGGGTTTCATTATACCAAATTGAATAACCTGTACCAAATAATATACTTAACATTAATCAGAATTTGTGCAACTCTAGATACAAAAAGCAGCCAGTAATTAAACCGTAGAGGCAATATCTTCCCAAACTTCTCCTCACAACCATATTAACAGAGGTTGGAGAATCATGTTAGAATTGGAAAAGGCTAGGCTTCTCTCTGAAGTATGATTTATCACTATGAGGAATTCATTCTTGAGCTTGCCTCTAGAAAAAGTGTAATACTGCTTATCTCATGCCTTAACATCTGATTTCATATTTTTTCAGTCCACATGATGACCTATCTTGGCAATGACAAAGAACAACACCATGAGGTCTTTCTCTACTGCCATTTCACAATAGCGGAAACAAATTTCATGAATCTGTGGAATAGTTGAGAATATGTAACAAAACAGTGATGCAGCATATGGTATGGCAGCACTCACACAGTGGTAGCCTTTGTCTCTGTAACCTATAATCTGTCTATAAAATAAGACAAACAATGTCTTTATGGTTTCAGGACTTCCTTTACATGTTATTTATACTTTATAATTTGTTTACTGAAGCCAAGTTTATACTTTTGTATCTGGAAATTATTGTGTTTATGCTTTGTTTTAGATTGTGGTTTTTACTTGGTTTCAGTTTCTCAGTAACTGGCATGCTACCATTATAAGCAAATATTTTCAAAATATGTGACCAACTTAAGAACTCTCTTTTTTACTCCCCTTATCTTACTTTGAATTGATTTGCTGCATGTGATTTTGATTTCTTGCCTTTATTTTTTTCGTATATTATTAAAAGATAGGTATTAGAAAATAAGGACTCTATGCTGCTTTAATTGGATACTAAGATGGAGAGGAAATGTAAAAAAAGGGAGAAAATCTGTATCTACAAGAGGCATGGCAAGGAAATCACAGGAGTTACAAGACAGAAGGAAGTGTTTACTAAAAATCTATTCTTGCCAGTCACACAATTAATCTTCCGAAGGCACAACATATGCATGATGATTTCAAGTATTATGCAATAGTGGTATAATCTGTATAGACACTTTAACTTGATTTGTCTAAGACTTTATGGAACTGTGTAAGTACATGGAATATTAGCTGTATCTTCTTGTTCATATAACATTCATCAATCAGTGTGGTGAAGTGCTTTGGTACTGGAGAAGGACATGATAATTCCGAGTTCAGACCCACAAAGCCATAAAACTCACTGGATAATTGTGGACCAATTAATCTGGATTCCAACAAATTAAAAGATGATAGATACAATTCTGAAAAATGTTTCCAGTTTTAACATAATCCACAATTTTTAGAAAATTCAAAAAGGTAAAAAGGTAAAACAGGTTACATATGATATATGTAGGCCTAAATTTTTCTACCACTTTGATCTGCTAAAGATTTTGGGACCCAGGAAAGATCATGAATTTCAGAACTATTAAAAATTTTGCTTTGTGCAAATTCTCTTCTTCACCTCATATGTCTCCCTAAGGTTCCTAACTTATCTCATCTGACTGTTATCCTGTACTTAAGTTTAAAGACTCATATTACCCTTATTTCTCCAATAAATTTAACATTCAAAGTTCCCTGAGTCTAGTCAGACCAGCATCTGCTCACACAATTCAGCACACCAGATCCCGAAAAACACTATCCTTTTGTCAGAAAGTAGTTGCTTTGTTCTATAACACCTCTAGAGTCCCTGTGGCACAGTGGTTAAGCTGCAATACTACAGTCCAAACTGTTCACTGAGTTCGACCTCAATGGGCTCAGCCTACTATCCTTCTGAGGTTGGTAAACAGAGTACCCAGCTTGTTGGGGGCAAACTGTAGTTTGCATAATTACCTTGTGAACCAGCCAGAGACTGCTTACCATTATGGGCAGTATATAGGAGCTCACAGTAAGTTTTGAGAAGCGCACTCAGCCAGAGCACAAGCACACACAAGTCTTCAGAGGGAAGAATAGTACGCATCTCTTCTAACATCCAATTAATCAAATCAAAGGTCTGAGATTAAAACAAATTATATTTGGGGTTTTGTTACATTAAATAACCTATTTGTTATTTCCTCACTCTATTCTTTGCATTCAAAAACTCAATTATTATTATTATTAAAAAAACAACCCCATGAACAAGGATTTGTTCTGGGCTTTGTAGTAGACTCCAGTTTTTAGAATTCTCCAAGAATTCCCCAGGAAGAAATCTAGGAGTTCCACTCCATAGACATACCTATATAGACATATAAAATTTCCTGGTGAATCTACTATATATCTACTATATGGCCTGCTAAATGTTACACATCTATCTGATCAGTGTTATTTTAAAGAAAAAACCCAACAAGCCGTGGAACTATGCACAAATAAACAAACAAAAATAATTTAATGTCCTCATTAAACTGAGTTAAAATTGTGTGCATTAATCCAATAAAACTAACAGAAGTATTCCTCTATATCTGTGGAGGATACGTTTTATCTTTTGTGGATACATGAAACTGCAGATAACAGCAGATCCTGTATTTAACACATATACAGTGGTACCTCGGACAACGTTTACATCGGGCAACGAAAAATTCGGATAACGTTGAGAATTTTTTTAAAAAATGCATCGAACAACATTATCTCAATGTTATCTGATGCAGCCATGTTTGGCCCTCCGGGAAGAGAAGCGGCCAAGAGCCCGCTTCCCTTTCCGGAGGGCCACACACCGAAGGCCCGCCTTGCTTCTCTAGAACACAGAGGCCAAAGGGAGCGCCTGTTAGTCGTCTGCGTTCCGGAGAAGGCAAGGCGAGCCTTCCGTGTTTAGCCCTCCGGAACGCAGCCGCCGAACGGGCGCTCCATTTGACCACTGCCTTCCGGAGAAGGCATGCTCAGCACGTACGCCCAGGGAGAGCGAGAGGATAGAGCGTCCTTCCGCCGGGCCTTCCGGAAGAGGAGGAAATGAGCGCTGGTGCCAAAGGAAGTGGAGCATCAGGCTTCTTGTGAGCGAGACAGAAAAAAGACTTGACTGAGGTCGGTAAGTCGAGGGTCGCGAAGGGGGTTGTGGGAGGCTTCACTTGGGGCAGGCTTGGGCCGCCCATCTTGCCTTCTACGGGCAATCCGTTCAGTGCCTGCATTCTGGAGGAGGCAAGGCAGACAGCCCGCCTTGGCTTCTCCAGAAGGCAGTGGCCGAAGGGAGCGTCCATTCGGTGGCTGCGTTCCGGAGAAGGCAAGGCAGAAGGCCCGCCTTGCCTTCTCTGGAACACAGCGGGATTTTTTTTAGTGTTATCCAATGCATGCGTGGGATAAGGCTAAAAATCAGATACCATTGAGACTTGTGGAACCAAGTCTCAATGTTATACGAGGTATTACTGTACCTGAAATGCAGAATGAGGCAAGTTTTCAAACCATATTCCAAAGAGTAAATAACACAATAGGACAGAGAATATATTTGACCTATGAATGAACTCCATATATTTTTGGAACCCATTGGAGACAGAACCAAAAGAATCAGATGAATTATTACCTTTCTGCAGTGGGCTGGGAAAAGACAGAGTCACCTTTTCATCTTCATTCTGGTAGTTGAATCCAGTAGCATGGATCTCTGAAAAGAGAAGGACAGTACCGAAAAGTTCTGAATATTCAAAAACATTTCCTATGTCTCTTTCCTGATGGCATTTTAAAAAGAAATACTCACTAAGAATAGAGTGATCAGATACCATTCTCCCCTAAACTTGTTCAATATTTACCTAAGAGACCGCATCGCCCTGAGGACGTCTGTCCGTCCAACCAGAGCGGACCGGAGGGGCTCTCTAATTGTTCCATCAGCCAGAGGGGCTCGCCTCTCTGGCACAAGGAGGAGAGCCTTCTCCGTGTCTGCACTGGCCCTCTGGAACCTCCTGCCAACAGAGCTACGTCTTCGGACGGAATTGCTGCCTTTCAGAAAAGATCTTAAAACCTGGCTGGCGGGTCAAGTGTGGGGTGCAGGTGGAAGGGTAACCTCCATTGGGTGGTTGGTGTAGAAGAACTCTTCCCCATGGTGCCTTTGGATCCTGCAGCCCTTGTTTTTAGGGGGTGGGTAGTTTTAACTGTTTTAACTGTTTTTAACTTGTGTTTTTAATTTTTATTGTGAACCGCCCTGAGTTGGCTTTGGCCGAGTGAGCGGTATATAAATGTGATAATTAAATTAAATTAAATTAAATTTATAAAAAAAAAACCTACCTTGAAATACTGAGGTTTTTTTTGCAAGAATTGTTAAACAGTGTGAGTTTTTTTCACACCTGTGTAACAGTGGGAAAAGACCAGTGTTTTTATTGGCAACACCACCACTAACAAAAACGGCTGCATTTGGAGAAATAGCAATCTTGCATGAACAGTAGGAGGGGTGTTTATAGTCTTCTGTGATAGTCCTTCACCACTAATTAGATTGGTAAAGTGCTTTTCCCGCCTCTGCCATCCAAGACAAGCCCCATTCACGGTCCCTCTTCCTGTTTGTTTTTCCTTCCTTTGTTTTGTTGATAGTTTATTTTTCCTTTGACTTCTAAGCAAGCAACAAGCATGTTGGTTCTCTCCAGTTTCTGGAGATTTCATTTTCCCTATATTTTGCTTCTGGCTGTAAGTATAGATGGTAAAAAAATTAAGTAAAGCTTTTTAGGCCAATCTCTTTGTGTTTTCTGTGCTGCTGCTGATTCCCCCCATCCCCCAATATTCTGATAATTAGGAGGAATAACCAGGATTCCCCATTGTTCTCAAAACAAAACTTGAGTGAAAAATACTTTGCAGTAGAAAAAGTCTGAAAAATGCAAAATAATTTGTAATCCTGGTCTATGGGAGAAAACTTTAATACTTAATTAAATTAATTAGAATCATACTCCAACACAGAGAAAATCCATATGTATAAAGCCGGAACGTGGGTTCGAGTGTCCAGTATGCGTTCCTGCACCCCACCAACCACCACCCTGCCTTTCAACACCCGCCTAGCTTACCCGTCTCAGCCTCCGAAGGTCAGGGTGAGGGGGCCGCAGAGGGGACACAGGCCCCACAGCAGGGAAAGAAGCCCAAAACTACATGCCCCAGCAACACCTGTGCCACGCCCCAGCCAATCAGAGAGGCCAGCACGAGCGCAGGAGAGGCGGGGGCATGAACCATGGACTCACACAGGGTCCAGGAAGAGAGACGGTTGGCAGGTGCCTCCTACCCGCCACCGCCAACCCCAGCGGCGAACAGGGAGGAGAGGCCACAGGAGGTGGGTGCCGGGACACTCCCGATGCTGCCGCCAACCCGGCCTCCCACCCGGCCCAGCAATCACCCACTCTCAACGAGAATGCGAGGCCGCCAGAGGCAGTTGACCTGCTCCTCATGCCAATGCGGCCCACCCGGCCTCCCACCCAGCAACGCAATCCCCCGCACTTCCCCTCGCTGTTCCGACACTGGCCTCGAAACAGCAAGGGGGGATGCAAAGGCGGCAGCCAGTTATCCGCAAGGGATGGTGCCTTCCCTGGAGGATACCTGACAATCCCCTTTGCCACTCCCCCTCGATGTTCCGACACTGGCCTCGAAACAGCAAGGGGAAATGCAAAAGCGGCATGCAGGTATCCTCCAGGGAAGGCGCCTTCCCTGACGAAGACCTGCCTGCCGCCTTGGGAACTCCCCCTCGCAGTTTTGAGGCTGGCCTCGAAACAACGAGGGGGGAATCCCAAGCTGGCAGGCAGGTATCCACCGGGGAAGACCCCTTCCCTTGCGGAGACCCGCCTCTCGCACTTGCCAAGAGTGCAAAGGCGGCATCCTCGTTCAGACAGCCCCCAACACCCACACGATAAACCAGCGCCCCCCCCACACACACACACCTGGGCAAAGCCAGTCAAAAAACTAGTACAGTGCCACATAATCCAGAGGCAAGTTTTTTTTGTTCAGCCGCACAGTAGTTTCCTACTCTTTGCGACCCTATGGACCATTGCCTGACACCTTATTAGACCAGTAAAATCAACCAACCAACCAACCAACCAATCTCTCTCTCACACACACACATTCAACCATCAAACTAGCTTTTGACCTACACAAGTCATTGTCAGGCTTGTCACTCTGCACTGTGGATAGAGCAGAAAAAATATGGTACTTGTTGTTACCAAAGACTTGCCAGACAATTCAGAATTCCTCCTCTACTACTGCCTTATTCTGAAATTCAAGGTCCCTTCTTAGCCAGAAATTGGAATTACACAGAAATATGGCAAGGCCTCATCAAAGAGTTAGGAATAAAATTTAGTCTAATCGCTAGGTGAAGCCAACTACAGCCAAATTATCTAGTGGGTCAAATAAAATGTTTTCTTCAATTTGCAGTCATGCTTGGGCAATGTTGTCCATGTTTTCTTGTAGATATTTCCCTGGACAGCTATTTAAGTTTAAGGTATTCTCTATACCCCATTAAAAAGGCAAAAAACAACAAACCACATACAGTATACCGTATTTTTCGCCATATAAGACGCACTTTTTCTTCCCCAAAACTGGGGGGGAAAAGTTGGTGCGTCTTATATGGCAAATACCTCTTCCCGGGGTCCTCGCCATTCGGCCCGGGAATGGGAGGCAGGCTCCGGCGGGGCTCCGGCGGCGTCTCCTTTTAAGCCCTCCCGGCAGGCAGGGCTCGGAGGGCGGGGAGACGCGCCTGCCTCCCATTCCCGGGCCGAATGGCGAGGGCCCCGGGAAGAGGCAACGCGGCGGCGGCGATGGCGGGGCTCCGGCGGCGTCTCCTTTTAAGCCCTCCCGGCAGGCAGGGCTCGGAGGGTGGGGAGACGCGCCTGCCTCCCATTCCCGGGCCCTCGCTGCTTGGCCCGGGAATGGGAGGCAGGCGCGTCTCCCCGCCCACCGAGCCCTGCCTGCCGGGAGGGCTTAAAAGGAGACGCCGCCGGAGCCCCGCCATCGCCTGCCTCCCATTCCCGAGCCGAATGGCGAGGGCCCCGGAAGAGGTAACGCGGCGGCGGCGATGGCGGGGCTCCGGCGGCGTCTCCTTTTAAGCCCTCCCGGCAGGCAGGGCTCGGAGGGCGGGGAGACGCGCCTGCCTCCCATTCCCGGGCCAAGCAGCGAGGGCCCGGGAATGGGAGGCAGGCGCGTCTCCCCGCCCTCCGAGCCCTGCCTGCCGGGAGGGCTTAAAAGGAGACGCCGCCGGAGCCCCGCCATCGCCGCCGCCGCGTTGCCTCTTCCCGGGGCCCTCGCTGCTTGGCTGAGTGAGGCAGCAAACGGAACAAACGCGCGGGGCGGCCTCCACTCCAGCTGACTCTGCTCGCCGGCGGGCATTCATTTGCCACCTTACCCCGTCCGCACACAGCATTCCCCCCCCCCCGTTGGCGCGAGCATACCCGCCCCATAGACTGTCAGAGGAGTGGTTGTTTTAGTCAGAAAATGGTGGGGGAGGAGAGAGAGAAAGGCTTCTCCGTCTTCGTGGCTCCTTGAGGGCTCTCAACATTCCTCCGAAGGAGGTTTAGGAAGATACCGGACCTCCTCTCTCACACACACACACACCCCTTTCTGCCGTTGTACGCCCCCACACACACGTATTCTCCCTCAAGCCCAGGCGGGTTCGCCCTCCTCCACCAGCTGCCTGGAGGGGTCTTTTTGCCCCCTGCTCGGACTCCCGACCAGCGCCTACTTGTGTGGAGAAAAACAAGAGGTCGGGTTACTGAGGGAGCCAGGCAGGAGGGAAGGAGGGGGCGGCGGCTGGAGGAGCGAGCCGAGCATGCTTCTTTGGCTCGCAACCTCCTCCCCCGCCCAAAAAGAGCGAGCCGAGGCAGGCAAAAGCTACGGGTGATTAAATGCTCCTGACTGAGTCAAGGAGAAAGTGGGGAGGGGGGCGAGGGTCGCGGGGAGAGGCGGGCGCCGAGGGAGGTGGCGTAGCTGGACCATTAGGAAAGCTGAGCACAGGAGAATAGATGCCTTTGAGATGTGGTATTAGAAGAGAGTCCTGAGAGTCCCCTCGACGGCAAAGAGAAGAAATAGGTCGATATTAGAAGAAATCAAGCCTGACTGTCCATTGGAGGGACAAATAGTGAAGATGAAGCTAAAGTACTTTGAACATCAAATGAGAAGAGAGGATTCACTTGAGAAAGCCGTGATGCTGGGAAAGGTGGGGGGCAAAAGAAGAAGGGAGCGTCTAAAGATGAGGTTGATAGATGGTATTGTAAACACAATGGGCACAGAGCTTGGTGGGCTGAGGAGAATGGTGGAGGATAGAGGTGCCTGGAGGACAATGGTCCATGGGGTCGCAAAGGGTCGGAATCGACTGTGCCACTGAACAACAACAAATGTACAGAGTTGCCAATTGCGCGCTCTTCCCCATGCACAGGCATCCGCGGCTTATTATATTTCCCCCCCCCGCGCTCCGCGGCTCTTCCTTCCCCCTCTTTCCGTGGGAGGAAAGCGGAGTGATCCATCTTTCCAGGTGATCCATCTTTTAAGCCCTGCCTGCCAGGAGGGCTTAAAAGGAGACGCCGCCGGAGCCCCGCCATCGCCGCCGCATTGCCTCTCCCGGGGCCCTCGCTGCTTGGCCCGGGAATGGGAAGCAGAAAAGGGACGATGATGCCAGCCGCCTCGAGCAGCTCCCTGTCCCACCCCGGCAGCCCATGCCACTGGCCCCATTGGGGAGAGACAGGTACAGTACAGTATTTGGTTCAGAATCTTTTTTTTCTAGATTTTCCTCCTTTAAAATTGGGTGCGTCTTATATGCCGGAGCGTCTTATATGGCGAAAAATACGGTAGTCCTTACACAATCCAAATACAAAGGTAAGAGATACCTGAAAGATACCATGAAGAACCATCCAGGGCATTTTCTACAAGAAAACATAGATTCTTGACATCATAATTCTAAAACCCGCTAATTTGAATTAGAAAATAAGCATGCCTCATTTGTTTTGAATGAAAGTCTTCATGTTTAACTTATGTCTCTTCTTTATATACAAAGACTTGAAGGCTGCTAGTCTTCAGTCAAGCAAACCAGTTTTATATTGGCCATGTTCACATGTAACAATGAACCAGCATTCCAGACTCTTCTTGACTTTTATGAATAATGTTCTGGTGTATGCTGCTTGATCCTTTTTGCTTGACTCTTCAGACAGAAGGAACAGCTGAAGAAATCAGATGTTAACCAACAAATCAAATCAACATTATGGCCAGAGAGAGAACTTATCACTATCCAAATAATCTAAGGCAGACATAAAACATTTGGCTCATAGGTCACATGTACTCAGTTGTACATCTTGGTCCGTGGTGATCCAAGCGATGCTGTCAAAGTCCTATCCAGGTGTCTGGAAGCTGTCGGGGTCTGGATGGGGGACAACGAGCTACAAATGAATCCTGGCAAGACTGAGTGGCTATGGATTAGGGACCCTGCGTTATCTAGGGAGCTACCATCTTTGGTTCTGGATGGGGCTGTTTTGTCCCAGACAGACCCAGTGTGCAACTTGGGGGTCCTCTTGGACTCACGACTACTGCTTGAAGAGCTGGTGGCAGTCATGGCCAGGAGAGCTTTTGCACAACTTCGTGTAATCTGCCAGTTGCGCCCGCTCCTAGACCGGGACTCCTTACTCATGGTCACACATGCTCTGGTCACCTCCAGACTAGATTATTGTAATGCGCTTTACATGGGGCTGCCCTTGACGACCATTCAGAGGCTGCAGCTGGTGCAAAATGCGGCTGCCCGGGTGGTGATGGGGTGCAGGCGTTATGCCTGTGCCTTGCCACTGCTTTGGGAGCTGCACTGGTTACTAGTTTGTCTCCGGGTGCAATTCAAGGTGCTGGTTATGACCTTTAAAGTTCTACATGGTAGTGGGCCATGTAAGAGACTGCATCGCCACAAGAACATGTCTGTCCAACCAGAGCGGACTGGAGGGGCTCTCTAATTGTTCCATCAGCTAGAGGGGCCTGTCTCTCTAGCACACAAAGGAGAGCCTTCTCTGTGTCCGCACCTGCCCTTTGGAACCTCCTGCCAATAGAGCTACGATTGCAGACGGAATTGCTGCTCTTTAGGAAAGGTCTTAAAACCTGGCTGGCAGGGCAGGTGTGGGACCCTGATGGAAATGTGACCCCCGCCTGTTGGCTTGCACAATAATTAAAATCCTCCCTCTTTTTATGGAGTGGGGTGGGTGGATTTTAATAGGGGTTATTTTTATATATTTGTGACTGTGTATTTATTGTGTTTTGCTTGACTGCTATGTGAGCCTCCCTGAGTCGGGTTCTCTGAGTGGGCGGCCTATAAGCACAAAAATTAAATTAAATTAAATTGCCCTGTTTCATTCTTAAAACTAAATCTTTGTGACATGAAACTGTTTATATATGCTAGTTTTCTGCTCTACTTATAAAAGGAATATCTAATATTCCTGTATACAAGTTTGTCCATCCTCCCCCCTCCCCCTCCCCCAATCTGCAAGTTCCATTTCTACTAGTTCAGCTTTCTGGAGGTATCAAATATTCAATAAAACATCTACATATATTTCTATAGCAGATTACCAGAGCTGGCCACTAAAGACCACGGTCTATAAGGTAATGTTTAAAAGGAATAAATGGTGGTTTTTATGGCGGCTATTTTATTAGCAAACATGAAGAACGATGGAGACATTTGTACACATATCTTGTTTCTTTTGACCAAATATGTGTACTTAAATATGGGCTTCACTGTTTTCTGCAGTTTCAGTTATCCACAGAACATTTTGGAATATATCCCCTGCAGATATGTGTGTGTGTCCTGTACAACTTTTTTCTTTTATAATCAGGAGACAGGACAATTGTGATATATGGGAATCTTGTTCAATGGACTATTTTACCTTTGCTTCCCAGATGCTGTCTTTTCAGCTTCATTCTGCCTTGGCCCAAATTCACTCTCACAAAATAAATTGGAATTATAGAGGAGCTGATCTTATCAAATCTCCTGATTTAATACAAGATCTGCTATGTAGGACAGAAATACAGGAACCTTGACATAGGGGAATCCAACCTCTCCTTAAATATCTTCAGGGGGAATAGATGCCCACTCCTTGTTGCCTGAATAAAGTTCTGTAAGTTAATGTAGGAATCAAAGTAGTTTATTGTCAGATGGTAACAACAAGATCAATGTTTGGTAAACAGGAGGTAAGTTTTCATATTTGACTATAAACTCTAGATATATGTACATTACTGGGAATCATGCTGATCATAAAAAGCCTAACTGTGGTGATACACCAACAACCTGCCTCTTCCTGATCTATCGTCAGTTGAAACATAGATCCCATGCATGTACAAACATCAAAATATGAGGAGAAATCCAATTTGAGACAGTAAAATTTCAGGATGGGAAACACAGCATGCTGGAATATCTTTGCATTCCATGGCCACATGAAAGAAAGCACACTATTTACTTTTTTCAAGTATTGTATTGGGTGAGTTAAAAAAACACAGGTTTCCAATCTGTGGACCACAATCCCCTTGGGGATCACAAAGTGTTTTCTGAGGTGGGGTTTAATGCAATTGTGGTACACTACAATACTCAAAAAGTATTCTGCCTGGGAGTGTTCATAGAGGGAGGCAAGGACCTATTATATGTCCATGTTGTTGTGTTGGCCCAACCTCTGATTAACAAAACATATGTGCCAATACATTTGGGGTGGGGTGAGGGGAGGAAGAAGACAGCCAGACTTTGAAACCCTTGAAAAGGAATTCCCTGAGCTTAATCTGCACTGGTACAAAATCCATTCTTTGTTTCCCTGAATATAGTTAGTAACCCCAATGAAATACAGGATGAATTTCTGGACCCGCAGAATGATTCCTCAGCACATAGTTTGATTTATGAAAAACTACTGACTCAGTCATATCCAAATGTCATCTGTTGAGTTTTACTTCCATTTGCCTCTTCATATAGAAAGCAAGCAAACAAACAACAGAATGCATGTTCAGAATAACACAAGCTTGGCCTTAATAAAAACTCAGCCACGAATGTCGAACCTGGTTGCCAAAATTCAAGCAGAAACATCACATTAAATAGTAATTCTATTCTGGGGAAAAAATCTTTTTTTATTGTGTTTGCTTTATCGTATTAAAATGCTTTTTTATGCAAATGTGGCAGAGGGTTGAGCGTTACTTGGCTATTATAAGTTGGGAAACATGCGGGTTTTCTCATATAATCTATTTTAAGCTTTTGGAGACCTGTAGTAACCCGCCCCATCCCAATTACAAAACCAGGAATGTTTATGTAAGCCCTTCTTGTTTTTAGCCAGATATAACCAATTACAGATCCCCTCAGGAGATCAGCCCGCATCACTCATTCCTCCCAGATGGCACAGCTCCAGGTGCTAACCCCAAGACTGGCAAGAAAGGCTGTGACTCAGAGAAGAGCCTTCTTGGTGGTGGCACCAACTTTGTAGAATTCTCTTCCATTTGAGCTGTGCCAGGTTCCACCCCTACCTATATTTTAAAAATAGTTAAAATCATTTCTTTTTAAAGAGGCTTATACGAATATACAGTATTGCAAATGGCTGAGCGTTAGGTATTTTATTTTATCTCTCTCTTGCCAATAGGTTTTTTTTTGTTCCTGGTATATGTATATGTACTGTATTTTTCAAAATGTGTGACTGTTAATGTGTGAGTTTTCTGATGTTAGCTGCCCAAAGTAGGAAAATCTCCTAGATGGGCGGGGTATAAATATAATAAATAAAGAATGAAATGAAATAAAGATCTGACAGCCTGCAGTAGGGCCTGGGGGCAAAAAGGTAGTTCCACACCTATGAGATTGCCCACATCAGCAAGCAACATTACCAGACAGGAAGAGCTGAGCTTGTTTCAACAGTTGATTGCACTGTTATCCCAGAAAAGATATAACCCTTTCCCTTCCATTAAAAATTTACTTCTAGTTGTAATGGTACATATTATGACAATGTTTGTTTGTTTATTTATTTATTTATTGCATTTATATCCCTCCCATCTGGGATATTTTCCCACTTTGGGTGGCATACAACATATAAAAAAAAATTTACAATAAAAAAATTAAACAAATTGAATAAACGATAAATATCAGCAATTATGACTGCTTTTTTCCCTGTAAAACATTTTGTGCATGTGTCACAACACCATGGAAAACTAGAACTATCGAACTGATAAAAACTAATAATGACAACATGAAACATTTCCCACTGTGAATAGATAAAGAAATGAGTTGCAACAAATAAAATTGCTATTACAATTTTTAAACTGTTTTATGTGGTGCTTTATACTTTTAAATTAGATACTGTTCCTGCCTCAATTCTAGCACAAATTTACAAACTGATTTTACTCTATTTTGTTTTAATACTAATGAATGTGTTGATGAGGGTGTATTTTGTCAGCATTTCCTGGACTTAGACCCCTTGCACTGCAACTGGCCACTGGCTGCAATAAAGAATTGATTTGCTGATTAATAAAGAAATGATATTTTCAGAAACCTATGAAGAAAATCGAGTCAAATCTGAAATATGTATCCATCTGTTTCCTTATTAACTGTTCATCTTCCACAAGACTTCTATTGGTTCCTTTATGTTTTAAGTAGATCTTGCACATGCCATACATTCACAAAGCCTGACAGAAACAAAGTAATGTTCTTCCTCTGAAGTAAGTGGTGAAGACAGAATATACAGCTCCTGAAATTGATGGTCCCTAACAATCTTTGTTTATCACACAAAACACAGCCACAATTCCCAGCTTAAAGGATTTTCTGTCTACAAGTTATCATGTACACATACGAAAACACCATAGACTGGCTTTTGAGCTGCAACCACGTGCTAGGGCATTATTGTATTTGAAAAACAGAGTTCAAGAAAAGGCTAACAGAAGAGGTTTAGAAAACTTTGGGAAGCTTTACAGTACTATACCCAATTTTTATGCATAAGAATGAAAATTCTCCTTCCCACACTCTATGTTCAAAATCAGGGGTTTATTTAAACTGGAATAACAAGATATTGTTTTCTTACACATTTCCTGAATACTACACAGATACATACATATGTATCTTGCATTTGTTCTAGTGTATGTATGTATGTATCTTAACCTATAAAACCAAGGGTTAACCGTTGGAACTTGCTATAGGTTCCTAAGCCTCGCCCTAATGACCCGCACCCACCATTCGTGCACACGGCCGAACTGGGTCCGCAGGTCAACGAAGGATTGAGAAAACCGGCAGTGGGGCAACAGCCCCACAAACGCGAAAAAAGGGAAACAACTTTATCTCCCAACGTTCTTTGCACTGCGCCGCGCCAAAGCCAATCAGGAAAGAGGCGCAACCACAAAGAATATTGAGAAACGCGCCATGGCCAATCAAAATCAAGCCGCAGGGGGGAAAAACGCACCACAACCACAAATAACAAACCCATAACATCAAGCCCCAGAGTCCTGCGCAACATGAGTGCGCAGAACGCTGAGGAAGCCGCCACCCGAAAAATTAAAAAAAACCTCACCGCCTCACAGCCACGCAAACACCAACCGCCTTTCTTTCCCTCACCAACGGCGCCTGAAGGTCACGACTGGAGTTTCCCCTTTAATATCAGTAGGTGGGGGGTTGCGATCCCCCTCTCCGCTGGCTCCCCTAGGGTTGGGAGGCGTGTGGGGACAAAAGGGGTATGTCCCCCCAACCCTTCTGGACCCAGGAGACCAGGGAAAGGGGTTCGATTCCCCCCCTCCTAAAAAAAACCTCCGTCTTTAAAGAGAAGAAACCAAGCGGTTTCTTCTCTTTAAAAACAGAGTTGTTTCAAGGAGGGGGGGGAATCAATCCACTTTCCTTGGTCTCCTGGGTCCAGAAGGGTTTGGGGGGGACATACCCCTTTTGTCCCCCCCCCAACCCTCACGGACCCACGGGACCTGAGAGAAGAGATCGATTCCAACCCACCCCCCTGATATTAAAAGGGAAAATCCGATCGGAGTTTCCACTTTAATATCAGTAAGTGGGGGGTGGCGATCTCCCTCTCCGCTGGCTCACCTGGGGTTGGGAGGTTTGTGGGGACAAAAGGGATCTGTCCCCCCAACCCTTCTGGACCCAGTAGACCAGGGAGAGGGGATCGAATCTACCCCCCACCCACCCCAAAAAACTCTGTATTTAAAGAGAAGAAACCAAGCAGTTTCTTCTCTTTAAAAATGGAGGTTTTTTTATTTGGAGGGGGTGGAAACGATCCTCTCTCTCTCTGGTCTCCTGGCTCCAGAAGGGTTGGGGGGACATACCCCTTTTGTCCCCCCAAACCTCTCAACCCCAGGGGAGCCAGCGGAGAGGGGGATCGCAACCCCCCACCCACTGATATTAAAGGGGAAATCCCAATCTACTTTCATGACTCCACACAACCAAAGAACCATAACACAATAAAGCCCCCCTCCCCACCACCTAGCCCACCCTTCCTAACCCCCACTGACTATGCCCCCACCCCACCACCTAGCCCACCCTTCCTAACCCCCACCAACCACACCCCTCCCCACCACCTAGCCCACCCTTCCTAACCCCCATTGACCACGCCCCCCTTCCCCACCACCTAGCCCACCCTTCCTAACCCCCAACAACCATGCCCCCTCCCCACCACCTAGCCCACCCTTCCTAACCCCCAACGACCAAAACATCTAAACACATTTTAAAAACATTGAATGTAAAAAACATTTACTTTTACATTATTAAAATTATTACCTACGGTACAACTAATTAAAAAAATTCAAAAAACTAAAACATTATTCGCTTACATTAAACAATTTGAAAAAATTATATCATACTTTGTTCTTTTATTAATCCTCAAAAAACAAACAAAAAAGATCACAGTTAATAACAGCCAAGCCAAAAAAATTTTACATGAACATTTAAAAAATTTAAAATTACAGACTAAGCAATTTTTAAAAAACATTAACACAATTTAACCTTCCAACACAATTTAAAACAGCCCGGCAATGCTGGGCAACCTCTGCTAGTATATTATATATCATCAAGTCACATCTGACTTACAGTGACCTTAAAGGGGGGTTCAAAATAAGATACAGTACTTATGGAATGATTTTACCAGTGCCACCTTATTCCACAATAAGTTTTCATGGCTGAGCAGGCACCCAAATTCCTGAATTCTAACCTGCCACTTTATCTGCTATACCACACTGGGTACTCCAGAGTTCTTACCAGTCTGCAAAGATATTTAACTATTTATTTGCACAAACAAGTCAGCAAAGCTCAAATATATTCAGCTGCAGAAACAGTTTTCAAAAATAGGAATAAGTGTTATGTGCTATTTATTTTATTTCAAATAATTTACCTTGTCTTTCTCCTATAAAAGAACCAAGCCGGCTTATATCATTAAAAAAAGACAATAGAAAAGCTAATATTAGAATGAGTAACACAATTTAAAAGAGAATCTCTGCAAATGCAGGTAGTGATTTAGACCAACAGACAAAACAGTTCCAATAAGGGCAGGCCCAGATGTGACACTCTTATGTGAGATTTTCAACTTGCCCTTTATCAGGGCTGCTTCATAATAAGAGGGATTAAGTTGGAAGATATGATTTCCAGAAAAATTGGATGATCTTCTTCTGCTTCTCAACAATATTCACACATCCTGAATTCATTCTTTTTCATTTCCCAAGGAGGACGTCATATAGGAACCGCTTTATTGAACAGAGATGTCAAGAATCAGAAAATAAATACTCTATTCCTATTCTAAAGAACACAATTGTAAGTCTTATTATAAAAGTCTTGTTGGCTCCACCTCTGCAGATAATCACCAGCTAGTTTCTAATCTGCCTTTTGTAAATACAGTAGAACCTCAGATAAAGTCCAAACTCCATTCCACAAGTTTGGACTTTATCCGATTTTGACTTTATCCGAATCAAATGGGCGATGCATCGGATAACGTCCAAAAAAGGACTTTATCCGAGGTTCCTGTACCAAATGCCACCAAGGCCACAGCTGATCCTGGGCTGCTTCTTTCAGCCTGAGGGAAGATAAAAGCGACCAGCCTCTGGCCTGCCGAGAACACCAAGGCCACAGCTGATCCTGGGCTGCTTCTTTCAGCCTGAGGGAAGGTAAAAGCCACCAGCCTCTGGCCTGCCGAGAACACCAAGGCCACAGCTTTTTCTGAGCTGCTTCTTTCAGCCTGAGGGAAGGTAAAAGCCACCAGCCCCTGGCCTGCCGAGAACACTGCCTTCGGGAGGGAGACTGGCGAGAACACCTGAGGCTTCTGCACTCCTGGTTGGGCTCCAAGGCCACCTCCACCGCCTCCACCGCCTCCACCACCTCCACCACCGCTTAGCCGGTTTCATCTTCGGGAGTGGAGGCCGTTGAGAACATTGGATGTTTGTCTTCCGTCCCATGGCTGGTTTCGGAAAGGGGATATTTTTCCCGGCTGTGCAGGTCCGTCGCAGCAACTACAGGGAGGACCTTGTGCCACCAGGACCGGGGGTGGGGAGGAGAACATCGGCTGCACCTGGGGTCGCTTGTGGCCCCAAAGATGGCGCCCCCCGCCATTTATGCAGCCACGAGCCTTGCGCTGCCGGGACTGGGGTGGGGAGGAGAGCATTGATTGTACCTGGGGTCGCTTGCGGCCACAAAAGCGGCCCCCTCCACCATCCAGGCAGCCACGAGCCTTGCGCTGCCAGAACTGGGGCGAGGAGAACATTGGCCGTACCTGGGGTTGCTTGCGGCCTCAAAAGTGGCACCCCTCGCCATCCCTGCAGCATCGCGCCTCATGCCGTGTGGACCAGGGTGGGGAGGAGAACTATGACCCCACCTGGGGTTTCTTGGCGGCCTTAGGGGCGGCGCCTCCCCTCCCCATCACCCCCATGGCCTTACAGCGCTTGGACCAGGGCCGGGAGGAGGAGACTCCCGTCATTGGAGTTCTGTTGGGGGTGGTGGAGGGAGTGAGAGGGTATGTTTTAAGTGGGTTAGGGAGGGAGGGAGGGGGAGATGGCCTTGCCAGCCAGGAAGAGAGGGCGACACTCCGTCTGGGTTAATGGTGGAGGTTCCAGGGGCTCATTTAGAGGTTGTGACGGGCATGGGGAGTTATAGCGGGAACCGTGGGGCAGGCCGCACTCGGGGAACGCGGGACCGATGCTTAGTATCTGTCCCGTGTTCTGGCCCCCCGGTTTCACCTCTAGGTCCTGAGCATCTGATCCAGGGTGACCCCGCCCTTAGGCTGCTGCTGATGAATGCCAGGTCAGTCTGTAATAAGGCTCCCCTAATACAAGACTCTATTTTGGGGGGAGCGGGCCGACCTGGCATGCATCACTGAGACCTGGCTGAGACCTGAGGATGGGGTGCCTCTATCAGAGATGTGTCCGGCCGGGTTCGGTGTTTGGCACCAGCCTAGGGATGTGGGTAAGGGCAGTGGTGTTGCCATTATAGCCAGGGAGTCATTGGGAGTCGCCAGGGCCACCGCTCCACAAATTTTGGGTTGTGAGGCTCTGCTCCTGCGGTTGGGCCCTAACGGTCAGTTGGGGGTCCTACTCCTGTACCTGCCTCCTTGCAGGGTAAGGGACTCCCTGCCTGGGCTCCTTGAAGCCATCTCGGCATTGGCTTTGGAGTTCCCTAGACTTATGGTTTTGGGGGACTTCAATTTGCCTTCGCTGGGGTCTGGTTCCGAGGTGGCACAGGAGTTCATAGCTTCCATGGCAGCTATGGACCTGGCTCAGGTAATTCAGTGCCCGACCAGGGGCAGTGGCCACATGCCAGATTTAGTCTTTTTGTCGGGGAGGTGGCAGAGTGATCTGAGTTTACAGAAGCTAGACATAACACCTGTGCCATGGTCAGATCACTATCTGGTGGCTCTAGACTTTCTGGGGGCGACACTTCATCGTAAGGAGGCAGGGTCGATTAAAGTGGCCCGCCCCCGGCAACTGATGGATCCGGATGGATTCCAGAGGGAACTGGGGGAATTTCCTCTGGATCGGCGACACGATTCACCTGAGGCAATTGTTGACCTGTGGTACGGGTTGACGACATCTGCCTTGGATGTCATCGCTCCACTACGGCCTCTCAGAGCCCGCGGAGCTAGGTCATCCCCGTGGTTCACTGAAGAACTACGGGAGCTCAAACGGGCAAAGAGACGCCTTGAGCGCCGCTGGGTGAAGACCCAGAGCGATTCCGATTGGACACTAGCTAGAGCCGCTATTAGGGCCTACCTAGTGGCGATGGGGGTGGTGAGGAGGCAGTACTTCACCTCCCTTATTGCCTCCACTGATAATCGCCCAGCCACCCTGTTTCGGGTGACCAGGTCCCTCCTGGATAGGGCGGGGCCTGTGCCTGGTTGGCAGGGATCGGCTGAGGACTTTGCTGACCATCTGGTGGAGAAAATCGATCAGATCCGCTCGGGGTTCAAACTTGGCGTGGACGGGGAGGGTCCGGGGGGGAGCCAGTGCGCAGTCTTGCGGTGTTACCTGGGATCGGTTTGATCCTGTTACCCCGGATGAAGTGGACAGGCTCCTTGCAGCGGTCCGTGCCACTAATTGTCCATTGGATCCCTGTCCCGCCTGGCTGGTAAAAGCCTCTAAGACGGTGACAGGTGGCTGGGTCAGGGCTATAATTAACGCGTCTTTTCGAGAGGGGATATTTCCTGCACTGCTGAAACATGCTCTTGTGCGCCCCCTCCTGAAGAAGCCATCCCTCGATCCAGCAATCCTAACCAACTACAGACCTGTATCCAACCTTCCTTTTTTGGGGAAGGTTCTGGAGAAGGCAGTGGCACGTCAGCTGCAGGGGGTGCTGGATGAAGCGGAATATCTGGACCCATTCCAGTCAGGATTCAGGCCTGGATATGGTACTGAGACTGCATTGGTCGCGCTGATGGATGATCTCTAGCGAGAGCGGGATGGCGGTCATCCGTCCGTCCTTGCTCTTCTTGACCTCTCAGCGGCCTTCGATACCGTTGACCACGGTATCCTTCTGGAACGGCTCCGAGGATTGGGGATCCAGGGCATGGTGTGGTCCTGGTTTTCCTCATTTCTGAGGGGCCGGACCCAGTCAGTGTGGTTGGAGAGTGAAAGGTCGAGTCCTAGGCCCCTAAAATATGGGGTGCCTCAGGGCTCGGTACTCTCTCCTCTCCTATTTAACATCTACATGAAGCCGCTGGGTGAAATCATCCGTTCCCACGGGGTGCGGTACCACCAGTATGCGGATGACACACAGTTGTACATCTCGGCCCGTGGGAACCCCAGTGATGCAGTCAAAGTCCTTTCCAGCTGTCTGGAGGCTGTTGGGGTCTGGATGGGGGCAAATGGGCTACAGCTGAATCCTAGCAAGACTGAGTGGCTATGGATGGGGGGTCCTGTGTTATCCCGGGAGCTACCATCTTTGGTTTTGGATGGGGCTGGTTTGCCCCAGACCAACCCGGTGCGCAACTTGGGGGTCCTCCTGGATTCGCGGCTGCTGCTAGAAGAACAGGTGGTGGCTGTGGCCAGGAGGGCCTTCACCCAACTTCGGGTGATTCGCCAGTTGCGCCCACTCCTGGACCGGGACTCTTTGCTCATGGTCACTCACGCTCTGGTGACCTCCAGACTAGACTACTGTAATGTGCTCTACATGGGGCTGCCCTTGATGACCATTCGGAGGCTGCAGCTGGTCCAGAATGCCGCGGCCCGGGTGGTGATGGGGTGTGGACGTTATGCCCATGCCTCACCACTGCTTCGGGGGCTGCACTGGTTACCAGTTTGTCTCCGGGTGCAATTCAAGGTGCTGGTTTTGACCTTTAAAGCCCTACATGGTAGTGGGCCAGGGTATCTTAGAGACCGCATCGCCCTAAGGATGTCTGTCCGTCCAACCAGAGCGGACCGGAGGGGCTCTCTAATTGTGCCATCAGCCAGGGGGGCTCGCCTCTCTGGCACAAGGAGGAGGGCCTTCTCCGTGTCCGCACCAGCCCTTTGGAACCTCCTGCCTGTGGAACTGCGTCTCCAGACGGAGTTGTTGCCCTTTAGGAAGGAACTAAAGACCTGGCTGGCGGGCCAAGTTTGGGGTGCGGGTGGGGATGGGGGTACCGTTGGGTGGTTGGTATAGAGAAGTGTGCCTTCCCCCAAGGTCCCTTCGGTTCTTGCGCACCTTTTAGGGATGGGGTTTTTTTTAAAACTTTTTTAACTTTTAACTTTTTTATCATGTGTCTTTTATGTATTTACTGTCCGCTATGTAAACCGCCCTGAGTTGGGTTGTACCTGAGTGGGCGGTATATAAGCATGAAAAATAAATAAATAAATAAATAAATAAAATGCCTTGGATAATGGCCATTTTAAAGCAGTTTTGGACTTTATGCAATGCATTACGTGTGCAAGAAAACCGCGACTTTATCCGAGGTACCACTGTAATGTGCTAAAGGTGACTATGGGGTCAAAGTTGGAGGCTTTCTTCAGTGACAGTGACTAGTATTTGGATCATTTTCAATCTGCTCTCAGCACAATTAGGGACAAAAATAGCCTTGACTGACAACTATCAGGAACTGAGAATGGAAATATATTTTTGTTGGTTCTGTTTCAATCTCTCAAAAACACCAACCAAAAAACTCTCTTGATCAGTTCTCAACCTTTTTAAACTGGGGGTCAGGTCACGCTCCCTCAGACAGCTTTGGGGGCCGGACGGCCATTCTGCCCTTCCTCCACCACATGGCACTTTCTGGTGTGGTGGTGGGCCACATGAAATGGCACCGTGGGCTGCATCTGACCCATGGGCCGCATGTTGAGAATCCCTGATATAGATGCATAATGGAAATGATAGAGTAGCCAATGTGTATATAGTGGGAAAAGTGGCAAATTATGACTCTGGAGAATAGGCTTCAAATCCCAAATTTGCCATGGAAACTCATTGGGGGAGTGGAAGTGATGAACCCACTCCTTAAATATCTCACTTACCTTGAAAGCTATATTAAGGTTATTATAAGTTGGTTACAAGTTGAAGGCGCAAAACTAAATACAGTGGGGAACCCCGGGTTACGAACTTCTCGACTAACGTAAATCTTGAGATACAAAAGGAAATCCATTGAAGATGGCACCTCGACGTACATTTTCCCCTCCATATGTTCAGATTTTGGGGGGTTTTCAGACAGCGGACTCTAGTGGCCAGCTCTGGTAATGTGCTGGTCATGCCCCCGACACTCAGCTAGCTGTTGGTTGCTCCCAGTGCTTAATTTGGTGCCGGAAACAATCGCACCATTTTTTTTCGTCTGCTTGGGCAGTCTGCATCGCTTCCAATGGTGGTGGGAGAATGTTTGTAGTGTATTCGCTGATTTGGGGATTTTCCATCGTGTTTTCGTTTTGTTTTGGCAAGTTAAAACGTGGAGGCTTCTGGCAGTGCCTGGGTTCTTGGGAGTTTCTGGCGGTGCCTGGGCTTCTGGGAATTGAAGTTCAACCGTGGAACCAGGAAGTGCCAAACTGCCACATTTGAGTTGCCCAAATGCAGTGAAATCATGACGGAAAATTCCAAAAATGGAGAAAATATGTTCTGCATACCATCCTGTTGCCATGGGAAGCGGCGCAGGCTGCCCAAGCAGATGAAAAAATGGTTTTCTGAATTCCGGAACGCACCTGCACCGTTGTTAACTGAACAACATATTACCATCTCAGCACCTACAACTAAAAATAAGTTTTCTGACTATCTGAAGCAACAGGAATGTTTGCATTAAAATGAAAACCACAAACCTAAAAAAACCCCTAAAATTCCATTTATGTCATGAGATCAAGTCTGATTGGCGAGTTTAATATAGTTTATTAACATACATATACATGTACATGCAGATAGCTACCCTTAAAATTGCAGGCAGCATTTCAAAGAGACATTAAACCTAGGAACAAGTGACATCATCACTGACTTTATTCGTCTTACACAAAGGGTTTATCACTTCCTGCAACTTATTTCAAGTGAACAGATGACAAGTGATTCACAAGTTCAGAACTACAGAACACAATTTCAAAGTCACAAAATAATGGAGAGGGGTAGCATCTGAGGACGTCTCCTTATCCCCCAAACTTCAAGGTGAGCCAAGGGATTTTTGCAAAGAGTTATTTCACTGCCTGTGTGCCTTTCTTTCAATTATCTTGCTTGCAAGTTTCTCCCCTCCCCAGCGGGCTTATCAGTGTGCTGTTTTGCCTTTGCCACTTTCAAGCAGGATAATTAAAAGAAAGACAGGGAGGCAGTGAATTAACTCTTTGCAAAAATTCCTTGGTGAGGGGTGATCTTCCTTCCTTTGTTCAAATCTAAAAATCCGGGACTTTTACATGTTTTTTCTAGAACCGGCCGGAACAGCTTAAATCCTGGAAAACCAGGACATATGGCAACCCTAGCTGGGGTGACAGCGCACGTGCCCACAAAGAGGGTTCTGACTGCCCCCTCTGGAACATAGGTTCACCACCACTGGCAGACACTGCCTAGCACAAGATTTTTTAAAAGAAATTTAGGCAAGCAGACTTCTAGAGCTTTTTCTATACAACAAAAATACTAATATTTATAGTCAGAAATAAAATGGTCCGAAACAATGTCAGTTTCTTCATTCTGGCTACCACTATAATAACATTCTTTCTCTCTTACAGCTGACATTATTTATATGTTATTTATATATTATAATAAATAATATTATAAATATTAATATTATACAGTATATTAAGACCACTATTGGCACAGTGGTTAAACTGCTGAACTGCAGCCAAAACTCAGCCTTCCATACTTCCATGGTCGGTAAAATGAGCACCTAACATGTTGAGGGCAAAATGCTAATTACATTGTGAACAATGTATTGGGTCTTCTCTCTTTAAAATAACAGATTAGAATTCAAGGGGAAACAGTTCAAATTCCCACTTGGCCATAAAAATTCATTGGGTAGTGACAGTGATATTATTCCTTTAAAATCTCATGTACTGTATCTTGAAAACTCTATTAGGGCTGCTATAAGCCACACTATTTTTCAACACTGCTGTAACATTTGACTTGTGATGACCTATAAATAAATAAAGAACTATGACAAACTGTAAAAGCATACAAGCCTTCAATACATAGAGCACTCTACATAATAACAATTCTGATGCGAAGAACATCTAGTACAGATTAAAATGACTCTGCATCTACTAAGCAATTCTTGAAATTACACCATGGCCAGCTGGATATGTCAATTAATGAATGATTCCAATTTGTAGGCCTGTAATATAAAACAGCCTGGACTCTGGCCAAAGGTTATTTACAGTTGCTCTAAAGGAAGGACATCAACTATTCAACCCAGAATTAAATACACTAGAAAAGAGGTTGATATATACAATTTCCTTTCCATCACAAAGGTATTATAAGACAAAAAAAACATTAAAAAGACAAAAAGATTGTGGCACCTTTTAAGACATGGAACCAGGGGTAACAAGGAGGGTCCATCCCATGACTCCCAGCAGTGTGGCTTCTGCCTTCCAGGAACTGTGGCTGACTGCTCACCTAGGCTACAAGACTAGCTCTCCAAACTCCCATGGCTCTGCTCCCCAACTGAAGCATGTGCGCTTGCACTTCCTTACAGTAACTAACTCGTGCAATGCTTGCTCCCTCCTCATGCTGGCTGAGCCTGAGAGCACAGATCTGGATATAGCACCACAGAAAGCCCAATTAACCTGGTACTAAAAATAGGCTTTTAAAGAATGTTGTGGGGAGGGATAACAGGACAGGAAAACAAGGGACAAAAGATAAGGCACACACTTGGGCCCTGGGTGGAGAAATAAAAAGGCTTCCAGTCAAAAACCAAAGCTTTTAAAACATGGAACAACCATCTGAGTTCCTGAAAATCCTAACCAAACCAACGAGTTTAAGAGTAGAACCGTTCAGCCTAAGGTTAATATTCAGCGAAAAAAGAACAGTTGACCTCCCTTCATTAATAACCTCACCTAGTGTTGGCAAACTTTGGCACTCCAGATGTTCTTGAACTTCAATTTCCAGAAGCCCTAATTAGCAGGAGTGCTGACTTGGGCTTTTCTGGTAACTTGGGCTTTTCTGGTAATTGAAGTCCAAGAACACACGGAGTACCAATGTTCACCATCACTGGCCTAACCTATTCCCTCAGTGCTGTGAATGCTAGGCTTGCATACAGCATTTCAATGAGGCTCACCTGTCAGTTGGACTGAGTGGCATAATGCTCTGTGGGGAACAGCCAAAAATCTAACCGCCCTCCACACTCCTGGGGCACACTTTTGACATTTTTCTCCCCCTCACCTGATCGTAACTTGCCAATTAATTTTGGGGTGATGAGGTTGAGCATTAACCCATTTGGCATAGTTCAACTGGTTGGAGCCTCAATGCATTTTGCTAGGTTCCTCAACAGACCAGGTGCAGGATGCAGTCCGCCTAAGGAGAGCTGTTAAAGGTGAGTAACAGGGACCAGGACCCACTGCACTGCTCTCCTCAAAGTCTCCTTGATGCACCTCTTGCTGCTTGCCTTTCCAATGCTGATGGTAAGATACTGTGGGCTCCTGTGGGAAAACATAGATGCTAAGGCAGAAATGGTGTCAAATTAGCTGGTGGCAGTTTGCTTCAGGTTCATAACACTTTCTAGGGCCAAATGGCTCAATGGGGAAAGTGCTATAATGAATCATCTCCCATATAGTATACCGGGAGTTCTCAACCTTTTTAAGGTGGGGGCCGGGTCATGCTCCCTCAGACAGCTTTGGGGGCCAGACAGCCATTTTGCCCTTCCTCAACCACATGGAACTTCCAGGTGCGGTGGAGATGAAATGGCACAGTGGGCCACATCCGGCCCACAGGCTGCAGGTTTAGAATCCCTGTAGTATACTATTAAATTTCTTAAATATCCTTCATCTAAGAATTATTGGAATTTCACCACTATATTTTTAGAACTGCTAAATAAACTGTCCCAGGTAGAAAGAAACAGCTATATCATTTAAATTACTCCTACAAATCATTAAAAAGTCTGTGCAGCTTCTTTACTCAGCAACAAGAAATCATATAATATCCACCCTTTCAGATAGCTCTTCACTAAGTCACCTGCTTTAAAAACAAATCTTAATGCCTCTAGGCAACAGAAATATCTCTACTTCTTATACCCTTTCTCCCAATGTAAACCATGTTAATGCTCATTTATTAATCTCCAATTAATTTTCTTACATGGTCAGTAAAGAGATAGAGGACCAACAACCCAACTCTCAGTATCTAGTATAAAGTGGTAATAATATACACTATTTTATGATTATTTCTCTCTTTATACTTCTTTGTGCGCATGTCAGGCACCTGCAGGGAAAGACCAAGAAGCATATTTTGAAGAGCAGACTTAGTTTAGCTGTTGCTTATTGTTGAGCCTTACACCAAAAAGATTTAGCAAAAATAATAAATTCCAGAGATTAAAATGTATGAAACATAATCTTATTGGTATTTGAGTAAGATTTGCATAAATTCCATCTGTAATGTGGCTTTTTCAGAAGAAGTTGAACTGGAAAATATTCCAAAGTAATCTGGTTCCCAACCTTTTAGACCAAAATGTTTTTTGGACTAAAACTCTCAAAAGACTTCACCATTGGCTGTGCTGGCCAAGATTTTTGGGAACATGAGTCCAGGAACATCTGAGGCCCCAAGGTTGGGAAATACTGCTCTAAACAATGTTACCTTATCTAGCATGTTTAAGTTAATTTTACTCCCCAACACATATTTTCCGTAGTAAGCACACAAAATATCTCAAATTCAGTAAACAGAAGCGACTAAAATGTAATCTATGTTTAATTTTATATATGCAGTATAAATATATCAATTTTTCTAATAGCTGTAAAATATTTGAACTGAAATATGTTTGGAGGAAAGTAAATTAACCATACAATGTAGCTTAAATATTATATTCAAACACACTCAAAGTTTTATGTAAAATTTTATTTTACTGAAATATAACAAGAAATGTAAAGATAACTTCCCTTATATTTAACAAAAAAACCTGTTGCGATGTGCCACAGATCGGGGCTGTCTGGTGATGAGATGACCCCCGGAGGTCGGAGTGACTGGCCGCAAAGGAAGGACACGTGAGACGAATAGTGCAGTAAAGTCCAGTCCCAATTGAAATTGGGTGGCACTATTATTATGCTGCCCGCGGGTTCTCTGTGCCTAAACGCATGGGACCCACGTCACAGAAAGCTGACGCAAACGTGGCGTTTCTGGTGGGTAAAGATAACACCTGCCTCCAGCCATTGTCCAGTGATTAATGGACAAACCCGCAGCTATCTAAGATCTGGGTTGGCGAAACCCCATTGTTCTCGCCCTATCTCGAAGGACCATGTAAACGGTCTTCGGGTCTAACTTTCTTTCCCGCTGACTCGGCCTGCCTCGCTCAGCCTTATCGAGACCAGAAGGGGAAGAGCAAATTCGACCTTGGAGTCAGCAACTTTATACCTTTGTCCTATTTCCTCCGCAAGACCTCAGCTCAAGCCTTATGAATCATGCCAATCATTAATCTAACTTGCTCCCAATTTCCTTTCCATCTGAGCCTGTTAATTCTCAAACCGTGTGCTTAGTGAGCAAACCCATCGGGAAGGGTGATGGCCAATCTAGGCATGCGGGCATACCACAAAAAACTATACTTGAAACAAGAACTAGTTGAACATTCTGTTTCACTAATGAATGGGTGTAAGGCACAGGCAATTTCTCATATTTTATCAAAGTAACAGCTACCTCTAGGTCAGTGATGATGGCAAACCTTGGGACTCTAGCTGTTCTTTAACTTCAATTCCCGGAATCCCTGATTAGCAGGAATGCTGACTTAGGCTTCTGGGAATTGAAGTCCAAGAACACCCGGAGTGCCAAGACTAGTCATCACTGCTCTAGGTGACTCACAGATGTTACACAAACAATTCTAACTTCTTCAGTTCAAGAAAATAAATTAGGTATTTCTCTGAGGAAAGTAAAACAACAGTCTTTAGTTTCAGTTTTGTTTCCATTTGCTATTGAAAATGTTAGTGCAGATCCAGCCAAGAGTCAATTTCATTGTGCACAGAAAGGGGTCCTCATACTTTATTTTTCAGTTCCTCCTAGGCAACTGAGCACGAGGTCTTGTCACTGCTTGCCTCAGAATAATAATTTAGAGAAGTTCCATACACAGTCCATCTAACATTACTGACTGAAGTACAAGAGCTGAGACAGCAATGGATAAATGCAGACATATGTCATGCAGAAAACTGCCCTCAGGAAAAAAAACATCATTGCAAAATTTCCCATTCCACTTCTCTGCTTGCCACAATGACTTGTGCTTAACTGACATGATGTTGGAGTACAGCTCAACTATATAAACTGGCCATGTGACCAGGCACACAAATGAGATGTTTCTGACCCTTTATCATTTAGCTGTGGCAAGTTATTCAAACATTATACAACCATCAGTAACATGTTGGCCATCCACTTCATAATCATTTATTACTGAAAAGAGAAATCACTGATGGAAGTTCAATGGTAACAAGATACTGTACTCTATTGTAGAGTTATGCTTAACTGTCAATACAGTATCAGAAAAAACATTTGTAAAGGATTCCAGGACCCACCAGAAATTCTCAAGCCGTAACTAGTCACCAAGCTGAACTATGTGGATTAAACATAAATTACATACTATGCTTAATTATATTCTACAGTTAAGTCTATTATAATGGATTAAGTGGTCTCCAGAGGCAAAATAAGGCTACACGTATTCTACAATTAACTCTGGCTCAGATCCTCCGAAGTTACTCTAGCTCTTGTTCTTAAAGCCATTCTGCATACATATTGGCATCTGCAGATACCCTGTAAACATATCAGACAGTAAATAAAACAAAATGAAGAAAAAAAGAAGCACAAAAGATTAACTACAGTACATTTTAATGTTAGCTTTCATGGATCAAGTCCACTTCTACAGTGGACTATTTTTAAAAGTTAACATTAAAATATAGTAATTACTCTTTAAGGTGTATGAACATTTTTGTATTTCTTGTTTTCTTTGTTTTGTTTTATTTATTGTCTGATATGCCTGCACAGGCTAACATGGTTTACCACTTCAATTTTTTAAAAAAAAACAGTGGGGGACAAGCAATGAAGTAATTTAGTTTGCCTCTGTGAAAGAGGTTGAAAGTACTGTTGCTTAGCATAGTAAACTGCATTAAAGTAAGCCCACAGAACAGGTAGGATTTGAAGAGTCAATTCCTTCATAAGTTCCCTTAATTCATAAAGGCCAACTTTAGTTACAACTTACTACCTTAGCAAATGAATTTAAGCCAATAAGACATCTAAAAGGGTTATATGTGTTCTACACAGTACTTAGATAAGGATTGTTCATTGCTAGCTCTGACCAAGAAGTGCTACAGGTTAATTTTCAAGCAAATCGTCTAACAAATCTATGCAGTTCTACTTACAAGGCTATTATGCTTTGACAACCTCCCAAACTGAACCAATATTCTTTACCCTATCAAGAAGCAAGCAGTTTGCACGAATGAAACCTACTAGGAATACTCAGTTATTGCAACAAGGCCATGCATTAAGCATATATACAACTAGCATTGGCTACCCGGCTTCGCTGGTCGGGACACTTGGGCCCTGCGGAGAGGGAAGGTGACTGCCATGCTGCTCTTTCCGCCCGGGGACGCGCATCCCCGGACGGTTAGCAGGCTGTCAGCTTCCCTCTTTACCTCGCTGTTTCGATGCTGGCCTCGAAACAGCAAGGCGGAGAGGAAAGGAGACTGCCAGGCTGCTTTCCCCCCCAGGTGCGCGCGTTCCCTGGACGGATACCTCCGCTGTTTCGAGGGCTGTCCTCGAAACAGCGGAGGGGGAAATGCAAAGGTGCCAGGCAAGGTTCCGTCAGGGAAGGCTCTCTCCCTGACAGATCGCTGGCTGCCACCTGTGCATTTCCCCATCTGCTGTTTCAAGGGCTGGCTCGAAACAGCGGGGAGAAATGGCTAGGGCGAGAGCCATCAGGCACGGCTGAGGGCGGGATAGGAAGCAGGGCAGAGCCTACGGCGGTGCCTTGCCTGGCCACGTCTTCAGGTGGCATGGCTGAGGGTGGGAGGGGTGGCAGGGCAGAGGCAGTGCCTATGGCACTGCCTTGCCCGGCCGTGTCCTCAGGTGGTGCGGAAGGGGCGGCAGGCAGACCGTTCCCTCAGCCCGGGCCCTGTCTGCCTTGGTAAGGCAGGGCCCTGAGGTGTTTTAGGTGCACATTGGCCATTTTTCTTCTTCTCGCGTGCCGGTTGTCCCACCTCCTCCGTGCTCGTGTCCTCCTGCCTGATTGGCTGAAGTGTGCTGTGGCGCAGAGGACGCTGGGACTCGCAGGGTTTTTTTGTTGCATTCGTGGGGTGTTGGCCCCACTCTTGGCTTCCGAACCTTTGCGGTGATGATCTTAAGGACAAAAGATAAGTGTGCACGGCGCATTACGGGATAGGCTGCACGTTGTGGACACGCATTCCGCACATGCACGGTATAGGTATAGATAAGTCGAACCTCATACAACAATCGCCCCGTATAGCAACAAAATTGTATAGCAATTAGTTTTTTGGGGGGGAATGGCATCCCGCATAACAATTTTCCCTATGGAAAAAACGTACAATTTTTCAATGGGGAAAACCACTTAGTGAAAAAATTGTTGTATGATGCATCCCATAGGGAAAATTGCTATAGGATGCATGCATCGTATAGCAATTGTTTCGTATAACAACAAGCCCCATGGAACGATTAAAATCGTTGTATGAGGTACCACTGTATAAGATAGTTCTGCAGAAAGGTGAACCTGCTGGATCTACCTAAAAGTTTAATAAATCACAGACAGGTTTAAGCTAAGGATTACCTATTGGATCTTTAATATGCTACAGGATGTCTTTCTTTCAAGATTGCTTTCACAACAAAGTAAGAGACATTATTCACTGTACATTAAATTTACAACTAGCAACCACTAACTAGAACTGCAAACTGCACTTTGACCACCTTCAGACATCATGCTAGAGCACAATTTGTCAACATTAGCTGTTTTTGGCACAGATTGCTACCAAATCTTATGTCTTTCACTCCTTATCATCGGTTCCCCTGTCAGGGCATGAAGTCTAGCAAAAGCTCAACAAACAATAATTTGGTTTATCTTATGAGCAAATGTGGCCAATCATTCAACTACTGCCTTATTCCTGCTAAATGTTATTGCTCCAACAGAAGACCACTTTTTCTACATACTATGGACTCATAAGTTGAGACTAAACAAAGGCTTTGCTATGAAAAAGTATGAACTGTGCATGTATGTTACCTCTATAATGGAAAGAATAAGTACAGAGGTATGAGCATTCAACCAGCTGAATTTGGGGGAGGAAAACATGTCTCCATTGTGCCCAACATAATGTAAATTTTGCACAGCCACACATAGATGCATCTGCAGGCTGCAATGAAACAAATGGATGAACAGCATACATACTAAAATGCACATTAGATTTATAATCATTGTTTCTGTTCTGATAAGTGTATACACAGAAACATGTTCCTGTGAACAGACTACGCAAGTTATTATCTGGATGGAAGCTTGCCAGGAAAGACAACAAGGGCAAAAACAACAAAAGTATTTCTTCTTTCCCTTTTCCTCCTTTCAAAATAATTTCACGCTTATTTTCAAAGTCATTTACACTAGTTTGTCATGACAGTACTCTACAAGAATGAGCTCCAAACATAAGGTAGACTGTACAAATTATAGCATATAAACACTAGCATAAGTTTACTTTTTTTGTTCCCAAGAAGCTATTTACACACAGAGGTGATCTTCACCTCAAAGCTGCCTCCAAACTTTTCTCAGGGAAAAATGAGTGGGGAGTGTTGGCTTGACTGCTCCCCAGTACTGTACAGGTTTTCAGGGCACCTCTATGAGCAGGAAAAGAAATCCATCTCTGCTCTTTCCTGTGTAAATCCTTCTTTGCCAAAAAAAAAAAAAAAAGCTAGCTTATGTTAAAGAAAGTATCAGGTATGCATTCTCATCACCACCACCTGCAATATGACATCAGATGACCTCAACACATTTACCATTTCAATGAAAACTAGAGTGTTTCACTTTACTCACCGCCCTACAACCCACTTGCTGCAGAAATCAAACTAAAGGTAAAGGTTTCCCTTGCTCAAAAGCCAGTCGTTTCTGATTCTAGGGTTCAGTGCTCATCTCTGTTTCAAAGCCGAAGAACCAGCACTGTCTGCTTCTGCAGACATTTCCGTGGTCATGTGTTTTTACTGGTTGGGTGTCTGGCAATACAGCATGAATATAATTGATAAGTGAAAATGTATGTTGCTTTTTTGGGCAACTTCTAACACTAATTTAACACTTTTAGTGTAACATTAATAAGGATTCAATTCCTCACTTTCATTTTCTGCTGGAGAGACCATAAACTAGGTCAGTGATGGCAAATCTTTTAGAGACTGAGTGCCCAAGGATGAGGAGGTGGTGCGTGGGTAGGTACCCCGTTGTGTTCACGCACTCATGTGATGTCTTCGGTGTGCCTTGAGCGGCGCATGCACCCACTGCCTTCCGGGCAGGATTTCAGCCTTCCCTCTTGCTTCCCCATTGGTGGAGGAAGAGAGGTGGGTGGGAAAGTGGTGCTGCCATTGGACCCAGCGGCATGGGGCAGCATGGGGCTTGCCCGCAACGGTGTGCGTGCCGACAGAAAGGGCTCTGTATGTCACCTCTGGCACACGTGCCATAGCTTTGCCAACACTAAACTATGTAGTTTCCTCTTTCCAGATCTTGCAAGCTGGACACTTTTTGTTTCAACTGGTAATTATTTCACATGTACATTTATCTGGTTGCTATTATGTGCTACCAAGTCACCTCTGACCTATGGCAACCTATAAATAATGATTGGGCTCCAAAATGTCCTGTTCTCAACAACTCTGCTCAGCCCTTGTAAATCCAAGCCTATGTCTTCCTTTAGGGACTCAGTCTATATCAATTCTGTCTTCCTCTTTTCCTGCTACTTTCATCCTTTCTCAACTTCAATGTGTTCGCCAGAGAATTTTGGCATGTCATGATATGACCAAAGTAGGATATCCTCAATTTAATCAATTCTGCCTTCAGAGACTGTTTAGGATTTATTTGCTCTTGGAATCACTTGTTCATCTTTCTTGCAGTCCAAGGTATCTGCAAAGTTCTCCTCCAGCACCATATTTCATACGCATCATTTTTTCTTGTCAGTTTTTACTATCAAGCTTCACATGGACATAGTAATCAGGAATACAAGAGTACAAGAATACATTTGGCCTTATCTAATTCCTTCACTGTTGCTCTTTTGAATTTCAATTTTCTGATTTCTTGGCTACACTCTCCATTTGAAGTAATGATTGAGCCAACATATGCAAAATATTTAGCAGCTTCAATTTCTTTACTATCCCCACAATATTTTTTAATTCTTCTGCAGTCATTAATTTTGTCTTATTGAACAACTGTACTCTTGCTTTGCAATTTTCTTCTTTTGACTAAAAGTCATTTCAGTTCATTGATGTTTTCTGCAATGTAGAGTCATTCTCATATCATCAATCATTGATGCTTCTTCCACCAATTCTCACTTGTCCTCCATCTGAATCTAGTCTAACTTTCCATATGTCTCAGCTTGTAGACTGAATAGACAAGAAGACAAGTGTAGACTGTTTCACTTCTGAAATTCTTTGGTACACTTCAGTAGCCAACAGATATTTCCAATATGGTCTTTAGTGTCTCTTTCGTGACAGAATCCATCTTGAACATCAGGCAATTCTCACTCCATATAAAGTAAAAACCTCTGTTGCAACACCTTCAGCATCACATTGTTTGCATGGGAGATTAGAGCAATAGTCCTATACTTACGGTACTCCTTGGCATCTCCCCTCTTGGGGACTGGAACATATATTGAACATTTCTAGTCTGTGGACCATTGTTTTGTTTTCCATATGTATAGGTATATTCTTGTTATAATTTTGACAGACTGAGTCACCATGACGTGAAACAGTTCTGTATTTCATCTACCCCAGTGTTGTGGAGATTGCACTTTTCTCTTACCTCCATGCACATCAGCCACTAGATGATGCTAGAGCAGAAGCTGATTCATCCCAATCCAGGACTGGGGAAAAGTAAATCAGTACTCAGGATTCAAAAATTGTTTATTCTTAATTCTTTCAAATAAACTTCTTACTTACTGCCTGTTTTTTTGAGAACAAAACTACAACACATGCTTTGTCCCTTCCTATGCCTTTCATTAAAAAGTATACACGGTCAAAGTGCAATACAGTAATATATACAGTATGTCCATTCAGTTTTTATATCACTACTAGCAGAGGTTGCCCGGCGTTGCCGGGCTGTTTTAAATTATGTTGGAAGGTTAAATTGTGTTAATGTTTTTAAAAAATTGCTTAGTCTGTAATTTTAATTTTTAAAATGTTTATTTATGTAAAAAAATTTTGGCTTGGCTGTTATTAACTGTGATCTGCTTTTTTGGCTTTTTTTGAGGATTAATAAAAGAACAAAGTATGATATAATTTTTTCAAATTGTTTTATGTAAGCGAATAATGTTTTAGTTTTTTGAATTTTTTTAATTAGTTGTACCGTAGGTAATAATTTTAATAATGTAAAAGTAAATGTTTTTTACATTCAATGTTTTTAAAATGTGTTTAGATGTTTTGGTCGTTGGGGGTTAGGAAGGGTGGGCTAGGTGGTGGGGAGTGGGGGCGTGGTCAATTGGGGTTAGGAAGGGTGGGCTAGGTGGTGGGGAGGGGGCGTGGTTGGTGGGGGTTAGGAAGGGTGGGCTAGGTGGTGGGGAGGGGGCGTAGTCAGTGGGGGTTAGGAAGGGTGGGCTAGGTGGTGGGGATGGGGGCTTTATTGTGTTATGGTTCTTTGGTTGTGTGGAGTCGTGAAAGTAGATCGGGGTTTCCCCTTTAATATCAGTGGGTGGGGGGTTGCGATCCCCCTCTCCGCTGGCTCCCCTGGGGTTGAGAGGTTTGGGGGGACAAAAGGGGTATGTCCCCCCAACCCTTCTGGAGCCAGGAGACCAGAGAGAGAGGATCGTTTCCACCCCCTCCAAATAAAAAAACCTCCATTTTTAAAGAGAAGAAACTGCTTGGTTTCTTCTCTTTAAATACAGAGTTTTTTGGGGTGGGTGGGGGGTAGATTCGATCCCCTCTCCCTGGTCTACTGGGTCCAGAAGGGTTGGGGGGACATATCCCTTTTGTCCCCACAAACCTCCCAACCCCAGGTGAGCCAGCGGATAGGGAGATTGCCACCCCCCACTTACTGATATTAAAGTGGAAACTCCGATCGGATTTTCCCTTTTAATATCAGGGGGTTGGGTTGGAATCGATCTCTTCTCTCGGGTCCCGTGGGTCCGTGAGGGTTGGGGGGGACAAAAGAGGTATGTCCCCCCCCAACCCTTCTGGACCCAGGAGACCAAGGAGAGTGGATCGATTTCCCCCCCCTCCTTAAAACAACTCCGTTTCTAAAGAGAAGAAACCGCTTGGTTTCTTCTCTTTAAAGACGAAGGGTTTTTTTTAGGAGGGGGGAATCGAACCCCTTTCCCTGGTCTCCTGGGTCCAGAAGGGTGGGGGGGGGACATACCCCTTTTGTCCCCACAAACCTCCCAACCCTAGGGGAGGCAGCGGAGAGGGGGATCGCAACCCCCCACCTACTGATATTAAAGGGGAAACACCAGGCGGGACCTTCAGGCGCCGTTGGTGAGGGAAAGAAAGGTGGTTGGTGTTTGCGTGGCTGTGAGGCGGTGAGGTTTTTTTTAAAAAAATTCGGGCGGCGGCTTCCTCAGCATTCTGCGCACTCATGTTGCGCAGAACTCTGGGGCTTGTTGTTATGGGTTTGTGATTTGTGGTTGTGGTGCATTTTTTTCCCTGCGGCTTGATTTTGATTGGCCACGACACGTTTCTCAATGTTCTTTGTGGTTACGCCTCTCAGCCTGATTGGCTGTGGCGCGGTGCAAAGAACGTTGGGAAATGAAGTTGTTTCCCTTTTTTCGCATTTGTGGGGCTGTTGTCCCACTGCCGGTTTTCTCAATCCTTTGTTGACCTGCAGACCCAGTTCGGCCGTGTGCACGAATGGTGGGTGCGGGTCATTAGGGCGAGGCTTAGGAACCTATAGCAAGTTCCAACGGTTAACCCTTGGTTTTATAGGTTAAGACTAGCAGAGGTGTCCGTCCTTCGTCCAGGCGGGACTGATGCCGGGCTGGGGAGAAAGTTGTGGCCTCCCCTCTCCCGTGCCAAGCTTACCTCACGTGTGCCGGGGGGGATGTTTTACCCGGCACGGCGTAGCGTGCCCCCTGGTTGCCTTGGAAGGAAAGCGTGAAAAGTTGCAACCCCCCTTCCCTTCCCTTCCACGTTTGGAGGCAGCAATCTCCTTTTGCCGGACTCCTGGGAAAGGGAGGCAGGCGAGAGGAGATGCCAGCAAGGCGGAGATCCGTCGCCAGCAGGCTGTGTTAGCCTCTCCGCCTCACTGCAGCGAGGGCAGCCCCACAACAGCGAGGCGGAGGCACGCTACAGACAGGCTGCTCTTCGTCGGGAAAGTTTGTTCCCGGATGGAGACCCACCTGTCACCATGTCTTCCTGCCTTGCTGTGGGGAGGCTAGCCTTGAAACAGTGAGGAGGGCGTCTGACACGGTCAGGCTGCTCTCCGTCCGGGAGCACGTGTTCCCGGACGGAGAGCAGGCTGCCTGTCAGTGTGCCTCTCCACCTCGCTGTTGTGAGGTCAGCCTCAAAACAGTGAGGCGGGTGTCCGATGTGGGAAGGCTGCTGTTCGTGCGGGAACGTGCATTCCTGGACAGAGAGCAGCCTGCCAGCTTGCCTCTCTGCCTCGCTGCTGCGTGGCTGCCCTCGCAACAGCAAAGCGGAGAGGCATGCGCAGCCTCCCGGCTCCCTGTGCCTTGAGTGTTGAGGGGAAGGGGGCCATATTACCAGGGCTGGATGGGTCTGACTTGTCTGAAGTGGCCAGTCCCTGGGCATCCATAGAAGCCTCCCGGGGCCGGGCCTGCGGCTGGCCCTGGGCCATCGCCAGGGCTGTCCCAGACAGGGGCAGTAAAACGGCCCTGCTCGGCCTCTCTGATTGGCTGAGGCGTAGCGCAGGGGATGCTAGGGCATGTATTTTATTTTAATTTGTATTCCGTGTGTCCCACGCCCCACATGCATCCTCCTGACCCCCTTCCTTGACATCTAGGACGGGGAAGGTAGGTTCGGGACAGTTGTCAAGGGGGTGAGTGGCGGGGGGGAGTGCATAAAGGACATACAAACATACTTCTTTGCTTTAGAGAGAGATATAATATAATATAATATAATATAATATAATATAATATAATATAATATAATATAATATAATATAATATAATATAATATAATATAATATAATATAATATATAGAAAGTTGCATCAAAGTTGGATCCTGTTTTCGGTGTGTCACCTAAGAAAATGTCACATATACAGAGTAAGCCCTTTCCTTCCAATCCCTAAACTGATGTCATTTGTTGTTGTTACTAATAGAGAATGACTTAAGAAGAGTATGAGGGATTAAGCAGATGACGTAGATGGTAATTATTTCTATCTTTCTCACTCTTATTCTTTAAGAGTCTTGAAAAGGGATTTTCTCTGTATATTGGAATATTTTTACTTCTAAGAGATTGATTCCAAGTAGTTTTTCCAAGCTCCACTAGGTGAGTCAAGTGGCAACCATGTTCATTCTTTGTCCTGATTAATCAAAATAGCTTTAAAAAGCTACATAATAACAATTAAGGTTAGGTATTCCTTTGCAAAAAATATAGAAATCTTCCTTGATGCTGGTTTCCCCAAATGAAACTACATCTAGATTTTAGCAGGGAAGTTTTCCTCTCTCATACATCTATTTTCCCATTTATTTTGCCTTGAATGATCAGCTATAACAATTTGTGTTATATGGCTAACATTGTAGTTTTCTGCATTTTTAATTATTTCTTAATATTTATGCATTCAGTTTGCACTTCCTTATCAGCATCCTTTTTGTTCAAGAAATTCTCAATACTGCATTCTATTATATAGCCACATTGATTCAATCTTTTTGGAAGTTGTGTTAGTTCACAGCTTCAAATAATATATAGGAGCACTAAAACAAACTGCCTTATATCTGTAATATCTGTTTTGATTCGGATTCCTGCATTGAGTAGGGGGTTGGACAGTGGTGGGCATCAGCAGGATTGCCCCAGTTCGCCAGAACCGGTAGCAGAAATTCTGGATGGCTCAGTCCATCCAAGTTTTGAAATAAAGTAGTCCTAATTTGTGTGCAACGCAGGGCTTTCCCCCTGGACATACCCACCATACCACGCCCACAGTGTGGTGTTAAATTTTTTGGAGCCCACTACTGGGTTGGACTCAGCCTCAATGGCCTAAAAGTCCCCTTCCAACTCAGTGATTCTATGATTCACAGCCAATTTTCAATTGGCTTTAACTACAGTAAATCTCTGATACATGGCAGTGCCATTAAGAATCCTTTTTATTTCTCAAACTATGATCCAGATTTTACAATTGTGCATTGTAACAGCTGAATATGCTCAAATTATCTACTTTAATTCTGTATTCTGAAACAGGTTACCCAAACACCTACTGCCATACCACCAGGCACAAACAATTAAATTCAGAATAATATACCAGTATGCTACTAAGAGAGCCGTTACATTACAAAACACAAAGTAACCCAATTTACACCTTCCAGGCGAAGACAAACTACTGTAAAATTTGGGTTCAGGAAAGAATCAGTGATCTGTCACATCTTGAGCAAAAAGGAGCCTCTTGGTCATCTGGAGTTTCACTGAAGGCAAAGGCAAACTTGCATACTTAACGGCATGCAAAAACCAATACAATTAGTATAGTCACACATAGTAACCTGAAAAATACTCAGCAATCACCACGATACTTGCAGTCTTATAGAAGCAAGGAAAAATAATTATACCCATGTGAAGTAAGTAGTAAACTACAGTATATCACAATTGCAGGAATAGTTAACTTGCAAAATTATATGTTTGTAGGTCTGGTACAAAGTACTCTGTGGTGCAGAATATTACAGTAACAGCCCTGGTTGTCATAATACTGTCTCCTTATCCCAACATCTTATTTCCTCAAGGAACTAATTTAAATTACATGCTCTTGTCACTGAACTCCAGATTCTCAATAGTCTTATCAAAATATTCTTTATACCAAAGCTTAGAAAAGTTATTTAAGGATCCCCGCCAAAAAAAATATTCGGCTCTATACCATGAAATCTACTTTAGACATCATTCAGGTTATGTCATGTCAAAGCTTCCAGGAAACATTTACTGCAAACCAGGTTTATTAACAGTCAGAACAATAGTATGTCTGATGATTCAACATAAAGTAGTAACACAAAGATATCCTCTTACCTTCACCTCCCTCTGGTGCATAAGAAGCTGTAATAATGTCGATATCAGCACAATTCATCACAATCTGATTGGTTGCATGTTTCGCCTGCAAGAAATATTCATCTTGATTACATATAACATTAAATGCAAGACAACAGAAAAATAATTGAACATAACGGGAACACCTAATCTCCACTACAGATACAAAAACTTCCAGGTCCACCACCAATCCACTTCATGCCCTATTATCTCAATCTATTCCTTCCAATGATGACTGATGCTTTCATCCAAGTATGCATATGTCATCAGAAGAATTATCATGGCTGTGGTGACTCAGTGGTTAAGAAGTTTGCCTTATAAGCTGGAAAGTCGGCAAGTCACCAGTTCAAGACCTGGGTACCGCATGACGGATTGAGCGCCTGTCTCTGTCCCAGCTCCTGCCAACCTAGCAGTTTGAAAGCAAGAAATTGTTAGTAGATAAATAGGAACCACTTCGTTGGGAAAAGATCTTGGGGACATGAAAGTAGCCTCATTCGGGCGTCCCCTGAGCGGAGTTTCTCCAGCAAAAATCCTTTCAATCCAGAATAATTTCTGATGCATCATCATCATCACCATCATCATTATTATTATTATTATTATTATTATTATTATTATTATTATTATTATTATTATTATTATTATTATTATTATCATTATCATCATCATCATCATCATCATCATCATCATCATCATCATCATCATCATCATCATCATAAGAATTTTACACAAAAACATGCAAGAACAAAGAGAAAGTGAGTGTGCACAAAAAATAAAGAAAAAGTAGGGCAAAAAGACTGAAACAGTTTCACCACATGCCACTGAATCAGGTACAGGTATGCTCAGGACGAAGCATAAGAACAAACATTTAGAGAGCAGCTCAAAGGCCTCACCACTCATAAAAATGGCAGATAGACCAAAATTAAGTCAGCTGAGCAAAAAGCTCACTGAAAGTTCTCCAACTACTTAGTAGCAACATTACATATTTCAGACCCATTGATCAATCCAAACTATACTCCATGCACTCTTTTACACAAATCTGGGTGACAGGTTTATTAAGCAACTTTTTCATCATGCTTCTAAATGACAATGCATGAAAGCAGAAAAATACCTAGCATTCCTGCTGCCACTTTATTCAAGTGATAATAAAACGAAATTATAGCTTCTTCTTCCATGTCTAAGTCAGACATGAAACTGCCAAAATGAAGGCACTTTTGGGTGGGGGTTCATTCTGCAGTTCCTTTCGCCTGACCTAATGTGAAAACAATTAGCTGACAACACAAGGTTGCCGTTACCAGGGTACAACCGATTGTGGTTCAAATATACCACAATCTTTGAGGAGGCACTTATTATAGCTGAAAATGAGATCTAGGAAAATTTGGTCTCTGGTCCCAGTGCCTAGATTGCAGAAACAAACTACGGTCACACAAGTGTCAAGTATATTTATGCCAATACTTAGTAATCCAAAATACTTTTTCAGCTCTCCATATACTGGTGCCTCTACAAAAACAAATGATTTCTAAAAATGCCAATTTTTCATCAATCCAGCCCCTACTTCTAACCTATTTAATCAGATCAGATACACCAAAATTCTGAGATTCATTCCTTTTAAAAAAAACTTTGATCTCATTGCCTTAATGCTTGAAATACATTTCCAGTTCTTTGTGAACCAGAGTTTAAAAGCCACATAGTCAATATTTATAACATTTTCAGAATACAAAATATGTATTTAGATTAGAACTCTGTCATCCACCCAAATACAAATTTAATCTCTGGTTTATTTGAGTAGTTGCTATGCATTAGAAAGGGATCACTGTGGCTTTGTGGTTAAGACGCTGAACTTGACTGGAAGGTTGGCAGGCCAGCAATTCAAGACCTGAGTGCTGCATGACAGAGTGAGCTCCCATCTCTGTCCCAGCTCCTGCCATCCTAGCAGTTCAAAAGCAAGAAATTGCAAGTTGATAAATAGGTAAACAGCATTCTGTGCATGCCGGTGTCTAGTCATGCCTGCCACATGTCCATGGAAACATCTGCAGATGCTGACAGTGCTGGTTCTTTGGGTATAAACCCTAGTGTCGAACTCTATAGTCGGATACAACTAGCTTTCAGGCAAGGGTGGCCTATACCTTTACTATGCATTAGAAACAATTAAAGTACAGCACCTCAACTGCATAAGATTTTGCAACTAATTCTCCACAGACAAGCAAGAATTTCAAAGCCTGTTCAATAAGCACTGCTGCAGTACCCAGTGTGCACTGGGCCCTTTTACAAAGCTAGCTCCACCTCATTACCAAGATATATTACCTATGTAAGTCAATCCACAGTGGAGTATTTTTGTTCAACCAAATTTGCCTACAAGAAATGGTTAGTTTTATCTTTAAGCGACAAGTTTAAAGACTCCAAGATGTCTTTCATACATGAAACAGCTACTATCCATATTAGTACGTGTGTAAAATAAGTTTTCAAAGTAAATTCCATTGCGACTTGAGAGTGAACTGCTTTCATTCTGGATTTTTGTAGCCTTAGAAAAGTAAAGATGTCAGAAAATACTTACAGGGATCAAATAATGTTTGAACAGACTCAAATGTTCACCTCACTCCCCAAGAGCCACATATTAAGACTTTAGTGAATTATGTATATAAAAGCAGCAGATTACATAAAGTGAAAACTTGTAGAGAAACTATAAAGGTAAAGGTTTCCCTTGCTTGAAAGCCAGTCGTATCCAACTTTAGGGTTCAGTGCTCATCTCTGTTTCAAATAGGAAAGTACAATTGATTTCAGTGGTATAGTACTTTATCTACATGTTGAGAATAAAATCCTTATTTTTGTGAACAATACATAATACAGTAATAATTGCCATCATGTCAATTCCAACTTATGGCAACCTCTTCCAGGGTTTTGTAGATAGAAAGTACTCTGAAATGGTTTGCCATTCTTTCTTCTGGATGCATTCTAGGACTGTGCAGCTTGCCTAAGGCTACACAGAATTTTTTTGTCTTTGAAGGATCACTAAGGAGTTAAGCTCCCATCCTCTGGCTCTGCAGCCAGGTTCTCAATTCAAAGAGGTATACTGTACAAACACCCAAATACAGTTTAACGTACAACATTTTATAGCACAGGCTGTCTGAAAATGCAGCCATTTAATGTATTGTATGGAAGCAGACACTCTAAGAGCTATTCTGTAATGAATAAGATTTGAAAGACTCTACATAACAGGATAATTTGTTTTCTAAAAAAGTCCATACAATTGTGGACACTTACAGGAGAACTATAAACATAAGAAGATGTAATTGTAATATGATAGATATGTTCATTTTTAAAGATGTTCACTTCAATCTTCCTTACAACACCTTCAAACAACAATGAATAAAAAAGGAAGTAATCATTCCTTGTATTATTGTTACTCTCTGTTTCCACAATAGCACACAACATAAAGGTGGTCTGGGATGTGATTTCTAGCATTCACTGTTTCAAACAGAAAATATATGGACTACAGCTTTCCCACTAAAAATGTGTTACATGGCAAGTGTCTATATGAAAACCACATTCATGGGTTGAAGTAATTTTCACACACTGAAAGCTCTGCACATTTTTACATACACTCATCAAGATTTCTCATATTTGCCCAAAGAATTTAAAACTAAAACCAGCCCAGAATATAATGGTCAAAGCTAGGTACTAACCCAAAGAATCACATTACATCTACTCTAAACCATCTAAACTACATTTATAGCCCCTAACAACCTCAGCCCAAAGCATCTTCTTCCACACATTCCTTTACATTCATTAGAAGTCTAAACAAACAGCACTATATGAAACTGGCAAAAGTAATACATCCAAGCCCCTCAGAAGTTTGTTACAGTCACCAATATCCAGGAGAACTTCACTGTCAACACCAGGCAGCTAATTTCCCCAACACAATGGATGGAGATCATATTATTCCTACTCCCAAAAAATATAAAAATAATAATTCCCACATAAGAAAAAAAAGAGCTTTGCCAGATCGTATCTCTCTACAACAATTACCTTTTATCTGGGCTAACAGATTTTCCCCACTGATTTTCCATTCAGTGTGAATTACAGCAGACAACCGTAAATCTAATACAATATGCAACAGCATTCTCCTTCTATTCAAAATTTCTGTCAAGTCTTTACAGGAAATTTGGAAATTCAGCATTTAAATGACAAACTGACTGTCAAGTTAACTCCTATGCAAAAAATTGTTCTTAAACTTGTATAACCGCATGGTTGAGTGCACCTAATTATAACACTGATTACATATATCTTTAAAAATAGGCAGACAGGCCAAGCATGAATAGCAAGAGTTCCAAGGTATCTTATCTGAAACAATGGGACGCACAACAAATATTTGATCAGAGTCCAAAGAGCTAATTAAGTTTGCCTAACTACTTGGATGTAGGTGTCTAGTAAGACAAACTACTTCTTAAAAAGTAACACTTGCTTTGTAAAGTACTTGCAGCTTCAAAGATGGCTTCCTCTGCTGTACAGAAGGCTGCAGCTCAAGAAGATTGTCCAACTATCTCTCCCATTAGAGCGTGGAACTAGTTGAATCCCAGCCACTGCACTAGTGACTATAATTTGCAGAATTTATATCAGTCATTTTGGGGAAGAACTCAGTTTCTCCACTGTTAAAATCTTTGGCCCTTCAACATTTGGATCAAGTACAAATACAGTGAACAAAGTTCAGCATCATAAACACAATTATCTGAAGCATAAAATCAAGACCTAAATGGCATGATCCACAAATATGACAACAAATTGCAACCTAGGTATAAAAAGTCCAATGTTAAACTTAAATATAATAGGATGTCCTTCAACCAATAAGTGAATTAAACCAAGATGGCAAAAGAATGGACTTAAAAGACATTTCTGCTGACTCAACTCTTATGTCAAACAGGTCTTTCTGACTGCTTATACTGTATACAGATTAAATACCTACTCTGCTGCAGTTTAGAGCTCAACCTTCACTGGAGGTGATATTTATTAATATATCTGTAAATATTTCAGCTTCCAGTAAACAAAGTAAGTTCAAATGATAGGGGCAGACATTTTATCTGAACAAAGAAATTCCAACAAAAGTGAAAGCCTTTTATATGGCCTAAACAATTGAATGAACATTATTTTCATAATTATTGTACAGAAATGAGATGTAAAACACCCATAACCAAATTTAATAGTCTCAAGAACATTTTTTTACAATAGTTTCCTGAAAATATATCCAGCAACTGAGTAGAGTTAAAGCTTTCTGAACTGATAAATGCTGCTATTTTATGTTGTTTTCCAGGCACTCACTTTTTAGATTTACTATTCTAGAAAGATCTCTCTCTCTCTCTCTCTCTCTCTCTCTCTCTCTCTCTCTCTTTCTCTCTCTCTCTCTCTCTCTCTCACTCACTCACTCACTCACTCTCTCTCTCTCTCTCTCTCTCACACACACACACACACACACACACACACACACACACACACACACACACACACACAGGTTATAGAATATATCACCTAACAGGAATTTTAAGCCACTAGCAATCTATGATCTTAGTCACTTCTTTAATAGACAATAGTACGTGTCAACTTTTTATACTTGAAAAAGCAAACATAATAAGTAACAAGCTTCTTCTTTCTAAGAAACAATGTAGATTCCAAATATCTGTATACCAGAATATTACACTAGAATAACAGGATTCAAAAAAACCATACATAGTTCATTTGAAATCACATTGTCTGCAATATCAATAATAAGTATCTGTTGATCATAAAAAAGTATCTGGTATTGGAGGTTTCCATAATTGTAAGAGAACTGTACTAAAAACAAATAAGGGTCAGTCTACAAATGTCCTTGAGTATGTAAGGTCCTAAAATGAGATTCCAATGACAATTGTAGTATGGACATTCTGCACTAACAATTGAATGCTATTGCCAGAAAGACAGATTCAATCTCTGTGGATTAAAGGAATGCTAGTGTATCTCATCTGTTGCTGGTATCAAGAGCAGCTTTCACTTTACTTTCTAGAATTGCAGATTCATTGTCACAGAATTCATCTACAAAAGAGTCTGTCACCTTTTATCTCTTCTGTATAGGTCTTTCAGTATAATGTTGCCATCTTCTCTTCGTTTTTTCTTTGTCAGATAGTATGCTTCCATACTTTCAGAATTCCAAATCTAAGCTTGAATTTCTTGGACCTTCTGGAAGCGATCCCATTTTTCTACTTTTGTTTTTCTCTTTTCTTGCCCTGGGTTATCGCAATATAGTACAGTACAGTACAGTATGTGACAGTTACAGAAAAGCTGCATTCAAGGTTCTGACCCTATTTCTGTCACCTTTTAATTTTGCTTTTCAGCTGCCCTTTACAATGTTTGTGTTTCTTCCATCCATCTAATATTTACTTTTCTTTTTACTACATGAATAGTCTTTTTGCATGCTTCCCTAATATAATTTCTGGTTTCAATCCATAGTTCTTCTGGTTCCCAATTAATTGAGCCTAGTAATGCAAATCTGTTCCTTACATGGACTTTAAATGAATCAGAAACCATTTTTTAATTTTAAACCTACAGTAAAAATTAAAAACTATTCACCAAATTGAAAATAAAAAATTGACCTTCCAAGAGTCTTGCTGCCATAACCAAATACTTTTCTTTTTCAGCTTTATTCTAATGTTGAATAATAGCAGTTCATGATCAGTGCCACAATCTGCTTCTGGTCTTGTTTTGGCAGAGAGAATACAACTTTGAGTCACCCTTGAGGGTAAAAAAGCAGTATATAAATTAAACATCGAATCGAATCGAACTTCTCTATTTTGTACTTCCAACTGTATATTCTAATTTATTACTATATTGATCGTTGGTGATGTCCATTTGTACAGCCATTTGTTTGATTACATGTATTTCTAATAAACAGATTGCTAGACTCAAAAAACACTATGTGTTATTTATTCTACTACTCCATTTTTGTTCCCTAGAACATATTTTCCAACAACAGTTGGTTCTGCTTTGTTTACATTTTGGTGTGTAATCAATTATCTCTCAGATACTTGTATAAAGCCTTTCAATTTCATCTTCTTCGACATTGGTAGATGAAACACAGACTTGAATAATGGTTATATTGATAGATTTTCCATGGAACTTGATTTATAATAACCAATCAGACCTTCTATCAGAGCCTCTAACTGCCTATGCTACCATTTGCCTCATAATTAGAGCTACTCCATTTGTTTTTCCATTTCTTTTGAGCTTACTATTTTCAGGGTAGAACACTTTGTAGTTATCCAACAGACAATTTTGTATCGCAGACACTACAAAGCAAAGCAAGGAAGCAAAGCAATCACACTTATATACCACCCCATAGCGCTTAGTGCACTCTCTGGGTGATTCATAAATTAATTAGCATTTTGCCCCCAACATGCTGGGCACTCATTTTACCAACCTCAGAAGAATGGAAGGCTGAGTCAAACTTTAGCCCTGGTCAGGACTGAATTTACAACCTTTTGGTTGCAGTACAGCAGTTTAACCACTGAACCACCAGGGCTCTTTCAATGTTTATATTTTATACAGGTGAAACTCGGAAAATTAGAATATCGTGCAAATGTCCATTCATTTCACTTAAAAGGTGAAACAAATATATGAAATAGACTCACTACATGCAAAGCGACATACTGTATGTCATGCCTTAATTTGTTATAATTGTGATGATCATGACATACAGCGTACATGAGATTATGTGATGATTATGGGGTACATGAGATTGGGGGGTTGGGGTTTTCATAAACTGTAAGCCATATTATAACAAAGTAAGGCTTGAACTATCTCGCTTTGCATGCAATGAGTCTATCTCATATATTTGTTTCACCTTTTAAGTTGCATTACTGAACTGAATGAACATTTGCACAATATTCTAATTTTCCGAGTTTCACCTGTATTTCTTGCTGTACTGTATCCAATTTACCCTGATTCCTTACTTCTTATATTCTATGTTCCAACTGTACATGTTATGCAGCATTGGCCTTTCCTTTCACTTCTGTGCATGTCAGCTACTAGACATCCATTCAGTTTTAACTTAGTTGTGTCATTATCTGTACTTTCCCTTTGCTCTTTCCTTATAGCTGACTGAGTAGTTTCTGACCTGGAAGTATCATCTTCTTGCACTATCTCATATTTCCTTTTGGACTGTCTCATTATAGAGTTTTCATGGTGAAGAAAGTTCAGCAGGGGTTGGTCACCGTGACATTCTGTACAGCACTAAGTTAGCTTGAGTGTCTCCCCCATTGGACTCCTCTGCTAATGTCACCTTCAACTGCTGCTTTCTATTAGCTGCCTTGAAGAGGGTAAGTACATTTTTGGTGTCTCACAGTCCAATTTGAAACAAAACTCCTACGTGTAGCTTCACTTTACCTTCCTTTCCCATCTCCTTCAAAATACAAGATACAGTAGATTCATATACAGGCACACACATAAACCCCCACAGTCAGTTAATTTGAAAATACATAGGCCATTCTCTGCTGGAGTTTGCATTCCTTTCTCACTAAATTGTCTCCATGGCATTAATTCAACTGGTCAGATCTCATTGTGTTTTAGTATCTGATTATGTAGCCAAAATGTTTTCTAAATTCTTAAATGAAAAAATGTACTCTTGTTGAACAAATCAGTAATGGGCAAATAGTATTTTTCTCCATCTCAAACAATTTATCTTAGCACTGCTTTCTTTGAATCTCTTCACCATGTGAAGAAGGAAATTTAACCCTCATTCTGAAAAACACCATGCCTTAAGAACAGGCTGGCCCCACAGAATTTAGTCTGCATGTTAACTTATCTTGCATTTAAGACAGAAACAAATATTTCTAACCTAAATTATAATTAATTTTCTTTAAAATCTTACAAATATGTTTTTGCACCTCTAGGATATTGAATTATTTTCAAGATATGCTTTGTTTTTAAGAGTTTCCAGTTCTAAACATGGGACTAAAGAATGATTAGGCAAAAAAAGTGATTCCATATGTTTTGGATTATATCTCTCACAAATCTGAACACTGACCATGCTGGCTCGCAGATGGGAAACTGTGTGCAATCATTCATATCTGGAAGGTATGATGTTGCTAACCCCATTCCAAAGTCTGATCATTACAAACTGTCCCCAAATATGTCATCTTGAACAAAAACATTTTAAAGCGATTGTGAGTGTATGAAAGACTAAAAGAGAAATTGATACAAAACATTTATTCCCTGATGCATAAACTGCAGTCATAGTCACTTTATAGGTAATTCAGAATTACTAACTCCAATTCACTACTTGCTATCCTACCAAAGTCTATTTAAATTAACTGAATTAGTTTAGCATACACTCCTTGAGTGAACTATGCCCCCGGAAACTTAATCCTTACTCTTGAAAGATTCAGTATTAAATCACAAAGTTTCAGAACTATTATGACAAAGCATTTGCCTGTTACAAACGACAAACTCTTCTTTATATACCTTAAAGGTAAAGGTTTCCCTTGCTCGAAAGCCAGTCGTATCCGATTCTAGGGTCCAGTGTTCATCTCTGTTTCAAAGCCGAAGAGCTAGCACTGTCTGCTTCTGCAGACGTTTCCGTGGTCATGTGGCAGGCATGACTAGACACTGGAGCGCACGGGACGCTGTTACCTTCCCACCAAAGTGGTCCCTATTTATCTACTTGCAATTTCTTGCTTTCGAACTGCTAGGTTGGCAGGAGCTGGGACAAAGATGGGAGCTCATTCCGTCCTGCAGTACTCGGGAATCGAACTGCTGACCTTCCACCTCCCAGTCAGCGTCTTAGGCACTTGAGCCACTGCAGTCCCCCTTATACACCTTAAACTATACTATATTCTCACAAGCCATCCCAATAAGAAAATAGTCCAGAACAGTCTAGCAAGATCTGCATTCTGTGCACAGCAGTTTCACAACATTCTTTGCCTTCCAGAAAAATTAAGAGTAAAAGCATAATGCTGAATAGACATTTTACAGATAAGACTGGTTTAAATTATTGTCTGCCATTGTGTCTATGTTTCAACTTGGTACAGAAACTTCAACCAATATCTTCTCAATATTTAGCACATTTAAATTACAAACAATCTCTATAGAAAGCCAAAGCTGGGAAGCTACTGAGGGGAAAAGCTGATGCCAGAATGCTATTACAGTATTTACATGAACAAAGTACAATGGCATAAATTACAGCAATTATATTGCCATGAAGAATATAAAAAGCAAATATAAAACTAGCTACAATTCACTAAATTTAACCTTCCAATACAATTTAAAACAGCCCGGCAACGCCGGACAACCTCTGCTAGTACACTTACAAAAATAACCACAATGTTTCTGGCCTACACATACTGCTCAACTAAAAGAAGGTTTAAATTTGAAGATTTATAATACACAAATGAATAAAGACCAGTAATAGAATACATGCATAATATGAAAACACATAGTAAGACTAAGAATCTTCTCTTACATCTCTTACTCACCCCTACAACCTCCTAAAACTATATGCTCAGACAGGCGAAAGGAACTGCAGAATGAATACTAAAAGGTGCCTTCATTTTGGCAGTTTCATGTCTGGCCTAGACACAGAAGAAGCAGTAGTACTTTCCAATATTAAGCAAGCTGAACCATAAAGTTACAGGGCCCAGGATTCCCCATATCTTAATATTGTACATGGATCTAAGATGGATGGATAGCTTTACAAACATGATTTTATACAATACTCACCTCAGACTTGGCATGCTTAAATTAAAAAAAAAGCAGATTCCACAGTAATTGCAAAGATCATGTTGTCTTTCCCCCAAATACTGGCATAAATCCATATGTTCCCTTATATATTAAATACACCTACTTCAAAGACTATATTTAAAGCAATATCCTCATCTAAAGTCCAAGGAGACAGAGAACTACAATCTCAAATCCAAAGCCACAGATAAAATGACACAAAAAGTCCTAAAGTCAGCTTTCCCTTCTTAAGTAATCTGTCTTAAACTTCCAGATAATTCTTCCTCCAATATAGAGCTTGAACACCTGCAATCAGGATTCCCTTCTATTCAAACATAGAAGACTATCTCTGTCACTCAAAGACTGGGGTTCCTCAGTAAAGCTGAGATAACTACTCTTTCAAATCAGAATATAACCTGCTATTCCATATAAATTATTTTCCCTCTACCACACTTACTTTCCCAGAGAAGCTTCTCCCCTGCTCTCTATTACAAAAACTTTCTGCTACTGTTGTTAATATGTGCCAACAAATCAGAAACTAACATATAGTAACTTTAATAGGGCTTTCAAGGGAAATGAGATTTAAGGAGTTGTTTTACCAGTTCCACTCCACAAGTGAGAATCTAGAACAGGTATTTGAACCCAAGCTTCCTGAGTCTGACTCTGTCACTCTGGTATGCTACACCGAGTATCACTACAAAATATAGTTATCTGAAATACTGAAGTTACATGTCCATCTTTTACTACAATTTCAACAGGGCTCCTTCTCTAACCAAACCTCAGAGATTCACAAGGGTGTGGTACACAGAAAGTGCTTTGTCGAAGATTGTGGCATTTTTGAACCACAATCAGGTGTAACCCAGGGCAACACCAACCTCATTGTGCCAGCTAATCTTTCTTACACTAGGTCATGTGAAAGGAACTACAGAATGAACTCCCCAAAGGTAGCTTCATTTTGGCAGTTTCACATCTGACCTAGACACAGAAGAATTCTCTCTCACACACACCCAAATTTCAAACACAATACAAGATCTAAAAATAACTGCAAACACCACTGATACTTATGAAACACACACTCTCTCACCCACGTACACACACAGAGGGCTAAGTCAATAAAAAGTAGTACGTACTCTCAAATCTCATTGCCCCCTAAGAAAAAGACACTCATCCAAATTCTTCCTTCCTTACTCACACACCCTCTCTGATCACTACATTTGATTCGCACAAACATCATTAACTCCACTTTTAAGTATCCACACACCTAATACCTCCCAGGCCCCACAGCTCCTATACCTATCACCAACCTTCTTCACCACATCCTCAATCCTGTCCCTCATCTAGTGAACCCAACAAACTGACCACTTTGTGACACAGAGGCCTTTCAAGCTATGTTCTCATCCCCTCATCCTCTACCTCCTCTGTGTCACTTGGAGGACCCTGAATAGGCTGAGGGTCAGAGTGCCTAAATGTAAGACCAACATGCTCAAGCGGGTGTGTGTGTGTGGTGATGGACAAAAACACATTGTGTGAATGTGGAGAGATACAGAATCCAGCTCCTTTACTGGTCTGCCAATAACTACATGTACCAATGAGGATTTAGGTTTGGCCAACGGCAAAGCCAAGAAGGTGGCATCATTTTGGTAGACCAAAGTTTGATCTGGACGTGAAGGGAGAAAAAAAGAACCCTTCATCTGGAACTCCTACACTGTTCGTCTTCCCCTTCCTTCTCTTCTCCCCTCCCACAACCCACCATTTCAAAATAGACTCTCTCCTCTGGCCCACTCCAACCACTCTGTTCATCCTGGTCACCCCCTTCACATGACAAGCTCACCCAGTCCTGCACACGTATATATAACACCCCGAACTGCACTTTGTTAACTTGCCTTCCCACCCTTGGGCGACTGATCTGATGAGGTGGACTTGATCCACAAAAGCTCACAATTTAAATACAGGAGTGAGTCTTTAAGGTGCTACAGCGTTGAGGTTTTCTTGTCTTTTCTTGTCATTTTGTTTACTCTCTGATATATTTGAAACACAAACTAATACAGGCTACCACTTCAATCATTCCAAAATAAGACTCTCTCCTCTAGCCCACCCCAACCTACCTAACCCGCTTACCTTCACCACTCGGTTCCTGGTCATCCCACTTCTTCACACAAGTTCACCCAATCCTGCACACATATATGTACACAAACACATAGACCACCAGAACCACGCTTCATTACCTTGCCCACCTAGGCTGTTTGAACTGACGGAGTGGTCTTGATCCACAAAAGCTCACATTTCAGTACACGAGTGATTCTTTAAGATTCCACAGTGTGTGTTTTTTTGTCATTTTGTTTTGTTTACTCTCTGATATGCTTGAAACACAGACTAACACAGGCTACCATTTCAAACAGGGACTGCGGTGGCTCAGTGGTTAAGAAGCTCGCCTTGTTAGCTGGAAGGTTGGCAAGTCGGCAGTTCAAGACCTGAGTACTGCATGACGGAATGAGCGCCTGTCTCTGTCCCAGCTTCTGCCAACCTAGCAGTTCGGAAAGTAAGAAAGTGCAAGTGTAGATAAATAGGGACCACTTTGGGGGGGGGGGGAGATCTTGGGGACATGAAAGGAGCCTCATTTGGGCGTCCCCTGAGCGGAGTTCCTTTCAACCCAGAAAGAACCTTTGTATGCTTCTGACTGCATGCTGGGACTGCAGTGGCTCAAGTGGCTAAGACGCTGACTGAGAGGCGGAAGGTCAGCAGTTCGATTCCTGGGTACTGCAGGACAGAAATGAGCTCCCGTCTCTGTCCCAGCTCCTGCCAACCTAGCCATTCGAAAGCAAGAAATTGCAAGTAGATAAATAGAGATCACTTTGGTGGGAAGGTAAACAGCGTTCCGTGCGCTCCTTCGGTGTCGAGTCATGCCTGCCACATGACCACGGAAACGTCTGCAGAAGCAGACAGCGCTGGCTCTTGGGCTTTGAAACAGAGATGAGCACTGGACCCTAGAGTCGGATATGACTGGCTTTCGAGCAAGGGAAACCTTTACCTATATGCTTCTGACACGCAAAAAAATCTTCAAACATTCCTAAATAAGACTCTCTCCTCTCACCCACCCCAACCTACCCGCTTCCCTTCCCCACCCAATCCTGCACACACACACACACACACGTACACAAACACATAGACCCCCACCCCACCCCCCACCCCCGAGCCGGGCTTCGTGAACTTGCCCACCCCGCCTCGCCTACCTCCACGGCGGCTTCGAGTTTCCCCTCAAAGGTGAAGTCAACAAGGTCGGGCTTGAGGCACAGCCCGTAATTGATGGGGCGGACTTCGGCCGGCAGCCGCTCAAAGGGCCGCTTCTCCGGCATCGCGGCGGCAACTAGGCGGGAAGAGTCGGCGGCGGTGGCGGCGAAGGCGGTGGTGGTTGAGAAGGAGGCGGCGGCTGCGGCTGCTTTTGCTGCTGCTCCTCCTGAGGCAAATGGGGAGGCCCAGAGCGCGCGCGCACTGAGAGGGAGGCGGCAGCGACCTCCTCCCCCCGTTGACAGAAGGAAGAGAGACGGGAAATGGGAGGAGGAAGAAGTCGCGGAGGCCTGGCGGACCCAGAGAAGGCCTGGCACGGATAGGTGGCGACCCGCGGCTGGTTGTGGTGCTGCTAAGGAGGCGGCGGCGGCCCTCCTTCCAGGCACCCACCGAGAGCACGGCGCCCACTGCGCACGCGCGCTCCACTTTGCCCTGGCTCCTCCTCCCCCCCTCCTCGCGCACTCGCGCACTGGCGCCGCAGCCCCCACCACCAGAGAGAGAGAAAATTGCCCAGGAGTCGCCGCCCACCCAGGGCCGTGGTTGGAGAAGGACACCCGCGCCTGCGCAGTGCTAGGCAGCGACGCCGCTAAGCCGCTGGAAACTAAGCGGGCAAGGAATGGTCCGTCAGCCATTCGCAGCGCGGCGCTTTTCTCCCTTTTGGGCTCAGTCGGGGACTTTCGAGACGAACGTTGAAGCACGAGGGGGGCGGGGGCTGTGTGGGGAGGTGGGGGGTCGGAGTCACAGAGAGAGAAGGAAATGGGACCTCGCGAGACGGCCTTGCCAGCGCGCGTGACCAAGACGTCAACTATAAAAATGAGGCGGGAAGAGGGAGGGAGGCGCTGTCATGATTGCGCACGCGCGTTGCCATAAATGGCGGGATGGGCGGAGGGGGAGGGTTTAGGAATGAGTTACTCTCTCCTGCCACCCAAATAAGAGGAAGAAATGCGACTCTCGCATGGGTCAGGTGGTTTTTTTACTCTGTTTTTTTTCTCCCCTTCCTCCTCCCTCCTTGCCCAGAAGTCCAAATGCGGCTGCTCCTCCCTTCAGCTGGATAATAAATATTTACAATATATACATACACACATATATATGTATACACATATGTAAACAAAAATGTCATATTGCATGTTAAAGCAGGAACTTCTGTCTCAAGGCCATGCGTGAAACTGCCCAAATGAACTCTTGGTGCGTTCATTCTGCAGTTGCTTTTCGCCTCATCCAGTGTGAGAAAGATTAGTCAGCAACAGAAGGTTGCCACCGCACTCATTATTATCATTATTTATTCCATTTATAGGAAGGCCCTCCCAGCCCTCCGTCACCACTGCCGTGCTAGCCCGGCCAGGCTCTGGGTTCCATGGTGCACTTTCCCCATACCTGTGAAGCGCGGCTCCGGACAATATGAGACCTGCGCAGGAGGCTTCTGCGCAGAACCCTTCTGCGCATGCATAGAAGGGTTCTGCGCATGCGCAGAAGGGGATGCGCAGTAACTACTTTCCTCCGCCATCAAATTACGAGATGGAGGCGGGTCCGGGTGGGAAAGTAGAAAAAGCGGCACTGAATTACAGGAAATCCCGGCCAATATGGGATACTTGACAGGTATGCTTTCCCTCAGGGAGATGGACGCAGAACAGTAGTCTTCAACAGCAGTGCCCAATGGTATACACCCCCACATGGGGCTTGTGACCCTCACAGTGCTGATCTCGCGCATGCCCATTTGCCTTCCACCTATGTGGGTTGCCCGCAGGAATAATTGGCAATTAAACCTCTCCTCAGGGGTTTGCTCGGCGTCAACAGATCCAGGGACCAACCAGGCTCGGCTGGAGGGGAAATTGTGAAGACAGATGGGCTAGTTAAAGATGAACAATAACCCAGGCTGAGGGCAAACAGAGTTGGGCAAGCAAGCAGGGGCAAACGGGACAAAGATTAGGTGCCCGGGTCAATACACATAGACTCCGAGTTTAGGGCAGGAACAATGGGTTTCGCCAACCCAAGGCAATTTAGTGCGAGTTGTCCATTAACCACCAGGCAGCCACAAAGTAGCCCCCAGTCATGGGAATCACGGGACTCATGGGGAAATGCCACGTAATAAATACGTACCCCCGACTCTGGTCGGGGCTGGACTTCACCACACAGCTGCCTTCCGGCCCACCATTGCAACACACCTACTGTGAAAACTACAGCTGAGCTTAGAGGGCTTAGAGGGCTACAGCTGAGCTAGTCAGATGATGTCACAATACCTGGGACTATGACATCAGCCAATTACATCACTGGGAAACACACATTGTATAGATCAATTTGGACACAACTTGGGGGGCATATGCCCCCCCCATGAGGCTTGTGACCCCCACAGTGCTGATCTATCAAGTCCAAGGTACGTATGTGCCAAATTTCACCGGGATCAGTGCAGGGGTGCGGGAGCCTTTGGAGCACATGCAAACATAGATTTATGTTTTATAGATTACTAGCTATTGTGCCCAGCCTTGCTGGGCAGGCATTGATTGTGTGTTGGTGGTGGGGTACAGCCCACCACAGCCACACACATCACAACACACTTGCACAACACACCCACACAACACACATCGGCACAACACACAAACACACAGGACACACTCACACAATAAACCCACACCCAACACACACCCAACACAACCACACACACTACATCTGACACAACACACTCACAACCCCCCCCCCAAATTAATAGGTTTTGCCTCCGCTGAGCCGTCTCTAGCGCCTCTCTTTTCCGGCGGCGTAAGGGACAGAGGGCTGGCAGCAGGGCCCTCTTGGCATCAGGCAGGGGAGTTTGTTTTTGTAGGGCTGCCGGAGAGACCCCAGGTGTTGCGGGTCTCTCCTCCCCGCCTCCTTCTCCCCCGGCCGACCTACCGGGCGAACAGCTTTTTAGGGCCGCTGGATAGCAGGTGATGGGGGAAAGGCGTGTGTGTCAGCCATTTTTTTTCTCACCCGTGCCGGCTGTCCCGCCTACTCTGCGCTCTGCGTCCTCCTGCCTGATTGGTTGAGGCGTGCCATGGTGCAGAAGATGCTGGGTATTGTAGTTTTTTCTTTTTTCCACGTTCATGTAGCATTGGCCCCACTCTCGGTTCCCGGACCCTCACGGTGATGGTCCCAGTTTGGCAAGGTACATGTGCACGGCACATTGCGGGATAGGCTGGATGTGTGCGGACACGTATGTTGGACACACACGGCCCAACCCCCTTCTTATAGGTATAGATTAGGCAGGAATTAAAGGATGCTTAACATTTTGCCCCATGTCTCAAAATACATATGGGGTGGTGGTGGTGGTTTGTATTCAAATTGGTACGGACTCCACTACCTGAGTCCATCATTTCTCCTTGTCCAATAAAAACAATTTAACTTCAGATGCATCGCGGCCTCTGCTTATTTGTTTTGTGACGCTGTGAGGCTCTGCATCCGCCTGCAGCGGACTTGCGCTCCCATTGCGTTTTTTAATTTTAATTTTCACGCGCCGGCTTTCTCAGCGTTCTGCATGCTCACAGTGGGTAGGACATTGGGACTTTGAGTTTTGCATTTTTTGTTTGCGTTTGTGCGATGGTTTTTTCTGCAGCTCGATTTTAATTGGCCGCACCACGATTCCCAATGTTCTTTTTGCTTGCACCTCTCAGCCTGATTGGCTGAGGTGCGGCACGGCACACAGGACATTGGGAAGTGAAGTTCTTTTCCTTTTTTCGCATTTGTGGGGCTCTTGTCCCACTGGTGCCTTCGGCAACCCTGCAGTAACCTGCGGGCCGGGTTCGGGCGAGTGCAGGAGGCTCGGTATGGGATAGGATGGACAGGTGCAGAAACGTATAGCAAGTTCCAATGGTTAACCCTTGGATTTATAGGTATAGATTTTCTGGAATACAGCCAGATTAGATCATTGTTCAATTGTGATTTACAGAAGTAGAAATGTAGAAATTAGTCAATAAAAGTAGCTTCTACAGCACAGGTAATGCACAGGTTACTCAATAAAATACTTTCATGGCATAAGTACTTCTACTATTTTCAAAGATGAACTTTCCCCCAAGTTCATGACCAAGTTCATAATCTAATTAGTTTTACCTATGACTTCATCCTAATCCACTTTTAAAATTACTTTAGATAATTTCCTAGACTATAGTATATTTATATATTTAATATATTTGGGTATATTTAATATAACAAATAATACAATGAGGTAATACAAAGAGTAATTTTGAAACATAGTGACAATCAGTTGCTTTTAGTTGGCTAGACACCTCAAATTGTCATCTTATTCCTTGTGGCTATTTGGGCACTTATAATAAATGACAATGTTCCTTCCATAGCTGGTGACATCACTTCTTAACTTTTTACAACTTTTAATTATTATGAACCCTTGACCTCCTCAGCAGCTTTTTAAAAAGCTCTCAAAAATTGAGATGGAACTGCGGTGGCTCAAGTGGTTAAGACCCTGAACTTGAAGACTAGAAGGTTGGAGTTTGATACCCGAGTCTGCATGACGGAGTGAGCTCCCATCTCTGTCACAGCTCCTGCAAACCTAGCAGTTCAAAAGCAAGAAATTCCAAGTAGATAAACAGGGACCACTTTGGTGGTAAGGTAAACAGTGTTCCATGCACTCCGGTGTCTAGGCATGCCTGCCACATGTCCACAGAAATGTCTGCAAACACAGACAGTGCTGGTTCTTTGGCTATAAACAGAGATGAGCACTGAACCCTAGAGTCAGATACAACTGGCTTTTGAGCAAAAATGACCTAAAAGTGAGATATGCTTAAATTGAAGAGGGATTGCCCAAGCACATCCCCCCTTGCTTTTCTATTAAACCTCAAGCAATCTGCTCCCTTTGCATCTTGTTTTTTAGTGTTTACTATTTCCCCACACAGAGTAATCTAAAAACCTGAAATTGATTTGGGATCCCATCATAGTTGTAGCCCACTAAATAATTAAAATCTATAGTACCAAAGAAATAAAAAGTAACGATTCAGTTTTCTTTTGGGTGCCATATACTCTTCTCATCAGGAAGAAGAGAGAACAAGGGGAGCTTACCTTGCGGTAGTTGTGGAGGGAAAAATTAGGTGGTTTAAATTTCTGTTATCACAGAGAACATTGTTTTTAGAAGGTTTTGTTTCAGTTCCGAGTGATATCTCACTGTTTAAAACATAAGTTAGCACGGGTGTGATAGAAACCTGAGAGCTAATTTGACATAAACCCTAAATTGGGACATGTGAATAAGAACAAAGATTTTCAAGGAGAATGAAAGATAGCTGAGAAAGGTGGGTGATATAAGCAGGTTCTACAAAATATTAACATGTATCTATCTCAAATTAGTATACAATAGTACAGGGAAAGTGATCAACATTCCTCAGCCATAAGAGAGGCCTGGTTGGCCAACAGTCTTTATATAGAATGAATGACTGAAATGCTTAATCAAAATCGAAAAATCTTCACATGGCAATGAGTTATGGCTTCTTTGGCTCTTGCAAACATTTCCCTATTAGATGGGAGTATGTTACAAAAACTTGTATGGATCATTATCAGCTCCAGTCCATACCTGTCAAGTATCCCATATTGGCTGGGATTTCCCGTATTCTAGCTCTCATTCCTCCCCTTTCCCGCCACTGTCCCGTATTTTGAATGGTGGGGAAAGGGGTTACTGCATATGCATGCCCATCAGAGGCAGTGGCAGGCATGCACAAAGGGGTTCTGCGCATGCCCAAAGGGGTTCTGCACATTCGCAGAGGGGTTCTACGCATGCACAAAGGGGTTGTTGCTGTGCATGCGCACCCGGGCCAGAGCAATTCCTGTATTTTCTGGAGCCACGCTTGACGGGAATGCTCCAGTCTTTTATGTTTAACTAGAGAGGAACATTTCTGATTTCTATTACCCAAAGGTCCTCTTATTTTGAGCAAAACCAAATTACGAAGGATGAAGTTTCAAAAGATAGCAACAGTCAAGGTTTTCTAGATTAAAACAAGGAAAGTTAATAAGAGGCAGTGAGAGGCAGCAGTTAGATCGTTTGCCTGTGAATTTGGATATCATGAAGACTAACTGAGTGTCTTGGGGGAGAGCCACTCTTGCTTAACAGTGCCTATCTCAAAGGGTTGTTTTAGCAATGAATTACAGAAGAAGTGAGTCTCATTTGCTTCCTTGAGTCCACTGAAGGAAAGGCGGGTTATGAATATATCAAACAGTAATATAGAAAGTGGGACTGCAGTGGCTCAAGTGGTTAAGATGCTGACTGGAAGGTGGCAGGTCAGCAGTTTGATACCCGAGTACTGCACAATGGAATGAGCTCACATCTCTGTCACAGCTCCTGCTAACATAGCAGTTCGAAAGCAAGAGATGTGCAAGTAGATAAAAAGGTACCTCTTTGGTGGGAAGGTAAAAAGTGTTCCGTGCCCTCCAGTGTCAAAAGCCATTCAAAAGCAAGAAATTGCAAGTAGATAAATAAGGACCACTTCGGTGGGAAGGTAAACAGCCAGGGGTGTGCTGGCTAAGCTAAAAAGGTGCTGGACAAGGAGGAAGGGGGCTGCGCCTATGGGGGGGGGGGGTACTGCATGACATCATGATTGTAGCCACCAGGTGACATACTTCTGCCCATCTCGGGGGGGGGGGGGGCGCCAATCACTGGGGAGCACCAGGACTTGTCCCTGTGTGCCAGATGGCCAGCACAGGTCTGTAAACAGCATTCCATGTACTCCGGTGTTGAGGCATTCTTGCCACATGTCCACAGAAACGCCTGAGTACTGCAGGACGGAATGAGCTCCCGTCTTTGTCCCAGCTCCTGCCAACCTAGCAGTTTGAAAGCAAGAAATTGCAAGTAGATAAATAGGGACCACTTCACTGGGAAGGTAACAGCGTTCTGTGCACCCTGGTTTCTAGTCATGCCTGCCACATGACCATGGAAACGTCTGCAAAGGCAGACAGCGCTGGCTCTTCGGCTTTGAAACAGAGATGAGCACTGAACCCTAGAGTCGGATACAACTGGCCTTCGAGCAAGGGAAACCTTTAAGCTTTGTAGCCAGATACCTAAAGCACTGAGCTATCCAGCCAGTTTCCTTCCAGGATATAAAAGAGGAAAACTCTCTTACACCTTTTGACTGAATCTTCTACCTGGGAACTATGAAAGGTTATCCCCCTCTCATAGCTTCAAAGGGATTTGGTCATTTCAAAAGAACTATTGCAACACGTGTATTTGTATGTGATATACAGTACTACTGTACATAGACATGCTGTCTGATAACCTGCCAGGAATGAGATTATCCTAAACAATGGATCAAAGAACTACAGCCATTTCAAATGAAATGCTAGTACAGTACTGTACTGTATAAAGATAATTAGCTGATACAGAGAACAGAGCTTCTTCATAGCCAACATCAAGGAAGGGAGGGGCAGAGGAACTCCCACAGCTCAGGTTTGATTGTGTGTAAACTGAGTGTGTGTGTATATGTGATCTATAGGGCAATGTAAATTATAGGGCCGTGATAGCAAACCTTGGCACTCCAGGTGCTCTTGGTCCTCAATTCCCAGAAGCACAAGTCTCTGTGAATCCGTGCATTAAACCCATTCAAGTGGATTCACAGAGACTTGGGCTTCTGAGAATTGAAGTCCAAGGACACCTGGAGTGCCAGTAAACCCATTCGTGTGGATTTACAGAGACTTAGGCTTCTGGGAACTGAAGTCCAAGGTTCACCATCACTGCGACAGGGTTAATTAGAAAGTTGTTATTTTATGTGTGATCTGTTGAAATTCTTGAAACTTGGCTTACTTAAAAGTCTTCTGCTGGGAAATCTTGTCATGCATACAATACAATTGGGGATTTTTTTAAACTTTCAAATTGTCTCTTCCTTCTTTTTCTCTTTTAATACATGCATCTGATCCTTTTTCCATGCACAGGTTTTTTTAAAATCCTAAATCCAACTTTCCACTTGACCAAATTACCAGATCTGTTTTTCCAAAAAATCCTTCTAGAGTTTTGCAGGATTTGTGAGTTGCAGTTGGTGGCAGTACTTCAAATTGTTAATCGCTAAGCCACCGCGGCCCCTTTATATACATTAGGAAAGTCTTTTTAGATTACTGGTACAGTACCTGCATTCAGCACAATAAAACTGCAAAAGGCTACTCACTTAAGGTTTTTATGAGAGCTATTCACACTTTGGGATACAGTAATAGCCAGTAGGATACTGTTGCATAGGTCAAATCTGCTTAGAGATGCAATGTTTTTCCTTCATTAAAAATGCACCTTCTGTGAGGACTAGCCACAGTCTAAAAACAAGTTATGACCCTCTGTGTTGGAAGAGGTACGTTTTGGTTTGGCACCACAACCCAAGCCCATTTGGAATAGATCTATTCCTGGAACAGATTGGCTTCTTTTTTCTGCCTTAATCAAGGGATGTTTGTTTGTTTCAAATGGCTTATTCAGATCTCCCATGTCTGTCCATTTAAACACTGTAGCCTAAGACCAAAGGGACTTGGATTTGTGCTGGCTCTGGAGAACACAAGCACGCACAGGACTGCTTTCAGAATGCTCAGCATGCAGTTTGCATCTGCCACGTCAGGCACACTTGGAACCGAAGAAAGATTTCCGGTGACCCTTTCCAGGGATATTGCAGCAAAGAATACTCAGAAGTGGTTTGCTATTCTCTTCTTCTGGGGGGTACATTGAGACCCTTCTAGTTTTTCCTTCTCCACAAAATCATAGTGGGGAACTGAACTTTCCATTCTAAACCACTGATCTATACAGACAGTTTCAATAATAAGTGTGCGTGCTATCAAGTCAATTCCAACTTATGGGCACCCTTCCAGAATTTTCTAGGTAGAGAATACACAGAAGTGGTTTACTAATCTCTTCTTCTGGGGCTGCCCTGGGACTGTGCAGTTTTTCCATGACTATACAGGCTGGCTCTTTTCCTGGGAGGCACAGTGGGTAATCAAACTCCCAACCTCTGGTTCCACAGCCAGATAATTAAACCACTGAACTATCCAGCCAGCTGCATACTTGAAATGTCTCTGTAAACAGCAAGACTGTTTTATTACCCCCATGTTGCACATAATGGGAAATGAAAGCTGAAAGAATCGGTGGCTTGCCTAAGATTAATGAATGAGTTCAGACTTTCTCTTTTAACATAATACCTGGTTGTGTTTGTTCCTACCATAGTGAAAGACTTCTGCCTCTGATGTTCTGCATCTATACATGCAACAACATTCACTTACAGTGCATCTAGGGATATGTAACATAGTCAGGATCAGCCTGAAGTAGAGAAAATGCTGCATCTTTCTACTGAATCAACTCAAGGGAAGTTGTGTTGGATGCACATTTCCCCCTGCTCAACATCCTGCCTGTTGGTTGTATAATCAGCATCCAACTTAATGGGATATTTTGTACAGTAACTCTTCCACCATTTGCAATTACAATGAGAAGAAACACTACTAGAAATAGGGTTGCATAATAGGTCTACTGTGAGAGTTTTTAAAAGGACATAAAAGTTCTAGACACGTGATTAATCTGTATGTTATGATGCACATATTCAGTGTTATTGAGGACTTCTGGGAACAGTTGTTTTTTTCCCCTTTCTAAGCCCACGGGTACATTTTACTTCTGCTTCCAGGAGTGACAAGGGCAGCACGGATTGGATGAATTGCAGTAAACCCATTTGTGTGGATTCACAGGATACTTGGGCTTCTGGGAATTGAAGTCCAAGAACATCTGGAGTGCCAAGGTTCGCCATCATGGTACTATAATAATAATTTCATGTCAGAAAATATTCTGGGTTGAAAGGATTGTTGCAGAAGAAACTCCACTCAAGGAATGCCCAAATGATGCTCCTTTCATGTCCCCAAGAGTTGAGACAGAGACAGGCGTTCAATCTGTCATGCAGTACCTGGATCTCAAACTGCCAAATTGACAGCCTTCCAGCTAACAAGGCAAGCATCTTAACCACTCAGCCACTGCAGCCCCTGGTACATATACTTGTGCCGCCACCACACCCCCAGGCTTTTGTCCCCACGCCACCGGGGCCGAAAATGCTGGGAGGGGCGGGGCGGTGGCAGAAGGGCTTCTCTTATCTCACTTTCTTTAGTTGGGTGTGAGTGGGGCCCCTCTCTTTGGGTTCTTGTTTTTCTTGTTATTATTGAGCTGTTTTGATTGCTATGTTGTTTAGGGTAATTTGATATTGTGTTGCTTATGCTCTTGACATTTTGTATCTTATTTGTATATTGCTTTGTATTATTTGTATCATATTCTGTATTGTTTAGCATTATTATTGTAAACCGCTTCGAGTTCCCTTTACGGGAAGGAAAGCAGTATAGAAATCTAAACAATAAATAAATAAATTTAAAAGAGTAATGCATTGTAAAAACGCTCATAAAAAGTCAGCATGCTTTAAATTTATGACAGTTTTACAACATTTTGTTTCATGCTGGGATCACCTCAGCCTTACTTCTACTTTACTAATGGATGCGTTTGGAGTTTTTTTAAAAAAATAGATTAGCTTGTTTTATTTGTTCAACAACTGTTTTTTTATTTTCTTCTAGTGATTCAGATTCCTGTATTTTGACAAGCATGATGCTGGTCACTGCTAAAGAATATCTCAGTAACTGCAGGTTTTCAGAACTGCAGGTGTTCAAGGGCGTTGGGATCTCTGCAAGTCGTATGACAATGCAAACATGCTATTGTCTTTGACAATGGTAATAAAAAGTTATACACAGTTGTAAGACTGAATCTTAGTATTTCTGCAGCACTTGGAAACAACTAGTTGCAAATCACTGTTTACTTGTAATTAATTCCCTTCCCAGTAGCAAAATTATATATAATTTACATTATCGGCACCACTTAACAAGAGACACCATTGCTCCTTTTCCAGTATAACTAATCTTTTAGTAACATATATTTCTGAGAAAGCAGTCTTACTATATAAAGGTCGCCCTTACTCGAAAGCCAGTCGTATCCAACTCTAGGGTTCGGCACTCATCTCCATTTATAGCCAAAGAGCCAGTGCTGTTTGTGCCTGAAGACATTTCCACCAACATGTGGCCTGCCACGTTCCCAATGAAGTGGTACCTATTTATCTACTTGCAATTTCTTGCTTTCGAACTGCTAGGTTGGCAGGAGCTGGAACAGAGACGAGAGCTCCCTCCGTTGTTCAACACTTGGGTCTCAAACTGCTGACCTGCCGACCTTCCAGTCAAGTTCAGCATCTTAACCACTAATCCATTGCAGCCCCTTTCTAATGCATAGCTACTATTCAAATGAAACAGAGACTAAATTTGTATTTAGTCAAGTTCAGCGTCTTAAACGTCAAGCCAACACATTCCCTAGTCTTACTATATGTTGGAGGTAAAATATTGCATTATTAAAGTGATGGTTTGTGGTGTGTCTCCATGTAGCTGCTTTCAAATTTTAAAATGTGACTAAAACTAACTTCTTGGTTGCCATTCATAAGTAGAGAAGGGAATTCTTTTTAAAATTGCACTTCTTTCCAAAATGGTAACTATTTTGGTGTATTGGAACTACAAATAGTTACTGTTTAAAGTATGTTCCAAGCTGTGTATTCAGTGCCCAGTTCTCTCACATTACCTTAAAATTCCTTCCAGAGCAAACCAACCCATGAAGGAAAGGGAGAGGTTGCTTTAGGAGTTGAGGCAGCAGCAGGAGTAATAAATGACACCATTTCCTAAAGGGTCTCCACTCACAGTTGCTTGACCCCTTTCTCCTTCTTTCTCCCCCCTCCCCATCCCACTTCTATCCCTCACACCTCACTCTCCTCCAACACACTTTCTATGGCCAACTATGCCATCCAGAAGACATCTAATCTCATTTTACTTTGCAATCTGAGGAGGCTTACTTGTATAATAGACCACTAGTTGAGAGCAGGGGTCTCCAATTAGGGCTAGGAGTAGGAATCTTGCCTGAAACCTTGGACAACTGCTACCGGACAGAGTTAAGAATATTGGATCATGATATTGGCCACCTTACCAAATTACCAGTACAGCAGCGGTTTCCAACCTATGGCCCATGGGCCGGGCCGGGCTAGCCATGCTATTCCAACTGGTCTGTTACCATCTCCCCTGCAGCCGGAAGTAGAAGTAGGCACGTTTATGTCAGCCATAAAACACACATGCATGTATGCAAATGCACCTGCAGCTAATGTAAACACAAAAGTTGGCACATTTACTTCAGCTGTAAATGGGCCTGCTTTGGCTGGCATGGTCAGCTGTTCTGGGGGCATGGTCAGGCCTGTGGTGCAAAAAGGTTGGCCACTCCTTCAGTACAGGGTGGTAACACCATAAATGGCTCATGACTGGGAGAAGAAGACACATTTGAAAAATGTAGAGGTGAGGCACTTCTTTGTCCTGGACTATCAGACACCATAGAGCAGCATGCAGCATATGGTTTGAATGTGGTGTCTGGGGCCTAAATGTGCCCCCTACACCTTTGGGTTCTCCAGCAACCCAACTCATTTTTTTTAAATCAAAAGGTCTCCTTCTACCTTCTTCTTAAAGCACTGTATTTGATTACAAATATTGGCTACCATCATTGCAATCAGCGTGAAGATTGTCCTGGGAACAATATAATACGGTGGCCTTCTGTTTGTCTTCCACATCGCAGTATGACACCCATACCACTATTCCAGTTTTTCGACTCACTTTCTGGTCCTGAGCCCTTTTGGCACACAAAGTCCTCCTGAGCCTCAGGCCAGGATTTATGAAGATGCTGCCATCCACCAAGAAGGATTCAAATGGGATTTAATCCATTTAGGGACCATCGCCCTTCCCTGTGGGCTTCGCCACCCAAGGCCATTAGTCCTCAGGGTTGTCAAGTTAGTTAACTGCTGCCTGACAATTGGTGCTAAGTCGCTAGGCAATATGGTCTACTCTATTACCATAACAGGATAACCTGGCCAGACTGTATTCTACCTCCTAGCTAGGGAGAGCAATTTTGCCATGTTTTGAGGCCCACATTAGCTGGATGGCTCAGGGAATCAGTGTACCTGGTAGCAAAGCCAGAGATCAGGAGTTTGATTTCTCACAAGTTACACAATCCCAGAATATCCAACAAAGAAGGTAATAGTAAGTTGCTTCTGAGTACACTATAATAGGAAGCACCAGAAAGAGATAATGTTAAGTGAGAATCAGGTTGATGACACATAATTATTTGAGTTTCACTTCCTATGTTCCCAAAATTATTTGAGTTTCATTTCCTATGTTCCGGTAATCATAGGAAGTAATTGCAGCTTCTTTCTTTCATTCAGGTGGCAGCAGAACTTAAGCTTCCCGGCCTTTCCTCTTAGAGATTGGATCTGCATCCTTACTGACATTACAAATGTGATAAATGCAATTGTGATTTCTTGTTTCTTCAGTGGTATGATAGGAATACATGTTTGTAGGAGATGTGGTGTGGCTGATGCATCCTTATCTGCTGAGAAAGCATGACCGGATGCCTCTATTAAGCTAGACCTATGTATATGGGCTCTGCTCAACAAGTACTCTCTTACACAGCCCTGGAATAGCACTAGGAACTAGGTTTCAGTTTTGAAAAAACAAAACACTTGTTCCATTGTGTAGAGAAGTTGTTCTTGGTCTTACATAAGGATAGATAGATCAATCTATCTCCAGTCCTTACATGTCCATTCATTATGTTCTGTTACATTTCTGCATCATGCTGCATTTTCAGAAGATATGCAAACATTTGTACTTTTCAATGTATTTTTAAACATATTTTAACACCAAATATATGTTAGTTTGCCTAAACAGATACTTGCTTTGCTTCTTTATCAGAGAACAAGGTGAATCTACTGTATGTCACCAGCTCATTGACCGGTAGTTAATAATACCACTTGGTAATCAAAACTACTTGGGCAACAAATTCTGCAGAAGATAGGATCAAGCATGAGATCAAGGAGGATAAAAGTAGCAAAAAGAGAGAGAGAGAGAGAGAGAGAGAAAACTGGACCACAAACAATGGAACAGACCAAGGACAAGTATATACTTTCAGACTCTCCATCCATGGGAATAGTACTGAAGTTTGAGACTCCAATCTGCTCCATAGGGTCTCTACACTGACACAATCTTTCCTTGAGGATGATTCATTCTCCGGCCAGTTGAGGGTAGGCATAACATATTTTCCCCAAGTTGTTTCATCCTAATGTGATGTAATTACAAAATACATTGTAGCACTTAAGAAAAAAACCAAGAACTTTATTGCAAAATTGAGTAAATCACAAAAACAGAAATTATCTTCTGATCACTACATCAGACCAAGTGGTCAGGTCAGTTTTCCTTGGCATTTCTGAAGGATCAAAATCAGTAACTATTTCTGTTATTGTTATGTGCTGTCAAGTTAGAATTGACTTATAGCAACTATAATAGCTCTTTCAAGATAATCTGGATATTTAAGGAATGGTTTTATCAGTTCCATATCCCAGTGAATTCCCATGGCTGAGTGATGATTTGAACCCAGGCCTCCTTAGTCTGCCATTCTATCCACTGCAGTGGGTAACCAATTATTTTTGTTTATTCATAAAACTGGAAATCTGGAGAGAAGTCTGCCCCTCAGGGCAGGAATATGACACATAGAATCAAGTACAAGCTGGTTCAGATTATTATTTTTGGGCCTTCTTCTCTCTCCTGTTCATCAGCTGTGAAGAAATTCGTTGTCACAAGACTTCTGAATGCCTTAAATCCCCAGTGGGATTTGAAGTCCATTCATCAAGTCATGCTGCCCTAGCAAAAGCAGAAAAGGAGTTCTGTTCCAACAGCTACAGAAACTGCTTGGAATATCTCCAGCTCTAGACTTGGGCAGCTGAGAGTTTTAGAGTGTGAAATCACTGGACACCATGCAAGGAGCCAAAGAAACAAGATATCTTTTATTGGAGTCAGCAAAAGCACAACCTGGCTAGTGTCTTACCCACTACATGAAATAAACAATTACTCAGTGTGCTCGACTTCATTTTCTGGGGAACGTTATGAGGGCAACACTTGGATCACTGCTGTTGCCAGAGCAGCTTTACAATTAGGCAGAGCAAAGCTTCTGCTTTGGGGTGATGAGTAGAAGAAGGTTTTGGAGGAATATATTATATAAGCTCTGCAGTTTGTAAGCCCGACAGGGGAATATTTTATCCATAGCTGTCAAGTATCCCGTATGGGCCGGGAAAACCCCTTTTTTACCTTCTTCCAGTCATCCCGTATTAATTATACTGCAATGCCCTATTGCCACCATGGGATGGCAGCAAAGGATAAGCATAGTTGTCAAGTATCCTGTATTTGCTGGGAAATTTCCCTTATTTCCAAATCCAAAACTTGACAGGTATGATTTGACCCTCTCTAGATGTTCTGAATTGCAATTCCTCCAAGTACCACCTAATGTGGCCAATTGTAAGAGTCTGTGAAAAGAGGAAGTGAAAGCATCTGGAGAATTTAGATGCCCCAGACCTGCCCTAATCTAGCTTCCTGTCCTACAGTGTAATGAAAGAGCCTCCTGTCACCAGTGCCAGGAAGAGATTTAGCTACCAATCCAATCAGCTCCTGTACATGAAGTTGGAGGGTCAGTATATCGGCTGCAAAATAGTCCTGACTATTCTTGGTGCTGATGTAGCATCAACTATTTAGACACTGGTTTTTCAAGTCTCAAAAGTTCTTGGAGGGGAATGAATATTGACAGTTTAATCCTCTCATCCTGGTCAGGAACTGCCCAGTCTTGCCATAATCATCTCTTACCCTAACTTATTTTCTTCTAATACAGTAGTTCCATTTCTTATCTGTTCCGGAGAGAACCACAAAATTCTTTTCAGTGTGCTGCAGGAAAGTCACGCACAAGACTCATCTGCTAAATTGCTCAGACAGAGAGATTACCCCTATGACATCCATTGTGTGAGGCCCACTAGGCAGCTGTTGACACCTGTTGTACTTTGGACAGGCTGTTGGCAAATTCAGACTTTGGAAACATTTTTTTTAAAAAAACAAGCACATATCCCCAAATCCTCTAGCCAGTCCCATTCTGATAGTTATAGATCAAAAAAGTAACTTCTTCCAAGCTTTTGGTTAAAAGAACAGTAATAAATCTGGGGGAAAACATTATTGCAGGGGTTCTCAACTTTACCATGCCATAGACCGGACAACTCCCCCTCAGATCGTACAGGTTGGATACAATGGTGGTGGGCGCATTTGCACATGTGTGCATGCATCCACTTCCATGGTCATCGCAGGGTCCGGCACCTGGGCCGTAGGTTGTGAACCCCTGCTTTACTGCTTTCATGTGTCCCGTAGCCAAGGCAGCATGGGATGTGTGCTTTAGCAGGAATGAAGGCAACGACTACAGCCTCTGGCCTATTCATCTGTACTCCTCTTACGCCGTTTTCCCACAATCAGCTAGCCTTCATAAAACAATGGTGTTCCTTCCTTCAATGTTTATCTCCCCATGTCTGTGACAGAACAAAGACCTGCCCTATTGTCTCGGAGTTTCGCCTCAAATATAGGATACAGGCAGCTTGATGATCCTTTGAAAACACCCCATGTTCTGTCCATGGTATCTCAGGTCCACTAGGAAAAGACATCTTCCTGCATTACTGGAAAGCAAGTGCCAGGCAAAAGAAAACAATGGGGAGACACCTGGGCCAAGGTTTTGGGATTCAGCAGGTTTGCCCCAGTTCACCAGAACCAGTAGCAAAAATTCCAGCTGGCCACACCCATCCAAGTTTTGAAATAAAGTAGTCCTAATTCAGGTGCAACACAGGGCTTTACCCCTGGCCATGCCCACCATACCATGCCCACAGAGTAAGTAGTAATTTTTTTTGAATCCCACTACTACCCAAAACCACAAGCTTGACTTATTCATTGTAGCTTTCAAAATTAGGCTACAAAGCTCAACAGGCTAGGTAACGGTCATCCTTGCTCAAAAGCTAGTTGTATCTGTCTCTAGGGTTCACCACTCATCTCTGTTTATAGCCAAAGAGCCAGCGCTGTCATTGTCTGCAGACGTTTCCGTGGATATGTGGCAGGCATGACTAGACACTGGAGTGTACAGAATGCTGTTTACCTTCCCACCAAAGTGGTCCCTATTTATTCACTTGCAATTTCTTGCTTTCAAACGGCTTTGTTGGCAGGAGCTGGGACAGAGATGGAAGCTCACTCCGTCGTGCAGCACTCGGATATCAAACTGCCAACCTTCCGCTTGTGAAGCTCAGCATCTTAACCACTAAGTCCCTTCAGCAGGCTATATGGAAGCAAAGGCCATTGAAATCAATGGGGATTTCTCAGTAACTGTCACTGGGAGTAGCAGTAGTGTTGACATGACTAGCATTGAATAAATGATACCAGTTAGGGCTTATACAAGGTGAGACTAATGTTCAGCAGAGTGAGACAACAGTCTCTGATAGTTCCTGATGAGGGGTAAGGGGTAGGCAGAGCTGTATCTGTCATTTTGCCTGTGCTATAGTACCTAAGCCAATGGTTTCCAACGTGGGGCCCATACCCCACAGGGGGACTTCATTTCACAGAAGCCTAAGTCAGTACATTAGCTGATTAGTGCTTTGGGGAATTGACTTAGGCTTCTGGGAATTGAAGTCCAAAAACCAAAGGTTTGGAAATGCTGATCTAAGCTAATAATTTGTTTGTAGGTGCAGTAGAAGATGCTGAAGCAAGACTTGAATGCAAGCCTGGGCAGGCTTTACTTGCAGAAGGCACCATCTTGACTTTTTGCTTCAGGCAGCAAAAATTCTTGCTTCTCCACTTAAGTGAGTAGACTATAAATAAACACTGGATACCCTTACCTCTTCCAAGTTCCACACTCGCCTTTCAGCACCCTAGCCCAGCCCTTTCCTTCTGTTAATTAGGTGAGAAATGATGAGTTGAGTGAACAGCATGCATGTCACGTTCGTCATGCTTTTTCTTCCAGCTCCTAATACAAATATTGAGTGCCCGCTGCTTCGCCTGCCATCCTGAATCGAACTTCTTGTGCTTAATGTTTTCTGGCAAGTTGGTGAAGTCAGGGGTGTAGCTGGTGAACAATGATAATGTCATGAAAGCACTGTAGGGACAAGCTGAAGTAACTCTTTGCCTTTGCAAGGCATGCTTTGCTCTAGTTCAGGAGTTCTCAACCTTTTAAAGCTGGGGACTGGGTCACGCTCACTCAGACAGCTTCGGGGGCTGGACGGCCATTTTGCCCTTCCTCCACCACATGGCACTTCCTGGTGGAGGCGGTGGGGGCCCCACATGAAATGGTGCCATGGGCCGCATCCGGCCCACAGGCCACAGGTTGAGAATCCTTGCTCTAGTTGTTTGAGTGCTTGTTTGGTCCTTGAGACTGCAGTGGCTCAAGTAATTAAGACACTGGACTTGCTGACTGGAAGATCAGAGTTGGATTCCTGGGTACTGCATGATGGAGTGAGCTTCTGTCTCCATCCCTGCCAACTTAGCAGTTCAAAAGCAAGAAATTGCAAGTAGATAAATAAAGACCACTTCGGTGGGAAGGTAAACAGTATTCCATGTACTCTGGTGTTGAGGCATGCTTGCCACATGCCCATGGAAACGTCTGCAAATGCAGACAACGCTGGCTCTTTGGCTATATGCAGAGATGAGCACTGAACCCTAGAATCGGATACGATTGGCTTTTGAGCAAGGGCGACCTTTACCTTGATCCTTACAAAGGCCTCTTCACCTGTCTTGTGTGAATCATAGGGCTGGCCTTATGCTTGGCTGGGGCTTGTTTTATATAAGGATCTCAAAGGCACCACGTAAACCACAGTTTCCATCATTCAGTTAGTTGTTCTTTTTCAGGCATCTGGCAAGATTTCCAAAACCAAAACTAATGGACATACATGAGAAAATAAAGGAGTGCTTATTTACCGAATCTGTAGGTCTCTGGGAGCAGCTAGAAGCCATATTATTTTATGTACATTTATGGAAGCATTTTGTGCCTTTTTAAACAATGGGATTTTCTTCCCATTTTCCCCCATGTCTAGGCCAGACGTGAAACTGCCAAAATGAAGGCACCTTTGGGTGCGTTCATTCTGCAGTTCCTTTTGCCTAACCCAGTGTGAGAAAGATTAGCCTTTAACACAAGGTTGCTATTACTAGGGCAGGTCTGATTGTGGTTCAAAAATACCACAATCTTTGAGGAAGCTCCTTCTGTGTACCAACAATGGGAAGAATAATGATCTTAATAATGATGATGGTGATTTTGATTATACTTTTAAGTTTTCAAAGCACCTGATGGTGCTGGTTCTACCAATTGAGCAGATTTGATAGTTCTGTGCTGCTGCAAGAAGAAATAAAATAAGCCTGTAAAGTGTCCGTATTATTATCACAATCAACGGAAACCAATTAGAAATTTGGATGGGGCGGTGGGGATACAAAAAGGAAGAGAAAGAGGCATTTTGCTTTTCTGTCTTCCCACTTTTCTTGCAGTATTATTCATTTCTCAGCTTGCTCTTCTGAAGGAAAAATTCTCTCTACACCAAACACAGCATGTTGAGGAAAATGCCTAGCCTAGATTTCTCTCTTACATGTGTCTGTACAAGCTTGGTTTGAAGAGATTTTAATTATGAGATTTCCATCAACATTCACTTTTGATTGTTTGGCACTACAGCTGCGTAGCTCTGGCTTTGGATTACATCTCTAGGTATTATATAACAGCCATGCGCTGTCAAGTCAGTTGTGACTTATGGTGACCCTTTTCAGGATTTTCTAGGCAGAGAATATGTGAAGTGGTCAACCATTCTGGGACTGTGTAGCCTGTCCATGACTAACAGCTGCAGTAATTTGTATACGTACATTTGTAACATTTGCTTAGTTTGAAGCTATATGCATGCTACTGACTCTTGGGAGTGGAAAATTGGCCCAGAAACCCTCTAAAGTTGCCCTTCCTGGATCCAGCATAACCCTCCGTTTTACAAATTGTAAAAACACCACAAATCTCCTCCTTACTATCATTCTGATCCACTAAAATTCATACGTTCAGTCGTTAAAAGAAACAGATATGTAGGACACTGCACATCCCACGCAGTGATATTGTTGCACCCTCTAGTGAAGTACGGAAGAAACAGTTTTATCAAAATACAGTACATAGGTAAATGGTAAGGTAATAAAACTCCTCTCCTGTAGATACTTTTGTAAATGATCAATTGTGCCACAGGAACACATTTTATGTATGCAAATTATGTATACTGTACCTTCAGTTACTTGCTATACTGATCATTTTGTGATAAGGTAAGATTTAAGCCATTCAGTACTTTGTATATATTTAAGCTCCAAGAAATAGTTATTTCTATATCTCTATGCCAAGTGGCCGTGGTGGCTTAGAGTTTAAGATGCTGAGCTTGACGACCGGAAGGTCGGCAGATCAGCAGTTTGAGGCCCGAGTGCTGCACAGCAGAGTGAGCTCCCATCATCTGTCCCAGCTCCTGCTAACCTAGCAGTTCAAAAGCAAGAAATTGCAAGTAGATAAATAGGTACCACTTTTGTAAGAAAAGTAACAGTGTTCTATACACTCCAGGGGTCTACTCATGCCTGCCACATGACCACAGAAACATCTACAGACAAAGGCAGTGCTGGCTCTTTGGCTATAAATGGAAATGAGCACCGAACCCTAGAGTCAGACACAACTGGTTTTTGAACAAGGGATACCTTTACCTTAATGCCCAGTAGAGGGTGCTTCTGATGATGTGCATCCAATTAATTTATAATTTTTAGTATCTAAAGAGCTTTCAAAACGGTATCTGATTTTCTAGTGTTTATTCTGGGCAACTCCAAATTTATATCTTGCTCATGCCCATACAATGGGAGTACGCAGGTTTCAACTTGCTCAGGAATGACAGTCTATTTAATGCATCTTTAGCATTCCTTTTCTCTCTCTCATAGCTCAATAATTCCCAGTTATCCCCACATGACTATGGAGGATTATGGAGTAGTGTTTCTAGGTCAGACAGCATAGCTTCCATTCTATGGGAGTTTATGATATTACAAGGAAAGTCTGATCTGGTCAAATTTTATGGTGTGCAAGGATTTTACGTAAGCTTTGTATCACTTGGGAATGTGCATCTGGTTGTTGTTGTTTGCTTAATCACTCAAGAGAGAATTAGGTATTTTGGTAAAATAACATTTGCAGATCAGAAAAAATACAAGTAAGGGTTTATCAGAGCATTGTTTTCATCAAACTAGATACAGTACTGGGTTCTATACTGGCGGCTCTGATATTGTACTTGCTTTTCCCTTATTTTTGTGAGTGCTTGACTAGGAGCTTTTTGGCTGTTTAACTGAGCTGAGATGAAGGAAAGGGAAGGATGGAAGGGCCAGTGGCTATTGCTTAAACAGGTTTTTGAGGTGAGTCTGGCCAGGTTATCCTGCTATGGTAATAGAGTAAACCAGGGCTTCCCAACCTAAGGCCCGTGGGCTGGATCCGGCCCATGGTGCCATTTCATGTGGTCCGCTCACCCCTCCAAGGGCATTCGAGAAACAAAATGTCCACCCCTGTGAAGCTGTTTGGACAAAATGGCTGCCCCCATCGTGCAGGCAGGTCAAAATGGCCAGCCCATGAAGTTGACTGAGAGAGCGTGACGCGGCTCCTGGCTTGAAAAGGTTGGGAGCCCTTGGAGTAGACCATACTGCCAGTGACTCTATGCCAAGTGTCAGGCGGCGGTTAACTAACCTGACAACCCTGGCTTGGGTGCCAAAGTCCACAGGAGAGGGTGGTGGTGCCCAAGTGGATTAAATCCCACTTGAGTCCATCTTGATGGAGGGCAGCAGCTTCATCAATACTAGCCTGGGGTTGGGTGAGGACTTTGCGTGCCAAAAGGGCTCAGGACCAGAAAGTGTCTCGAGGAACTAAATCAGTGGTATGGGTGTCATGCTGCGATGCAAAAGGCAGATGAAAGGCCATTGCATTATATTCATGGCTGATTGTCATGATTATCGCCAAGATTCGGATTCAGATATGGCAGAAGAAGAAGTTTTTTGAGAAAATATGAGAAAAGACAGGGACTTTGGGAAGGGAGGTGACATCAGTATGTGAGAGAGCAAGAGGGGGCCAAAGAGAAGAAATGGGGAGTAGAAGGAGGTTTTTTAAGGCTTCTATGGTGGCACCTCTTGCTGTCTAACTCTGGTCAGTCAAAGCCAGCAAGGAAGGTGAGTAGGCCAAAACAAAGGAAGGAATGCAGGAAAGAGGTGTGTGGATTGGAATGTCAATTGCATGTGGACAATGAACTTCCAATTCAAATTGTAAGTCTGGTGAAAACATTCATTATGTTTTCAAGCGAAATTGAGGCTGTGATTAAAACTGCAGCAGAGACAAATCGCCCCACCTCAGCTTTCCAACATAGTCATACTTTAAGTTTCCGTTCATCATCATGGATTATATTTAGGCTCACTTTGTTTTGAGAATTGAGTCAAAGCAAATGCAGTGCATCCCAGTGAGGCTCATGTTGAATTAAAAGCCTTCTGGTGGAAATTTTTTGATGATACAATCAGCAAATGCTCATAGGAAAGCTCCAGAAGAATTCTATCAGGGGAAATGTTGGGGTACAGAAAGGACCTCCTCGAAAATTGTGGTATTTTTGAACTACAATCGGGTATATCCTGGTAACATTTACATTTAATACTTGTACCCCGTTTTCCTCAGCCCAATGGGTGACCCTAAGCGGCAAATTACAACAGAGCATACAAAATACAATATATCAAAATACATACAATAAATACAATGGGGGAAAAAAACAGTTACAGTTACAATAACCTTGTGTTGTCAGCTAATCTTTCTCACACTAGGTTGGGTGAAGGAACTGCAAAATGAACTCACCAAAAGGTCCTTTAATTTTGTCAGTTACAGTTCTGGCCTAGACAAGGAAGAAGAAGGGGAAATGTTATTTAAAACCATTTACGACAGGGATTCTCAACCTGTGGACCGTGTGCTGGATGTGGCCTGCAGCACCATTTCATGTAGCCCCCACTGCCTCCACCACACTAGGAAGTACCAAGTGGTGGAGGAAGGGCAAAATGGCCATCCGGCCCCCGAAGCTGTCTGTGGGAGCGTGACCCGGCCCCTGGTTTAAAAAGGCTGAGAACTCCTGATCTAAGAGAAAACTGTTTACTTACAAAGAGAAATTGTCTTGGCTGCAAATTCAGATAAACCAGGTGCTCCTTCTCAACTCATCTGAAGAAAGGTGATTGGAACTTTTTCTCCACCTGGAAACATAGAACAAACAATAACAGAAGGATATTATGGAGCTGGAAAAAGTGCAGAGGAGGGCAACCAGAATGATTAGGGGACTGGAACACCTTCCTTACAATCTGAGGCTGCAATGGTTGGGCCTCTTCACTCTTGAACGACGCCGTCTAAGAGGTGACCTGATTGAAGTTTATAAAATCATGCACGGTGTGGACAAAGTAGATAAGGAAAAACTGTTTTCCCTATCGCACAATACTAAAACTAGGGGGCACTCCATGAAACTTTTGGGTACTAGTTCTCAAACAAATAAGAGAATGTACTTTTTCACCCAGAGGATCCCTGGTCTATGGAACTCCCTGCCAGAAGAAGTGGTGACAGCTGTCAGTCTTGACAGCTTAAAGAAATGATTAGACATGCTCATGAAGGACAAGGGTATCAATGGCTATAATTATGGATACCTAAGAACAACTTCCAGGTTGGAGAGATAGGCAGGATATCTCTCAATGCCATTTCTAGGGAATCCTAAACAGGTAAAGGCATCTGCTTGGGAATACCCTGAAGCAAATGGTGAGCCACTGTGTGAGACAGAATGCTGGACTGGATGGGCTGTGGCCTGTTCCAGCAAGGCTGTTCTTATGTTCTTAAAGGAAGAACTCATGCCCACCGCCTCCCAAACTGCTAAGGTAGTTTGTCCTGATCCTGCCTGGAAAAACCTTATAATTAGGGACCTGAACACCATACCTACAAGTAAACAAGAAAATGCTTGGGCTTTTGGGTTTGAAACCATTTTTGGAGAGAGGTAACTGCTTGCACACTTCTGCATAGCAAGATACTCCCATAAACACTAGGTCTCTGAACAAAATAATTAAGTTCATTAGCAATAAACCAAACTCTTTTAAAATATTATCTGCTAGAACTCATGATTAACACATGAAATTTATTATCACAGCATGTCCAGGCTAGTTTGAAAGGCTCTTTTTTGAAACCAAATACATTTATTAAACATACTTCTTTAAGCCAATGGCTACCAAGTAGGGTGAGCCACTAAATCAAAATGGACTAGAAGTTGACTGCAAAGCAAACCCTGAAATAACTCTTAATCCTAACGCTTGCAGGGTCACAATTATTTTTCTTTTTTTATATTATCATGTCCTTGTTGCAAGATGGCAGCGGTGGCTTAGTGGTTAAGATGCTGAGTTTGAAGACCAGAAGGAAGTTTGAGACCCGAGTGCTGCACAGGAGTGAGCTCCCATCATGTCTCAGCTCCTGCCAACCTAGCAGTTTGCAAGTGGATAAATAAGTACAGCTTCGACGGGAAAGATCAAAAGCGCTGTGTCCTCCGGTGTCTAGTCATGCCTGCCACATCACCACAGAAACATCTGCAGACGCAGACAGTGCTGGCTTTTTGTCTGTAAAAGCCGATGAGCACTGAACCCTAGAGTTGGAGATGACTGGCTTTCGAGCAAGGGCAACCTTTACCTAGATTTTTAGGTAGGTAAAGGTCACTCTTGCTAGAAAGCCAGTTGTATCCAACTCTAGGGTTCAGTGCTCATCTCTGTTTCTAAGCCAAAGAGCCAGTGCTATCTGCGTTTCCATGGAGTCGGCCACCAAAGCACTACCCCAAACCGGAAGTACGTCAGAAATTTTCCATTCCTCCTCTCTTCCTATTTGCTATTCGACTCGTAGCCCCACCCACCCACGCCTCTTTCCGGCGTATACACGCGATACTCCTGTCCCAAGATGGCGGCGCCCGTGAGGCAGGGGCTACTTAAGCTCCCGTTTTGCTCTTATTTGCAGGTATTAAAAGGAAATTAGGGTCGATAATGAATCATGTTGTATTATTTTTTGAAGCCTCGTTTATTTCCCTCCGGGACTGCAGTGGCTTGAGTAGTGAACACATTGAACTCGCTGACTGGAAGGTCGGAGTTCGATACCCGGGTACTGCATGACCGACGGAATGAGCTTCTGTCTCTGTCCCAGCTCCTGCCAACCTAGCAGTTCGAAAGCAAGAAATTGCAAGTAGATAAATAGGGACCACTTCGGTGGGAAGGTAAACAGCGTTCTGTGCACTCTGGTGTCTAGTCATGCCTGCCACATGTCCACGGAAACGTCTGCAGACGCAGACAGCTCTTTGGCTATAAACAGATGAGCACTAGAGTCGGATACGACTGGCTTTCGAGCAATGGCAACTCAAAGGCGAAATCTGGAAATCATACCCTTTAATGATGCCCAATTTTGTCAGAAAAAGTTATATGCCCGGGGAAGGACACAATGGTTTCACTCCTGTAGTGGCCTGTCCTTTGCAAGATCAGTGTGCGCAATGCAGCCCGCCATGGGGAGGGGCGGATGAAGATGTTAGTACAGTATTGTGATTATTACCCAGTATCGTTTTTAATGCATTACATTTTCATTCCTTTATACACTATTCCGGAACATACTTTGAATTAAAATATGTGGGAAAGAATGAATAGTATTTTTGTACATAAGGATGAGGGTAGAAATAGCAAAAATGTTCAGTTTCTTTGTTTGCCCATCTCAATTTGTGAAGGGAGAAAAGAAAAAGACACCAACAACAGCAAGATGAAGTAAATGTAGTTCCTTCTTATGCTGTGTGGTACCTATCTCCACTAGTACAGCATATCCGACAATGAGGCTCCTCCTGGTGTTTTTTTTTAGCAATAAGGTTTTACGGGGCCAGGGTGCTAACCTGACACGTAACCTCCCTATTTTCTCATCTGTGTTTGGGATTGACAATGGCGGAGTTGATGAAGTAAATAGAGCAATGGAAAAGCCTGGTGTCTGAGGAAAGGGAGGCATTCAGGAGTTCTCAACCTTTTAAAGCTGGGGGCCAGATCACGCTCCCTCAGACAGTTTCAGGGGCCAGATGGCCATTTTGTCTTTCCTCCACCACATGGCACTTCCTGGTGTGGAGGCAGTGGGGGCCCACATGAAATGGCGCCATGGACCGTATTCAGCCTATGGGCTGCAGGTTGGGAATCCCTGCATTAAAAGATGGTGTAATGAGTTACTGTTTATATATCTTATACATTTGTGTACTTGCTGGAACAGGCCACAGCCCATCCAGTCCAGCATTCTGACTCGCACAGTGGCTCACCATTTGCTTCAGGGTATTCCCAAGCAAATGCCTTCACCTGCTTAGGATTCCCTGGAAATGGCATTGAGAGATATCCTGCCTATCTCTCCAACCCGGAGGTTGTCCTTAGGTATCCATAATTATAGCCATTGATACCCTTGACCTCCATGAACTTGTCTAATCCTTTCTTAAAACTGTTAAGACTGACAGCTGTCACCACTTCTTCTGGCAGGGAGTTCCATAGACCAGTGATCCTCTGGGTGAAAAAGTACTTTCTCTTATTTGTTTGAGAACTAGTACCCAAAAGTTTCATGGAGTGCCCTCTAGTTCTAGAATTGTGCAATAGGGAAAACAGTTTTCCCTTATCTACTTATGTTTGTGAGAGCCGTGGTCTGGAAAGAATATCCCTGTCTGCATCTGAAGAGTCCTACAAATATAGTGTGTGCTGCTATTCCAAGCAGCAAGATGGGAAAGAGGAGCATCAGCTGTTTGGAATGTCAGGTTGTTAGAATAACATTAACTTTGCCAAAACAAAAGGTGTGATTTTGTACGTGGTACAGTACATATGTGCATTTGCCTGGAGTGAGTCAGATTTCTGGCCACCATGTGCAAAAGTTGAGAGATTCATTCTTTACTGGGTCTCCCAGAAGAAGGGCCTTCTTGTTTAGCCTTGAAGAAGGTGTATGGACCATAAGGCCCCTGAAAGAAAGAAAACAGAAACTGCATTTGAGTACAGTACTGTATTCTGAAAGTCAGAATTGACTTGGTGGCACATGATATTTATTTGTATGTTTGGAGAAAATGGCTATAAGTTTATATTGCATTTTGGGTCATATTTGTTAGGAATTTTTGTTCAGAAAGTATTTTTTTTTATCTACACCTCTCTAAAACGCCCTGTGCTTACAGAAGGAGGAATAGTCATGTGTGGGTGGGTGTACTGTTGCTTTTGTTTTGTGTAGTCTTTCATATTTCTGTGTTTTCTGGGGTAAGAAGAAAAACGTGATTTGGAGACTGGAGAAATTCTGGAAGGGGAAAAATACTCAAGCTTTCTTGTGAAGACAAGCAAGTAATTACGTAATTCCCTTTTTTCAATAGGAAGAGAATGTGTATCACTATTTCTTAGTTTTAAAATGTTGATGTAGTTGTGGAGCATATGATTCAACTGTGTGTTTTTAAAATAAACATGAGATGAGAAGCAGATTTTTTTTCATTGACTAAGTGCTAATTCTTTGACCAGAATATGGCTTTTATTGCTCCACAGGGTACAGGATATCTATTGAATCCTGCCCGTTTGACTCCAGCCTCTCTTGTGATACCAGTGAGAACAAAAAAGAGACACTTCAGACCCCCTAAGCCAGTAAAAAAATTTTCTACTCCAGAAGAAGCGATGGCATTTGCTAGGGCTTCAGGGATTGTGATTACTCCTGAAAAGAATATGCGGCCTATGAATATTTTCTGCACAGGTAGGTTGGCATGATTATTTGCTCAAATTCTTTACAATTTGGGAACAGTTTCTGCTACTCATAAGCACTTATTTCTGGAACAGAGGAGAGGGAAATGAGTAAGCAGAATGTATCCGTATGCACTCTTGAGTCTGCTTTTAGGTCTTTGCATCTGTGCATGTCTTTTTTCTTGGGGAGCAAAAAACTATTTCTACTAGGAGGCTTTGGAAATTGAAGACTACGGTGAAATCTTGAACCCTAAAGTAAAATGGATGTTGACTTGTTATTCTACTCTTTTAACACATAATCCAGCCAGCCATAAATGGTCCAAGTAGCCTTGGCTGACATCATCCAGGAGGCACAGTGGGAATCCGAATCTAGCCCTTGGCTCCATGGCCAGCCATTCCAACTCACTGAATTCTCAGCTTCCAGTATTGGTCATGTTGACTAGGACTGGTAGAAATTTCCGTTCAGTAATATCTGATAAGGACTGCAGTGGTTCAAGTGGCTAAGATGCTGACTGGGAGGCAGTTCGATTCCAGAGTACTGCAGGACGGAATGAGCTCCCGTCTTTGTCCCAGCTCCTGCTAACCTAGCAGTTTGAAAGTAAGAAATTGCAAGTAGATAAATAGGGACCACTTTGGTGGGAAGGTAACAGCATTCTGTGCACTCCAGTGTCTAGTCATGCCTGCCACATGATCACGGAAACATCTGCAGAAGCAGACAGCGCTGGCTCTTGGGCTTTGAAACAGATGAGCACTCCACCCTAGAGTCAGATACGACTGGCATTTGAGCAAGGGAAACAATTCCCTTTACTTTAATATCTGATAGGTCACAATCTGTCACTCGTGTTTTATGTTGGCAGTCTATGGTGTGCTGCTCTTTTGTTTGGTGGCTGTTCTCCTCTGCCATATACATGCACCTGTAGTCTGAAACACTGTCCTGACCTCCATTTCAAGGCTCCCTATTCCTTTCTGCTTCATAAATTGACTGGTCTTTGGGTTGCAGTTAACAAATCTTGAGTAATCAAATGATATTTAATCATGTATACATGAGTTTTATATCTTGAGGGCCACTTTCCTATTTCTCTCATATTTCACATGTTCATTTGGTTCTCGTCCTTTGCTTATTTCTCTCATCTCTCTTTACATTTATTAGTCCTGTAGCAGCTTCTTACTTCCACTTGCACATGCTTCTAGAGGATTCTGGAACATATGAGCCCATGTGGCATCAGGGCCCCCACAATGTTCCCTTACATCAGGCGTTCTCAACCCTTTTGTGCCATGGGTGGGATCACTTCCGCTCAGACAGCTGAGCAGGCTGCACATGTTGTTTCCCCCCATCGTAAACCCATAAACTCTGGCAGGTGCATTTACGACTGTCGTAAACATGTCCACTTCCAAGGTTGATTGATTGATTGAAGATTTATTTCTAAACCGCCTTTCTTACCCAACGGGCAACTCAAGGTGGTTAACAACAATAAGTATTCAATACAAAATAGAAAAATACAGGATCTAAACAGCAGCAGCAGCAATAACAAAACAATAATCACCAATATACAAAATCAATAAGTACATAGCAGTACAGCATAATCTATACAGTCAAAATCAATATGACAATAATAAATAAGGGTCCCCAGAAATATAGTATGCAAAAAATTCAAGCCCACAGAATACAATACAATAGCAAAGACATATCAACTATAATATAATACACTATACAAAAAGCACTCAACAAAATTTGGACTGCCAAAACAGTCTCTGTGGGTCAGATAATTTTCCATTGGGGGTGGGGGTGGCCCATGGGCTGTAGGTTGTGAAACTCTGCCTTACACCCAAATGTTTTAAAACTTTAAGTACTCTTAACTATTGTACCCAGTAATGTGAGTTGCAGTTGAAAAACATGAGAAGGCTGCTTTTGCTAACCCTTGTCCTGCTTCATCCTGTTTTGATAGAACTTAATAGTAAAGGCCATCATGTGAGTATATATCTTCAACTTGGAATTTGTGATCCCAAATCAATAGAAACATACTGATTTGGGTTTTTTTAGTGACATGTTCTGGCTCTTTCTTTTCTATGTATAATTAATCTAGAAGTCCTTCTTATCCAGTGTAAAACAGGCTTTATGTCTTCAGCACACACACAAAAAGTCTTCAACACAACCGCTAAAGCTGTTTTTATATATCAGAGAGCAAAGTTGTATGCTTTCATTATCTTTCCCAATTCTTAATGGGCATTAATATTAATTTAACATGTTTGTTTTGAGTTTACTTTGTTTAAATACAACTTTCAGGATTTTGTTACATTTTATTGCTGTCTGTTTTGGTTACACAGCTGGAATCTTCGATCCTTATATTCCACCAGAAGGAGATGCCCGCTTGTCGTCTTTGTCAAAAGCTGGGCTGAAGCAAAAGGCAGAGTATGCCAAGCAGATGGCAGTCTCACAGCTGGAGTACGTAACATTCCCACTATGGTAGCTTCCATTCTATTACATTGTATTATGTCTCTTTTCTAGCATCTGCTTTTTTGTGTTTCAGGTTTCCCATGAGACAAGTTCCTATTTTTAACACTTGTCTTGGTCAGAATGACTACCCAGTCCTTAAAAGTTCAAAGCAGTAATAAAGTGAAAGGTTTATTGCACAGAAACAAATATTTAGTCCCTCTGAAACTGTGCCTCTTAAAATTTGTGAAATGTATTTCACATCTGAATGTTTTCTCATACAAAAAACTTGCAGTATATAGGAGTTGAGTAATATGATGAAAAGGATTAGTTCAAATGTTTCTGTTTGCATACTGGACAGCCACAGAAAAGGATTTTTTAAAATTCCAGTTTTTGACATGGGGAAACTTCTAATTGCATTCTGAGGTGCTACAGTACTAGCAGGTACGGTGTGGTTCTTTTGACTGTGTTTGGTGTTTGCTGCTCCGCAAGTATCTCAAAATCTTACAGAGTGCAAACCATTGTAGCTTGGTATGAGTGGATAAAGTGTGAAAACATCTAGCACTGACTCCTCAGATGCTCTCTTTAAATGCATAAACTCAATTTCCCCTACGTCACTTGGAGGACCCTGAATAGGCTTGAGGGTTGGAGTTCCTAAATGCAAGACCAACATGCTCAAGTGCGGGCTGCTGGCGGATAAAAAACATGCTGTGTGAATGTGGAGAAATACAGAATCCAGCTCATTTACTGGTCTACTGATTACTGCCAGAAACATGTGCCAATGAGGACTTAAGTTTGGTTAATGACAAAGCCAAGAAAGTGGCTTCATTTGGTAGTCCAAAGTTTGATCGGGATACGAAAGAAGAAGAACATATAAACAGAATATATTGGATATACGGAAGCTGCCATTAGTTCTTAGTAAACTCTAGTATACTGCTGCTGGAGAAGGAGGTTTAGATCTTGCATCTCTTGGCTAGGTCATAGATAAGCTAATAGAAGGAGGAGGTCCTGCCTTTCAGCAGGTAGGGTCTGACTAAAATTCTGGGGCGAGAACTGCAGAATATAAAAGATGTAATGGTTGCCAGCAGCTGCTTTTTCAACATTTCTAAAATAGATTCCTCTATTGGCTTAGCCTTTTAGAAAAGTTGAAAAAGCAGCCACTGGCAACCATTACATCTTCTTGGCTTCCTCTTTTACCTCATCGAGTGTCGAGGGAGATGCATGGTTCTTGCTGTGGCACTTCTAGCAGCCTCCACCAGCATTATTTGGTGTTCTTGTAATATTTCTCTGATGTTATCTCTCCACCTTCCTCTGGATCTGCCTTGTGGTCATTGTCCTCCTCTTTCCACATAGGAAAGCAGTGGGAAACATGTGGGACCTATATTTGAACTGCATCTCCCATCAATCCTAGCCAGTGTAGCCAATGATAAGGGATGATGGGAGTTGCTACGTGGAATTTATTTCCTTCAAAATTTGCTGTAGTTCAAATACATCATGCCATAGTTCCATTGGAAAGAGGCCAAGATATTCCATACTCCCTGTCACAATTGCTGATGTGTCCAGCAACATATTTTCTTCTCCATACAGTGGAACCTCGTATAATGAACCTCGTATAGCAACTAAATCGCATAACAATTAGGTTTTTAAAGAAAGTGGTGCCCCGCATAACGATTTTTCCTATGGAAAAAACCATACAACAATTTTTCAATGGGAAAAACTGCTTAGCAAAAAATAAAATAAAATCATTGTATGATTTTTTTTCCATAGGAAAAATCATACAACAACAAAATCGCATAGCAACCAGAACTGTGGAACAAATTAAAATCGTTATAAGGGGTTTTACTGTATTTCTATCCTCAGAAAGGAGAGGAATTTGTAATCAATTTGTTTTACTTTCAGTAGCCAGGGATATTGGTGCAGGAGGTTCCTCATTCAAGCAGACAGGGTCAGACCAAGATTCCAGGGTGGAAACTGTCTACGATAAAACCATGTTTAAAAAACAAGGAGGGGAAAGACTTTTCCCCCTTGGGCATTACTGTTCCTGCTGTGCTTGCTCCAGGGCACAGTATGTTCAATATTCTTCTTCTGTGTCTAGGCCAGATGTGAAACTGTTAAATTTAGCATATGTTCAATGCCAGATGTTTGTTTTGTAGCTCTCTACTATTTCAAATTGAAAAGACATTTGGAACTAATCCAAATAACAACCAGAGATCATCTGCTACTGCCAGCTGTAGGAAGCTGTATTGATTTGCATGCTTATCTGTCATTCTAATTAATCACTCTGTGCCTCTGTATCTGGTGTATATAGGTTCATGCCTTGAAGTTTCACTCCTATGTCTGATGAAGTAGACTTGATCCACGAAAACTCACATTGAAAATACAGTATAGCAGTTAGTCTTTAAAGTGCTGCAGTGTTTTTGTTTTCTGATATGTTAAAATGAAGGCACCCTTCGGTGACTTCATTCTGCAGTTCCCTTCGCCTGACCCAGTGTGAGAAAGATTAGCCGGCAAACACAAGGTTGTTGTTACCAGGGAACACCCAATTGTGGTTCAAGAATACCATAGTCTTCGAGGGGGCTCTTTCTGTGTACCCCATGTTTAGTAAAAAAAGTTGCACTTACCTCTGCAGAATTTCACTGATATGGTCTAGATCAGGGATTCTCACCCTTTTCAAGTCAGGGGCCGGGTCATACTCACTCAAAGTTGAGGGGTCCAGACTGGTTCCCCACCACCACCACCATTTATGGTTTTCATAAACGTGTTTACAAAGGCCATAAATAAGCCCGTGGCTGATTTTGCCAGTGGTGGTGGTGGCTGGAGCGAGGGTGGGGCCAGATTATTTGGCACCAAGGGCCGGATTCAGGCAATGGGCTATAGGTTGAGAATCCCTGGTCTAGATCACTGGTTCCCAACGTGGGGCCCATGCCCCACAGGGGACTTCAATTCCCAGGAGCCTAAGTCAGTATGTTAGCTGATTAGTGCTTTGGGGAATTGACTTAGGCTTCTGAGAATTGAAGTCCAACAGTCAAAGGTTGGGAAACACGGATCTAGATGTAGTTTTTATGTATCTTGAAAAAAAGTGGCATGAAGCCCTACCTCATTGTGGCTGTTGTATTTGCACCTTAACTATTTTCTCTCTATCAGACTTTTCTTGTTCTTGCTCCGACAGAATTCGAAAAATCAAAAAATTGGATCCTGAATTCAACAGCAAAACATTTGCAGAGAAAGCCCAGGATATATTTATTGAAGCTCACAATAATTTGACAAAGTAAGATGATTGATTCATATTTCCTGGGGTTCTTGCTATTATTTACTTCCAACCCACACATCAGTTTTATGGCAGCTATCAATTTTGTGGGACTTAAAGTCCTAGTTCCATAATGAAGCCTAGTAAAGGTAAAGGTCACCCTTGCTCAAAAGCCAATTGTATCCGACTAGGGTTCAGTGCTCATCTCTGTTTATAGCCAAAGAGCCAGCGCTGTCTGCCTTTGCAGACGTTTCCGTGGTCATGTGGCAGGCATGACTAGACACTGGAGTGAACGGAATACTGTTTACCTCCCCACTGAAGTGGTCTCTATTTGTCTACTTGCAATTTCTTGTTTTCAAACTGCTAGGTTGGCAGGAGCTGGGACAGAGACGGAAGCTCACTCCATCGTGCAGCACTCAGGCAACCTTCACCTTGAGAGTAGACCCATTGAATCAACTGCTGTATTGTCAACATTGTTATGTAAAGCCCATTGGATCAATCAATCTACTCTATTTGGTACTCAGAACTGGAGTAGATACTGGTCAGTCTTTTCATTCCTGTTGTGCTTTGCAAAGCTGGAAGGGAGATCTAAGATTCTTGTGACATCCTCAAAGGCTAGGGTAAAGTGAGATTAGATTTTGCCTCTTCTTTTAAGTCTATAATAAAAATGGAGGAAAATGTAGTCCTTTGAATGTTATTGGATTGCCTCATTTCTCACCATGGACTATGTGTGTTCTGCTGATGGTAGTTGCAGCGCAACATTTGGTCTCCACCTCTATTGTAATACAAGCCGAAGGCAGTAGTGACCACATGGAATACTTAAATGTCAAAGCAAAATGTTTGCCCTCATGTTGTTAAAAGGGAAATGTTTACCCCCAAGGTTTCTGCTGCATATGAATAGTTGTGAACAGGATACAGAAGAAAGATAGTTACTGTAATGAAGAAGCTTAATTTTAACCAACATATCTATACCTATAAAATGGTGCATTAACCGTTAGAATGTGACAAAGGATGTTGCACCAGGCCCCACTAGCCCCGTCCGAGCCTCCGTGCACTCGCCCGAATGGTGTTCACAGGTAACTGTCGGGTTGAAATTTTCGGCCCCCGGACGCAAACCAAAAAAAGAGAACTTCAATTCCCAACGTTCCTTGTGCTGCGCCACACCAGAGCCAATCAGGCTGAGCGGCGCAGCAAAAGGAACATTTGGAAACGCACCGCGGCCAATCAAAAAAAAGCTGCAGGAAAAAAACCGCTGCAGTAACCAAACACGCGCATGCAAAACTACAAGCCCCAGCATCCTGCGCGCCGTTAGCGCACAGAATGCTGAGGCAGCCGGCGCGTGAAAAATAAATGAACCCCCCGCCGCCGCTGCTGCCCTTCCTTTTGATGGGCTAGCATTTCGAGCCTGGCCCGTGAAAAAAAAAAGACACCCCCCCACCCTTTTCTTTCCACGGGCCAGGGATCGAGCCTGGCCCGCGAACCCCCCCCCCCCCCAAAAAAAAGACCACCACCCCTGCCCTTTTCTTTCCATGGGCCAGGGATCCAGCCTGGCCCGCGAAAAAAAAAAGACCACCACTCCCCGCCCTTTTCTTTCCACAGGCCAGGGTTTGAGCCTGGCCCGCGGAAAAAAAAAGACCCCCCCCCAAAAAAAGTACACACGAAAACATTCAAAAACAGTCACCAAAACAGTCAAAAAGAAACACAAAAACATCCAAAAAGTAACCACAAAAACATCACAAAGACACCCCCCCCCAAAAAAAAACACAAAACCAAAAAAAAACAAGCAAACAAACCAGAGAGCTTACCAGGAGACGTCTTCACTCCATGACGACCGGAACTCAACTGAGAAAATAATGAAAATACTTACCGGAAGGACAGAAGAGAAAAATTGTAGAGAGGAAGAAAAGCTCACCACCCCCACCCAGAGGCCACAAGAGAAAAATCATTCAAACATATTGAAACTAATAAGATTAATTCCCAAATTAATAAAATAAGTTATCAAAATATTCAAAAATATTCACACTAATCTCAAAAAATACCAAAAAAACCCAGAAATCACTTTTCACTCAAAAATACCAAAAAACCAAAACAAAAAATAAAAAGGCGTAAAAATAAAGATTAAAAAAACCAAAATAAAATTGTAAATTAAAAAAATTAATTTACATTAAATAAATTAAATTAAAATAAAATGTGCATAAACATAAAACAAAAACCTTCCAAAACCAATTTAAAGAGCCCGGCACTGAGGAAGCCGGCGTGCAAAAAATAAAACACACACTGGGAGCGCAAGTCTGCCGCAGACGGACGCAGCGCCTCGAAGCCACAAAATCACAAAACCTTTCAACACCATTTAAAACAGCCCAGCACCATTGGTTCAAGAAAAAAACCCAAAACCCTTTACTATCCAACACAATTTTACAAAGCCCGGCACCACCGGGCAAAATATACTAGTTTCACATAAACATAGCCTGGATAAATAACAGTCACTGTCCAACTTAAGCAGCATAACAAGATCACATTCTTATTTAAGCACATTCAAGATTACATTATTTGTCCCTGGTTAGTTAATGGGATCTTGAATGTGCTTAAATAAGAATGTGATCTTGTTATGCCGCTTAAGGATGGTGGAAATTTCTTAAGAGTGCTACTGTTTTTAGGGCTCCCAAGTGTTATTTAGGTGTATCTTTTTGCATGAGTGCTGACATGCTTTGGGTTTGTTTGCTAATACTGACAGAATCTTAAACATTTACATAAGAATAGGCTCTTAGATGATAACTCTTTCTTCCTTTTACAGTTTTAACAAAGAGAAGTTGCATGCTTTATTGACTGAACGCTGCTATCCGGTAAATATTTAAGATGTAGTCAATAAATGTCTTGCCAAAGTATTAACCCACCCTCCCCCAAATTTAGAAAGCAATGGTAATGCCTCCTGTACATTTCCTTGTATACACAAAATCCTGCTACGGTAACGGAGTAGACTGTTCAGCCAGCGACTCAATGCCAAGTTTTGGATGGTGGTAAATAACCTGACTCCCTAAAGGGGCCAATGGTTACGGGCAGATAAGCCCCTTTAGGTGTGGTGGTGGTCCCCTCAGTGGAGGAAATGCTACTGAAAACCATCATATTGGGTCCAATGGCAAAATGAGCAAAGGAGAAATTCAGATTCCCAAAGGTCATGAAGGCGGTAGAGGCTGGGACAGAGACGGGCACACAATACCTGGGTCTTGAACTGCCGACTTGCAATACCTGGGCCAATCTGCCACGCAATACCTGGGTCTCGAACTGCCGACTTGCCAGTCTTCCAGCTAAGAAGGCGTGCTTCTTAACCACTTAGCTACAAGAGTTTAACATTTCAATCTAGTTGATCTGTAGTGTCTTCTTGTCTCAGCAGTTGATAAAGTCCAGTCTTGGTCCTCCAGGACTATTGCCTTACGGCACTTGGTCTCACTGGCAGTACTATGCTTAGGGTTCTGCCAGCCTCCTGACCTATTAACCCCCTCCCTCCCCAACTTTCTTTAGCTGTTTCTCCTTGCTAGTCATTTTCTGCTTTCAAGGGGAAAATACCTTTTGTGTTTATCAACCTGGTTGACACCAATGATGTCCTGTAATTTTTAAAAAAACTTAAATTCTGTAGCTGCTTCTTGTTTCTCACCAGAGATAGCCCCTGAATCTGCCACCAGCTCCTGGTACATGGGGTCAGAAATAACCAAGGATGGGGGAATTTTACTGGGGCATGCTTCATGTCAAGCATGCCAAAGTCTTCATATTCTTGATATTAAACATGGTTGTTAAATTGTCAGGTCTTGGTAAGTGGAAACAGATATAAGACTATCCGGTGGAGTTTTGTGGAGTCCTTAGAGCCCCCGCGGATTGTTCATGCACGATGCCCAACTATGGTGAACGAGGAAAATGTGTATGGACAAGTGACAATTCGAATGCACACTCGACAGGTATGTGTATGCATCTTCTCTCCAAATGGGATATATTGTATTTCACGTAACGCTGCTTGATACCAAAGGTTTGATTTGCCATTTTTCTTGACAGACGCTGGCTATCTATGATCGCTTTGGGAGGCTGATGTATGGTGGGGAGAATGTAAAAAAGGATGTCCTGGAATATGCTGTGTTTGAGAAGCACTTGACCAACCCGTATGGTCAGTGGAGATTACATGACAAGATTGTCCCTGAGTGGGCACCCCCAAAAGACCCCATCATCAAGGTACTTTGTAGGAACCTTACTCCAGCACTTTTCTGACTTATGGCTACTGGTCTTAAAGGCATTATCCTGTATGTGGAGGCAAACACTGTGCTTATTGCAGTAATGGGTTGATAGCTTTCTTGTTTTCCATTTTTTGGGAAAGCAGGCATTGGTTCTTAAGGTAAATGTAAGGTAGTTCTCTGTGATGGTTTGGGAAGATGCTGAAAGGCTAGAAGGAGAGGAAAAGAATAAGATTTCTTTCTCTTTCATGTTTGTTAGTTTTTAGTTAGTATTATGTGTCACTTTGGAAACTGGTAACCTAACTTGTTTTACTTGTTTATTCCCCTTTGTGCTGTGCAGACTGTTATGCTCCCAGGACCAAAACTGGACCTTTCACAGGGCTATGAAGATATCATTGTTCCCCCACGGGCATCCACCCCACCGGCTCAGTAGTACAAATAATACCAGAAGATTACACTATGTGGGACAGAACTTGGGTACATTGGGCACCAGATCAGTTGTTGAGTGGATTGTCTCCAGCCTTAGGAATATCTCATTTCCCCCATATTTCTGTTTCAGTCTTTTTTACATTGATACACAGAAATCATATAAGCAATTTGTTTTTTCAGCTTGAAACAAATCACCAAGGGTCTGAAAGATAATATGTGCTGCTGAGCAAACAGTAGATGACCAGTGTGAAAAAGACAAATATAATTCATCTTCTCTTTGCAGCAGACTTGTGTTACTTTGATGTACAACTTAGATGTGATCTTTTTAAAAAATATATATATACCTTGTATAGCTTGGAGTTGTTATTCAGCGAGGAGTCCATGCATTGGTAGACATCTCCGCGATGACATTCTGCACATGCCAATGGACCCGAGAAATCAAGTTCTACATGTGGTTTTTAGCCATTCAGATATTAAATTGCCTGCTGGCTAGGCGGATCATGATGTGATCCCCCCCCCCCCCCCCGCTTTCACCTTGCCCAAGGGATCCAACAGATGCTTTGGTGAGTTTTAGTCCCTAAAATCACTGGCAAGAGATGGGCAACAGTGCCTAGTTAGACTGCTTAAGCCCCCATGCTCCGACAAGGCTCTCACCTAGTGGGGGAGGGGGGAACGTATACAGTACCTTATAGTACACCTAGCCCAGTTTAACATCTAGCCTGTTTAAGAAGATCTCTTGTCAAGGACATCAGCCTTTGATCAAGAATCTGCATATCATTAAACAAGTAGCTGTTAAGCAGTAGTGTATGTTTCAGACAAGCCCCAGAGGAATCTTTGATAGAAAGCTTATACAACCTTTGGCAGACGTGGAATTGAGCCCTGTTGAATCTGTACATACATTCCTGGATCATTCTTTGGTATAGGAGCTAATTAAAGCAAAAGCATGCAATCCTACTAGGAACTTTTCAGATTGTTTTGTCTCTTTTCCCACTTCCTGGCTGCTTAAAAAAATTGGAGGGGGGGTGTCTTTCCCCACACTTAAAACCGTAGGTATACACCTACTCTAATTGTAAAATAAGATTGTTTGTAAATCTATATTGACCAGTGAACAGGATGTGAAGAGAATTGGTGCTGCCCATTCTGCCTTTGGTTGTCTGTCACACCAGGTTTTCATGCACAAAGATTCAACAATCCAGACTAAGCTCATATATCAAGCTGTTGTTATCTCAGTGTTGTTGTATGGCTGCGAAACATGGACCCTCTATTACCAAGATATCAAAAAGCTTGAGCGCTTTCACCAACAGAAGCTAATACCCATCCTGAACACCAAGTGGGATGACTGTCACCAACATTGCAGTTCTCGAGAAAGCGAATGTAAACAGCATTGAAGCTTCCATCATAGGCCATTGTATAGATGGATAGGGCATGTCTGTCATATGGATGGTTCCAGGCTTCCTTGCCAAATACTTTACGGTGAATTTAGCTCTGGTACAAGACCTTGCGGAGCTCTGTTGAAGTGCTATAAGGACCAGCTGAAACAAACCATGAAGGTGTCAGGTATAGATTCAAAAACTTGGGAGACAGCGACCAAAGATCACCCACTTTGGCGTCAAACCATCCCTGCTTCTACTGATCACTTCGAAGAGGAACGCCACAAACATGGAGAGGCTAATCAACAAGCACGGAAGCTTTGTCAAACCCAACCATGTCCTCCACCATCTATTCAGTGTACTGTGTGTGGTGTTCCATGCCAGGATCGGTTTGTTTAGTCACCAGAGACACAAACACCAGCTGAGAAAATGATCTCCAGGAAAAATGTGTGCTTGGATGCGAGTAGCAGCCAACGGCGGTGTGTTGACCAGCTATGCCAATCAGGTGGCCAGGAGTGGCTTATTGGAGGCCTGCATCATAAGTCAGTTTTACAATGCTCTGACTGTTTTATTTTCTCCCAGGAAAGGACGAAAGCCAGATTGGAGAGAGTAGCAGCAGTCTAAGCTGTTTATACACTGGTTATTTTGAAATTCTGAGGCATCAAATAGAACTCAGAGTAGATAAGTATATACATTAGGCTATATATTCTATTGTACTCAGTGGGGCATATAAATAAATACATGTAGAATTCTTTGGGCTAGTGGACTACTCTGATATTAAGACTTCATTGTTGAGTATTGTTAAGGTGGAACCAGTTGGAACCAAACTGATATTGCCAGAAGAATTCTACACATTCAAACAATCAGGTTGCACCCATTCTCTCAATATATCGATAAATCTTTTATTTGTGTACAGTATTTACATTTGTTACGGAATTCATTGGCCTCGCTTGTTACTCAGTGCTAATAAGGCAGATGACCTTATATTACATTAGTGATACTTCCTAAAAGCATGATAGATGAAGCTCACAGGGAAAAATGGGTTCCACAAAGCAAATTTTTATCATAAATAAGAATGTCATTTGTTACTACTTTCAGTTCTTTGATAGTCTCTCTGGGTTTAACAAACTGGAAGAGTAATGGCTAGGATTATGGAAGTTGTAGTTCAAAAAAGTAATTTTCTAGATTGAAGATTATTCGTGTGAAAATGAATGTCTTGGAGAAAAAACAAGCTAGGAGGAACAACTGGGGAATTTAAATTTTAAATATTGGGTGGTCCAACCTCTTCATCCTATCTGTATGATTTACTCCTTTGAATATGCCTCCTGTTAAGCACTATACACTTTGATCTGATAGTCCTTCAGGAAATAAATACAAAATTAAAGTGTGGGGGAGACAAAGAACAAAATGTGACACTTTAAAGAATAACATTTGTTTTAGTGTGAGATTTCATGGATCCAAACCCACTTCAGGCCCAGGAACACAGGACTGACTCAGAAATTAGGTTCCTGTTGCTGCATTTACTCTAGAAATGGTCCTGAAATGGTATTTCAGTGCCTTGCTGAAGGATAGTTTTCTGCTTTTGGAACATAGGAAGGAAGCTATCTTACATCTTAAAACGGTTAACTCCCCAATCGCAAATTTAGTATTACAGCAGGATGGATAACCTTAGTTTTTCCAGATATAGTATTGCTAATACTCATTCTTAAGAGTCTTTAATTCACTATACAGGAAATTGAAGGCTAAAACTTCTGGAGCAGAATGGGTTTCACATCTTTGATATACAGTGTAGATTCTTCATTGACTTGCAGTAGCTTTCTGACTTCAAAGAAGTCTTCCCCAGTGTACCTAGAGATGCCAAGTATTGAACTTGGACCTTTTATATGCAACACACATGCCCTTGTTATTGAGCTGCAGCTATCAGCTCAAGGCTATTCGAAATGTCCTTGTGTCAATTATTGCAGCGAGCTTATTTTTTTCTTGTTCCTGCAATGAGTCATATGTATTTTCTTAGTGCTGTTAAAGAACCTAAACCTATTGTCATTTAAAACCCACTGCATTTTGTCCCACTTTCTGCTATCAAGTTTATTATCATTTCGGAAGTGTCATTTTTGAATATACAGTAAAACCCCTGGTCACAACCGCTTCGGGTAACGTTTGCTGTGGGTTTCGATGGCAAGTCCAATAAGAACATAAGAACAGCCTTGCTGGAACAGGCCACAGCCCATCCAGTCCAGCATTCTGTCTCACACAGTGGCTCACCATTTCCTTCAGGGTATTCCCAAGGAGATGCCTTCACCTGCTTAGGATTCCCTGGAAATGGCATTGAGAGATATCCTGCCTATCTCTCCAACCCGGAGGTTGTCCTTAGGTAGCCATAATTATAGCCATTGATAGCCTTGTCCTCCATGAACTTGTCTAATCCTTTCTTAAAGCTGTCAAGACTGACAGCTGTCACCACTTCTTCTGGCAGGGAGTTCCATAGACCAGTAATCCTCTGGGTGAAAAAGTACTTTCTCTTATTTGTTTGAGAACTAGTACCCAAAAGTTTCATGGAGTGTCCCCTAGTTCTAGTGTTGTGCGATAGGGAAAACAGTTTTTCCTTATCTACTTTGTCCACACCGTGCATGATTTTATAAACTTCAATCAGGTCACCTCTTAGACGCCGTCGTTCAAGAGTGAAAAGGCCCAACCGTTGCAGCCTCAGATGGTAAGGAAGGTGTTCCAGTCCCCTAATCATTCTGGTTGCCCTCCTCTGTACTTTCTCCAACTCCATAATATCCTTCTGGAGGTATGGCGACCAGAACTGTACACAATATTCCAGATGGGGCCTCACCATAGATTTATAAAGAGGCAAAATGACACTTGCTGACTTATTTTCTACACCCTTCCTAATGATCCCTAACATTGAGTTTGCTTTTTTCACTGCTGAGGCACACTGGGTTGACACCTTCATTGAGCTGTCCACCAGGACACCAAGGTCCCTTTCCTGGTTTGTCGCAGAGAGTTCAGACCCCATCAGTTTATAAATGTAATTGGGTTTTTTTGCCCCAACATGCATCACTCTGCACTTACTGATGTTGAAGCTCATTTGCCACTGTTTTGCCCACTCCCCCAGTGTCAAGAGATCCCTCTGGAGCTCTTCACAATCTCTCACAGTTTTCACTACCCTGTATAATTTAGTGTCGTCAGCAAATTTGGCTACCTTGCTTTTTACTCCTACCTCTAGATCATTTATGAAGAGGTTGAAAAGCAGGGGTCCCAGTACTGAACCTTGGGGGACCCCACTCTTTACTTCCCTCCACTTGGAGAAGTGTCCATTTAGTGCTTTCCTGTCCCTTAGCCAGTTGCTGATCCAGGACAAGACCTGTCCCTTTATTCCATGACTGGTAAGTTTATTCAAGAGCCTTTGGTGTGGGACCTTGTCAAAAGCCTTCTGAAAGTCCAGATAAACAATGTCAACTGGATCCCCCTTATCCACATGCTTGTTGACACTCTCAAAAAATTCCAACAGATTAGTGAGGCATGATTTGCCCTTGCAAAAGCCATGTTGGCTCTCCTTTAGCAGCGCCTTCTCTTCTATGTGCCTATTAATTCTATCTTTTAGGATGGTTTCCATCACTTTACCTGGGACACATGTCAAACTGACAGGCCGGTAATTTCCTGGATCACCCCTGGATCCTTTTTTGAAAGTTGGTGTTACATTCGCTACCTTCCAGTCATCAGGCACAAAGCCTGATTTGAGGGAAAGATTATATATTTTGGCTAGGATATCAGCAATTTCATCTTTAAGTTCCCTGAGAACTCGTGGATGGATGCCATCTGGTCCTGGGGATTTGTTAGTGTTTAGCTTAACAAGATATGCAAGGACCTCCTCCCTGGTTATTTCTATCTTGCTTAATTCTTCAGTTTCCCTCCCTACGAAGATAGGCTCTGTTTTGGGCATGTGGTCTCTGTCTTCTTCAGTGAATACTGAAGCAAAGAATTCATTGAGTCTCTCTGCAATCTCTGTTTCCTCTTTAATAACCCCTTGCCTTCCATTGTCATCTAATGGTCCAATGGCCTTCCTAGTTGGGTTCTTACTTCTAATGTACTTAAAGAAGTCTTTGTTATTTCTCTGAGTATTTTTAGCTATACGCTCCTCAAAGTCTTGCTTTGCTTTCCTGATTGTTGCCTTGCATTTGTTCTGCCAGAATTTATGTTTCTGCCTGCTGTCCTCATTTGGACAAGCCTTCCATCTTCTAAATGAGCTTTTCTTGCTCTTGATCACTTCCCGAACAGCTCCTGTAAGCCACATCGGAGTCCTCTTGGACCTGGCAGTGCCCTTTTTCCTTTTGGGTATGCATTCCAATTGAGCCTCTGTTATTGTTTTTGTAAACAGCCTCCATGCCTCTTGGAGTGTTTGGACTCTCTCAATTTTCCCTTTCAGTTTCTTTTTTACTAGTTTCCTCATCTTTGGGAAATTTCCTTTTTGAAAATTTAAGGTCTCTGTGTTAGATTTTATCAGTGACTTGCGGTCTATGATCAAGTTAAACATAATTGAGTTGTGGTCACTGTTCCCTATTGGATCAGTCACATTAACATCTTGCACCAGATCCTGAGTATTACTCAGGATCAAGTCAAGGATTCTTGTACCTCTAGTTGGGTCTTCAACCATCTGTCCCAGGGAACAATCATTGAGCATATCTAGGAACTTTATCTCTTTATCATGTGCTGAACAACAGTTCACCCAGTCTATGTGAGGGTAATTGAAGTCCCCCATTATAACCAGGCTTCCCTTCCTGGATGCCTCCTTTACAACATTCTCCAACTGCCAGTCTCCCTCAAGAGTTTGGGTCGGAGGCCGATAGTATATGCCTACTGTTAGACCATCCTTGTGGCCTGGTACTCTTACCCACAGAGCTTCTAATGGTGACTCCAAATCACCTAGATATTCCAATTCATACGATTTTATCACTTCTTTGACATACAAGGCTACACCACCTCCTGTTTGCCCCTTCCTATCCTTCCTGTACAGTTTGTAGCCTGGGATAACTGTATCCCATTGGTTATCATCCGTCCACCAGGTTTCAGTGATACCAATAATATCAATATTTTTATCTATTGCTAAGTATTCCAGCTCCCCTATTTTGTTACGGAGGCTTCTGGCATTTGTATACAAGCATTTATATATGCTTTCCTGATACAGTCTTTTGAGTCCAGTTGCATTGTTAGACTGCCTCTTGCATCCTTCTGCTAGAGTGCTGGTGACTAGCTCCTTGCTCTGCTCAGTAATTTTTGCATCCTCCTCACTACTCAAGTACACACTTTCCCGAACCGGATGCTGCCCAGCTCCTGTCGGCTTTCCCCCAGTTATCAGTTTAAAAGCTGCTCTGCAGCCTTTTTGATGTTGAGTGCCAGCAATCTGGTCCCATCATGGTTTAAATGCAACCCATCCCTCCTGAACAGATTTGGCTTGTCCCAAAATGTTCTCCAGTTCCTGACAAATCTGAAGCCCTCCTCTCGACACCACCGCCTCATCCACGCATTGAGGCTTCTGAGCTCTGCCTGCCTGGTAGGTCCTGCGCGAGGGACAGGCAGCACTTCTGAAAATGCTACCTTGGAAGTCCGGGACTTCAATCTTCTTCCTAACAACCTAAATTTGGCTTCCAGGACAGACCGCTTGGCCTTCCCAACATCATTAGTACCAACGTGTACCATGACAACTGGCTCGTTCCCAGTTCTCTCTAACAATCTATCTAGATTTCTTGTGATGTCTGCAACTTTTACACCTGGCAGGCAAGTCACCATACGGTTATCATGTGCATCACAAATCCATTTCTCTGTATTTCTAATTATTGAATCGCCTAGTACAAGGAGCCTCTCTCCTGCAATCTGTTCATCTACATGCACCTCATCAACCATATTAAGGGAGAGAACCTCAGTTTGTTCCTGTTGTTCATCTTCCTGGATCTCATCAAGTGTGATGAAGGAGAGATCATCAGGTGGAACCAGTTGTTCCTCTGTGTGTTCCTCATCAGGTGTGATAAGGGAAAGAGCCTCAAATTTATTCTGTAATTTCAGACTCTCAGAGTGATCCCCTACTCTTCTCCTCCTTTGAGTCACATTCCTCCAACCATCTCCCTCCTGAGTTAGTGAAGGGCCTTCTCCCTCAGAACTGTGCCCTGTCACTTCTTTGTCCAGCATAGTCTGCTCCGCTCTGTCCAAGAACAGCTCAAGCTCCTTAATTTGTTGGTGGTTAGATATGCGGGCCTCTAGCTGCTGGACCTTCTCTTCTAGTAGTGCAACCAGCTTGCACTTGCTGCAAGTGTAGTTCTCCATATGCTTTGGCAAGAACACAAACATGGCACAAGAATTGCAGGTAACTACAGCTGTTCCCTCAGAATCCATTTTAACAAGTGCAGTATTCTGGGCCTCAAAAATGTACACGTTTACTACCTTTCTACCTAGTAAGACTATATTTTTTTTTGTTCCTAGTTTGCAATCTCGTGCGCCGTTAGGCGCGCGGGCCTCTAAAGCAGCTCTACTCCAACTGCAAAACTTACCAGTGCTCACTTCCTTTGTTTGGCTCTCCTCAGCAGCAGCTCTGCTTAAGAGCACATGCAGAGTCAAAATGGCTGACCCTGAAAGAGCTCAGAGCTTTTAAAGGCTAGTGTGGCTCCGCCCCTATGAGTCACAGTTCAGGGAAGGGCCTGGTGTGGCCCTGCCCCCCTGCTTCTGGAAGCTTCAAACTGCTTCCTCTGTTTGAACAGAGGTGGCTCTCAGCAGTTTCAATTATCAATTTAAATTAGTAGAGGCCTCTAAAGCAGCTCTACTCCAACTGCAAAACTTACCAGTGCTCACTTCCTTTGTTTGGCTCTCCTCAGCAGCAGCTCTGCTTAAGAGCACATGCAGAGTCAAAATGGCTGACCCTGAAAGAGCTCAGAGCTTTTAAAGGCTAGTGTGGCTCCGCCCCTATGAGTCACAGTTCAGGGAAGGGCCTGGTGTGGCCCTGTCCCCCTGCTTCTGGAAGCTTCAAACTGCTTCCTCTGTTTGAACAGAGGTGGCTCTCAGCAGTTTCAATTATCAATTTAAATTAGTAGAGGCCTCTAAAGCAGCTCCACTCCAACTGCAAAACTTACCAGTGCTCACTTCCTTTGTTTGGCTCTCCTCAGCAGCAGCTCTGCTTAAGAGCACATGCAGAGTCAAAATGGCTGACCCTGAAAGAGCTCAGAGCTTTTAAAGGCTAGTGTGGCTCCGCCCCTATGAGTCACAGTTCAGGGAAGGGCCTGGTGTGGCCCTGTCCCCCTGCTTCTGGAAGCTTCAAACTGCTTCCTCTGTTTGAACAGAGGTGGCTCTCAGCAGTTTCAATTATCAATTTAAATTAGTAGAGGCCTCTAAAGCAGCTCCACTCCAACTGCAAAACTTACCAGTGCTCACTTCCTTTGTTTGGCTCTCCTCAGCAGCAGCTCTGCTTAAGAGCGCATGCAGAGTCAAAATCAATGGAAAAGCCGTTCCGGATTACGACCATTTTAATGTGGTTTTTTTTTCTGGGTTACGACAGTCAAATCGCGACCAGTTTCCCCCCCACTTCAGTGTAACCCAATGGGTGTTTTGGGTTACGATTATTCCATCTTACGATGGAGGCAGTTGGAACAGACTTCCATTGTAACCTGGGGTTTCACTGTATTTGCTATCTTCTTGAAACCCACCACACCCTGCACATTAAAAGATATCTGCTGACACAGTTCCAGGGCACTCCCAGAAGAAGGGGATGGTAAACGAATTCTGAATATTCTCTACCTGGAATACCTTGGGAAGGACCTCTAAATTGGAATTGCCTTGATGGCCCATAATTAAAGAAAATCTGGATCTTCTCTGAAGTCTGTTTCTATAGGTAAAGGTTGTGGTTGCACTTGTTCGAATGCCAGTCATATCTGACTCTAGGGTTCAGTGCTCATCTCTGTTTACATCCAAAGAGCCAGCGCTGTCTGCATCTGCAGATGTTTCCATGGACATGTGGTAAGCATGACTAGACACCAGAGTGCATGGAATGCTGTTTACCTTCCCACCAAAGTGGTACCTATTTATCTACTGTACTTGCAATTTCTTGCTTTTGAACTGCTAGTTTAGCAGGAGCTCACTCCATTGTGCAGTACTTGGGTCTCGAACTGCTGACCTGCCGACCTTCCATTCATCAAGTTCAGCGCCTTAACCACTAAGCCACTGCAATCCCTTACATGTATGCAGTCCCTTTCAATACGTGGGCTGAAATCCTGTTAAATTGTTATGCAAAAAGCTTAATAATTGAAGGTGAATTACTTGAAATTGTAAAATCTCCAGAGACATCTGTTCTATACTGAATTGTGTGACTTGTGTTCAACAGGTAATGTCTACACATACTTCTTAACTAGAAACAATACACCCTTTGCGTTGCAGCCCAACAGGATCCTAGTCATTGGACCAATTATTAGTATACAGTACAGTAAAGCCTCGCATAAAGAGCACCTCGCCTAGAGACTAACTCGCTTAAAGAGCAGACTTTTCTCTGAATGGTCACCTTGCTTAACAACTAAAACCAACCAAAAACTCAACAACTAAGTCAGGGTTCGCAATCCCCCCATCCCTGCCAGAAGTCACAATTGGTCACTTACAATGGTGTTTCGCTTAAAGAGCAAACTCGCTTAAAGAGCAATCCTGTGGAACGCATTATGCTCTTTAAGAAAGGTACCACTGTATTTCTATTTTTATTCGTCTTATTTTGGCTCTTAACAGTTTCTCAGCTACTTTTACCAATATCTGTTCTAAGCTATATCCCTGAGTGATCATATTGATGCCTTCACGAATCCCCTCCCTTGTGAGTTACATTTAGATCACCGTTTTCAGTGCTTTTTCTTTTGAAAAAAACTACAGGAATGATAAACATATCTGAATGTACATCAGCCTCAGGATTGCTCTGCACTGGAAACATTATTTTGAGATAGTGGAGGACAGAGGTGCCTGGAGGACAATGGTCCATAGGGTCGCAAAGGGTCGGAATCGACTGCAACTGAACAACAAAAAATTAACTAGGTGCCCAAACTATGGCCCACGGGCCAGATACAGTCCCCAACGCCAATTCATTGGGCCTATGAAGACCGTGTCACTCCCTGGTGCATTTTACTTCCGCTTCTGGGAGTGATGGGGGGCAGATCTGGCCTGCAGGCAATAATGACTTGCCTACAGCCTGAAAAGTTTTGGCACCACTGAACTAGGATATAATTTATTTTGTTCCTTACAGTACTGATGTTAATGTTATCTTAAGAGGATTTCCATGTATCCAGTGCCCTTAGTGTAAGTTTAAGTGTGGTGCTGATGACTGCAATGTCTTCTGGTCTTCAAAATTACAGTACACTGATAATAATGGTTAAGATCATAATAAAATACTCAATATCTGCATATTTTCTAGTGCTCAAAATGCTTCATAAGCATTACTTAAAATGAGCTCTGGTGGCACAGTGGTTAAACTGCTGTATTGCAGCCCAAACTGCTGATGTAATTTCAATCCTGATGGGGTTCAAGGTTGACTCAACCTTCCATCCTTCTGAGATTGGTAAAATGAGTACCGGGCATGTTAGGGCAAAATGTGAATTATCTTGTTAACCGCCCAGATAGTGCACTTAGCACAATGGGATGATATATAAATGTAATTGTTATTGCTATTAGTAATCTAAACAACTCTGTAAGTTAAGTTATTGTGTTCCATATTACAGGGAATGGTATGGATATAATGCAACATCAGTACTTATAGGTCCTGCAAGCAGTCAGAATCGTTGTTGACTGCAACTCGTATCCGAGAATGCATTATTTTCCTGATGCAGGGAAAATGCCATTGGCATGAATTTGTTTAAGGTGGATCCCAGCTTGCCATGAAGTGACCCACATATTATGATCACGGAGCCATGTCCAGTAGCACACATGAAATGAGACATGCAGGATTTAACACCGTGACTGCAATGGACTGCCACAACCTTGAGGATATGGATAAGGTGTGCCTTCATAGCCAGTCCGTCTGGCACGGCCTCTTCCGCCTACATGAAATCATAATCTCCAGCAGGAAAGAAGCAAGAGGTTACCACAAATTGGAGGTTTTCTAGCAAGCTTATCTTGTTTTGACATATTCCAGCTGCAATCTAAATTATTTTGAAGTTGAAAGTGGTTTTTCTAACGCAACCTGAAGATGTAATGGTAAAGGCAAGAATTGACCCAAGGTATTCTGATCTGTACCTTATTGTCTTAAATGGTCTGATAACCATTTATTGTTAAAAAATAATGTGGAGTTGGCATATTATACAGATTTGGGAGGGTCACTTTCACTGGCTCCAGAAGAATTTCATATAAAAAAAGATGACAGCCTGACACAAAACAGAACATGCCTGTTCTTTAAGCAGAGAAGTCAGCTGAAGCTTAAGAGCAAGTATAAGCCCTGGCCCCCATCCTACTGGTTTCCTGGTTTAAAAAGTTTATTTTTAATATAGGTCACATATATATGCACACACTTAAACTGATCATCCCCTGCAGTTCAGTCCTGAGTGTGCAGGATGTCTACAAAATCATACACTCAGCATATGCAATAGAAAAACAAGACTCCAAATCTAGAGCAAGGAAGGAGAAATCACTGTGCCCAAAAAACCTGTTTTGCATATCAAACATCCCAGGTTCAATACCAGCGATTTCATAGTAGGATGGAGAAAGACTCCTATCAGAATATCTGCAGAGCTGTTGTCAATCAGATATGGAGAGTACAGTATACAGATTTGCCAGAAGAGCGCTCTGACTCCAAATAGAGCAACTTCCTAGGACAGTGATGGCGAACCTTTCAGAGACCAAGTGCCCAAACTGCAACCCCAAACCCACTTATTTATCTCAAAGTGCCAACACAGCAACAGGGGAGGGAGGAAGTGCTCCCATTGGGCTGCTGGGCAGAGAGGTGGGGTGAACTCTGTGCTGGGGGATGGAGAAAGTGTTCCCATTGGGTTGCTGGGCAGAGGGGTAGGGCAAGCTTTGTTCTGGGGTGACTGCATGGGTGCTCCGAGTGCCCCCTTTGGCACGTGTGCCATTGGTTCGGCATCACTGTCCTAGGAAATGCCCTGCGTGAATTGAATTTGAATGAGAGAATGGCTTCTTTGCAGTGCAGAAGGATGGTGTAGTGAAACCAGGGCTAAAGGGTTCCGGGGGTGGGTGGGTGGGGGTGTTTGGTGTTAAAGTGTATGGACTGTTAAATTAGCAGGCACAATTAAGTCCACCTAATCAGCCTCGCAAGCTTTCCTCACACTACCTTGCACAAGTGTAGATTTTTTTTCTAGCAACCATGTCTAATGTCTTGTACCCCTGTTGTAATACAAAGTATTTTGTGGTAGATAGGTCTTGGGTAAAGATAAAGGTCACCCTTGCTCAAAAGCAAGTTGTATCCGACTCTAGGGTTCAGTGCTCATTTCTGTTTCAAAGGCGAAGAACCAGTGCTGTCTGCGCCTGCAGACGTTTCTGTGGTCATGTGGCAGGCATAACTAGAGCACACAGAACACTGTTTACCTTCCCACCCAAGTGGTCCCTATTTATCTACTTGCAATTTCCGGCGCAAAGTAAATTAAATTGAACCAATAACTAACAATTTGGTTGAACTATTACAAAATATTTATGAGTCATAAATTAATACACTGTTTTTCTTCCATGCCTGTGAGACTTCCACATGAGACCATATTTTACAAAAGAAAGCAAATCAAATGCAAAGAAAACCAAAACAATATTAACAAAAAATGCTTGTGGAAGTCCCCCTGTCATTAATTTCCAGTTTTTATTTTATTTTCCCCTCAGCATAGCATAAAGCCAATAGTTGGCTGCTACTTCTTACTGCTAGCATGTGATCCAGACACGGTGTTTACAGAGATCGAGATTACACAAGCTGGAAACCTTACAAGACACAACAATGCAGGGACCTTGATGCTACATTTTTACACACACAGGGGAATGTGCAGTTTTGCACTCGCTCCCTCTTTGGGGCCATTCAACAATTATGTGATCCTCGAGGGGGGGGGAGTGGGTTTGCCATCTGAATTACGGAAAATTACGTAGGGGCGGGGGGTGGGGGTCAGGTCAAAGACTACGTAATCCATTTGGAGCTGTTGTGGTTTAGAAACATGGTGCTTTTTTAGGTTTATAAATGATCTCTGGAAATTTTGATCCGATTAGAGATTATTGAATCCTCACCAATACGTTCTGCATTATGCACCAATAGAGAAAAGCTGTAAAAATTAGAGTTTTGATACAAAAACTCTGGATTATGTAATTTTAAAGGGAGGGGGGGTCAAAGTGAAAATTACGGTCGGAATTCATGGGGGGGGGGACGGGACAATTTCCCTCAAAAAAACGGATCACGTAATTGTTGAATGGTCCCTTTCTGCTGACAGACAGGCAACTACTGTTTTCCCCTAGTAGCTGCAGTCCCCTCATTGCTTTAACACTATTCCAAGCATTAACAAATATGATGGGCACCATTACCAAAGCTGGTAGCCATCCTTTGTTGTTAAATCAGGCAGTGGGCTAACAGGAAGCCATTTTGTGTGGTACACGAGCAGTTAGCAAATAACCTCTGAAAAGCCTGTAAACAAGTTTTTAATTACACCCCTTTCACTCGCAATCCCAAGGGCAAATATCTGATTTGGCTTTGCAAGGACTCTCTTCCTTGTCAGACGGCGACTTCCCTCCTGATTTGCTTTTAGTTGAGATGGGGCTGCTACCTTCCATCTCCCATGGACATACTTCTGGCAAGGTTTTGGTGGTTGTAGAAGAATCTTTTCTAGTGGATGTAGTGTCTTTCTCAGTCTCACAAGGTCTGGTTTCAACTGTTGTACCGTCATGTCTGCTTTTTGCCAATGTGTCTACCATTGAGCTGCTACCTTCCATCTCCCATGGACATACTTCTGGCAAGGTTTTGGTGGTTGTAGAAGAATCTTTTCTAGTGGATGTAGTGTCTTTCTCAGTCTCACAAGGTCTGGTTTCAACTGTTGTACCGTCATGTCTGCTTTTTGCCAATGTGTCTACCATTGAGCTGCTCCCTCTGCAGAAGTCTACAGGTAGTGAGGTTTCAGGAAGGCTACGACACAAAGGCTTATGTCCAGGCAAGCCCTCTTGTTTGCTCTGGGATCTTTTCACACTGACACCTGACATCTCTGCCACACTGGTATCTGTTGTAGGTCTTTCATCCTTAGTGGGCAGCATCTTTCTTGCTTCCCATGGACAGGGCTCTTCCTTTTCCACCTGTTCTGCTTCCCAAGGACAGATCTCTGTCTTCTTGCTTTTGCTGCTGTCAGGCTTTTTAGAAGAAGGACTAGCAGAAGTTTTTGATAGTAAGACATCCGCAGCAGCTGGGCTTTCCTGCGAGGAGGCAGCATATCGAATGCTGCTACCTTTCTCCAGGGTCCTGGCTGTTTCTACAGGAGTTTTCAAATCCACTTTCAAATCTCTTTTGGAAATGGCAGCTTCACCCCTACTTGATGTCTCTCTGTCAGTTGGAGCCCCAGCCACTTCCCAAGGGCACACCTCAGCTTTGGTAATAGCTCCAGCTTCTTGAATTTCCCATGGACAGATTTCAGCTTTTGGATGTTCAACACTCTCAGATTTTACAGAGGCCACTTTAGACAAATCTAAACTCTTACTACTGGATGTTATTGGCTGTTTATCATTACTTTTCTGAGAGTAAGCTAATCCAGGATAGCTACAGGTCTTCTCTATTCTTTTAGACAAAGCTTCTCCCTCAACTTTAATTACAACTGGACTTAGCTGTGTTTTGCCTTGTGAAATATTTTGTTTTAGTGATCCTTCATTGAATGGTTCTGGTGCTGTTTTAGTGGGGTACCTCTCAATCTCGTCACTAGGTTCCTCTTCAGTTTCCCATGGACATATTTCAGCCCTCACACTTTCAACACTAACTGATTTCTTTGAGTCACTTGTGCTCACTTTGGAAGTTTGGCTGTGTGACAGCTCCACACTTTCACCAGAACTAACAGAGTTGTGCTGGCTGCTACCACCTGCCTCTGTCTTCATAGTTCTCGCCGTTGGTTTGGTGCTTGTTCCATCACTGGAAACAGTGTCCTGATAATTTTTCAAGTTCCTTCTCTCTGGCAGCCCTTCAGCTACTTCCGATGGGAAGATTTCAGCTCTAGCACGGTTTGGAACCTCCTGGGATTCCCATGGACACACCTCTGCCTTTAGACTCTCAGCACTCTCAGATTTTTTGCAACCAACCTGCAACAGGTCTAGACTTCGGGTGCTTTTGGCTGGTGGTTTGTTGAATTCCATACTCTCCCAGATGTTGGCAGACTCTTGATGGCTTTTGGACTTCTCTATTTTCTTAAACGATGGTTCTTTCCCTCTTTTCCTTGAGTCTGAACTTCTTGGTGGAATGTGGTCTTTCTTTCTTTTCAAAGCTCCAGTGAGGTCCTGCTTCAGCTTCCCCTTTACAAAGGGGGCTACAGTTACTGCCCATGGACACACGTCTACTTGGGTGCTCTCTTCCTTTTCCTCTGTGAACTCCCATGGGCAAATCTCACTCCTTAGACTTTCTGTGCTACCATTTTTCTTTGACCCAGCTTTGGATAGAATTTGGTCAGCAGATCTCCCTGAAGGTTCTTCAAGCTCCATGCTCTCCCATGGACAGACCTCCTCTTTTGACCTGCTCAACCTTTCCATTGCTTTAGATATGGTCATAGGGAAAGTAGTCCTGCTCTCTTTCCTTTGATGAGCTTTGCTATCATCTTCATGTCCCAAAACACCTTCTTCAAACACTTCCCAGGGGCAAACCTCTGCCTTTAGGCTTTCCACACTGCCAGATTTCTTTGAAGTAAGTTTAAACTGTTCAGGTTTAGGGGATAATTCACTGGGATTGACATTGTCCCATGGGCAAACAGATTCTTGAGGACTGCTCATCTTCTCCACAGATTTAAAATGGGCCATTTGTTCAAGAGAGGTTGATTTGGAACTTTCAAAAGCCTCAGCACGTTTCAATGATTGTCGCTTGTCTACTGAGCTTATTGACTCATTACCTGGGCACACGTCTGTTTTAGTGCTAGGCTCAACTTTCTGACTTTCCCAAGGACACACTTCTGACTTGAGTGTGTCACTTCTACTTTTAGATAGCCCTGAACTTTCATTACTGGGTTGAGTGGAAGGGTCATTGGTGCCCATGGTTTCCCAAGGACAGATATTTTCTCGGGGACTACTTGCCTTCTCTGTTATTTTAGAATCACCTGTTTGTTTCAGTGGGATTATTTTGTGGCTTTCAAGAGCCCCAGCACCCTTCAGTGATGTTCTTTGGTCTGTTGGGCTTTCAGGCCATTCCCATGGACATGCATCTGCCTTAATGCTGGGTTCAACCTTTTGACTTTCCCATGGACACACTTCTGCCTTGAGGCTATCAGTTTTATTGGATACAATGCTTCCTTTCCCACCCAGTGCTCCAGCTAAATCTTTAGTGCTGACTTCAGTGTCCTCAGTTTCCCAAGGATAAACAGCTGTCTTCAGGCTTTCTGAGCTGACTGATTTCTTTGAACTAAATTTGGAGATGTGAGGCTTACGTTTGACTGACACACCCTTGTCTTCTGCACTCTCCCACGGATGGACAGACTCCCTTTTATTGTTACCTTCTTCCTCTGGGGCTGTATGTTTGGTTCCTTGCTTCTCCTCTTTGGAAACCGAACCTGCATCCTTTGCAAATTCTCTTTTCATTACTGGGGCGTCACCACTCTCCCAGGGACATATGGCTGTTTTTGTGTCTATTCCTGCCTCTTGTGTTTCCCAAGGAACAATTTCTGCCTTTTTGGTCTGGAAGCTGTAAGAGCTTGCCCTGCTCGGTCCTAAAGGTTTTGTACTAGGCTTTAGTAAAGTGGTCTCAGCTTTTGTGTCCTCCCAGGGACAGACAGATTCATGCTTCATGTTGCCCTCCAGTGCTTTAAGAGGAGACAGTGTTTTCAGTGTAATACCTTTGGAAGCTTTTTCTTCCATCTCTCCCACCCCTTTTTCCAAGGTGGATGAAACCACTTCCCAAGGACACACTTCAGCTGTCTTGGTTTCCCAAGGGCAAACCTCTACATTTTTACTGTCCCCACTGATAAAGTTGTTCAAAACAACTTTGTTGTGATCGAGTGTCTTGCCAGCAGGTTTTGCAGAAGAATCTTCAGCACTCGCATTCTCCCAAGGGCAAACAGCTTCTTGAGCGATGCTCTGTCTGTCTTTGGTCTCCTCTAATAATGGACTTCTGAGCTTTCTATCTCCAACCTCTTTGGTGTCTTCTCTGGACTCCTTTCTTGGTTCTTCTGGTGGCACACCACTTGTCTCCCAAGGGCACATTGCAGTTTTGATGTTTGCTTTGTTGTCAGATGCCCTCTGACTTTGAGCATTTATTCTTCCAGTTATGGTTTCCCAGGAGCAAGTTGATTCTTCTTGGTAAGTCTTTATCGCTGCTGTTCTTGTAGTGCTTTCTGTTCTGGAAGACCCTTCTTTGTCCTCCACAGACATAGCTGGCTTTGATGGAAGTTCTTCTCCTTCCCAAGGGCAAATCTGTGTTTTAGTGCTCTTGCGTATCTCCTCAACTTCACTGGAGCTAAATTTGTGGCTCTCAACACTTCTGGTTTTCTTTTGTTCTGGCTTGGAGAGGTCTGGGCTCTTTTTAATCTCTGTTGCCAGAGAAAGCTCCTTGTTATCCTTGGAGCCATGCAAGCCACTTGCTTCTTCTTGGGCTTCCCCCCCTCTAGTCTGAACATTATCTATAGTTTCCCAGGGACACACAGATTCTCGCTGGCTATTGATCCTATCCAGCCTATCGGGGGAGATCTCATCAGCACAGGTGGAAGGCATTGCTTCTGTGCTACCTTGTGTAAGGCCATCCTTACTTGCCTCCCAAGGACACACTTCAAAGACATTCCCTAGACTGTTCTTATGCGAGCTGGGAGATGCCTCTTCCTCCTCATCCCAAGGGCAAATGGTCGATTGTTTACTGACTATTTTTGGCCTGCTCTTCTTGGGGCTTCCAGATATAACCTGTTGCTTCGGTGACTCTTTAACTGACATCAAGGTTCCTCCTACTGTTTGGAGTGTTTCATTCTTTTCACTTGACTCTTGCTTAATTGCTTTTTGACTTCCCTTCTCATCTTTTTTTGCTCTTATGCTTGCCTTTAGCCTTGATTGGTTGAACGCTCTTATGGCAAGACCTAAGCTTTTCATAGTACTTTTGGAAATAGGGACCTGAAGGCTTTGAGACAGTTTCTCAGGAGAGCTCTTCAGACTGTCCAGCTCACTTACCTCTGGGTCTTTTTTCTTTGGAGTGGGCAATTCTATCCCTTCCCAAGGGCAGACTTCAGCAGTAAGAGAGGCCAACCTTGTTAGTTCTGCTGGGGACGACTGTAGTGCATTATCTTTTGCCTGCAAAACCCCTTGCATCTCTGGCTTTCCTACAGATTCCTTCATTTCTGATGGACATACATGTGCCAGCACTGGGATGTCCTTGGGGTCTTTTTTGAGGGACTGACTGGAAGCCTGTGTTTGGTCCTTTGCATCCCAAGAAATGACATCTTTCCTTTCAAGGCTGTGACACAAACTCTGCTGCCTGATGGGTGGTTCGGGTGGTATTTTTTTACCAGCCTGGTGTCTCCTCCCTGGCAACTCAGATATATTGATGCTGACACTCCTGAATGGGGCATATGTGACATGTTTCTGGGGCATAGAAGGGGTTGCCACACTTTCACATGGGTGTACAGTATCTTGGCTGCTGTCACCTTCTAAAAGAGAGCTCACCGTTCTTTCTGAAGTGTTGCCTCTCTGCAGGTCTTTCACCGATACCCCAGAGATGGCATCAGTAACCCCAGGGTGGCCAGAGACCTCGTTTTCTGTTGAGGAGTCTTCAACTACTGTTTTCTTTTCTTTGTCTTGAGCTAGTTTACTGCTGTCCTCCAGGTAGGCCCTATTCATTAGCAACAATGCCTTTTCTTTGGCACTGGTGACAGTGCTGAGGGATTTCTGCAGTGGAGGTGGCTTAGGGTATAGTAGAGGTTTTCTTTCTGCCATCAGATTGTGGGCACTGACTGACCTGTAGACCAGAGGGGCCGAGTCATCAAGAGAGTCACTGTTGGATTTTTCTGAGGCTTTCTTGGCTAGTTTTTTCTTCATCAAAGAGTCGTGTAAAGGCGCTTCTTTGTAACTCCCATGCCTTGTTGGTACGTTGTTCCCTCTGGTGTCCCTTGTTTGGTCATAGGTGCTGTGGGACTTCTTCAGCAATGAGGCTGCCATTTGTTTGGCAGAGGCATCATCTTTCACTTTCATGCTTGAACTGCTAGAGTCCAAATTCTTGCCCTTGTAAGAACCAGAGCGACTCATGCCACCTCCTTCCACAGAACCATCTTTCTCTTCTTTGCTGTACTGCCGGGACATGGACTCGGGGATCTCAGTGATACGCCTCATGAGGGAACGGCCTAGACCCCTTTTTGAACTTCTCTTCTTCTGAAGGTGAGGATTGTTGGTCACCATCTTCTTGGTTTTATTAACCTCTAGTTGTATGTAAAGTTTTTTGAGTTCATCCTACATGTTACATGTAGCGGGGAGGGGACAGCATGGTGAAGGGCAGGGGACACAGATAGGTGGGTGAGAAAAATGAAATAAAAATGCTTATTCAGTCTAAAATCATAATGACAACAGTTGAATTAAGATGTCAACTGAATGACAACATTGTTGGGTTTGTGAACGCATAACGCTGTCTGTTTTTGCAGATGTTTTCATGGACATGTGCAGTGATGCGCTGCTCCCAGTGCCCACAGGTGCGCGGGCACCGGTAGCGGAAATTCCCCCAGACCACGCCCACTTGGCTGGCCATGCCCACCTTCCTACCCCAGGCCATGGTATGCCTGGCCAAGTGGGCATGGCCCACAGAGTTAGCCACGGCAACAGAGTTAGCCACGATCAGGGTGGGGGTAGTAAAAAAATTTGCAGCGTATCACTGGACATGTGACAGGCATGACTAAACACTGGAGTGCACAAAATGCTGTTTACCTTCCCATCAAAGTGGTCCCTATTTATCTACTGGCAATTTCTTGCTTTCGAACTGCTAGGTTGGCAGGAGCTGGGGCAGAGATAGAAGCTCACTCCATTGTGCAACACTCAGGTCTCAAACTGCTGACTTGCTGACCTTCCAGTTGTCAAGTTCAGCATCTTAACCACTAAGCCACTGCAGTCCCTGTATCCTAGGAGTATACAGCTCTAAAAACCAGTGGTCTCCATTCTATGCTGCTGTTGTTACAAAAACCTTTAACTTGCAGGCAGCGGCAGTTACTTAGACTAGTCTTTGATTTGATGAAATAAGTGTCTCCTGAAAATAAAGCTGGGAGAAAACTTAGCTCAGCCATGGGAATGAAAAAAAACATACAAGCAGGTTCTCCTTAGCAGGTAATAATGGCTTTTTAAGGTGTGTGATTTAGATCTAGGAAGCAGCACTGAAAGGAAAGTTAATTAAACACTCAGGATGCATGGGGCCAATGTATATAGGCTTGTTTCAACTCTTTGCTGTGTGTGCAACATATTTACTGGGGTTGTTGGGTGAAAATAAACCCACATAACAATAATTTAGGCTACCTTATTTTGAGTCAAACTGTTGGCGTAGCCTTGTCTAATCTGGTTTCAGTGGGGATCTGAATTCCCAGACATACTGTGGATGCTGTGGATTGAACCTGAGACTATTTGCATGCCAGGTGTCTGCTCTCATCTCATGGCTTGGAACAGTCCCAACTTAAGGCATGCCTAGTAGCAAAAGTACCCAGGCACACAAACATGTAAGAAGGTGAATACTGTACCTAAATCCTTTTCTTCTATCCCTTTCCTGTCTGCTCCCTATAGCCAAAACTCAATGAGACAAGAAATGGTGCTCAAGCACACCAATTTTTTTTTGTAGACCTTCTCCTCCCCACCCACTTTCTTGATTTGAAATCATGTACTGTATAATTGTGTGGCAGGGGTACATTTTAGCTTCATGAGAAAGACTGCAAAAGGCAACTCTTACTCTGAACAGTTTCTGGCATAGCTATCGTCAAAAGAAGGTCCTGAGTGTTCCACCCACCCGAATGTCATCGGGGTCAAGGCTGTGCTCACTCCATGCTGATGTGAGACTACTATTCAGGCAGGAACCTGAGCGCTTCAAGTCCAGCTCATCTTCATAGACCTCGGCAGCGATTTCCTCTTGCAAGGGCGACCCAGCATGCAAAAACTGTGTGGCAACAGGGGATGAAGAAAAAAAGAAAAGAAAAGCTGAATTTCCTTCAGGTGTAAGTTACAGGAAATGTTAATTATAAATTTCAAGAGCTGTCTAGAGGCATGTTCTGGATAAACTAATCTGCTAGACCCCTGATGGCTAACCTAGGCACTCTAGCAGTTCTTGGACTTCAATTACCAGAAGCCCAAGTCTGCACTCCTGCTAATCGGGGCGTCTGGGAATTGAAATTCCAGAACAGCTGGAGTGCCAAGGTTAGCCATCACTGTGCTTGACCATAACTCTCAGAATACTCTAGCTAACATGGCCACTGCCTGTGGCTAGCTAAATAGGTAAAGTCACCCTTGCTTGAAAGCAAGTCATATCCGACTCTAGGGTCCGGTCCTCATCTCTGTTTATAGCCAAAGAGCCAGTGCTGTCCACCTCTGCAGACATTTCCATGGATATGTGGCAGGTATGACGAAATACCAGAGTGCAACAGAAGGCTGTTACCTTCTCACCTGAGTGGTCCCTATTTATCTACTTGCAATGTCTTGCTTTTAAACCTCTAGGTTGTAAACCCTGGCTAAACAGATTTATGATCCATCTCTGGCATAGATGGAGAAGCACAAAACAGATTTGAATGGCAGGTCAAAGTCATTGTTATTGTGCTTATTATGGCATCTAATTTCTTTTTAGCTATTATATGAACCATAACAGATTTTTATGCTGTCTGTACCAGTTCAGTGGGCTGAAGATATTGGGAGAAGAGAGGAGATTGCCATGGCAGGAGCTTTTTTTTGTCAAACTGCTTGGGACACTTTATACCCTAGCACTGTTTTGGAGATAAGAAAGACGAGACCGGAGGCTTGGTCAGAGGAATTCTGAGCACCATGGAGTTTTCTTCTCCACCCCACTTCAATCCAAGTGGAGTGATGCAGGGGCACATCGAGCAAAGGTTTTTTTTAAAAAAGAGAGACAAGATTCAGACAGAAAGTCTTGGTCTGACGTGGATGCAACAAACATATTTCTGAAAGTTAGGCTTCCTCATGAGCTAACTATTTGAATGTTTGCTAACATGTATTTCTTTTCCTGCTTAGAACTGTTAAAGTAGTGATATTACAATGCTGAAACCGCATAGTGTTTAATTGTGTTAAGTGGGAAGACTATAAGTCCCACGTGCCTTGTTAAAAAGGCAAATTTGATGAAATTTGGATTTTTAAACTCGAAGGGAAACCATGTAAGGAAATAGAAATGAAGGCTTGTGTTTTTTAAAGCAGTAACGTAGATTTCTGAATGCTGCTCACACCAGAGGGAAGGAATGTGGCCTTCAAAGTTGTTGCTGGCGGAAGATTGTGTGGCAGACATAATAATCCTGTGTTCTTGGGAAACGAAAATTAGGTTTTGATGGACATTTAATACTGTGGAGTGACTGGCTGGAATCCTTCAGAGGAAGGGCAAAAGGTGGAAATTGTCTGAAGAGATAAAAGGAAGTGGGAGAGAAAGGAGGGGTCTCTTTTTGCCATGCTGTGGAATGCTTAGGATTGCTTTACACTGAAGGAAACGTGAGTGGAAAGAAACCACCAAAATGTAGTTCTCTAAATATATAAAACCAGGCCAAAGCCTGTAAGATATAAATGGTTTTTATTTTTATGTGTGAAATGGCTAGATTGCAAATCATTTTCCTCTGCAATAATCTTTTGAAACTTACTAACTGTACATTAAATAAAAGTATGTTTGGAACCCAGAACCATTGTCTCTGGTGAGTTGAGAGCTAAGCCCTGATGGGGGAAAAATCTGGTGCCTTGGCAATGCTACCATAACCTAATGACATATTTTTACTTATGTCCTATCTGGGCTGGTTGATTTGCTAAAACAGCCAGTCGTTAACCCTTCACATTCATGCTAGCCCATAAGTCAGGCAGAGAGTACCAGGGCCACGCAGGGGTGGGTGCCCACAGTGAGGGTACAGGCTGCTGGCTAAATGGGGAAGATGATGTGGTGTGTAGCGGGCAGAGGAGTTAACCCTTCCAGGCAGAGTGAAGTTAGCCCTTACAGCATCTAGTTGCTGAGCCATATGTTTAGATTTCAATTCCCCACTGTGTCCAAAAGAAGGGCCAGCCACTGTAATGTTGGGCAAATTGCTGCGCTGTCATAGAGCATAAACCACTTCTGAGTACAGTCAAACCTCGAGATAAGAATGGCTCGATTTATGAAAAACTCGAGATACATCCGGAAATCTCAAAAAAAATAAAATATCAGGTTTGAGATACAAATTTTTGATAGGATTTTTTGCGCTACAAAATTCAATGCATTCCTATGGGGAATTGCATTCAATGCATTCCTATGGGAAATTCACAATAAGAATTTTCCGAGATACAACCAACCTCTAGGAATGAATTAAATTCACTGCCAAGAATCACCATAAGTGAGAATCAACTTGATACCATAAGTTGATAAAACATATTACCATGTGTTTCACTACATTCTCATGGAAAGTTATGGAAAGATATATAAGACTGATTTTGTAGCATCCATACAATGTATATAGGGAACAAGTACTAATTATGTACCTTTCATTTGTTTTCTATTTCAAGTTGTAGATTATGTTATGTGCTTAATATGTTTTTCAAAAAGATCAAGTGAAATATTTTAACAATAAATACGGTACGTTTATTGTTGAATACATTTACTGAAATATTTTAACAATAAATACTAAGATAATTAAGTATTTGAGATAAATACTATCTCAAGGTCTGGGGGAAGACAATTGTTGTTTTTGCTAGCATTTTTTAATGTGTGGGTTTTATTTTATGCTTTCTTGATATTAAAATTTTTATTCAATTTGTTTATATTTTAAAATTGTAAATATTTTTTATTATTATTCTTTTGTTGTATGCCGCCCAGGGTAGAAAAATATCCTAGATGGGTGGGATATAAATGTAATAAAAAAATAAAATAAAATAAAATGTAATGCCAAAAATGCATTACTAGGGCCCACCCACCGGAGACTATCCAATAAATTTCATGTCAGAAATTACTCTGGGTTGAAAGGATTTTTGCTGGAGAAACTCCACTCAGGGGATGCTCACATGAGACTCCTTTCATGTCCTCAAGATCCGTCATGCAGCACTCAGGTATTGAACCCCCACCTTCTAGTCTTCAAGTTTAGCATCTTAACCACTAAGCCACCGCAGTAGTGCACAGTCATGATGAGCAGTCGCTTTTCTTCCTGCAGTGCATGACAGACTTATGCAACTGAGCATCACAGGATGTTGTGTTGGCCACTGACATGGAAGGTTTTAAAAAGGATTAATGATCTGTCCTTAGTTACTAATCGTAATTAGTGATAGATCCACATGTATCCAGCTTGCTTCTGTGTTTCATTCATCATGAGTGTCTATTATCCTTTTACTTGTTGTCATCAGCTGCAACTTGATCTGAGCATACTTTTTTTTCCTGCCCTGGGTCTTGGAGGCCAGCTGGTTCTGGGCCGCCTTCGCCCTCCGAGGCAATCAGGAAAAATGCCACTGGTGTGAATTTGTTTAAGGTGGATCCCAACGTGCCATGAAGTGACCCACACACTAAGATCTTGGAGACATCTCCTGTGGCACATATGAAATAAGACTTGCAAGATTTAACACTGGGACTGCAATGGAATGCTGCAGCCTTGAGGATATGGAGAAGGTGCACCTTCACAGCCAGTCCATCTGGCATGGCCTCTCTGCCTCCACGACCATTGGGAATCAGAGTTTCTCCTCTGCTCATTTTGCTGTCGTGCCCAATATGATGGTTTCCAGTAGCATTTTCTCCACTGAGGGGGACATCACTCCACCTAAAGGGGTTCATCTGCCTGCAGCCATTGGCCCATTTAGAGAGTCAGGTTATTTACCATGTTAAGTAGCTAGCTGTATGGTCTAGTCCAGGAATTCTCAACCTTTTAAAGCTGGAGGCTGGGTCACACTCCATCAGACAGCTTTGGAGGCCGGACGGCCATTTTGCCCTTCCTCCACCACATGGCACTTCCTGGTGTGGTAGAGGCGGTGGGGGCCCCACATGAAATGATGCTGTGGGCTGCATCCAGCCTGTGGGCCGCAGGTTGAGAATCCTTGGTCTTCTCCATTACCGTAACAGGATGTCCAGCTAGACAACTTTTACTTGTACCTTCCAGGAAAAGAGCCAGCCTGTGTGGCCCTGAGCAAGCTGCACAGTCTTAGAACATGCCCAGAAGAAGGGAATGCCAAACCACTTCCTTGTACTGTATTCTCTACTAAGTAAGAATTCACTTGATTGCATGATGACGATGATGAATATTGGGTTGTTGTATTTTACTTTTACTTCACTCATAAGATATATTTTTCTACACGGTATGCTGTAGAAAGTTTGTATAAGTTTTAACCTGGAACCATATTTATATAAAGTATGTTGTGGTATATTTGCATTTCTTGCCTTTTCCAGATTAGGGTGCCCTGTGTAGCCCCTACCCCAAATCTTGGGGCCAGATCTGATGCCATAAGACCTTAGAACAGCCAATATACAACAAATACACAGAAGAAAGACACATCAATATAAACCTTACAAGTAATGTACAGTATTTCAAAAAGACAATACTGTATAGCAAATGAAAGCTGGAAATGAAAACAATTACAGCTGGTTGAGAGAAGAGGAAAGGAAACTGATGTTTCATTTTCTTCAAGGCTCCTCTTTGGGTCCTACCTTTGGGATGAAAAGAAGTGCCAACGTCATGGTGGTGGTAACATGTGTGTGGACAAAAAAGAGCAGCAGTGTCCAATCAGGATGCAAAGAAGGAACCATAAAAAACCTGAAGCCAGGAAAAAAGTGGGACAGGTAGACAGTGGATCAGTGCATTGTGAATTAAGGCTGTTAGGAAAGTTAGCAATACATTCTTCGTTAGTGTAATGGCAGCCTAGAAGAATAGGAAGATGTACAGCACTTTGCAAGTTGCTACCACCAGAATTAATGGCAGCCTTGATCTACAGCCCAAGAGCCAGTGCTGTCTGCTTCTGTAAACTTTTCCATGGTCATGTGGCAGGCATGACTAGATGCCAATGCACACAGAACATTGTTACCTTTCCTGCCAAAGTGGTACCTGTTTATCTACTTGCAATTTCTTGATTTCAAACTGTTAGGTTGACAGGAGCTGGGACATATGATGGACACACATTCTGTTGTGTGGCACTTAGGTCTAAAACTGCTGACCTTCCAGGCATCAAGCTCGGAGTCTTAACCACTAAGCCACTGCAGAATGGGAGCCGTAGTCAAAGAAATCTGAGAGAACCATCTTGGGAGGGATGGCATCTAAAAAAAAAAACGGGAGAAAGTCCTAAAACATTTTAAGCTGTACCATTTAATGTTGGGCTCAAAACACTTGTTTACACATAAAAATGAGAGGTACTGTATGGTGTAAAAGTAAAGGTAAAGGTTTCCCTTGCTCAAAATCCAGTCGTATCAAAGCTGAAGAGGCAGCGCTGTCTGCTTCTGCAGACATTTCCGTGGTCATGTGGCAGGCATGACTAGACACTGGAGCACACAGAACACTGTTACTTTCCCACCGAAGTGGTCCTTATTTATCTACTTGCAATTTTGGTTGTATTCTTTGGCACTTGACTGTCACATTGATACTTTGCAGTAGATATAAACATGCATTTCATGGCTCAGTGAAGACTTGTACCTGGACTTCTCAAGTTATGATATAGTATTTCGTACTTTTGGTAAGTCCGTTGTATGCATCAGCAGAGCACTACAGTATCACTAGTATAAGGCAGGGGAATGTTGTAGACAGGATTGGAGTGAGTTCTTAGTCCAGATTTTTTAGGACAGTGTCTAAGAGCCACTTAAAATATACAATCAACTAGTGTCTAATCTAATTGGAGATGAATCGAGTATAGTTCTGAAAGATTACTATTTTGTTTAAGGTGTTCCCTTGGTAGAGGTTGGACCTGAAGCAGTAGCTTCCGGAGTCACAGTTCACAGCTTCTGTGCTATGGCAACGGATAATGATCTCATGTTTCCAAAGAATAAGTGTGCTTGATTCCACTATTTAAAAGGGGATTAGCCCTTCCTCACCTGACAAAATGAAAAGCAGTGGAAGTTATCAATTCGTTGTGTAGGGCAACGCCCATGTATCGAGGTTCGTGGAAAGCAGAAGGGATCGTCCGAGTGGCATAGCAAAGGAAACTTCCCCATAACAAAAACAGCATTTCAGCTGGGCAGCAAGAGACAGAAAAAAAGAAAGATAAGCAGGTCCCATATAGTCATGTTCCTACCTTCAGACCTCTCTCCCATTTCCCCATCTCAAACATTCCTTTCCTTGTAAAGGGTGACTAGATGGGTGGTAAAGTATAACTGTCTGGGAGCTTTCCCATCTTATACTTAAAAGAAAGCTTTTATCCAATGATGACTGATGATGTTGACTCAATGAGGGGGCTTTGTGTGTATAATTAAAGGATTAGATCTGAAAATGCACCATAAAAACACATGCAAATAACTTTCAGTTTTATCTGCACTGTGGGAGATTTAGGCGCCTTTCTTAGGTTAAGGTCACACTTGCTCGAAAGCCAGTTGTATCTGACTCTAGGGTTCGGTGCTCATCTCTATTTACAGCCAAAGAGCCAGTGCTGTCTGCGTCTGCAGATGTTTCTGTGGACGTGTGGCAGGCATGACTAGACACTGGAGTGCATGGAACACTTTTTACTTTCCCACCGAAGAAGTACCTCTTTATCTACTTGCACACCTCTTGCTTTCGAACTGCTAGGTTGGCAGGAGCTGGGACAGAGACTGGAGCTCACTCCGTTCTGCAGTACTCAGGTCTCGAACTGCTGACCTGCCAACCTTCCAGTCGTCAAGTTCAGCATCTTAACCACTAAGCCACCCCAGTCCCCTTTCTTGCCAACTTCTACAATGGAAGCACAGGCAACTATGCGAAACTGGTTTTCTGATACTGATCTCAACAGTACCTGTGTATGATTCAAATGGCACATTACTACTAACTATGTGTATTGCTACTAGCTTACACTATCTTGTGAATGGCACAGGAAAGCCTGGAGGAAATAGGCAAGGGGGAAATGGTGAAGGGGAGAGGAAGATTGTGGGGACAAGATTTATGAGGGGAGTTGACAGCAGGTTTGGCAAAGCTTGGAAAAGTAATTGTTTTGGACTCCAGCTCCCTGAATCCCCCAGCCCGTGTGGCACTGGCAACCAGAGAAGAGCAGCCTGAGTTTGGGATGGGGAAAGTTTTGGACAAGATAGGAAAATCATAATTCCAACATATGGATAATCTCGGCTTTGAATCAGAGGCAGAATTAGAGCAAACATGCACTCCTAGAGAGCACAGGTGTCTTAAGCCAGGATTTCTCAACCTTGGCTCTTCAGGTGTTCTTGGACTTCAATCAGAAGCCCAAGTTAGGACACCTGCTGATCGAGGCTTCTGGCAATTGAAATCCAAAAACATCTAGGGACACAAGACTGAGAAACCTGGCTTAGGCTATAGCCGTGATGGTGAACCTTGGCACTCCAGCTGTTCTTGGACTTCAATTCCCAGAAGCCCAAGTCTCTGTGAATCCACACAAATGGGTTTACTGTGCGTATGCAGAGTAAACAAATTTGTGTGGATATGGATTCACAGAGACTTGGGCTTCTGGGAATTGAAGCCCAAAACATCTGGAGTCCTTGGGCTTCTGGGAATTGAAGTACATGAACAGCTGGAGTGCCACGGTTCGCCATCACTGGGGTATAGGATTGGTAACTCACCAAACACAAATTAAGTTCCCCTAATGGATAGGGACTCTTCAAGAATAAAAATATATGCATGAGCAAATCACTCCTCAAAAGTATATCACTCCTTAGCTTCAGACTATAAACCACTATCAACTGTGCTCTGGATACAGCCCTTGAAAGCCTTCTAGGTCCAAAGTGCTGGAGCAATTTCTGTGCACCTGTCAGGACTTTTTGGTCTCTGACTTTTCTCCCAATATTGACTCTACATGGACCTGTAGTTTGGGCAACCTACATATTTCACTTCTGGTGCTGCCCATTATCAACATCTAGTTACTCTATCATTCTGCCACTTAAAATAGGGCACCGCTTGCGGATTCCGCATGCCCAATTGGCACAGAACCTTGGCAGAGGTTAAACCAGTCGAGCAGACTCCTGGCCGCTGGCCCTTGCCAGTACGGAAATTAAGGGGGGTGGATTAATCATAAGGGTTTATTCACCCACATCTGACCTGACCGGCGGTTCTGCTGAGAGGGCAGAACGCTAACCTCCCGTTACCCATTAGGCAATTACTGACCCTCAGATCAGCCTAATCTTGGGTGCAAATAGAAGCCATATTTACCCTAGCCTAAGCCTCAGACAATGGTTTTCTCCTGTCAGTGTTTGCCCGAGTTAATTAACTTCCCCAAGAGAGATTTCCCATTAACCCAAGTAAATGGGTGATGTGATTTTCTGTCAGATGACGGTTCTTTCCTGCCTTGCCTTCTGATCTATAAATGATGATGTCTTTTCCTCAATAAACCACTGATCTGATCTCGCTCCATATTGCCTCGTGTCGTTCCTTGATCAGTCTCCTCCGGGACCTAACGGCCGTCTAGCGGCCCCGATTCCTACAACCGCTGCTCACCATCTTATCTTCCATCATTTCACTCAGTAGGAGGGAAGCAAAGAAGACTTCAAATAAGGCAGCAATAGAAAAATACATTCTCTTTTATATGCTATTTTTCCCCTCTTATAAAAGGGAACTAGTTTTCTGTTAGGGAGAGGTAATAGGTATAAAATAAATGCACTGTTTCATGTGTTCTAGGACTAATCCCTGACTCGTGGTCAAACACAGGAGGAAGGGTCTGGTCCTCACCCACAACCATCATGTAGTCCCATCGATCATGGTCGCAGATGTAAAACTGGAGGCCTCCGGTGGTCTGGGAGAGGACCACCAGGGGGATGTTCTTCTCTATGTTCTCCAGCATCCCAACAGTCCATGCAGCTAAGAACCAAAGCACCAAAAGCAAGATCAAAGCCAGCATCTTCAGAACCCGCCCACTGGACATGTACGGGACACGCTGGGCCGTGCGAGAGAGGAATATCTTTAGGACCCTGTGGAGCAGGAAGGTAGAGGTTGTCATAAAGGGAAAAGATGCAACGCGTGAGGACAAACATTTTTTCTCTCAAAGCTGGAATGTGTGGTGGAACCTGGGGTGCCACACACACGCATGCAATACAATACACAATCAGTTGTGCGATGGGGCCAGCACAAGACATTTTGCTGTCTCAGGTATAAACCAAGATGGCTTCCCCTGCCCTTTCATGTAGAGGTCCGAAAAGCATGGACCCCAACTCTTATTTTGACACTGGCAATGGGGAAGCTGTGTGTTCGGTAAGCCCAGCAGATCCAAAATGCTGTGCCCAATTACTATCTGGAGCTGGTTACAGGGATCACACAATCCCCTTGGAGGCGCATTTTACTTCCGCTTCCGGGAGCGACGAGGGTGGCGCAGGCCGGATGAATTGCAGTAAACCCATTCGTGTGGATTCACGAGGGCTTGGGCTTCTGGGAATTGAAGTCCAAGAACATCTGGAGTGCCAAGGTTCGCCATCACGGGTCTAGGAGCAGTAACAGTGAAGGCCCACTCCTGTATACCCATCAAACGCAACTAGGAGCATTGGGATGGAGAGAAAGCACTCTCCTGAATATTTTAACACCTTCTAGGTGGGCTCATAAAATGAGATGAGGTCTTTAGATAGGACCCAAGTCCATTTAGTGCTTTTTAGGTGAATACCAGCACTTTGGATTGTGCCTGGAAATGGACTGATAGCCAATAGACCTGCTGTAACAAGGGGATTGTGTGATCCCTGTAACCAGCTCCAGATAGTAATTGGGCACAGCATTTTGGATCTGCTGGACTTACCGAACACATAGCTTCACATAGAGTGTGTTATGGTAATATAGACAGGATGCAAGTAAAAACACTTCCCTCCACAAAAAACGACTTTAACTATTTGTACCCTGGTACACAGAAGAGAGCTTTTGAGTATCTCTATGGCTGTGTCTGTAGTTACTATATGAGGCTAAAAAATTCTTACTCCCTTAAGTCTAGATCTAGCGAGGATAATTTTCAGGTGGATCCTTCTGTTACTCATTTAAAAAATAAAAATAAAACACACTAAAAAAAAACCTTTTTCTATTCCCCTCAGGACTTTTCTTACCTGTATAGTTTAAGGGTGATTGTTCCATAAACAATGGCAAACCCCAGCATACGCACCCAGCGTAAGACGATGCAACGAAAGATGCTCGGTTTGAAGTAGAGGATAAAAACCTAGATGAAAAAAAGAACAGGAGAAGTAATCAAAGTGTGGATCAGATAATTATACTCCTTTCTGAAGGCTACTGTTTCACAAGGATCCATCTAGAGCAGGAGTTCTCAACCTTTTAAAGCCAGGGGCCGGGTCATGCTCCCTCAGACAGCTTCTGGGGCTGGACAGCCATTTTGCCCTTCCTTCACCACATGCACTTCCGGGTGTGGTGAAGGTGATGGGGGGCCACATTAAATTGCGCTGTGGGCCGCATGTGGCTCATGGGCTGCAGGTTGAGAATCCCTGATCTAGAGGGCATCTACCTTACCAACTTATGGGTAATCAATGAGAAATAACTTCCCACTACAAATAACAATTGGTGGGAAGGCGAAGATATTATAACTTCTCTTTGGGAGATGGAAGCAAGGAATATTGCATTAGTTTTGTTTTGCTTTTTGGGGGCCCAACCCATCGAATAGCTTAAAAGTATATTTGCTATCTACAGTTATCAAGGGACTAGGTTAAGGTAAAGGTCACCCTTGCTTGAAAGCCAGTCGTATTCAACTCTAGGGTTCAGTGCTCATCTCTGTTTATAGCCAAAGAGCCAGCGTTGTCTGCATTGGCAGACATTTCCGTGGACATGTGGCAGGCAAGACTAGACACCAGCGTGCAGAGAACGCTGTTTACCTTCCCACCAAAGTGGTACCTATTTATCTACTTGCAATTACTTGCTTTCGAATTGCTTGTATGGCAAGAGCTGAGACAGAGGCAGGAGCTCACTCTATCGTACAGTACTTGGGTCTTGAACTGCTGACATTCCAGCCTTCAAGGGACTATAGCACTGTAAGTTCCATGAAATGCAGAAACTGGTGTAGAGCACTGAATCCCTTAACTTACAGCCTCCTATTTTTCTTGCTGCTTGGAACCATAGCTGTTAAAGATGCAATGATAGGGCCAAAGGTAATCTGGCAAGCTCTGGAAATCTTTACAAGTTCTCGATCATCCCATAGTGCAGGACATGCAATAAACAGGCTCAAGCTATAGGAAACCAGATATTGGCTGAAAATCGGGGCGGGGGGGGGGGACACACACTTCTTAACAATTAGAGCAGTACAACAATGGAACTAATTAGCCCAGGAGGTGGTGAGCACTCCAACACTGGAGGCATTCAAGAGAAAATTGGACAACCATCTACCAGATCTTCTTTGATCTGGATTCCTGCACTGAGCAAGGAGTTGGACATGATGGCATTGCTGTTTGAGGCTAAGGACAAGACTTTGCCCTTAATTCTACCGACAACATTGGGCTAATAGTTAAATATGACTTCAGTAATGACGATGACAAAGTCTCTGTTGTATTTGAAAACAGCAAAGTAGTTTAGAGAATTCATGAGAAATGGTATGCTGTATCAAGGTCCGTTTTCCAACAGTAGGGAGTGTCTGTCACTGCCACCCATCTTCAGTTTCTGTCACATGAGGTGTGGTAGTTTGCCTCATGCCACCTAATGGAAAGGCAAGTCTTTTACCAAGGCATGGAACACACCTTTTTGAATGTGACTACAGTATTTTGGTAATCATTTCTTTGTGTGCCCAAAGGTTTGCTTTGGGCAGAGAAAGCAAACCTTTAACAGCTACGTATATGCAGTATGTACTGCATATACATATTGTAATTTTGAAGACTGGTTGTTTTGTCTCACTGGTTCCCTTTGTCTGTCCCAGAATCCCTTAATTTCTTTGTGTTGTCAACTCAGACTGGCCAGGTCTGAATAGGCTTGTTTTTTTTAAACGATTTTAGAGACAAGACAAGCATTTCAGTGGGTAAAGCAGGAAAGCTTTATTTCAGACAATTTCTAGCTAAATGTGGCACATTAGAGAAAGACAGAGTACTTGCAAAGGTACAGTAATACAAACATATTTACCTAATGTGTTCCCTCTCAGTCCCTTCTTCTCTTGCTACTTGGGAACTTAGGTAAAGTAGCAAGGAACAGCCTCCTTGTCCATGGGAGAGTACTAAAAAAACCTGGGCTTAAGGCTGACTAAGTGGTTAAGAAGCTCGCCTTGTTAGCTGGAAGGCTGGCAAGTCAGCAGTTCGAGACCCGGGTACTGCATGACCACTTGAGCGCCCATCTCTGTCCCAGCTCCTGCCAACCTAGCAATTTGAAAGCAATAAATTGCAAGTAGATAAATAGGGATCACTTCAGTAGGAAAAGATCTTGGGGACATGAAAGGAGCTTCATTCGGATGTCCCCTGAGCAGAGTTTCTCCAGCAAAAATCCTTTCAACCCAGAATAATTTCTGACATGGAATTATTATTATATACTATAAAAGCTCTGTGTCATCAGCCTTGCCTCTACACTCCTTCACTAGAGTAATTAGTTGATGCCTTATCCTCTGCAGCTGGACACGTTACATCATGCCCATGGTTTTATCTGTCTTTAACCATTTCTAGAGCTTTGGAGGGGAAAACGGGCAATATCACATAAAACTCCTTGCCATAACAATTTTCTTACACAAGGTCAATACACTCCTTATTCCTTTTCCTTCCTACTCTGCTCTCATATTTCTATTGCGGATTCCCCATGCCCACCGGGCATGGAAACGGCTCTGGCAGAGGCCGCTTCGGGGGAAGACTCCTTGAGCCGCGGGCTCTGCGAGCATGCAAATTAAGGGGGGTGAATAAAATATAGGGTTTCATTCACCCAATTACCGTGACCTGACCTACGACGCTGCCAAGTAAGCAGATAGCTAACTCCTGTCAAGTATTAAGTGTATAACCCATCTCCCGGCTCGGGGGAAATCCCTGGCGCAAATAAGCCATGTTTGTCCCTGCCTAATCCCCAAGACAATGAGACTCCTAAGTCCATGTTTGCCCCAGTTGATTAACTTCCCTTTGAGGTGTTCCCCATTAACCCGGGTACGTGGGTGAGGTAATTTTCCAGTCAGATGACTGCCTGCCACCGTTGCTCTTTTTTCCCTATAAATGATGTTGCCTTCTCTCAATAAAGTACTGATCTGATCCTGTTTCCTTGCCTCGTGTCGTCACTTGATCAGTCTCCTCCGGGACGTAAACGGCCACCCCAGTGGCCCCGATTCCTTCATCTGGTGACCCCGACGTGATTTACTCGTGAGTAAAGGGACCCCGGAGAGGTCTACTCGCGAGTAGCGATCCACGCGGTCCGGTTCTGCGCTTGAACCGCGACCCGTCACCCCGGAGGACAGCGCGGCACTCCGACCGGCAGCCAGCCGATCGGAGAAGTGGCCTGCGGCGAGGCATTCCAGAGAGACATTCCTACAGCTTACTCCCGCTTTCGAGGAGGTTGCCATAGAGGGAAACGCGTTCCGCTCAGGGCAGGCTGTGAGCCCCTGACATCGCAGAGGCCGTTAGAAGGGCCCGTGGCGGAAGGTCCACGCTCCGAGGTCTACCCCAGACACTAGACGTCCGAACCTGTTGCCTGCAAAGACGCGTCGATCTCCGTCCCGAGGAGGAAACTTCAGAGGACCATCGCAGGTAATATGGGGACTTGTTCTCATAGACCAAGTCCGTCCGCTAGCCAAAGAACTCGGGAGGAAGAGTTCAGAATCCTGGCCAGGGTTTTTCAGTTACGATTTCACAGCAGGGAGCTAGCGAGACTTTTGGCGTACCTCAGGGAACACTGCCTACTTTACCCAGAAGTAGGTACGTTAACCCTGACGCTCTGGGATCAGATAGGAGACTGCATTCAGCAACCCCCGAAAGCTCCAGGAGGGATCGTTAGGACATGGAGGAAGTGTAGGAGACTCTTAGAGCAGATCGAGCCAGTCCGGGTAGAGGCCAATGAACCCCCGTTAGAGAAGTCATCAGGCAAGCCAGTCGAACCGACTGCGCCCACGTCACTCTACCCGTCAATTAGCTATCGGCAGAGCAGCGTAGGGAGCCTTCCCGCGGTGACAGCTGCAGACGTCACCGAAGGAACGCAAGGAATGAGAGGCGCTGGCGATTCTCTGACAGCTCCAGGTTCCCTAGTTGTTAAGAGTGCCCTTCAGCGCACCGCCGAGATCGAGCTAAAGAAGGGGGAATTGTCAGTTGAACAGCTAGCTGAACTTAGGCAAATTTGTCCAATCCGTATGGAGATGGACGCGCTCACAGGCGCCCAACAAATCGTTCATTCCCCAGTCCCGTACAAGCTTCTCATGGCTTTACGGAAGGCAATCTCAGAGACAGGGCTCCAAAGTCGTTTTACCAGGGGCACGCTTCAGCAGGCGTGCGAAACCACCATGTGGATTCCCCATGACTGGAAGGCCGTCATGAGGATGATGCTAACCCCTAGCCAGTACATGATCTGGGACAGCGAGTATCGGCTCGAGGCTCAGGCCAGAGCCGCCAGGATGGGAGGCGCGGTAATCGCTGAACAGCTATATGGTTCAGGTGCCTTTGAGTCCATCCAGGCACAGATCGCCTTGCCTCTAGCCACCCTAGAGATGTCGGCCGAAGCCGCCTATAGGGCATACTTCAAGGTCCCAGCGACTGGCAAAACGGCCAAAAATTACACCGCGATCAAGCAGGGAGCCCAGGAGCCCTACATGGACTTCATCAATCGCCTGGAAGAAGCAATCACCAGGCAGATTGATAATGAGCAAGCCCAGCAAGAGCTCATGATTAAGCTAGCCAAGGACAACGCCAACTTGGACTGCCGTAAAATCTTGCAGTCCCTGGGCAATCGCCCTGACATAACCTTAACGGACATGATCCGCGCATGTTCCGACGTTGGCACAGACTCCTACAAGATGGGTCTGCTAGCGGCAGCGGTGCAGGGGGGGAAAAGACCTCATGGCAATGGTAAGACCAAAGGGGCATGCCACTCCTGTGGCAAGGTCGGACACTTCGCTAGGGAGTGCCGATCCAAGGGAGGCGGACAAAAGTCCGGCCGTCCCAAGGCTCCGAACACCCCCTGCCCCAAGTGCAAAAAGGGCTATCATTGGGCCAGGTTCTGTCCGAGTCCGGGAAACCGGAATCCGGGCACGTCTCTGGCCCCGGTCCAAACAGAGGCTTCCTTCACCCAGATCCAGAACTCCCCAGAACTAGACTAGATTCTAGGCACATTCCAGGCACTGCGAGGGCACAGGCCAGCCCCAAGGGTAGTACAGGGCTAGAATTGACTTGCCAGGCGGACGTTACATGCGACCTGCCAGGCACAGTCTATCTGGTCGATTCCCAGTACATGGGTCCCCTGCCCAGAGGCTTTTTAGGTTTAGTTTTGCCCCGTAGTGTAGCTGGTGCACGTGGAATTTTCATAATTCCAGGAGTCATTGACTCAAATTTTTCAGGCGTTCTCCAGGTTCAGCTCTGGACACACCTGCCCCAAACAATCCATAAGGGAGACACCTTAGCGCAACTGATCATGGTTCCTTGTCACCCGTCAGCAGGCAGCCAGGGAAGGCTCAGTGACAGCGCAAGTGAGGCAGTGCAAGGATACCAGGTTTTAGCGACAGTGGAGACCAACATTGAGTGGAAACAGCGCCCAGTTATTGAGGTATTTCTGAATAAAAGATCATTTTCCGGATTGTTAGATACAGGAGCTGATGTGTCCGTGATAAGCAGGAGTCAGTGGCCGAGAGAGTGGGCCATTGAGCCAGTCTCCGATGTGTGGGGGGTAGGTGGAGTTCAGGAAGCGTTTAAGAGCCGAGAGTGGGTAGAAGTCACAATCCCAAAGGCTGAGGGCACAGCGGTAATTCGGCCGCACATTCTTGACGTGCACGTCAACCTTTGGGGGCGAGACATTCTCGAGCAGTACAGTGCCACCCTTACCTTCGGGTAATGGCGTTGCCACTTAAATGGCTCACTGATACCCCGGTCTGGGTAGAACAATGGCCGGTAGTGGGAGAGAAATTAGTTGCTCTCAAGCATCTAGTGAAAGAACAGCTAGACGCAGGACACATAGAGCAGTCCACGAGTCCCTGGAACTCGCCAATTTTTGTTATTAAAAAGAAGTCGGGGAAGTGGCGACTCCTCCACGATCTCAGAGAGATCAATAAATGCATTCAGCCGATGGGTCCGCTTCAATGCGGCATCCCTAATCCTAATATGATTCCCGAGGGGTGGGAGATTCTAGTCGTAGATCTCAAGGATTGCTTTTATACAATCCCCTTAGACCCCAGGGACCGGGAGAGGTTTGCCTTTACGGTGCCGGTCGTGAACCACAGTGAGCCCACGCTCCGTTACGCGTGGAAATTTTTGCCACAGGGCATGCTCAATTCGCCCACTCTGTGCCAAATTTACGTTCACGACGCACTGGCAAGGTTTCGAAACCTCTACCCACAAGCCATAGTTTGTCACTTTATGGATGATATCTTAGTAGCGTTGCCACAGCTTGGCAGCACAGTGTTTTCAGACCTCCAGGCCAGCCTGGGGGACAAAGGCTTACTCATTGCCCCTGAGAAAGTGCAGAGAACCGAGCCCTTCTCATACTTGGGCCATCGGCTTCTCCGCTCTTTTGCAGCGCCAGTTTTGCCTCAGATAAATCTACAGGACTCAGTCACCCTCGTGGAATTACAGCAAATTTTAGGAAACATTAATTGGGCCAGACCGTACTTCCGATTGGATACGGATCTTCTAAAACCGCTCTTCTCGCTGCTAACCTTAGGTAGGCAGCCGGCAGACCGGATAAAAATCTCTCGAGACGCGCGCTTGGCGCTCGAGAAAGTAAACCAAGCTCTCAGCCAGAGGTGGGTGGATAGGATCGCCCAGGGGCCATATGCCCCGATCCTGAATTTGTACATCGTACGGTCAGGATCCATGTTCACTGGGGCGCTAGGAGTAGACTCAGAGAAGGGGGCGAAAATTGTGGAATGGGTCTACTTGCCTAATACATCTTCACGGAACATCGTTCCGCCCCAGGAGCTGGTTTCCGCGGTGATTTACCGCGGCAGGCTGAGAGCTAGGGACATTTCAGGAAATGATTTGGCCAAAATTGTGGTTCCGTTCACCAAGGAACAAATTCACCAGTTGATGCAGCTAGGTGACTCGCTTCCGATAGCTTTGGAAGGTTTCACTGGGAGTTTAGCATATCACTTGCCCAAAGACCCCAGACTCGTCTCACTTCAGACAGGAACAGTCAGCTTGTTCGAATTGCTCTCGCTGGTCCCGCTTCAGGGGGCCAGAACAGTTTTTTCAGACGGTGGTCGCACCTATGGTGTTCTGACCTGGCAGGAGGGCGAAGCCTGGCACACGCTGCTAACTCTTCCACAGAAGTCCGCTCAGCGGGCAGAGTTGGCAGCCGTGAACCTTGCCTTGCGCACCTTCGCCAAGGAACGGTTAAATATCATTACTGACAGTTTGTATGTAAGGAATTTGCTTCACAGTCTACCGGGAGCTTACATTACTCCCGCGATAGACAAAAATTTGCTTAGTCTGTTTCTCACTGCTCAATTTCATTTGCGAAACCGCACGGAGCCGCTCTATATTGCCCACATTCGAAGTCACCAAGACCTACCGGGTCCGATTTCCGCGGGCAATAGCAGAGCGGACGCGGCCGCAAAGGAAATTCAGCAACGTTCAGTTTTGGGAGTTTTTACTACTCCAATTCAGAGTCATGCCTTTTTCCATCAAAATGCCAAGGCACTTGCCCGACAGTTCAATCTACCGCTTTCCCAGGCCCAAGGCATAGTTCGCTCTTGCCAGCATTGTGCGGGGGCACCGGGGGGGCCCTCGTGGGGGGTCAACCCACGAGGGACAGAGGCCAATCAGGTGTGGCAGATGGATGTCACGCATGTGCCGCAGTTTGGCAGATGGCAATACATGCATGTTTGCATAGACACTTTTTCACAGTTCGTTTGGGCTACGGCGCAGAAGGGGGAGACTGCGACCCACGTGGAGCAGCACCTCCTTTCCTGCATAGCTGCCATGGGCAAACCACGGCACGTGAAAACGGACAACGCGCCATCCTACAGCTCTAGGCAGCTGGCCGCCTTCATGGCCACATGGGACATCAAGCATACATTTGGGATTCCCTACAATCCGCAAGGGCAAGCGATTGTAGAGCGGGTCAACCGGACGCTAAAGTCCTACATTGACAAACAAACAGAAAGGGGGGAGCCACCAGCCCTCCCCAAGTCACAGGGAGAAGCACAGATGTGTCTTAACAAGGTATTGTTCACTTACAATCACCTTAATGTTTTTTCGGACTGTACGCCGCAGGAGAAGCATTTCCGCCGCTCGGAAGCTCTCCCGCGACCTATGGTCCGGTACCGAGTGCCACCAGACCCTTCTTGGAGGGGCCCGGTGCCGCTCATAACCTGGGGGAGAGGGTATGCTGCAGTTATGTCTCCTACAGGTGTCGTTTGGATTCCAGCTCGGTGTGTCAAGCCCCACTTGGAGCCGCATGGCGTGGAACCAGACCGACCCGAGTCCGATCCCGGAGATGAGGGATCTCGCGCTGACCGACAGGACCCGCCGGAGGAGACGGCCACCGGCAGCGCCGGGGATCACCTGGGGGATGGTCAAGGCCCTTTGCAGTGAGGCCAAGGATGCCCTCCAACGCGAGGAGAAGGAGCCAACACCGGAGAACCTCGTGGCAGCAGTCTTTGCCCAGATTAATGCCAACTCCATGGCAGTTACCATCATCCTGGCCCTTTCCCTACTTTTGGGGGGAGGCGTTCAGGCTATTCCAATCCAGGCCAACGGCTTGCCGCCTGGAGAAGATCTTTCTACACGGATGCAGTACAACTTGTGGGAAAGGTTGGCGGGTCTCGTCAACCAGTCCGATTTTTGCTTACAGCAGGACATTGGTTCTGCATCTATCCTCAGGACCTGTCTCATCCCCGTGTGCCACACTCTGGACGCGCGCACCAAGGATGGCGACTGGCTGCTGAGGGCGTTCTTTGGCCCACACACTCCCACCGCCTTCTCAGCATATGCACGCTGGGGGGGATTGCGACTTGCACCAACCTTGCCGGCTGATGCAGCCACTCTTCATACCCCTCGAGTGGCGGTCAGCCCAGACGCTGCTTGTACCCGAATGACCGGCTGCACCTCAGGCGGTCCGACTCGGCGCCGCTGCCTTGACCCCGGCAGCGGCAACTGGACTTGTAGCAGACCAGAGACACTCATTTCACTGTACGCTCATGTCACCCTACCTTCAGGGTGGTTTTTCACCTGCAACCAGTTCACATGGAACTATATCCCTGCAAATCTGTCGGACTCAATGTGTTGTCTCAGCCGTTTGACACTGTTACTTCCTACTAAGGACATGATTGCCCCAAGTGTAAATGACTCAAATGTATCAAATGTTGATGCTTCCCCACTCATACGGCACACACGCACAACCCAGTTAGACAGCTCTTGTGACAGCAGCTTTAGGGTAATGAGTCCCGCTGAGTATGTATCACTAGCAGTCAGCCTTGTCGGCGTGCCGGGCTTGGCCGTCGGCAACGCGCGGAGGATTGGCCGCTTGGCTTGCGGTTTGGCTAAGGCCATTAACCATACCTCCACGGCGATAGCGCTCCTCAATCAGGAGCAAGCGGAACTCCGCCGTGCCGTTCTCGACAATCGAGCGGCTATTGACTACCTCCTCTTGCTGCACCACCTGGGTTGCGAATCCTTTCATGGAATGTGTTGCTTCAATCTTACTGACAACTCCCGTAAGATCCAAAGCCAGATCACGGATCTCCACACCATAGTTGCAGGCATTACAGAGGGCTCCGCGTGGGGAGCATGGTGGAGTTCCCTGTGGAATTGGATGTGGTCATGGATTCCCTGGGGGTGGCTGCAAACGGTGCTTAAGGTAGTGGTGGGGATAGCCATACTAGGCATTACGCTCTGTTGTTTTGCTCAGTGCATTCCCTCACTGATCTCCAAGTGCCGCCCCAGAGAGAAATCCCGTGACGTCATGCCCGCTCAACAGCTGATGCCGCTCTTGCGCAAGGTCGCCAGTCAGGTCCTTAAATAGAAAATAAAGGGGAGATGCGGATTCCCCATGCCCACCGGGCATGGAAACGGCTCTGGCAGAGGCCGCTTCGGGGGAAGACTCCTTGAGCCGCGGGCTCTGCGAGCACGCAAATTAAGGGGGGTGAATAAAATATAGGGTTTCATTCACCCAATTACCGTGACCTGACCTACGACGCTGCCAAGTAAGCAGATAGCTAACTCCTGTCAAGTATTAAGTGTATAACCCATCTCCCGGCTCGGGGGAAATCCCTGGCGCAAATAAGCCATGTTTGTCCCTGCCTAATCCCCAAGACAATGAGACTCCTAAGTCCATGTTTGCCCCAGTTGATTAACTTCCCTTTGAGGTGTTCCCCATTAACCCGGGTACGTGGGTGAGGTAATTTTCCAGTCAGATGACTGCCTGCCACCGTTGCTCTTTTTTCCCTATAAATGATGTTGCCTTCTCTCAATAAAGTACTGATCTGATCCTGTTTCCTTGCCTCGTGTCGTCACTTGATCAGTCTCCTCCGGGACGTAAACGGCCACCCCAGTGGCCCCGATTCCTTCATTTCTATGTTGAGGTTCTTGTTACTATTTACCTCAAGACCTTTTTTCCTGCTCCTAAATCCCTCAGACTTCCTCCGCTTGTCCCATAGGCTCTTGTTCTTCCCTTAGCTGCTCCTGTCCTCCCTCCATGGACTGTCACTTTGAATACATATTCTTCGGCTCAAATTCCTGAAATCACACTTGTCTCTTTGACTAGTATGTGAACAACTCAATTTGACCACTTTTCTTCACACCACACCCTTTTGTCACTTTAACCAACAGTGGCCTGTATTTTCTAAGTAGGACAATTTCACCATGAATTCCCCTATACTCCACCTAGCTTACAGAGTTGAGCGTATGTGCAAGGTTTACTCGTGGTAGTGTGGAGCCAGAGCAAACTAGGCCCAGCACAACTCTTTATTCCCAATGAATAGACACAAAGGATCTATATTTTAATGGTTTTAGGACTGCAGTGGCTCAATTGGCTAAGATGCTGGCTGGAAGGTGGCAGGTCAGCAGTTCGATACCCGAATACTCCAGGACAGAGTGAGCTCCCGTCTCTGTCCCAGCTCCTGCCAACCTAGTAGTTCGAAAGCAAGAAATTGCAAGTAGATAAATAGGGACCACTTCGGTGGGAAGGTAAACAGTGTTCCGTGCGCTCCAGTGTCTAGTCAAGCCTGCCACATGACCACGGAAACGTCTGCAAACGCAGACAGCGCTGGCTCTTTGGCTATGAAACAGAGATGAGCACTGAACCCTAGAGTTGGATACAACTGGCTTTCGAGCAAGGGAAACCTTTACCTTTACTAAGTAAATGGTTATAGTATAGGTTTCAGACATCACAAACTAGTCATTCCTTTGTAAAAATAATAACACTTGCTTGCTTCAGGCCTAGGGCCTGTGATCTTTACTCACGTCCATTGGTAGAGGTGAGGCGCAATGCATCCACGAGGTGAAAGAGAAAGAATCTCCCCCGACCTTTCCTTTTTATTCCAGACTCCATCTCCCACCTCCAACTCTCCATGTGTAGCACTCCAGCCAATCACATTTAGCTAATTCTAAGTTTCGCATTCCATTCTAAACATGAAACCTGCATGTTATGTCTACAAAAAGCAGAGGGGAAAAGTGAAAGCCAAAAGCTTGCACTTTATCCCTGACATTCCCCATAGGTTGTGAATCCACAAGCAGTGCAGTGAGCAAATCTTTTTTCCTATTCAAACTTAGGGAACCAATGGCAATTCAGTCTTCCCAGCAGAGCAGATGCAACCCCAGACAACCAAACCCATATGGTCCAACTTGGGTACTCACAGGGAAGTAGAGCAGGAGTGAGCCAAAGAGTATCGTCTCCAGAAGAACCACTCCTGAAGCCCGAATCCTCTAGGAAAACAGAGATGAAATGGTAGTGAAGTCCAAATGTAACCAAGAAATGGTAACTTTGAGGGTGGTGCAGATGTTCTAGTTGGGGGGGGGGGGGATGGCAAGTGAGAATTGACAAGTCCTTGGACAAAAAACAGAGAATAGTATATATTCTCCAAACTTCCACCCACTAAGATGTGTTGTTCTACAGCTGACCATGTCAGTTGGAGATTATGAGAGTTCTAGACTGGGGGTCAGTAAACTTTGGTCTCCAGGTGTTCTTGGACTTCAATTCCCAGAAGCCCAAGTCAGTACACCTGCTGATCAGGGCTTCTGGGAATTGAAGTCCAAGAACATCTGGAGAGCCAAGTTTGCTGACTCCTGGTCTAGACCAACCCAACTGGATGATGCTAGGTTGGGGAAGTGTTTCTAGCTCCTTTTGTACATCCATGCAGTTTTGCTTCTATGTACCACCATCCTTACCTTGCTCTTCCTGAAGTGATAAGATACTAGCATGCTGAAGAAAACAGCCAGCATGCAAAAGGCTTGGAAAGCTAAGACAGCAGCCCGCAAAGACCAGTCTTCCCGGACTAAACATGGTGTGCCATCAATGCAAGTGGAACATCCCTCCTGGCAAGGGTGGCACTCTAGCAGGTTTCCGGAATCCACTACTCCATACTGAGAAGCATCTTCCTCTGTTAAATTTGAAAAAAGCAGCTATTAAAATCATGGTTCCCAGTCCCTACTCAAAATCAGCAGGACTCCTGTCCTGTGCTTGTTTATTCAGGCAAATATTTACAACGTCTTTGATGGGAAGGCAACTGGCCTGAAAAAATTTGGGCAGACCCCTGGAATCTTAGCCATTTAGCTTATAATAATTCCGGTGTGAGACACAGACAAAACCTTCCATAAGCTGTGGTTGCGTCAATGCAAATCTCATTTGAATATCTTCGCTATTTAATTCAAAGTGTGATGAATAGGTAGAAATTACTTGGGGGAGGAAAGTAGCTCTAATGTCGAACAACAAAGGAAGAGGGACAAATCTGTTTCATGAAAGCCTGGAAGCAGTTGATTAGTCCTTAATAAGTTGTAGGAGCTAACGTTACATCTGGAATTTATAAATGCCACTATCCAATCTGGCTGGGAATTCTATGTACTGTACTGTACTATAGTTCAAAAAAGTAACATTTATAAGCCCCTATTATACCTCAGGGTACAATCACAAAGCAGCACAATATATTAATGAGCAAGGAATTAGAGTATCACATTAGCAAGGATTGCTATGAGAAGTATACACTGAGTATAGTGCTTGAAAAAAAGCAGATGACACTAGCGTCAAAGATATACAGTATAGCTACTTATTTTGAAATTGAAGAGTTTACTTTGTGAGAAGAAACATACAGTTCTTATGAAACACTCCCCTTGTGAATTTCCCCTAATTTGATTTGCAGTTCCCACCAAGCCAGGGATTCTCAATCTTTCCAAGTCGGAGGCTGGTTCACGCTCCTTCAAACAGTTGAGGGGGCCGAACTCAGGGGTGTGCGGGGCACCATGGGAAGGCCCTGGACAGGGAGTAGTGGGGGTGCCTATTTGGGGGGATTGGGGGGAATCCCATACAATGCTATTTGTGCCCCAAGGCACCAGCGGCGAGGGCGGGGTGGGACAAAGCCCGATTGTCCGATATACCAGCACGTGCCTGGCTGGACTGGTTGTCCTCCCACCATTTACAGCTGCCGTAAATGAGTCTGCGGCTGATTGCGGTGGCTGGAGCGAGGATGGGGGCCAGATTGTGAAAGATCAAACATGCCAATACAATAATTAAACAAAAACAAACTTTTCCAAGCTCTGGAAGGAATAATTCTGAAACTGGTGTTTTGGGGCTTGATCGTGGTCAATTATTTAAAAATTCCATCATACCAATGTTTCTACATCTCACAAGTTGGATAAATCATGAGCAAAAATAACACAGGACAGGATGCACCTGTCTTAAGCCTAAGGACCACATGTCCTATCAGGTGGGGTGAGGACTTCGTATATGCACCCAGAAGTGTTACCACTAGCAGCAGTAAAACAGCACACACTATTTTTGTCATCCTCAGAAGCCAGAGTGAAACCACATGGGGTCCCACTGGCTTTAACTAGATGTTCAAGCACCATTTATAACTAAGGTTCTTTTCCCTCAACCAATAAAATCAATTTTGATTTGGAGAAATTGCAGCAAACAAGGTTACTACATACCAGACTGGTCATTATTGGTGGTGGAAGGGAAGGGTGAAGCTTTGCTTATTCCATAGAAACCTGGTTTGCAGAGACAAACGTATCTCCCAAGGACAAACCCCTGGTTTTCTTGTGGTATGCACTGAAAGGAGAAACGAAGTTTTCTAAGTTAGTCTGTCAACCCATCTGATTAATAAAACGTCTTCTTTTTTGAATGGCCCCAAACTATAAACTTGACAGTTCTAATATTTGCATATGTATTTGTGCCCTGAAGGAAGTACAGGGGTGCCTAAACTACGGCCCATGGGCTGGATCCCGTCCTATGCAGGTGCGTTTTATTTCCACTTCCGGGAGCAATAAGGGTGGTGTGGGCTGGATAAATTGACGTAAGGGGCTGGATCCAGCCCACGGGCCATAGTTTGGGCATCCCTGGTTTAAGCAGAGAAAATGACAGCCTAAAATATATCTCATCCTGTTGCAAAACATATCTTGCAAGGCAAGTTTTACTTCCACCTCCGGTGGGAGGAACCACATGACTGGCCTCCTGAACCACATAACCGGCCCACTGAACCACGTGATCAGCCCATGGCCCAAAAAGTTTGGGCACCCCTGGTCTAGTAAGTTACCCTTTTCCTGACAAGGAACAAAACAACAGTCTGCAGTCAAAGCTACAAAAGCTTGCTTATGCAGAGTATAGCTATTTTTGTAAGTTTGTAGTTTGAAAAGGCAACTCATGTCTATGGTCAGTAGGACTTGTAATGTCAATGAAGAAGAAGGACAATTAAGAAACCAGCTAACTATGCATATTGTCTTGAAATATATTGCGAAAGCATAGTCTCTAGGATTTGAAGCCGCAGATGATACGAAGAAGGGAGATTTTCAGATAGTGCTGCATCTAGTTTGCCATATAATGTCACATGAACCTTGTTTATCTCTGTTTATAAAAAGGCAAAGCTCAGAGATTTCTGGGTCCCCATTTTGGGGGCACCTATGCATGCATGAATTTCTGGTAAAATTCAGAGAAATTTCTCTTGTAAATAAAACTCTTCTCCTTCAAGCAACTCATCGGCTGTTTCCTGTGTCTCTTAAGAAGGTCCGAAAACCTGTACTCCTTTTGAGAGAGTTTGGGTGTGTGTGTGTGTGACACCTTATGTTCAATGGTGTCTGATTCCTGCTTGGCGGTAGCGCTATCAAGGAGTAGACAACTGCAGTGGAGGAAAACTGAAGCTTCACCAAGAAACATGTCCAGAGACCCAGTCAGGCCTCTCCTTACAGAGTTATGTGAAGCTTCCCTTCTGAGCCTATCTGGGCGGTTGTGGGGTGGGTGGAGAAGTGACCGTTTTCCTGTTGATTGCAAATGCACCCCTTTATTTATTCCTCGGGACTATGGATGCTTATTGGTTAAGATGCTGAACTTGACGACCATAAGGTTGGCAGGTCAGCAGTTCAAGGCCCAAGTGCGGCATGATGCAGTGAGCTCCCATCATTGCCCCAGTTCCTGCCAACCTAGCAGTTTGAAAGCAAGAAATTGCAAGTATATAAATAGGTACCGCTTCGGTGTGAAAGGTAACATGACTAGGGAAATGTCTGCAGACCCAGACAGCACTGTCTCTTTGGCTGAGATGAGCACCGCACCCTAGAGTTGGGTACGACTGGCTTTCGAGCAAGGAAGACCATTACCTTTACTTTTACTCCATATGTTTCAGGGACAAGTGAGGATGACCATGTATAGTAGTTTACAAAGCAACAGCCTCTGTCAGAAGGGTTGCTGAATTAACCTTCTGTTTGAAAAGGCAGCCCCATCTAAATCCAGTTTAAGGAGGGGGTGGTGGAGACTGAGCAGGGAGAAAAGAGTAATGGCCTTATCTGATGTGACCTGATTGAAGTTTATAAAATCATGCACGGTGTGGACAAAGTAGATAAGGAAACACTGTTTTCCCTATCACACAACACTAGAACTAGGGGGCACTCCATGAAACTTTTGGGTACTAGTTCTCAAACAAATAAGAGAAAGTACTTTTTCACCCAGAGGATCACTGGGTCTATGGAACTCCCTGCCAGAAGAAGTGGTGACAGCTGTCAGTCTTAACAGTTTTAAGAAAGGATTAGACAAGTTCATGGAGGACAAGGGTATCAATGGCTATAATTATGGATACTTAAGGACAACCTCCGGGTTGGAGAGATAGGCAGGATATCTCTTAATGCCATTTCCAGGGAATCCTAAGCAGGTAAAGGCATCTGCTTGAGAATACCCTGAAGCAAATGGTGAGCCACTGTGTGAGACAGAATGCTGGACTGGATGGGCTTCTGTGGCCTGTTCCAGCAAGGCTGTTCTTATGTTCTTATGGCCTTGAAGCAGCTCCTCCACAGATAGCAGCTAAGACTGTGCAAGCACACAGGTAACCAAGTCATGGTCTTTTCTCTTCTGCTGAGACATACCTCATCATTGGTGTCTGGTGGGAGAAGGTCTCTATTCCTACTTAGATTTTAACTGATTACTGAATTTCTAAATCTCCCTGTATACTGTACATTTAAATTTGCATGCACTTGACTAAGGACTATGTAAATTAATCTTTTTTCCCCCTTCTTTTTGTGTGAGATGTATGGCCACCATAGGGACAGAATTGCTTCCACATTTGGAGGAGACATTAGGGATGATCTCCCACTTGGGCGGACTCAACGTCTCCTCTTGGTGGCTTATCCAAGTCTGGAAAATTGCATTTTTGGACAACAACTCTCAGCCAGCCTGGTCCTTGGCCCAGCAGGCTGAAGGATTCTGGGATCTGAGTTGGTTCATGGACCAGGGAGGATGTCTCTCTCCAAATTTCTGAAGAGTTTTCCCAACCACAAGCTCAGAATTGTGCCCCTCTGCCCAGCAGCCCAATGAGAGTGCTTCCTCCCTCCCCCCAGCACAAAGTTTGCCCCATTCCTCTATTTGGGCACTCAGTCTCTAAAAGGTTCTCCATCATTGCTATAGCTTGTCCAGCGCAATCTTGTTTTGGATATTTAAGACGGATTCTGGGCCTGAGCCTACAGATGATACCCCAATGGTGTGTTTTTACAGCTTCTTTGTATAAACAAAGTCTTAAAAGATTACAAGTCATATTCTCCCTCCCTTGTCACCCAGACAAATTCCTTTTAACCTCTTGCCCGATTTATTTAGAGCCAAGTCTCACCCGAGGTTCTTCTTTTGTGCATCCCACAGCTCACTAGCCTGCTCATGATGACTCCCTGCCCCCTTTTTTCTGGACATCAGTGGTTAAACATTTAAACATGATAAAAGTGAAGTGCTGTATAGCCAAATCCCCTTTTCATAAAACCTAAATGGATCACTAATGCCGCAGAGTGCGCTAATCCCTCAGAGAGTAACTGAAGCCAAAAGAGCTAAAGTAACCACCTTCCCCATGGGAGCCTACTAGGGTTTTAATGCCAAAGGACTGAGAGATCCTCCCCAGGCTTGTGCCAGAAGAGCAGATGTGAAGGGAGAAGTCAATCAGCCTGCTCTCTACACGCCATATTTAGAACCATCAGATCTCTGTCTTTTCATGCTGTTAATGTGCAGATCACGTTTAAGGCATATTAAAGCCATGTCGCAGAAGGCAAGCTGGGAACAAGGAGATGGGTCAAGAATGAGAAAAGCATGATGAAAAGAAAGCAAAATGCCACACATTAAAATCCCCCAGGTGATGTAGATTCCAAATATTACTTTATGGAGTTTGAGTTATTTTGTAAAAGTTGTTTGTGAAATTTGAGGGATAGTAATTTAAAAAAACCTTTCTCAGATTTTGTTCTTGAATTTAAAAGCCAAAGTGTAGTATGTCAAGTGTGTTAACTTTAGCATTTCTATGCTAGGGAAGGGGTCTCCCTCTTTAAGACCCCTGAATTCGAACTGCTTTCATACTGGGGGATGTGAATGAAGAGAATGTTTAATCACATTAAAAAAAATCCATTCTGTTCAAGATTATTTTATTATACATCTATGGCTCTCTTCCTACTAAAGACTTTTAAATGGACATCCAGACTATTATATGTTAATAATTAATTTTATATAATTTCATCTCTAATTCTTTCCTGGTTGAAAAGATATGAACCTTTTTTTTTGGGAATTAAAAAATAAAAAAGGAGATGATGAAGAATAACAAATTTCTACAGATGTGTGTGTTACAAAAATCTAAAGGATTTAAACCAAGTCAAGAAAATATTAGTTTTTGGAAACAGAGAAAGTTATAATAATTAAAACAGAAAATTAAGATATGTGGAATAAAAAAGAAAGGTCCCAAGTGTGGAGAGTGCACTTCTTAATTATTAAATGTTACATATGCTTTATGTAATATAAACGAGGGTGACTAAATAGTGCGAATCTTGTTACCAAAGAAGAAGAAAAAGAAAGGATATGAACCTGGAGAATATAATGTCAGATTTTCTTCCCTGCGTTTAGAAATATCATCTCTACACAAGATCACTTAAGATGGATTTTACACAATTTGTTACAGTTCAATCGATATCCTCCTATGCCAAACCTTTCAAGTGCATATTTACAATTGGGTTCTACTACACATTGCATTTTCCAGTTTTAAATAATTTTATCTCTAATCCCTTGTTTGGAAAAAAAATCCCTCCTAGAGTTACCTACATTATCTTTCCCCAGCTGGCTGCCTTCCAGATGTGTACACTTTCCCTCACATTATATAGGGAAAGCACCCAAGTGGGATGGATGACCTACATGATGATTCTCTTTTCTTTTCAAATCTGCTTTCTCTGTGAAACTATGGAAACTCAACTCCTCATGCTTCTGAAGCTAAACTCAGTGGGATGTTGCAGCACTGGAAGCACACAGTCTCTCCTCATCTCCATTTTCCTCTGTGTGTTTCTGTTGCAAAGCTAGAAAACTTTTGGCCTTCCAAATTTTTTGACATACAAATCTTACTAACCCTAAGCAAGTGCTATGGGTTTGTAATGATTGCTATATAAAATATCTGGAGGGCCAGAGGTTCCCTACCTGCTCTGTGCCCTCTCTTTACTTATTTTGAATTTAGGTATTCTACACTTCACGCCAAAGGAATTTATTTCTTTGCTTTTACTCTGTAAAGCACCAGGGCTGGGTTGGCCATCAACGATGGTGAAGATGTTATCTCAGGTAGTAGAATGCTGATGGTAATGGCAGAGCTATCATCACCTTCCACTCTATGCAGCCTAAGATGGTAGCTGCGATGACCACATCTCTGTAGTGTTGCCACCTCTCAGCTGGCAATATGCATTGTGTATAATGCCTGGCCCCAGAAGTTGTCAGGGTCAAGGATTGTGTACATAACTGGTTAGTAAGTGCAAACTTGAGAGACTGGTGTGGCATGTCCTCAGAAGAATCTGTTCCAAGGAGTTAAGAACAAGAAGACTATCGCCATGATGATAGCCAATATCCGGAATGGATATGGCAGCTGAAGAAGAAGAAGTGAGAGCAATATTGTGATACTGAGTGGGGGTAGCTGTGGTAGCTACCAAAGAACTTCTCTTCCATGTTCAGAAGAGACAAGCACTGTGTATATTAATGATGAGGTATCAGAACCAACAAGATACTGCATCTTTTTGAAGTCATTGACAGTTCAAGGATATTTGAGATTTTGGGGATCTGGTGGGTAGATGAGTCTATGTAGAACACAGAGAGCTAGAATGTGCAGAATATGTGTGAGGAAATACACAAAAACTACTGTCAGTGGCATAAATGGGGCCATCCAAAGATTTTTTGCTGCCTGAGGCAGAAAGGCAGATGGCACTTCCACCTCACAGTCGAGGTCATATGCCTCAAAGCTAGCCATGTTATTTTGGTACAAAAGAGTCTCTCTCGCTCTCTCCTTCCTTCCTTCCTTTATATCTGAACAAACAGGAAAAATAGCAATTAAAGTTACAAAAACAACCAGGTTTGCTGCCTGTCAGAAACTCAATATCTAACAGGTGAAGAAGGCTGCCTCATTCTACATATAATAATGATGTGGCCATCCCTGGACAATTAGGAGAAATAGAAACTTTGAAACTCTGTCTAGGACCTTTCTGTTTTCAGGGTATTTGCAATAGAAAGTAGCACTTATACTGGATCTGTCATCCAGATTTGTCATCTGATGTCTGAAGCCATTTTATTCTAAACTAATGGCTAGATTAGACAGGTCTAATAGGGCTGAGAGGAAGAGTTTAGTAATCACAGCAAGCAAGAGGAGCTAAGCCACATCGTTATGAGTTCTGCCTAGATTGAAAATGTATAGCGGCTAAAGGGGAAGAGGGGAGAGGCGGCATCAATCATTCGTTCAATGCCTGCTGATGTTGATTTCACTGAGTAATGCAGAGAGACAGGTTAGCTCTTGGCGAGGAAGACTCTAATGTCTAAGCTGTAAGGATACTATGGGTGCCCTTGATTTTCTGCTCTGAAAATTATGTATTTGCTATTGCTAATACTGTACATGTTCTGAACAGACAAGAGGTTTAAGGAGCAAGGATTTGGTCTGAAAGACAAGTTACAACTCCCCTTTTATAAATAACTGTCCCAAACCACTGTGGGAATATATTTTATGGAAATAAAAGGACACATGTTAACGTTTATTTATTTATTTATTTGCTTGTTTGTTCATATTTGTATTGCTGCCTTCTCGCCGAAGTGACTCCAGGTGGCTCACAGGTGTAAATATAAAAACGTTCCATAACAATAAAATCAAGAAACTTATCTAAAAACCATCAAACATTAAAACCCTTAAAATACCCGTAACATACCCTCTTCTACAACCACTAAAACCCAGGCTAGCCTTTATGTAAGTCAGGGGGGGATTTTTCCGCACTGGCGGCACCTCACACCTGTTGTGCAAGCCAGTTTTTGAGAGTTTTTCTGAAGGGGAGGAATGGAGCTCAGTTGGCAGGAGATTCCATAGGGCCGGAGCAGATGCCAAAAAGTCCCTCATCCTGGTGCTAGAGAGGCGAGCCTCTCTAGCTGACAGGACTATCAGGTAGCCACACCAGTCTGCTCTAGTGGGTTAAGAGGATCCAGGAAGAAGTTGGAAGACAGGACAATAGAATGGTTGCTGGAGTTTTTGGTTGAAGAAATCAAGGCGCACACCTCCGTGTTCCCCCCCAGGGGCCATTCAACAATTACGTGATCCTTGAAGGCGGGGGAAGGAGGTCTGCCATCTGCATTATGGGAAAATTACATAGGGTGGGGTGGGGGTGGGGTTAGATCAAAGATTACGTAATCCATTTGGAGCTGTTGTGCATTAGGAACCAATAGTGAAAAGCTCTAAAAAAAATTGGCAGCCCACCACTGCTTGATTATCAAAATTACTGAAACAAACTGGAAAAATAAATGGAGGAGAAGCATCATGAGAAGTTTGTCTGTTAGAGTTAAAAGAACACAATTACAAAATGTTATGGAGGTGGTACTTGACTCCAGTTTGGTTACATCAGATGGATAATACAAAAACTAAAAATTGCTGGAGATGTAAGAATAGACTGGGGACATATGAACATATTTGGTGGAGCTGCAAAGTGACTAGGGGTTTTTGGGTAAAGATAGAGAAGGAGATATGGGTTTTGACCTCTAGCTAGAGCCATGTGCTGCCTTATTGACAGAAGTAGATAATATGGATATAGATGCAAATAAAAAGGATTTGTTATTCATAATGTTAACAACAGCAAGACAATGTATTGCAAGAAATTGGAAAAAGTATTCTTTGTTAAAAATGGAGGATTGGTATAAAGAAATGTGGGAAATTGCATTGAATGACAAGCTTACATGGGGATTGAATTTTAAAAGGGTATAATTAAAGAAAATAAGTTTTGGGAAATATAGAAACCTTTTGTGCAACACACTTTGGTTAAATCTAAAGGTGGCAGTCCTTTGTAATGTAATGTTGTTTATGTTTATTTTCTTTTTTCTATTATGTTTTTAAAATTCAATAAAATTATTTTTCAAAAAGAACACCTGGAGTGCCAAGGTTGGCCATCACTGCCCTAGGATTTGCTTTGTAAAGCTACATGCATGGCACAAGTCCAAGGAATATCTGCCCTTTTACCTTTAAGCATTTGTCAGATGTGCAATGTGGCATGTTCAGAGGGATTGACATGAGTGAAGTTTGGCACTGGAAATAGGCTTTTAGGGCGCAACTCAAGTGGAGGTGTGAATGCAATCAGATGAGATTTAGGAATGTTTCAGACAGGTTTTTATGAAACAAGTGCGAAAAGGCATTTGAAACAAGAATGGAGCAGAGTCATGACTTGGGAACATTACTTTCTAAAAGGAATTGGTTGTGTTATTTGTTGATTTGTGGCACATTAGCCTAATTGTTGCTCTGCACACTAAAAGAAATCAGCTGCACTATACATATTAGCACATCTCAGTGTCATTGCTAGCAAACCAGAAAAATACAGAAAATATATTTCGGTTTCCTTTAGTAGCCAATTCTGGTTTAGCCAGACTTGAAAATATTTAGCAACAGTCCCCTTGCCACTCTGGACTAATAAGGAACTGGCATGAGCATTGAAAAATCCCTATCAAAATGCTTATAGAAGTGTCTTAAATATCTCTTTAAAAGTTCCTTTTGAAGGTAAATAGAAAATGTTACTTGTTGCATTAAAATAGTATCTTGGTAGGCATTCCCTATTTTACCTTTGAAAGCTTAATTTAGCTGCATCTTTGTTACACAAAATGTATCTAGTAACAGGTAGGTATGCTACTTATAAGTAATCTCAGGAATCACTGCATTCTGTCAAATTCCAGGCCCATTTCACAGTGTTGCTTACTAGGTGGGACATTGTGAGGCTGTACTACACAACCCACTGAGGTATTTCTACCATTCATAGAAATATTTTAAGCAGGGGTGCCCAAACTACAGCCCATGGGCTGGATCCGGTCCCCAACACCAATTCATCCAGGCCGTGCCACCCTCGTTGCTCCCGGAAGTGGAAGTAAAATGTGCAACAAGGGCGGCATGGCCCAGATGAATTGGCGTTGGGGGATGGATCTGGTCCACAGGCCATAGTTTGGGCATCCCTGGTTTAAGCAGAGAAAATGGCAGCCTAAAATCTATCTCATCCTGTTGCAAAACAGAATGCAAGGCATGTTTTACTTCTGCTTCCGGTGGGAGGAACCACGTGACTGGCCTGCTGAACCACATGACCGGCCCACAGCCCAAAAAGTTTGGGCACCCCTGGTCTTAAGGAACTGATCACAAGCATCTGTTATAAGCAACAGCATGCAGTAGATGTAAGGATATGGTCAATAAGGATGAGAAGCAGGCCAGATTGTGAGGGAGGGAGAGAGTTAAAAGGAGAGGAGAGATACAGTGGGGACAGGATAAGTAGATAGCTGTATTAAAAGCCAGGTCCTTCACAGATTGCAAAGTCAAAAGTGCCTGAGGAAAAGGATATTTAAAGGACTCCCATGGTTCAAAAAATGATTTAATTACATATACATAATGATCAGTGTGTGTCACTGGTATTTACCCAGCATGAGCAAAAGAGGATAGAACAGAAAGAAAGACCAGAGATAAATGTGAGCTATTAATTAACAACACAGAACCATGTTTTCATTTAAAATTTGAAACAGAAAAGGCCTTATTTAATCAGAAGAGGAAGCATTCAAAATAAATTTGCATGTCATGTCATTTTGGATACTGCAGGCAAAAGAGGTTTTACCATAAGTAAAGGAGTGTGACTAACAGATTGGGTGGGGAAGGCTATGAAGATGTCCATTGGTCCTAATCCATTGAGAAACTGGCACATGCACAAAAGAAGACAATCTTGTGCCACCTTTAAAGCTAACAGATTTATTATTTGCAGGTTATAATCCATTTCTTCAGAATATAGTAGTCAAGTCGCAGGTTTATATGCAAGTCTAGGTTACTTAAATAATACTGAACACTGGTATACTGAAATCGTCGTCAGCTGCAACTCGTATCTGAGAATGCATTTTCCCCCCTGAAGTAGGAAAAATGCCATTTTCATGAATTTATTAAAGGTGGATCCCATCTTGTCATGAAGTGACCCACACTCTATGATCACGGAGCCATCTCCTGCAACACATATGAAATGAGACATGCAGGATTTAACACCGGGAGTGCAATGGACTGCTGTAGCCTTGAGGATATTATCAAGGCGCACCTTCACAGCCAGTCCATCTGGCATGGCATCTTCTTCCTCCAGGAACATTGGGAATCTGAGTTCCTCCTCCGCTCATTTTGCTGTTGGGCTGAATAGACTTATAACTACAGATGCTTTCCAGATTTCTAAATCTAACAACCATTTCATATAAATCCCATTCTTCTATGTAGTTATTTAGGATTTCATTTTCTGCTTATGTAAAATAAATTTAATGTAAAAACACACATAGTTGACTCAGAAACAGATATTTTGCAATTCCCTGAGAGTAAAACATCCTATAAATAATTTCTTTGGCACATTGTTATGAAGAGAGTGCTTCTGCATATGCTCCTTTTGGAACAAAAGCCAAGGTTGTGTATATCTTCTTTGTGCTAAAAATAAATAAATACTAACTGTTCTATGCCATGATAACATAAATTCTGCACCATGAAAAACTGAATTATTTGTTCTGTTTTCTTTATGGCTATAACTCTATTGAAACGTAGATTTGTGTAAAATATTAATTATGCAAGCAGCTTGTGAAACTATTCACTTGATCGGGGGGTGAGAACTATTTGTGTGATTAATGTTGCACATGAAAATATTTTAAATGGATTTTGGACCATATAATAAGAGATGCTGTGCAAGAGACTGAGACCCTGCCTCTACAGCTCAAAACCCTCTGCCCTCCCTACTCCTGGTGTTGCTTCTACTCTTTCAAATGGTTAAATTAATTCAGATGTAAGTCCGTGGGAACACAAGATGACTGAAGACATTCATCTGCCACATTGAAAAACAGTCAACATACACAAAATAAAAATAATTCACAACTCTGGGAGGTTTACAGAGGTAGGCTAAACAGAAAAGATGACAGACACAAAAGAGGCATGATTTTGATTAAAATCAAACTGTAGAACTTTAGGTCCAGAGACAAAGGTAACCCAGAACTATGGATAGTTACCATAACAAAGGTAACAAAGATGATTTCTGTCACAAGTTCTGTAGCACAGACCTTAACCACCTAGCCCTATAGAAATAAGATTGAGTGATTGGCCTAGCCCTGGTGCTCCATATTATGCTCAGCACTCCTAATGAGACACACACACAATCACACACTTGATAAAAGGTGCTTAAATGCAAAAGTGCACATTAAAACCCTGCTGTGCAGTGAAGGTACAGAGCAGCTGAAGGAGGCAGATGGATGAGTGGGGAGGGGGGGGAGGCCAGAAGTAAAGGGGAAGTGAGACACACGAGGGATGTTGGAAAGAAATGTGGTAAAGGAATAGAACTGATATTGGCTGTGCATGGAGCTAGGTGTAGGCAGCATTAAACACACAGAGAGAGAGAATGGAGAACAAGCAAAAAAAGAAAGAGAACCCTGTGGCAGAAAGTAATATTCACAGAAGAGGAAAATCTGCAATAAAGGAACTGTGGTGGCTTAGTGGTTAAGATGCTGAATTTGACGACTGGAAGGTCAGCAGGTGAACAGTGCTGCATGATGGAGCTCCCGTCTCTGTCCCAGTTCCTGCCAACCTAGCAGTTTGAAAGCAAGAAATTGCAAGTAGATAAATAGGTACCGCTTCGGTGGGAAGGTAACCGCACTCTGTGCACTCCGGTGTCTAGTAATGCCTGTCACATGTCCACAGAAATGTCTGCAGATGCAGATAGCACTGGCTCTTTGACTATAAATGGAGATGAGCACCGAGCTCTAGAGTCGGATATGACTGGCTTTTGAGCAAGGGCAGCCTTTACCTTTTACCTAAACTACCATGACTCATTCCTCAGAGCTGCAGTATTTCCTTCTCTAATTTTATTATCCAGTTGAAACTTTCAAGCCCTATATGGCAGTGGGCCAGGATACCTTAGAGACCGCATCGTCCCAAGAGTGTCTGCCCGTCCAACCAGAGCGGACCGGAGGGCCTCTCTAATAGTGCCATCAGCTAGGGGTGCACATCTGTCCAGTACCCGAAGGAGGGCCTTCTCCGTGTCCGCACCAACTCTCTGGAACCTCTTGCCAACAGATCTAAGACTTCAAAGAGAATTGCTGCCCTTCAGGAAAGGATTGAAGACCTGGCTGGCAGGGCAGGTGTGGGGCCAGAATGGGAACACGATCCCCGCCTGCTGGCTTATGTAAACAATTAAGAACTCTCTCTTCTTCTTCTTTTTATAGTGGGTGGGATGGGTGGGTGGGATATGGGTCTTTTAAAGTGGGTGGGATGTAGGTCTTTTAAAGTGTTTTTATGTGTTTTTAGAACTTGTTGTAATGCCGCCCTGAGTCGGGTTCTGCCTGAGTGGGCGGCATATATAAATATGACTATTAAATTAAAATTAAAATTAAATTCATTGATGCCAATGAACGCATAACCAAAAATGCAAAGAGCGACTTACTAGACTCAGTGATTTTGTAGTTGTCAAGATTACGAGATAGGGAGGAAAAATTAAGATCCCCACTATTTCTATCATTCAAAGACCACTTAGGCATTGTCTTGGCTGCAATTTATATCATGTACCATGCTGTGTACACATTAATATCTGTTTTGACCTTTAGGCTGATCTTTCTGGGAAAAGACTTACAGAGGACAGGTCCAGTAACAGCAAAATTGCCGGCACCTGCATCCCAGCCAATGTAACATGATGTAGTTCATAGCACCATGATGGTGAACCTTGCACTCCAGATGCAACGAGGGCAGCGTGGGCAGGATGAATTGCAGTAAACCCATTTGTGTGGATTCACAGGGTGCTTGGGCTTCTGGGAATTGAAGTCCAAGAACATCTGGATTGCCAAGGTTACCGTCACGGTCATAGCACATAAAGGGGTGCATGTGTGTGTGTCCACATGCACACATATCTCCTGAATAAATGGGAACATTCATGTGAATTAAAACTCAACCAACAAGATGTTAAATGGATGATCTGAGTCATATTTCAAAAATAACATGTGATTGCATTGGTTTCTGAAAGTACTCCAAGTTTTAAATTTGTACATTTCAGCTCCATCCTTGTCTTTAGCTACCATTTGTCTGTCTCATCAATAGCTTGATCCACACTTCTGTCATTCGACACCACACCCCTTCCTCATTGTACTGATTTGTCTACTTAATGACAATGTCTTTGAGTACAAATAGTAATACCTATGCGTTATCTACAGCTCCTTGTGCACTGAATGCACTATAATAAATATTGCAAAAAAGCACTAGCAGGACGAGGCAAATATTTCTGCAGAGAGACAGTGGGAAATATAACTGAGAAATCTCCTAGTATGTCTTTGTACTACTCTGCTACTAATCTAACATTACAACATGACTTAGCTGGTAACATAGCTGCAAGGGTCCCCCTTACCTGTGTACTGTTGAGGTCACACTGGTGTGTGTTTGCAAACCATCCCTGTCCAGTGGCACACTGGTTTATATCAACATTCTGAATTTTAACATCCATCCTCACGACCCCTCTGGAACAGATAACACAAGGGGTTAAGTATATAATTAGCATGGAGAGGTAACAGGATGGGAACAATTCTAACCTCTAGTTTTCTACAGCCTGCCTGTACAGTCCCAGCAGACTTTACTGCAGCTGACTGAGATGCGTATCGGAACTTGGAAAGTGAGCTTTTGGAATACGAACCCCAAAATCCCCCAGTCAGCATGACCACTCACCATGCTGGCTAGAAGGTTTGAGAACTGTAGTCCAAAAATATAATTTTTCTAAACTTTCTGGCAGAAACAACAACTCACACGAACAATCTATGCACGGTACAGTCTGACTGATGAACTATCTAGCACAGAGCATCAAAGTCGTGGCAGAGAACATTATTGGCTGGGTTCAGGGCCAAAGATTCAATCTAGGCTGCACTAAAAGCTTAATATACTGTCATTGAAAGTTGTGGGAATTAGAACAATAGCTTAAAAGGGGGGGCACTCTAGTAGCCTTTGCAATAATCCCTGGGCACATGTAAGATGGTTGCATTTGCTTTTTGTTGTTGTTGTTCAGTTGCACAGTCAGTTCCGACCATTTGAGACCCCATGGATCATTGCATGCCAGGTACCTCTATCCTCCACCATCCTTCTCAACCTGCCCAACTCTGTGCCCATTGCATCAACAATACCATCTAGCCATGTCATTTTCTGCTGCCCCCTTCTTCTTTTGCAATCAACCTTTCCCAGAATCAAGGCTTTCTCAAGTGAATCCTGTCTTCTCATTTGATGTCCCAAGTACTTTAACTTCATCTTCACTATTTGACCTTCCAAGGAGCAGTCAGGGTTGATTTCTTCTAAGATCAACCTGTTTGTTCTCCTCGCTGTCCAAGGTACCCTCAAAACTCTCCTCCACCACCACATTTCACTTGGAGGACCCTGAATAGGCTGAGGGTTGGAGTCCCTAAATCAGGGGATCCCAACCTAAGGCTTGTGGGCTGCATCTGGCTCATGGCACCATTACATGTTGCCCCCCCACCCCTCCAAGGACATTCAAGAAACAAAATGGCCATCCCTTTGAAACTGTTGGGACAAAATGGCAACCCCATCTTGCAGGCAGGGCAAAATGGCTGTCTGCCCTAGAAGCTGACTGAGAGTGTGTGACCCGGCCCCCAGCTTGAAAAGGTTGGGAACCTCTGCTCTAAATGCAAGACCAACATGCTGAAGTGGGGGCTGCTGGTAGACAACAACATGCTGTGACAATGTGGAGAGGTACCGCATCCGACTCATTTACTGGTCTGCTGATTACTGTCAGAAATATGCACTGACGAGGACTTAATTTTGGCCAATGACAAAGCCAAGAAAGTGGCTTCATTTTGGCAGTTCAGGCAGGGTTTGATTGGACACGAAAGAAGAAGAAGAAGCTGAAGCCGACTAGGTTGGTAATGCCTTGCCCCAGGGAGTCTTCCGGGCCAAGGGATTATAGGGAGGTGTGGCCAAAATAAATCACCTGGCACAAGTCTTTGAGATGAAGTGTTATTCCCTGAACCAGTCAAGAAACAACTGTGCGGTGGAGAAAGCAGCAGTGGTTCTGCCAAAAACAAAACAGAAACTGATACAGCCGTCATCCTTCTTGCACACTCTGTTATTGTGAGAATCACATCGTGGCACATGGGTGTAGTGGCTGCATTGGTGGTGCTTCTTTCTCCGCATTAGGTAGAGGGAAGGCTTGTACTAATATTATTCTCTGTCCCTTTTACAGCTATTGAAAGACACAGAAATTCTGACAGGGGTGGGGGTTTTGAAGTGCCATGTTTCTGTTGGTAACTTGGCTTACTTCTTTGCCATCTCACTTTCCTGTGTTTTATTTCCAAACCACAGGATATTGTTCTTTAGAACAGAGTTTCTCAATCTTTTAAAGTCAGAGACCGGGTCACGCTCCCTCAGACAGTTTTGGGGGCCGGATGGCATTTTGTCCTTTCTCCACCACATGGCACATCCTAGTGTGGTGGATGTGGTGTGTGGGCACATGAAATGGTATTGTGGGCCACATCTGGCCCACGGGCCGCAGGTTGAGAATCCTTGCTTTAGAAGCTTGAATCCCAGGATAAAGAAAGGCAATAATTACTTTCCAACTGTTATATTATTATACAGTATTCTTACTTCCAGAGATGAGGAAAGTTACTTGTCCAACCTTTTCCTTCATGTACCAGGATAACGTGCCTGGTTCTGGTGTCCTATGTAGAGATGTGAAGACATGGGAAAAAAGCCAAAAAAATCGGGGGAAACAGTTTTCCCCCCCCATTTTTTTCTGAAGCCTTTTTTTGCTTTTTTCCGAAAAATTGAAAAAAATATGGAATGTTTTATTTTAACATGATGAATAAAATATGTTAAGTTAAGGCCAGGTTCAAATATTTTATAAATCATTTCTTTAAAATTATGTATGGTATCAGATTATTTTCAAATTTTCCAAAAAAGTTTTGTTTCCACCCCGAAAAAAATGTTTTTTTTTTCCGAGCTTCAAAATTTTCAGAAATTTTACATCTCTAGTCCTATGCATCTTAGCAATAGCAATAGCAAATACACTTATATACCACCCCTAGGCTGTATATTCTGCATCCGTTAATCTCAAATTGCAAATGTTCTTGACAAATCACCATACCTCTCATTTTTATATATATGAAATGTTTTGAGCCCAACATTAAATGGCACAGGTTAAAATGTTTTAGAGTGTTCCCCAGATCCCTCCATTTTTAATACCATTCTTCCCATGCTGGTTCTCTCAGATTTCTTTGACTGCTGCTCCCATTCTGCAGTGGCTTAGTGGTTAAGATGCTGAACTTGATGACTGGAAGGTCAACAGGTCAGCAGTTCAAGACCCGAGTGCTGCATGACAGAGTGAGCTCCCGTCTCTGGCCCAGCTCCTGCCAACCTAGCAAGTAGATAAATAGGTACCACTTTGGTGGGAAGGTAAAAAGCATTCCATACAATTCCACATGTCCACGGAAACATCTGAAGATGCAGACAGGACTGGCTCTTTGGCTTTAAACCAAGATGAGCATTGAACTCTAGAGTCCGATATGACTGGTTTTCAAGCAACAGCGACTTTACCGCCCCATAGGAACCTAGTGCGCTCTCTGGGTGGTTCGCTCTTTTGGCAGTTCACAAGGTAATCAACATTTTGTTCTCAATATGCTGGGTACTCATTTTTACTGACCTTGGAAAGATGAAAGTCCCTTCAGGATCGAAGTCACAACTTCAGCATCAGTTTCAGCTGCAGTACAGCAGTTTAACCACTGTGCCATCAGGGCTCCATAATTTGGGTAGGATTTATGGAGAGCCACTTACTGCTTCACCACAGCAAGGCCTTCCCATAAGGCAATGAACATTACTTATACACTGTAGAGACCTCACATGTTAGATCTTAGCCTCAGCTACTGTTGTGTTCTAATGGTTTTACCTTCCACATGGATTACAATGTATCTGAACCAATGTAACCTTGCCTATAGTAACAATGTAACCTTCAGCTGTATCTCATGAACCCTGTAATAGGACGCGAGCTAATGACCACCAGCTGGCAGCAGCGAGCGTCCAAGCTCTCTTGGTCCAAACTCATCAAAGGCAACAGCGCGGGAAGTTTTCCCACCACCACCTACACCTGGACAAGAAGGGCGTGACCACCAATGACGTCACGCAGATAGTAGCCAATGGGCTATCATGGAACCACCTTCAAATGTATTACTACTGTATATAAAGAGCTATCGATCCGCCATTACCTCATGTTCCCTCTGACCACCATGCAATAAACCTGAGTTAACCCAGCCCGAGGCTGTGTCCTGTGTCTTGGTTTTCATACACCAAATTGGCGACGAAGGTGGGATAATGGATCCCCAAGGAGCAGCCAGGGCACAGAGCGGGTTCAACATCACCAAACCGCAAGACTGGGAGCTTTTTGAGATGGACTTCCAGGCGGCGCTGGTGGAACTCAAAGTCAAAGAAGACGATGAGGAGAGAAAGAGGGCCATCCTCACCAGAATGCTTGGGATAGAAACCAAGCGAACGCTGGTGGGCATCATTGCACCGAAGAAGGTGAGCGAATTCAAGGCAGACGACATCATGAAGCTGCTGCGTGAGCGTTTCCGTCCCTCGAGGGCAATGTTTCCCGCTCGGAGCGCGTTTTGGAGGCGAGTCCAAGCGCCGGACGAGTCGGTTGAGGCATTCGTAACAGCCATGAGGATAGCGGCCGGCCCCTGCAGATGGGACGACCTAGAGACGGCCCTCAGGGATGGAGTGCTGTGTGGCCTGAAGGACAAGGAGGTGCAGCGCAGCTTGATGAACAAGGAGCCACCACCCACGCTGGCGGAGGTTGTAGAGGGTGCGGAAGCCGCGGAGTCCACGAATGCTGGAGTGGACGAAATGCACCAGTGGCGTGAGTGGCGTCCTAGAGCCGGCAAAGCGGAGAATTCGGTGCACGGGAAGTCCGGACAGTCGGTGCACGCAACCCGAAGGGCCTCAAAGTCGTCTACGGAAGGCAGCGACGGCGAGGAGGTCCAAAGGGTCCGAAAAGGGGGGCGCCGCTGCGATGGTTGCGGAGCGGCCCATGAGCGCGCAAGGTGCCCATTCAGGAGAGCCGAGTGTTACACCTGCGGCCGCCGGGGGCACATCGCCAAGGCGTGCAGAAAACGGAAGGAGGGCCGGAGGCAGTCACAAGACCGCTCAACCAGACCGGACCGTCCAGCAAGGTCCAAAGATGGCGCCCAGACCACGAGGAAGCAGGACGGCGTGGGCCGCATCTCGGACGACAGCGAGGACGACGCTCCGGTGTTCAACATGTCCGCGGGACAGTCCCATTACTTCGTTGAGGTACTAGTACAAGGGGCCCCTATCAGGATGGAAATTGACTCGGGGTCCTCCTATTCTATAATTTCCCAGAAAGAGTTCTTGAAAATCGACCCCCTCGTGCGGCCCAAACTTAAAACGTTGAGGTCCACGCTACGAGATGTACAGGGGAACAGCATTCCAGTGTTGGGGGTCGGGAAATTTCGGGTCAGTTTTAAGAGACATTCTGCGGAACTGCCCCTAGTTGTCCTTAAGGGGGGAAGTTGTAGCCTCCTAGGGACGCAGTGGTTTCAGCCCTTAGGCTTGTTCATAGGGGGAGTGCATACCGTGGGGGTGGATCCAATACAAGCGGTGTGCGACGCGCATCCCGCCGTTTTTAAAAAAGGACTTGGAAAGTTCACGGGACCCCCTGTAGCCTTCGACCTAGACCCGGAGGTCCGCCCGATAAGACTCAAACCGCGCAGGGTGCCGTTCACACTCAAGGACAAGATAGAGGCGGAACTGGACAAACTGGTGGGCCAGGGAATTCTCACTCCTGTTGATTCCGCGGAGTGGGAAACTCCAATTGTAACAGCTCTGAAGGCTAACGGGGAGGTGCGCATTTGCGCTGATTATAAGTGTACAATTAACAAGGCGATCCGCCCTAATGCGTACCCGGTGCCGGTGGTCAGCCACCTTTTGGCCAGGCTGAATGGGGGAAAGTGTTTCGCTAAACTCGATTTGGCACAAGCCTATCAGCAACTCCCCGTAACTCCCGCCACGGCCGCGGCACAAACGATAGTCACACATAAAGGGGCGTTCCAGGTGTCGCGTTTACAGTTCGGCGTGAACTCGGCACCCGGCCTCTTTCAGTCGCTTGTGGAACGCCTCCTGAAGGGGCTGGAGGGGGTGTTGCCTTATTTTGATGACGTGTTGATTACAGGGGGGAGTGAGGCCGAACTGGCAAAGAGATTGGATAAAGTACTAACTGTGTTCGAGAAAGCGGGGCTGAGACTGAGGAAGGACAAATGTGTTTTCTTCGAAACTGAGGTCGAGTTTTTAGGGTTCTGGATCACACCCGAGGGTATTAGGCCGTCCAAATCCAAAGTAGCAGCCATCAAGAAGGCCCCTCGCCCCACATCCAAAACCGAGCTACAATCATTCCTGGGGCTCCTCAATTTTTACCATACATTCCTCCCGCGGAAGGCGTCCGTGGCCGAACCGCTCCATCGGTTGCTTAAAAAGGAGGAGACATGGATGTGGGGTGACGAGCACGAGAGGGCGTTCAAAGAACTAAAGCAGCTCTTAACATCTGAGGCAATCCTGACGCATTTCGACCCCAAACGGCCAGTGGTCTTAGTCTGTGATGCATCCCCGGTGGGGGTGGGGGCGGTGCTTTGCCACGTGTTGGATGACGGAAGGGAAGCCCCGGTAGCGTTTTATTCAAGGTCCCTGTCCCAAGCAGAGCGAAATTACGCACAAACCGACAGGGAGGCATTAGCAATAGTAGCGGGAACCAAAAAATTTCACGATTTTCTGTACGGCCGCCCGTTCAAAATCGTGACTGATCACAAGCCCCTGTTAGGGATTTTCACAGCAAGCAAGCCCACACCACAGATCCTGTCCCCGAGAATGCTGCGATGGGCTATTTTTCTCAACGCATACCAACACGAGTTGGAGTACCGGCCCGGAAAGGAGATCAGCCACGCTGATGCGCTTTTGAGATCTCCTTTGCCCTTGTCGGACGACCAAAAGGCAAGAGTAGAAAGAGACCGCCAGGTATTGCTGATTGAGGTTTTAGACGCACCCCCAATAGTACCAGCCGACATTGCTAGGGCGACAGGCAAGGACAGAACGCTGGAGAAAGTTAGCTCATGGGTACAGAAGGGGTGGCCGGCGTCGTCCCCAAGCACGGAATTCGACCCATTTTTTCGGAAAAAGCTGGAGTTGTCCCTAGAAAGGGGGTGCCTTTTGTGGGGCCAACGGGTGGTGGTCCCTACGTCCCTGCGTCCGAGGGTGCTCAAACTGCTGCACGTCAGCCACCCGGGCATCGTGCGTTCAAAGGCGTTGGCCCGGAGTTACTTTTGGTGGCCACAGCTGGACGCGGACATTGAGCACATGATCGGCACTTGTGAGGCATGCCAGGGATCCCGACCAGAGGCGGCCCGTCTCCTGCATAGGGAGTGGGACACGGCGAGGGGGCCATGGTCCAGAGTACACGTAGATTTCGCTGGCCCATTCCGGGGAACCATGTTTCTCCTGGTGGTGGACGCGTTCTCCAAGTGGCTGGAGGTTATCCCAGTAAAGAGCACGTCCTCCGCCACTACAATTAGCCAGCTAAGGAGAGTCTTTTCCACGTTCGGTTTACCCGACACTTTAGTCAGCGATAACGCTAGTTGTTTCACCTCCGCTGAGTTCGGGGCATTCATGGAGGCAAACGCCATTCGGCATGTCACATCCGCGCCGTTCCACCCGGCCACGAATGGCCAAGTGGAACGGCTGGTGCGTACAACAAAGGATGCGCTGCGGCGCATGGGCCCGGGGGACCTAAATCACCAAGTATGTCAGTTCTTATTAGCGTATCGGGTGACCCCCTTAGCGTCAGGTTACTCGCCGGCGGAGCTCTTGATGCGGCGAAAACTGACCACGCTCCTGTCCAGGCTAGACCCGACAAGAGTCGAGGACAAAGGAAAAAACATAGGGTTGGCAGTCTCGAAAGGTTTTGCCGCCGGCGACCCGGTTCACTGCAGGAACTATGCCAGCGCAGGTCCAGCCTGGGTACCAGGGACGGTTGTAGAACAGACGGGGCCAGTGTCGTACCGGGTCGAGACTAACACCGGCCTCCTATGGAGGAGGCACGCGGACCAACTGAGGCACCGAGTGAGTGAGGGGCCAGTCAGTGGGGCTCCGCAACAGGATTCAGCGTTAGGGTCCTCCCCCACCCGTTTAGCCCAAGGGGGAGACAGCAGCGGCCCCGACTCATACCCTTTTGATACGCCAGTTCTATCTGAGGCCGGGGAAGGGGGAGAGGAGTTCGCGACCGCTGCCCCCGAAGTTAATTCTGATTTTGATTTTGCGAGCCGGGGGGGTTTTCAGGAGTGTTCCCCCACCCATCCAAGCGAGAAGAGGGGTTTTTCGTTAGCCCCCAGTGCCCCCGGTTCTTCCCTAAGAAAGAGCACACCTCCCAACAACGCCGCGGAGCCGCGGCAAGGCACTAACGAGTCTCCCTCTCCAATTACAGGACAGGAAACCAGGGGACAAAGAGAAGGTAGCAAATCCGGGGAAAGGCAGCCCGCATCGAGACCCCAGCGTGTTCGAAATAAGCCATCTTGGCTGAGAGACTTTGTCTCCTAGGGGGGGGGATTGTGATTAAAGTGTGGGCTCGAGACTTCGTCTCATCCTAGGGGGGAGGGGTGTTGTGTTCTAATGGTTTTACCTTCCACATGGATTACAATGTATCTGAACCAATGTAACCTTGCCTATAGTAACAATGTAACCTTCAGCTGTATCTCATGAACCCTGTAATAGGACGCGAGCTAATGACCACCAGCTGGCAGCAGCGAGCGTCCAAGCTCTCTTGGTCCAAACTCATCAAAGGCAACAGCGCGGGAAGTTTTCCCGCCACCACCTACACCTGGACAAGAAGGGCGTGACCACCAATGACGTCACGCAGATAGTAGCCAATGGGCTATCATGGAACCACGTTCAAATGTATTACTACTGTATATAAAGAGCTATCGATCCGCCATTACCTCATGTTCCCTCTGACCACCATGCAATAAACCTGAGTTAACCCAGCCCGAGGCTGTGTCCTGTGTCTTGGTTTTCATACACCAAAGCTACACAGTGAGATCCTTGATTTGCTGGATAGCTCAGTGAGTTAGGTATCTGGCTGCAGAAGCAGGGGTGGGAATTCAATTTCCCACTGTGTATACTGCAGTGGCTCAAGTCGCTAAGACGCTGACTGGGAAGCGGAAGGTCAGCAGTTCGATTCCCGAGTACTGCAGGACGGAAATGAGCTCCCGTCTTCATCCCAGCTCCTGCCAACCTAGCAGTTCGAAAGCAAGAAATTGCAAGTAGATAAATAGGGACCACTTCGGTGGGAAGGTAACAGCGTTCCGTGCGCTCCGGTGTCTAGTCATGCCTGCCACATGACCATGGAAACGTCTGCAGAAGCAGACAGCACTGGCTCTTTGGCTTAGAAACAGAGATGAGCACTGCACCCTAAAGTCGGATACGACTGGCTTTCGAGCAAGGGAAACCTTTACCTTTACCTTATCCCAGAAGAGCCAGGTTTGTGTATCCTTGGGCAAGCTGCACAGTCCTAGATGCCCCTGGAAGAAGGGAATGCTAAACCACTTCTGAATACTCTCTACCTAGGAAACACTGAAAAGGGTAACCATAAATCAGAACTGACTTGACGGTGCAGCATTATTATTATTATTATTATTATTATTATTATTATTATTATTATTATTATTATTATTGTTGTTGTTGTTGTTGTTGTTGTTGTTGTTGTTGTTGTTGTTGTTGTTGTTGTTGTTGTTACTATATTATTATTATACAATGAGAACGTCCTTGGATCTAAGCATGAGTCTTAAATTCTTCATTCTGCAAAGTGGATCTGGAAAAATGATTGATTTCAGCTGAGTTAAAACAGAGAGAGCGAGAGAGAGAGAGAGAGAGAGAGAGAGAGAGAGAGAGAGAGAGAACATATTTGATTATAAATCAGCTGGAGTGTGTGTGTGTTTCTAGATGGACTCAGGCTTTTGTGTTTGCCTGAACTCTGGAACAGACAGATCTAAAGTCTAAAAGGGTATTACAGGTCACTGCCTCGTTGTTGATGATTTGTGTGCACCAGCAAGCAGCCTTTGGTCAATGGAAGGAGAGGACAGACTTATCAGATATGGAACACTATGAAACACACAGTGTGACTCGGGGAAAGCATGGGAATCCTGAACAGAAGGGCTTATATATTTCAGAAAGAACTCTCTGTTCCTGTAGATACATCGACCTGTGTGTGTGTGTGTGGTTGGAAGAATAGTTAAATAGGCCAGTGGCAGTCTACGTTTGATATTAACAAATTAGGCTTTTAAATTTGAAAGTCCTTTAAACTAAGGTTGTTCTTGATTTCTGTATTTGTCAAAGGAAACAATAAAGCACCGCACACAACCTTCACAGCCTACCCTTTTTCAATTTTTTTGGGAAAATTCCTTTTTCAATGAAGCTTGAAAGCATACTAAATTTGTTCAGCTGTAGCATTCTCTCTCTGCCTGGGTGTGTATAACAACATTATTTTGTGTTAGGTGTTCATTACTTCTATTGTTGAGAGTCATTTATTGAGAGTAATTTCAGGAGAACTGAGGGCTATTTTTATTCATTTCTGGGGAAATCATTGTAAAATGGGGTGGTATCATATGTGGAATGATCAACATGGCATTTTTTCAACAAATAACCACTAATGCTAACACTTCTTTGTTAAAAAATAATTGTTTATGAATCTAGTGGTGGCCAACCTTGGCACTCCAGGTATTCTTGAACTTCAATTCCCAGAAGCCCTGATCAGCTAGTGTGCTGACTTGGGCTACTGTGAATTGAATTCCAAGGACACCTGGAGTGCCAAGGATGGCCACTGCTGGTGCTGCCCTCCACTTAGTCCTAGGTATGTCTAAATTTGGTGTATGAAAACCAAGACACAGGACACAGCCTCGGGCTGGGTTAACTCAGGTTTATTGCATCGTGGACAGAGGGAACATGAGGTAATGGCGGATCGATAGCTCTTTATATACAGTAGTAATACATTTGAACGTGGTGCCATGGTAGCCCATTGGCTACTGCCTGCGTGACGTCATTGCGAGTCACGCCCTTCTTGTCCAGGTGTAGGTGGTGGCGGGAAAGCTTCCCGCGCTGTTGCCTTTGATGAGTTCTGACTAAGAGCTTGGACGCTCGCTGCTGCCAGCTGGTGGTCATTAGCTCGCGTCCTCATGCAGGGTTCATATGATACAGCTGAAGGTTACATTGTTGCTATAGGCAAGGTTACATTGGTTCAGATACATTGTAATCCATGTGGAAGGTAAAACCCTTAGAACACAACATCCCTCCCCCCTAGGACGAGACAACGTCTCGAGCCCATGCTTCTAGACGCTCCCCCCCCTAGGAGACAAAATCTCTCAGCCAAGATGGCTTGTTTCGAACACGCTGGGGTCTCGATGCGAGCTGCCTCTCCCCGGGTTCGCTACCTTCTCTTTGTCCCCTGGCTTCCTGTCCTGTAATTTGAGAGGGAGACTTGTTAGTGTCTTGCCGCGGCTCCGCGGCGTTGTTGGGAGGTGTGCTCTTACTTAGGGAGGAACCGGGGGCACTGGGGACTAACGAAAAACCCCTCTTCTCGCTTGGATGGGTGGGGGAACACTCCTGAAAACCCCCCCGGTTTGCTAAATCAAAACCAAAATTCCATTCGGGGGCAGCGGTCGCGAACTCCTCTCCCCCTTCCCTGGCCTCTGATGGAACTGGTGTATCAAAAGGATATGAGTCGGGGCCGCTGCTTCTTCCTTCCCCCCTTGCTTGGGACTGTTGTCCGCTGCTGTCTCCCCCTTGGGTGAAGCGGTTGGGGGAGAGCCCTAACGCTGAATCTTGTTGCTGATTCTCACTGACTGGCCCACTTACTCGGTGCCTCAGTTGGTCTGCGTGCCTCCTCCAGAGGAGACCGGTGTGGGTTTCGACCCGGTACGAGACTGGCCCCGTCTGTTCTACAACTGTCCCCGGCACCCAGGCTGGCCCCGCGCTGGCATAGTTCCTGCAATGAACAGGGTCGCCGGCGGCGAAACCTTTCGAGACTGCCAACCCTACGTTTTTTCCTTTATCCTCAATTCTTGTGGGGTCTAGCCTGGACAGGAGCGTAGTCAGTTTCCGCCGCATCAATAGCTCTGCCGGCGAGTAACCTGACGCTAAGGGGGTCACCCTATACGCTAATAAGAACTGACATACTTGGTGGTTCAGGTCCCCGGGGCCCATGCGCCGAAGCGCCTCCTTTGTTGTACGCACCAACCGTTCCACTTGGCCATTCGTGGCCGGGTGAAACGGCGCGGACGTGACATGCCGAATGGCATTCGCCTCCATGAATGCCCCGAACTCTGAGGAGGTGAAGCAACTCGCGTTATCGCTGACTAAAGTGTCGGGTAAACCGAACGTCGAAAAGACTCTCCGTAGTTGGTTAATTGTAGTGGTGGAGGATGTGCTCTTTACCGGAATAACCTCCAGCCACTTTGAGAATGCATCCACCACCAGGAGAAACATGGTTCCTCGGAAAGGGCCAGCGAAGTCTACGTGCACTCTGGACCATGGCCCCCTCGCTGTGTCCCATTCCCTATGCGGGAGGCGGGCCGTCTCTGGTCGGGACCCCTGGCACGCCTCACAAGTGCCGACCATGTGCTCAATGTCCTCGTCCAGCTGTGGCCACCAAAAGTAACTGCGGGCCAGCGCTTTTGAGCGAACGATGCCCGGGTGGCTGACGTGCAGCAGTTTGAGAACCCTCGGCCGCATGGGTGTCGGGACCACCACCCGTTGGCCCCACAACAGGCACCCCCTTTCTATGGACAACTCTAGCTTCTTCCGAAAGAATGGGTCGAATTCCTTGCCTGGGGACGATGTTGGCCACCCTTTCTGCACCCATGAGCTGACTTTCTCCAGCGTCCTGTCCTTGCTTGTCGCCCTAGCTATATCAGCCGGTACTATTGGGGGTTCGTCTAAAACCTCGATTAACAACACCTGGCGGTCTCTTCCTATTCTGGCTTTTTGGTCGTCCGACAAAGGCAAAGGAGATCTCGAAAGCGCATCAGCATGGCTGATCTCCTTTCCGGGCCGGTACTCCAACTCGTGTTGGTATGCGTTAAGAAAAATGGCCCATCGCAACATTCTCGGGGATAGTATCTGCGGCGTGGGCTTGCCTGCCGTGAAAATCCCTAACAGGGGCTTGTGATCCGTCACGATTTTGAATGGGCGGCCATACAGAAAATCGTGAAACTTTTTGGTCCCCGCTACTATTGCCAATGCCTCCCTGTCGGTTTGTGCGTAATTTCGCTCTGCTTGGGACAGGGACCTTGAGTAAAACGCCACTGGGGCCTCCCGACCGTCATCCAACACGTGGCAAAGCACTGCCCCCACCCCCACCGGTGATGCATCACAGACTAAGACCACCCGCCGTTTGGGGTCGAAGTGCGTAAGGATTGCGTCCGATGTCAAAAGCTGCTTTAGTTCGTTGAACGCCTTCTCGTGCTCGTCACCCCACATCCATGTCTCCTCTTTTTTAAGTAACCGATGAAGCGGTTCGGCCACGGAGGCTTTCCGCGGAAGGAATGTATGGTAAAAATTGAGGAGCCCCAGGAATGACTGTAGTTCGGTTTTGGATGTGGGGCGAGGGGCCTTCTTAATGGCTTCCACTTTGGATTTGGACGGCTTAATACCCTCAGGTGTGATCCGAAACCCTAAAAACTCGACCTCGGTTTCGAAAAAAACACATTTGTCCTTCCTCAGTCTCAGCCCCGCTTTCTCGAACACAGTTAGCACTTTATCCAATCTCTTTGCCAGTTCGGCCTCACTCCCCCCTGTTATCAATACGTCATCAAAATAAGGTAACACCCCCTCCAGCCCCTTCAGGAGGCGTTCCACAAGCGACTGAAAAAGGCCGGGTGCCGAGTTCACGCCGAACTGTAAACGCGACACCTGGAACGCTCCCTTATGTGTGACTATCGTTTGTGCCGCGGCCGTGGCGGGAGTTACGGGGAGTTGTTGATAGGCTTGTGCCAGGTCGAGCTTAGCGAAACACTTTCCCCCATTTAGCCTGGCCAAAAGGTGGCTGACCACTGGCACCGGGTATGCATTAGGGCGAATCGCCTTGTTAATTGTACACTTATAATCAGCGCAAATGCGCACCTCCCCGTTAGCCTTCAGGGCTGTTACGATTGGAGTTTCCCACTCCGCGGAATCAACAGGAATAAGAATCCCCTGGCCCACCAATTTGTCCAGTTCCGCCTCTATTTTGTCCTTTAGTGCGAAAGGCACCCTGCGCGGTTTGAGTCTTATCGGGCGGACCTCCGGGTCTAGGTCGAAGGCTACAGGGGGTCCCTTGAATTTCCCAAGTCCTTTTTCAAAAACGGCGGGGTGCGCGTCACACACCGCTTGTATCGGATCCGCGCCCACGGCATGCACCCCCCCTATGAACAAACCCAAGGGCTGAAACCACTGCGTCCCTAGGAGGCTACAATTCCCCCCTTTGAGAACGACTAAAGGGAGTTCTGCGGAATGTCTTTTATAACGAACCCGAAATTTTCCGACCCCCAGCACTGGAATGCTGTTCCCTTGTACGTCCCGTAACGTGGACCTCAGAGTCTTAAGTTTGGGCCGCGCTTGGGGGTCGATCTTCAAGAACTCTTTCTGGGGAATTATGGAATAATAGGACCCCGAGTCAATCTCCATCCTAACAGGGGCCCCTTGTACTATTACCTCAATGAAGTAATGGTTTTGTCCCGCGGACACGCTGAACACGGGGGCGTCGTCCTCACTGCCGTCCGAGACGCGACCCACGCCGTCCTGCTTCCTCGTGGTTCGGGCGCCATCTTGGGGTCTCGCTGGACGGTCCGGTTTGGCCGAACGGTCTTTCGACTGCCTCCGGCCCTCTCTCCGATTTCTGCATGCCCTGGCGATGTGCCCGCGCCGGCCACAGCTGTAACATTCGGCTTTCCTGAAAGGGCACTTCGCACGCTCGTGGGCCGCCCCACAACCATCGCAGCGGCGCCCCCCTTTCCGGACCTTCTGTACCTCTTCGCCGTCGCTGCCATCTGTAGAGGATCTCGAGGTTCGTCGGGTCGCGTGCACCGGCTGTCCTGACTTGCCACGCACCGAGCTTTCCGCTTTGCTGGCCCTAGGACGCCACTCACGCCACTCGTGTATTTCGTCCACTCCCGCATTCGTGGACTCCGCGGATTCCGCGGTCTCTACGACCTCGGCCAGCGTGGGTGGCGGCTCCCTGTTCATCAGGCGGCGCTGCACTTCCTTGTCCTTCAGGCCACACAGCACGACGTCCCTCATGATCATCTCCAGGTTGTCCCACTTGCAGGGAACGGCAGCTACCCTCAGGGCCTCCACGAAAGCCTCTACCGACTCATCCGGCGCTTGGACTCGCCTCCAAAACGCACTCCTAGCGGGAAACATTGCCTTCGAGGGTTGGAAACGCTCGCGCAGCAACTTCAGTATGTCGTCGGTTTTGAAGTCGTCCAACGTCTTCGGTTCGATCATGCCCACCAGCGTCCGCTTGGTCTCTACACCCAGCATTTGGGTGAGGATGGCCCTCTTCCTTTCCTCGTCGTCTTTGACTTTGAGTTCCACCAATGCCGCCTTGAAATCCATGTTAAAGATGGTCCAGTCTTGCGGCTTGGTAATATTGAACCCGCTCTGTGTCCTGGCGCTTTGGGAATCCATTATCCCACCTTCGTCGCCAATTTGGTGTATGAAAACCAAGACACAGGACACAGCCTCGGGCTGGGTTAACTCAGGTTTATTGCATCGTGGACAGAGGGAACATGAGGTAATGGCGGATCGATAGCTCTTTATATACAGTAGTAATACATTTGAACGTGGTGCCATGGTAGCCCATTGGCTACTGCCTGCGTGACGTCATTGCGAGTCACGCCCTTCTTGTCCAGGTGTAGGTGGTGGCGGGAAAGCTTCCCGCGCTGTTGCCTTTGATGAGTTCTGACTAAGAGCTTGGACGCTCGCTGCTGCCAGCTGGTGGTCATTAGCTCGCGTCCTCATGCAGGGTTCATATGATACAGCTGAAGGTTACATTGTTGCTATAGGCAAGGTTACATTGGTTCAGATACATTGTAATCCATGTGGAAGGTAAAACCCTTAGAACACAACAGTCTAAATATTCAATAGGATTGGATGTGAAAGAGGTGGTGGAAAGCTGTGTACCACTTCCACAAGATTTCTCTTTGCAGGTAGGGCTGCCATAAGTTTATCCTGCCAAACCGGGACTGCCATATGATGTCATTGCAGTCTTCAAACCCTAAGACCTCGCAGAATCCCCGACCAGGGCAGGCAGCCTCCTTCAGTTTAAAATAAACTGTAGTCAAGAGGCTGTTCCTTTATTTTTGAATAAACATTTCTTGGGCCACTCTTGAAATTGCCCTTCCTCTCCCTGAGGTATTTTGGAAGAGGTCCTTTGTTAAATTCATAGAGTCAGGATTCCTAGAGTAGAAGGGAACACTGTGGATAGGAAGTGAGAGACAACTCTTCACTTCCTCTCCACAATGTTCCCTTCTTCTCTAGGAATGCTGACTCTATGCATTTAACCCTTTGTGGTCATGCATACCTGTCAACCATCCCGATTTGGCTGGGATTACCCCGTAATTCGGCGCCGATTTGCGCCATTTCCTGACCCGCACTGCCAAAACCCCGTAATTTGGCAGCGGGGGAAAGGAGGCACTGCGCAGCCCATCTGCACAGGTCGCGTTGCACACATGCGTGGAAGGGCTCTACACTTCCGTAGCTCCCTTCCACGCATGCGCAGAAGGCTACGCCGCCTGCGTAGAAGGCTACGCAAGTGGCGTAGCCCTCCACGCGCAAGCGTACAACGCAACCTGTGCAGGTCGCATTGCACGCATGTGTGGAAGGTCTCTACACTTCCATAGCTCTCTTCCACGCATGCGCAGAAGGCTACACCGCCTTCATAGAAGGCTACGCAAGTGGCGTAGCCCTCCACACGCATGCGTACAACGCGACCTGCGCAGACCCGGTCTGTGCAGGTCCCGGATTCGCCGGAGCCGCAGTTGACAGGTATGGTTGACAGTCATGTGAAGAAGAAGTCCTCCCTCCGGGGACTTTTACATGTTTTTCCTTGAACCGGATGGGACATCTTGAACCCGGGAAAATCCTGGAAAATCGTGACTTACGGCGACCCTATTTGCAGGCCAACTATATGCTGTGGCAGCGTTTCCCAACCTTTGGTTTTTGGACTTCAATTCCCAGAAGCCTACGTCAATTCCCCAAAGCACTCATCAGCCAATGAACTGACATAGGCTTCTGTGTTTCGCAGAACAGAGTTTGGGAAACGTACTCTAGAAAGCTCACAAAGTTCACAAAGCAAGGTGCCAGGACAGGTCAACTCTCCATCTTGTGTTTTCTACTCTTGATATTGGGAGGCTTATTGAAGGTATATTTGATTATCCTAGTCTCCATGAATTCTCTCCTAAAACCATCAAATTGCCAGCCATCAGAACACCTTGTAACAAGTAGTTTCTCTCTTCATTCTCCATGACATTCTTGTTTTCCTGCTGCAGCCTATCCTTTCGTTTCCTTATTCTTATAAGTAGGCACCTAGATTTGGCATCAGGCTTCACTGGTTGGGTTTCCATTCAGAAAACTTAAATGGTCTAACAATAGGTTCCCATGGAAACACATGGCTAGATCATTTATTTTCCTTTTGTATATCCAGTTATAGCCTTAGTGCAATCATCCTTGCTATTATGGAAGAGTTATGGACAAATTAAACTTCAAATGGAGATATGGTTCCAAAAAAATGTTTAGCCCCTTTCCACTGCTGAAAGTAAACATGCAAGGCAGATGCCACCCATATGATGCTCTTCAGACATGGTGGACTATAATTGTCAGCCTCATCCTGCCGATAAATTAGTGCTGTATACCAATAATGGGAACAGTAGTCAAAGAAATCTGAGAGAATCAGCTTGGAAAGGTTGATATTAAAAACAGGGGGAAAGCCCTAAAACATTTAAACCTGTGCCATTTAATGTTGGGCTCAAAACACGTGTTTACACATAAAAATGAGAGAAATGATGATTTCTCAAGAATGTTTGCAATTTGAGAGCAAAAGAATGCAGAATATTTATTTTGTGACTCCCAGCCTAAGCTCTGCTTTTTAATGTTTTGAAGGAAAGGATATATATGAATGCAAGCCATCAGGACATATGTTATTCAAGAAAGGGTGAACTGTGTGGACTATCATGCCTGTCCAATAATGGTATTACATACTGGATTATCACTATAACTAAACAATGGTGAAGGTAAAAATCAAGGAAGGGTTCTTCTTCTGCATCTAGGCCAGATGTGAAACTGCCAAAATGAAGCCACCTTTGGTGAGTTAATTCTGCAGTTCCTTCCACCTAATCTAGTGTGAGAAAGATTAACCAACACAAGAAACACCTGATTGTAGTTCAAAAATACCACACTCTTTGAGGAGGCTCTTTCTGAGTACCCTGGGGAAGGGTTCGAGAAAAGGGTAAGCCTCAACCCTGTTCTTGTTCTGTTAACCCTCCATTTGTATAGTGACAGGATGCCTCAGACAAACCTACACCAGTTGAGAAAATATTCCCTCTTGTTGACATTGCTCCACCTAAGATCAGGAGAGAAATAGCAGTGGACGCTGAGAGAACTAAGCAAGTGTTATGTATGCATGTACAATGTTACTTTAAATATATGAATGTAACCAGTCCACAATCACAATGTATCTCAGCTGTTAAGGAACGCGAGCAAGCCGCCCATAGAGGGCAGCTGCGAGCGTTCAAACTCACATGGTTCACATTCCCCAAATCACGAACAGCCGCGGGAACTTCCCCGCATGATCAAGAACTACAGAAGAAGAACTACAGAAGAAGAACTACAGAAGAGAGGCGTGACCTGGGCGATGTCACGCCGGTAGCGGCCAATGAGCTACCGTGCAGCAAGATTCAAATGTATTGGGCTACTGTATATAATGAGATGTACCTCCGCCATTGCCACATGTTCATGCTGACCATCAATGAATAAACCTGTGTTAGTCCTTCCTGCGACTCCTTCTTTGTCTTCCGTGCAAGACACTAAATTGGTGACGAAGGTGGGATCGATGGCGCATCCCAAGGTCAAGCCGTACCAGTTCAATGTCAGCGAGCCGGAACAATGGGAGCTCTACGAGTGCCAGTTTCGGCATGCCATGGAAGCTGCAGGCGTCGACGACGACGCGAAGATGCGCTCCCACTTCCTGGCTCAGGTGGGGCCGGCCACGCTGCGGATCCTGATGACCCTGGTGGCCCCCTGGAAGGTAGACGAGGTGCCCATCGACCGTATCCTGGAGAGACTGCGTGAGCATTTCCAGCCGCCCGTCTCGATTTTCCCAGCCCGGGTCGCGTTCCACAGGCGAGACCAGCGACCGGGCGAATCCATGTCCGCCTATGCGGCGGCCCTCAGGCTTGCAGCGGTGCATTGCCAATGGGACGACCTCGACCAGGCCCTCCGTGACCGCATGCTGTGTGGTTTGAGGGACGAGGAGCTTCAGAGGAGGCTGATGACCCGCGACCACCGCCTCACATTCAACGAGGTACTGCGGGAGGCCCAAGCAGCCGAGGAGGCCAGGAGCGGGGTCAGACTGTTCAAGTCCCGAGGAGCCACGGCCGAGAGGGCCAAGTCTCCAGTACAGGTGGCCCGGCGGACATCAGCGAAGACGGCCTGGCGGGCCCCCAAGCCGCCCGCCGGCACACCGACGTCGTCCGAGGAGTCGTCTACGACAGCGGACCCCTACTCCAGCGAGGACGACGACGTCCAGAGGATCAAGAAGCGAGGTGAGAAGTGGCAGACCCATGAGCGGCAGGACCGCTGCTGCGACGGTTGTGGGGCAGCCCACGACCGCACGAGGTGCCCGTTTCGAAAGGCCGAGTGTCACAACTGCGGCCGAAAAGGACACATCGCCCGAGTATGCAGGCGCGGGCGAGTCGAGGATAAGGGCAGTTCCAGCCATCACCAGACGCAACAACGAAAGGCGACCGGCACCAGGAAGGTCTCAGCCAGCTACAGCGAGGAAGGCGTGAACCGCGTGGGCCTGGAGCACCGGCGGTTCTTCGTAGAGGTACTGTTGCAGGGGGTCCCAGTGAGGATGGAGATAGACTCGGGGTCATCTTACTCCATCCTGTCCCAAAAAGAGTTTGTGCGCATTCCCCCAGAGAAGCGGCCCAAACTGCGGGCCATGAGATCCAATCTACGGGACGTGCAGGGAAATGGGATCCCGGTGTTGGGGGTGGGGAACTTCAAGGTGAAGTTCAAGAACTACTCCGAGAAACTGCCCCTAGTAGTCCTCAAGGGGGGGAGGTGCTGCCTTTTGGGAACGCAGTGGTTTGCTCCCCTGGGGATCGAACTGTCCGGCATTAACGCCATCGAGACTGACCCAATGCGGGACATGTGCGACGCACACCCGGACGTTTTCAAGAAGGGGCTCGGGAAATACAAGGGGCCCCCGGTTTCCTTTGAGCTGGACCCAGAAATCCGGCCCATCCGCCTCAAGCCAAGGAGAGTGCCCTTGGCCCGCAAGGACAAGATTGAGGCGGAACTGGACAAATTGGTGGGGCAGGGGATTTTGGTTCCAGTTGACTCGGCGGAGTGGGAAACGCCGATTGTTACAGCCCTCAAATCAAATGGGGAGGTCAGGATTTGTGCGGACTATAAATGTACGATAAATAAGGCCATTCAGCCAAATGCATACCCGGTGCCCGTGGTCAGCCATTTGCTGGCCACGCTACATGGGGGGAGGTGTTTCGCCAAACTAGATCTGGCCCAGGCATACCAGCAGCTCTCTGTAACCCCGGCTGCTGCTGCCGCGCAAACGATCGTAACGCACAAGGGGGCGTTTAAGGTAACGCGCCTTCAGTTTGGCGTGAATTCGGCCCCCGGAATTTTCCAGTCCCTCGTGGAACGCCTTTTAAAGGGGCTTCTAGGCGTCCTCCCATACTTCGACGACGTGTTGATAACAGCGGGGAGCGAATTAGAGTTAGCCAAGAGGCTAGATGGGGTTCTCTCAGTGTTCGAGAGGGCAGGACTTCGATTGAGGAGAGACAAGTGCGTATTCTTCGCGAGGGAAGTAGAGTTTCTAGGGTTTAAGGTAACCCCGGACGGAATCAAACCCTCCGAGTCCAAGGTTGCGGCCGTGAGGGACGCCCCTCGCCCCAACGCGAAACCGGAGCTGCAGTCATTTCTAGGGCTCCTAAATTTCTATCACTCCTTCCTGCCTCGAAAGGCATCAGTTGCGGAGCCACTGCACGCGTTACTTAAGAAGGATGCGGTTTGGCGGTGGGGGGACAAGCAGGAGAGGGCATTCAAGGAGCTCAAGTCACTCCTATCTTCGGATGCTGTCCTGACCCACTTCGATCCGAAAAAGCCAGTGGTATTAGTCTGTGATGCGTCCCCGGTGGGGGTGGGGGCGGTCCTGTGCCACGTGTTGGAAAGCGGGAGGGAAGCCCCGGTAGCGTACTACTCAAGGTCCCTCTCGAAGGCAGAGTGCAATTATGCGCAAACAGATAGGGAGGCCCTAGCCATAATCGCGGGAACAAAGAAGTTCCACGATTTCCTATACGGCCGCGAGTTTACGGTGGTGACGGATCACAAGCCGCTTTTGGGGATCTTCACTACCGGCAAACCCACCCCGCAAATATTATCCCCCAGGATGCTGCGTTGGGCCATTTTCCTCAACGCTTACCAGTATGAGCTGGTCTATCGCCCAGGGAAGGAGATCTCCCATGCGGACGCCCTGTCCCGATCCCCCCTCCCTAGTGTAGGGGACCCTGCATGCGAGGTGGAGCAGGAACACCATGTCCTGCTGATTGAGTCTCTCGACTCACCCCCAATTGTCCCAGCCGACCTCGCCAAGGCCACGGCGGCCGACAAGATGCTGGCCCAAGTTAGTTCCTGGGTTAGGAAAGGGTGGCCCACTTCTCCCCCCGAGGAACAGTTCAAGCCATTTTTCAGGCGCAGAGTAGAGCTTTCCCTGGAAAGGGGCTGCTTACTCTGGGGCCAGCGGGTAGTTATTCCAGAGAAGCTGAGGGCCAAGGTGCTGAGGCTACTGCATACCAGCCACCCCGGGATCGTGCGCTCCAAGGCTCTGGCCAGGAGTTTCTTTTGGTGGCCCCAGATAGATGGGGACATAGAACGCTTAGTGGGCACATGTGACAGCTGCCAGAGCTCTCGGCCCGAGGAGTCCCGGTTACCCCATAGGGAATGGGATACGGCCCGCGGGCCATGGTCCCGGATTCATGTCGACTTCGCTGGCCCCTTTCGCGGGTCCATGTTCCTACTGGTAGTCGACTCCTACTCCAAGTGGTTGGAGGTAATCCCCATGAACAGCACCTCCTCTGCCGCAACCATTAAACAGTTGCGCAAGCTTTTTGCCTGCTTCGGCCTGCCAGACGTCCTTGTTAGCGATAACGCGAGTACCTTCACGTCGGCAGAGTTCAAGACTTTTATGGAGAGAAACGCCATCAGGCACATTACCGCTGCCCCGTTTCACCCCGCCACAAATGGTCAGGTAGAGCGCCAAGTGCGCACTACAAAAGACGCACTGCGGTGCATGGGTCCCGGTGAGTTGAACCTGCATCTGTGCCAGTTCCTCATCTGCTACAGGACAACCCCCTTAGCGTCAGGTTTTTCCCCAGCCGAACTCCTCATGAGGAGGCGTCCGGTAACACTTTTTGACCGGATGGATCCGTCCAGGGTGGAGGATGAAGGGAGAAATATAAGCATAGGGGGAGAGAGCTCTAAAAGTTTTTCGGTAGGGGACCCGGTTCACTGCAGGAACTACGCGGCCTCAGGGCCAGCGTGGGTACCAGGGACAATTGTTGAGCAAACGGGGCCGGTATCCTACAGGGTCGAGACTAGTTCAGGTCTACTCTGGAGAAGGCACGCCGACCAACTCAGAAGGCGAGTCACCAATGAGGGGGAATCAGCGTTAGGGTCCTCCCCCACCCGCATTACCCAAGGGGGAGACACAGAGGAGGATACTTTGAAAGAGAGGGATCAGTTTGACAATGATTTTGAGTTGCAGTACCAGGGGGATGTAGCGGAGTGGTCCCCCACCCGTCCTAGCGAGAAGAGGGCTTTCAGTTCAGCCCCTGGTACTTCCAGTCCCCCTAGCCCTTTTGTTTTAGAGTATACCATAGCTCCAGCTCCCCGGAGACCAACACCCCCAAAACAGGCAACAGGGGCGAGTCCGCCCACCACAGTCTCTAGAACTCCCGGACAGGCAGCGGGGGGTGGCGAGGCCACGAGGGCCTCTTTGTCGGTCCCGAGATTCGTACTGGGTGGGTCCCCAAACTCCTCAAACGGTAGGCAGGGATTCACTTCCCAACTATTCATTCCATTCCCGTCCCCCAATGCAAGGTTACCACAGACGCCATACCGAGCCACTAATGAGTCCCCCCTTTCAATTGCAGGACAGGACTCCGCGGAACCAGGAGCCGCCGGCTCCCCTGTGTTAAGTCAAGCGGCCGCACGCCCAAGGCGCACATGCGGCAAGCCACAATGGTTGAGGGACTTCGTCCCATCCTAGGGGGGAGGGATGTTATGTATGCATGTACAATGTTACTTTAAATATATGAATGTAACCAGTCCACAATCACAATGTATCTCAGCTGTTAAGGAACGCGAGCAAGCCGCCCATAGAGGGCAGCTGCGAGCGTTCAACCTCACATGGTTCAAATTCCCCAAATCACGAACAGCCGCGGGAACTTCCCCGCATGATCAAGAACTATAGAAGAAGAACTACAGAAGAGAGGCGTGACCTGGGCGATGTCACGCCGGTAGCGGCCAATGAGCTACCGTGCAGCAAGATTCAAATGTATTGGGCTACTGTATATAATGAGATGTACCTCTGCCATTGCCACATGTTCATGCTGACCATCAATGAATAAACCTGTGTTAGTCCTTCCTGCGACTGCTTCTTTGTCTTCCGTGCAAGACACTAAAGCAAGAGAATGACCCTCAACAGCCTCTGAATGGATATGAGCCTCAAGTCCGCTGGCTCAGATCCAGGAAGAGCTTTATGGCAAGAAGAACAAACATTCTTGAGGGTACACAAGAGCAAAACCAAATTAGAAGATGGAGGAAGGAGCTCACTGGGAAAGGAACATCATTAAAGGAGGATATAGTGAAGATCTCAATCTCCGCTACGTCACTTGGAGGACCCTGAATAGGCTGAGGGTTGGAGTCCCTAAATGCAAGACCAACATGCTCAAGTGGGGACTGCTGGCGGACAACAACACATGATGTGAATGTGAAGAGACACAGAGTCTGGCTCATTTACTGGTCTGCTGATTGCTGCCAGAGGCATGCGCCAGTGAGGATTTGGGTTTGGGCAATGACAAAGCAAAGAAAGTGGTTGCATTTTGGAGTCAAGGGTTTGATTGGGACTTGAAAGAAGAAAAAACCCTCCATGCTAACTTGAATGATTATGAATGTATGTTTACTATCAAAAGAATAGAATTTCCAAATGGTTATTTTAAATATTGGATTATGACCACATGGTGATTCTTGTTAGTTTGCGTGTCATTTGCAAAACCTTGCCTGAGCAGGTTTATTTAACCCTACAGCTGCAATCACTAACCAACCTTCAGATTTATCCTTCCCCTCTGTTCTTGCATAGAGTTTTCACTCTTTCTTTTTACCTTATTTCTCCTGATGCCATTCAGCTGCCTCCATTATGATGGGGGAGGCCACTCCTACCTTCGCTTCTGGTGCAGAGACTTCATGGCTGCAACAACCTCAGATGCATCCTCAATTGTTGCTGCCCTGTGCTTACCAGCTGGTATTATTATTATTTTTAAAATTAATTTAGCTGCTATAATGCTGCAACAGTTCTTTGGCATGACAACAAATGAGCTGCTGAAATGTTTAAGACACGGAGCTGGAGTTTGGAAGGTCACATTTCTATACCTGAGAGCTGCACTTGGGGATATGAAAGGAGCCTCATTCGAGCGTCCCCTAAGTGGAGTTTCTCCAGCAAAAATTCTTTCAACCCAGAGTAATCTCTGACACGAAATTTTTATTATAACTGTAAAGATTGGGGTGAACTATTTTTGGGCTGCGGGGAGTCCTACAAACTTTATGTGGCAAACTATATGTGCTGACACCACACATGCGCACAGAAGAATACAGCAATTCAGGACGTGGTGTAAAAATAACCAACTTCTGTAGTTTAAGATAACTCACATTTTTGACAGATTAATGTGCAGTTCAGTTGTGCATTGTACATTCCTCGGCTTTTGAACTGATTTCAAACCTGGCCAAACCAATGTGAATGTAGTACTTTTTGCTAATCAAGATGCACCCTTAGTCAAGAAAAGAAGCTGAGGAAAACCTATGGCAAGGTCTAAGTGAGATTAGAAAGCAGACCCACAAGACATCAAAAGATAAGCAGCAAATAGTTACAACAGGAATGGAGCTATGAAAGAAAAATGATATCCAACAATATTTGAGTCAGGGCTCACAAATTCGCACTCTGAGACTTTAGGAAGCATGACACAATCTGCCACCTCTTTCAGGTGTCTCTGTTTCCTCTGAGATTAGCTGAAATCTTCACAGTGCTTGGAGGAGAAATAGATTTTCTCATGAAGAGTATATTTTATGACCTATCTTTTCTGTGATTCAGACTACTTGAGGGTTGCTTGATCTTGAACTTGCAATTAAGAACCATTCATTTTAAAAATAACTTACATTTCATTTGTTGACAAGGACAAATCTACTCATTTGCCTTTTGGGGACTGTCCTTATGGCAGGGGCTGGCTGTGGGTGCTATTATGATAAGCAACTATATTTCCATACATACCACTACGTTGCTGATATCCAGTCAACACCAACTGGGGGAGAGATCAAACTTCATATTATGGGGCAGTTCTATGGTGAGATTTCCTTTTTTTTCCTTAAAAAAAGCTAAAGGTTGGGCAGTTTTTTCTAGTGATGCAGCATGTGGTAGTGAGGAATATGCCTCTCTGATTACTCAGTTCACATCTCCATAAAAGTGCCTGTTCACTGCTGGGTGGGGAAATTAAGGCTTTAAATCTCTTTACAACATTGACCAGAATATTAGCAGTAGCAATCACACTTAATGGTCTGGCTAGGTTATCCTGTTATGGTAATAGAGTAGACCATACTGTCAGCGACGCAATGCCGAGTGTCAGGCAGCGGTTAACTAACCTGACAACCCTGAGGACTAACGGCCTTTGGTGCCGAAGTCCACAGGGAAGGGTGATAGTCTCCAAGTGGATTAAACCCCACTTGATGGAGGGAAGCAACTTCATCAATACTGGCCTGGGGCTGATGAGGACTTTGCGTACCAAAAGGGCTCAGGACCAAAAAGTGACTCATGGAACTTGGTATGGGTGTCATGCTGCAATGTGGAAGGCAGATGAAAGGCTACTGCATTATATTCTCAGGACAGTCTTCATGGCTGATCATCAATATTTGGATTCAGATACGGCAGAAGAAAAAGAATCACACTTATATACTGCCCCTTAGCTCTTAGTGCACTCTCTGAATGGTTCACAAATTAATTAGCAATTTGCTCCAAACATGTTGGGTATTCATTTTATCAATCTTGGAAGGATGGAAGGCTGAGTCAAACTTGAGCACCATTAGGATCAAACTCACACCAGTAGTTTGGGCTGGTAGTACAGCAGTTTAACCACTGTACCACTAGAGCTCTTATTATTAAGCATTCCTCCCTTGAAGTTTAATTTGTAAAACTGATATGGAAGATTTCTGCATTACATAGCACAATTAACTGCCATGTTTTACTCCCAACCACTTGGTTCTGTGTTGAAAAGGTGGACATGCTCTGTGGACTTGGTTCTGTGTTGCAAAGGCCACAGTGGGACTTCGCAGCCCCCTTGGACTTCTGCGCCAGGATGGAGAGGCTGCCACGGCAATGGGCTCCAGGACCACCCCCACCACCGGTGTCCTGGGCCCCACCCATGGCCGAGGCTTAAAAGGCTGCGGCAGGCGGTAGGACTTCCCTGCCCCCCCCCCCCCCGGACTTGCTTGCAGAGAGGCCACTGCAGTTTTGTGACGGGGGTATTGTTTCTATTGATATATTGTCTGGATTGAATCTTAGTGTATTGTCATTTCTATTGTATTGGTTTTTTTTTTGCATTGTTATGTTTTATTGTATTGCTATATTTTTATTGTATTACAATGTTTTATTTGTTGTGAGCCACCCTGAGCCGCCATATGCTGAGTGGGCGGCATAAAAGTTGAATCAATCAATCAATCAATTTTGTAGTCATATGTTTCTTTTGCAAAAGGTGAGCTGTTCTCTACCTAAGAGAGTCTATGTATGCAGTTAGATTTTCTCACCAGAATTCTGTGAGTAGAAGTAGTAGTGAGTATAATAATAATTTTGTGACAGAAATTATTCTGGGTTGAAAGGATTTTTGCTGGAGAAACTCCGTGCAGGGGATGCCCAAATGAGGCTCCTTTCATGTCCCCAAGATCCTTTCTCACTGAAGTGGTCCCTATTCATCTACTTGCAATTTCTTGCTTTTGAACTGCTAGGTTGGCAGGAGCTGGGACAGAGACAGGCGTTCAATCGGTCATGCAGTACCCATTTCTCGAACTGCCAACTTGCTGGCCTTCCAGTTAAAACAAGGTGAGTTTCTTAACCACCGAGCCACCGCAGCCCCTGTAGTAGTGAGTGTTGTCCTGACTTTACAGAACAGTGTTGACAGGCAAGGATATTCTGATAATGTAGTTCGATAGGGAAAAGTGGGGGAGAGATTATTCATCTGTATTCTCCTTCACTAGCTAAAACGATGGGACAAGGTGTAAAACAACAACCATAGATGCAGTTTTAAATGAGATAAAGGAAGATATCAAGACAAGCCAGAATTCTAGCTTACTGTTCACAACCAGGATACGAGCAAATGCTTCCTCATCCACACACTCAGAGTGACTAACCGAATCACAAATATTTGGGCCATGGGTTCTTTGACATGATATCAGATCTTCAATTCGGTTTATCTACCAACAAACCAGAGACACAAGGAAGAATTGACCCCCTTCCCCCCAGTTATTTTGGGGAGAAACAAGCCCGAGCAACAGCTCCTGCCAAGTTTGAATCTCTAGCTAAACAAATCATAGATCTGCAATTTGTTGTTTTTCTACTTTTCGTCCATGGCTTCTTTTGTCACTCTTGCAAGTGGCAGCAACTGGTTAGTATACACCAGCTACACTTGTTAGTCCTCAAGCCAGTTAGAATTTTGGTTTATTGTTAGTATATCTACAGTATATGGCCAGAGCGGTAAACTTGGGATCTGCTAGCATTTTTATGTGCTAGATGTCTCAAAGAATCAAGTAGATTTTGGCTCGTGTGTTGGAGATGTTGAACTCTACTTTCATTTACCTTCTTCCAGTGTATTTGTAAATAAACTTAAATAGTGCAAGTGATCTTCAGGGATCTCATTTCAGAGGGAACCAAATCTGAGTAATTGCTATGCCACTGAATCTGCTTGGTGAATTGGTGTGATCATTATAGTATTAGATAACGCTGTACTTTGAAATCCTACATTTCCCATCATTCATGACTACTGACCATGCTAGAAAATTGTAGTCCAATATTATCTGGAGGGTACATGTTTTTCATCCCTGATCCAAATTCTTGAACAATTGTTTTCTTTATCACCTACTATCAACATTGCTCTTTAACTGAAAGAGGGAAGGAATGGGCCTGGGCCTTCTTGGCAAGCAGTTTATATATTCTACTATTGAGCTTTCAAGAACTACTCTTCATTCTGAAGTTTCTCTTAAATCTTGTAGAAGAAGCCATACCAATTTTCACAAAGGAAAAGGTAAAGGTTTCCCTTGCTCGAAGGCCAGTCATATCCGACTTAAATCCTTTACATTGAAAATTGTAGCTCTCCTTTTCCTAGACATAGTTAGTGATCCCCAAAAGTCAAGGACTGGTCATCAGCATGGATTCCCAAAAGTCAAGGACTGGTCACCAGCATGGACTTTGATCTATAAAGTACTTCAGTTATTCCAGCTTTTATTTTCCTAGTCAGGCAACAAGAACAAGTGAAGTATCAAGTCCGTACAATGCCACCACAGAAATGGGCTGTATTCATTTTCTTGGAGACCACAATTATACAAGAATCCTATAGACCAGGGGTCCTCAAACTTGGCTCTCCAGATGTTCTTGGACTTCAATTCCCAGAAGTCCTGATCAGCAGATGTGCTGACTTGGGCTTCTAGAAATTGAAGTCCAAGAACACCTTGGAGAGCCAAGTTTGAGGAACCCTGCTATAGACTAAGCAAATATTTATATTTTTTCTGCCTGTCATCTTTTAGATTTTTAAAAATTAATCTTGTAGTTCTCATCTAAGTCCATCCCAGACTGTTAATGTTTATCTTGAACTTGGGTGTCTGAATACCTTGGAGTCGTTATTCACCAAGGAGACCATGCAATGGTAGACATCTCCACGATGACATTCCACACATGCAAATCGACCTGGGAAATCAAGCCCATCTGAATGTGGTTTTTTAGTCATTTAGATATCACGTCACCCACTGGCTAGGGGGACCATGACATGTGCCCTCCACTTTCACCTTTCCCAAGGGATTCGACAGGGGACACTTTGGTGTCTGGATACAGTTATAAAAAGTGATGTGTGGAATGAAGCAGTTATTATTCTTATTTATTTTATTTACTATATTTTCTGGCGTATAAGACTACTTTTTAACCCTGAAAAATCTGTGCCAAAGTCGGGGGTCGTCTTATAGGACAGGTACTTAACTGCAGCTTGTTTTCTCTTGCTTCATATGTCCGGCGCATATGGTGGGGGGTGCCGCGGCCGAGTCCCTGCTCTGTGCGGGGAGTATGAAGCAAGGGGAAGCAAGCTGCACACATCTTCCTGTATCTCGAGGAGGAGAACGTGAGCGTGGATTGGCTCTCCACCAGAACCTGCCCATTCAACTCGGAGGGCTGCGCGTCTTGGTTGAGTGTGGGTTAATTTTTATTTGGTGTGCATTGGAAGAGAGGTAGTCTTATACGGCAAGTATATTCCAAACTCTATATTTTAACTGGAAAAGTTGGGGGTCGTCCTATACGCCCAGTTGTCTTATACGCCGGAAAATAATATTTAAAATATTTCTATCCCGCTTCCCTCACTCAGGAGTGACCCGAAGCAGCTAACAACATGATTAAAACAGGAAATAAAAACAGATGAACAAACCCCATTAAAAACTCCATATTAAAAACATCAAAAAGTCCTATCCCTCCCATACAGATAAAACAGTCAGGACAAAAAAAAGTATAGGCTAAATGAGCCAGTGGGACTGGGCAGTCGATGCGTCCAAGCCCCATACCCGCTGGCATTGCCATGTTTTCAGTTATCTTCTAAAGGGGAGCAGCTCCGTCTGGATGCATAGTTCGAGAGGCAAGAGGTTCCAGAGGGCCGGGGCTGACATGGAGAAGGCCCTCCTCCTGGTCCCTGCAAGGTGGGTTTCTTTTGCTGAAGGGACCATAACCAAGCCCCTCCGATCAGCCCTCGTAGGATGGGTATTACACCTAGGGATGATGCGGTCTCTTAGGTAAGCTGGACCAATGCTCCCTGAACAGGGAGGTCCAAATTTCCACCGTACTGATAGAAAGTTATCTGTACTTCTTTGTTTATACCTTTGTAAGAACCAATCATGCCTTGGGTTAAGGAAAAGGCAGAGTCTAATTTCTAACTTTATGCCTGTTGAAAGAGACTTTGCCTATTGCTGTACATAAGATCGGCACCCGTCCTCTTTTACAGAGGAAGAGTCTGCTAAGTGAAAAGCTGCCTGAGGGAATTCCTCCTTTTTAATGTGTCCTCTATTTGAAAGGCTACCATGTTCAGCTCTGATTTAAAGATAAATGACTGGGATCTTAAAGTTTCACATCCATACCACAGTTCCTACCTGTGCCGCATATTTAGCCCCTCAATCTCAGTTTTTCTTGTAACTCAGTTTGAATTATATACATAAAAAATCCTAGTTTTGATCTGTGCATGTGAATTATCATATGCAATTTTATGCAAATTTCCTTGTAACGCATAAGTAACCACCACAATGTCACTTGTTATTTCTCATCTTCAGTTTTGATGGTGAAAGTTACTACTTCTTTCTTTTCAGACATTGGGGTTTGACTGGAGGTTATGAGAGGCTCATCGCTTTAAAGTTTCTCCAAACCCTAACTTAGCTTTATTTCTCTCTGTGTATCCGAATACTCTGAGAGACCTGACAGTACTCCTTTGAGTCTGGCACTTGGTAAGAGTCCCATTCCCTCACTCTGATATGTGTGGGGTAATGAAGCAAAAGGAAGGGGAAGGAAATCTGGTTTTTTTAATTGGTCTAGATGGGATGTTTAATGCAGCCTAAGAAAATGTGGCCTTTTGTTGAGCTCCTTTTTCTTTTGGTAGACTTGATGGTAGCACCAGTTGGGGTTAGACCAGACATTTTGCTTTCAGAGGTGCAGCAGCCTCACCTCTGGGCATACCTGTCAAGTATCCCGGAATGGCCGGGATTTCCCATATTTCCACGCCGCTTCCTCCACTTTCCTGCTGCCATCCCGTAATTTGACCAGCGGGGAAAGTGGTTACTGCGCATGCGCGTATGCGCAGAAGGGTTCTGCGCAGGTCCCATATTTTCTGGATCCATGCTTGACGGGTATGCCTCTGGGATATAGCATGTTGCAACCAAAGCCAGACAATTTACTTTGACACAGGCACCTCTTTTCATCTTGCTAACATTTGTGGCAGCCCTGATGTCAGAATTAAATTGTGGTGCCACAGACTGTGTTTATTGACATGAATGCAGCAGTAGTAAAGTAAATTGTGTTCAGTAGGTACTTTGGGAACAAAGTACTGTAAATGTATTACATTGTATGGGACCATTGCGTTGTGGGATAAAAGATAGCCATTTGTAACATAAAATGCCTAGGTTTCTAAATAGCTTTTTTTATAGCTTGCCTGAGATGTCAATTGTCATCATATGAACAGGCAGGGAGGCTTTTGTAAACCAGTAGATAGTTGTTGTTTTATTTTTATTATAGGCCTCTTTACGTTTAACAGGTAAGGTAAAGGTAAAGGTTGCCCTTACTCAAAAGCCAGTCATATCAGAATCTAGGGTTTGGTGTTCATCTCCGTTTATAGCCAAAGAGCCAGTGCTGTCTGCATCTGCAGACATTTCCGAGGACATGCGGCAGGCATGACTAAACATCGGAATGCACCAAACACTGTTTATCTTCCCACTGAAGTGGTACCTATTTATCTACTGGGACGGAGACAGAAGCTCACTCCATCATGTAGCACTCAGGTGTCGAACTGCTGACCTGTCAACCTTCCAGTCGTCAAGTTCAGCATCTTAACTACTACGGTAAGCCACCACAGTCCCTCGAGTTTTACAGGTACTTTTTAAAAATTGGAAACTGGTCATGGGATGGCACTACATTTTTATCAGACCACTGGTACCGTCGGAGAGATTATTTCTGCAATCCTAATCTCCCTTTTCTGAACCTTCTGTCAGCCACACAGTAGAAAACATATAAATGCATATCCCTTTTAGAAGAATATTAATATGTTAACTCTGCAAAAAGCAATGAGACTACTCTGAAAATGGTTTGCTCCCCTTTTCAACTCCACCCTGCCATCCTTATTAGCAGATTATGCTGTAATTTAGTTTTTATAATACCATGTCTTTCAAGACTTCACACAAGATAGATAAATTTTATCACCAGATAAATGAATGTGACTATGGACATACAATCTTCCTTCTCCTTTAACTGTCCTGTATAGAGATAAAAGGAAATATGTTTCTGTCTCAAAAGCCTATTTCTGTATTTCTTTCTCAGGTTCAGTTTGAACATCTTGGCTACTAGTTCTTGGGGCCAAACCCATTTTTTTCATTTCAGTCTTGAGGTTCGGTTCTAGAATGTGTAAAGCGATCTTGAAAAAGAAGGTTGTGTTTTTCAGCCACATGCAAAACATCTTTCCCTTGCCATGGGTTACAGATTTCTGGGATTAGTCAGCAAGGTTCTTAGATCCAGTTATTATTTTCAAACACTTATTGTAAAAGACTTTTTGAATGATCAGAGTAGATTTATGGAAGGTAGCAGAATAACAGTAGACTAGATGTAACACCTGTGCCTTTGGATGACTCTGGTAATCTCCTCCAGGCAATTATATCAGAGAATAAACAAAACAAAAACGCTGTAGCATTTTGAGGACTGACTTATATTTTAAGGTTAGCTTTCGTGGATCAAGTCCACTTTGAGTGGACGTGATCCATGAAAGCTCACATTAAAATATAACAGTCTTCAAAGTGCTACAGCATTTTTGCTTTTGTTTTGTTTTGTACTCTGATATGCTTGAAACACAGACTAACATGGCTAATATTACAAAAGATCCAGGCAATTAGGTGAGAATGTATATAAAGATTTCAGTTTTCTTCCACTACCCCTCTGTGTGAGCTACAAATACTGTAACACCATTTCTAATACTGCAAAGGGATCATCGCAGTTTGGAAGGGACAGTGTTTTGCATCTACATAAGCAGAGATGTGGCAGTAATCTTTACAGCATTATGCCAGTTTGTATTGATTAATTTATTAATTTTATACCCTGCCCTTCCTCACTTTTTTTAGTATTAAAATTATTATGCAAAGAATCATTATTTGAGACAACAAATAGAAGGCAAGTATAGATGTGAATTATTTTCTCCTTGCTTCAAGGCCAGTGGAAATGGGTGAATATCCCAAAACTTAATTTTAGAGAAGATTTGGAACACGAGGAATTATAGAACAATTAAGAGAGAGTCAGAGTTTGTGTCTCTCTGAAGATGCACTGAATACTATCTCATAATCTTTGAATACAGTCCACTCACTTCCATCTGAGAGTGAGCGCTCAGAGGTCCTCAGTCAGAGAACTCTACTCAGTATTGCCTGTTCAAAATTTAGTCACAGGAGTCCTGGTGGCGCAGTGGTTAAACTGCTGTCCTGCAACCAAAAGATTGTGAGTTCTATCCTGACAAGGACTCAAAGTTGACACAGCCTTCCATCCTTCTGAGGTTAGTAAAATGCGTACCCAGCAAGTTGGGGGCAAAATGCTAATTAACTTGTGAACCACCCAGAAAGGGCACTAAGCATTATAGAGTAGTATATAACTGTGATTGCTTTGCTTTCTGTTTCACCACTTTCCTCTCATCTTGCCAGTTGCATAAGGCTAAGCAAGGGTTACTTAGCTGTGATGAAAAGCTTTTTATGCACTCCTTGCTATTGTCATCTTAATTTTACTGCTGATTACTCTTCATAATGTACAATGCCTGGAAAACACAATTTATATGCATGATAGTGTGCAACTAGTTACAGAAGTTGTCCTATTATCTCTCTTCACTAGCTATGCAGGCTAGGTTGATGGGCTTTTCAGTCTAATAATACCCAGATGGCTACATGTTGCATACTCCTGTTATGAATCCAATCAATAAGTCACATTCTGGGACAGATTGTTTTCTAAAGCTTTGCAATATCATTGTAAGGTATTACAAGAACCTGGAGAGCTTCTCAGTGAGTTGTGGGTTTTAGTGAAAAGCAGAGAGACAAAAGGTGTAGGCAGGCTATTGACCATTCCTAAAGATTGTTTCCACATTCAATATAGCCCCCTCATAGATTTTTCTTAACCCAGGAGATCAGAACACAATCACCTGTAATTCAGTCCACAGTCTCACCCCACACTCTACACAGTCTACATGCTTCTACACTTACTTGAATTCTGGATTTAGATCAGGTTTCAAGCCATAGAAGGAAGAGGAGAGTGTGATCATCCAGTTGGGCAAGAATTTCCCATCCTCACATTCCAGGAATGGAGGTGACCATCTGATGTGACTTGTGCCCAGCACATAGCTGTCTCCTTGGCTCCATTTTGGGGTGTCCAGAGTCTTGAGGTCATTGTAGAGGATTCGTTTGGACAGGATAGGGGTTTTCTGGAACCAGAAAAAGTTGTACCACTCATTTTCCCAGGTCAAATTCCTCAGATTCTCTGCAGAGGCTGAGAGATCTTTGAGCAAGATCTGATTGTTCTCCTTGGTGGCTTGAATCATCAGCTGGGGCTTGGAAGATACCGGGTGAGCATCAAAAGTCAGCACAGTTCGGTAAACTTGAGGATCGCCCTCTATAACACTTCTGACCAAGGCGTGGTACCACTCAACATCCTCTTTCACGCTGGACTCCCGGATGTCATTGGTCTGGAAAACCATATTGAGGAAATTGGTGGCATGGGTCAGGGTGTCAGTAGCACCATGGAGAGAAGAACGCAAGGCTGGTGCAGGGCCAGAGACCTTCCCCATATCTCTCACCTCAAAGCTCTTGGTGCAGTTGGCTTGTGAGAGGCTCACCACATCCCCAGAGTACAGGAAGGCCACTGCTGTCTCTGATTCCTGAGGATCAGCCTTTTCCAAGTTAAGAGTAGGCACCCATGTGAAAGTTGAAGCTAACGAGGAGGAGGAGGAGGAAGACATCCAATCCTTTGTTTTTGGAGTCCTGGCCTTGGGTGGAGCTGAGCGTTGATGCTGGAGAATCCTGGCTGCCCAAAGGATTTCAAGATGAAAGCACCAAACCAGAAGTCCCAACAGACAGATCTCCATGGTTCAGCAAAAAGCTCCGAAAAGGCCAGAGTCATCTGGCAGGGATCATTTCAGTCACGGTGGAGAATCTCTCTTTTGAAGTCCTGGTGTATCTGAGGAGGGTCTTGAGATCCTGAGCAGGTAGAAGAATAAAACTATGAGAAGCAAAGCCAGTGGCTGTCTTTCTTTGAGGTTAACATCTCCAAAGAACATTGGCGCACCTGCAGAAAAAGAGTTGCCCACCTCCTTGTAAAATGTACAGGACTTTTCCTGTTGTCTCCCACTCTCTCTTTTCACTCGCACTTGCTTCTTTCCCCTCCCTGGTCAGTGATGGAGCAAACGTCACCACAATATGAGCAGCTGCTGGCACTGCCCCTGTTGCTCCCCCCCTCTACTATTATATGCCTAGGCTTTTAAATCTCTGCAGACAACACGCACGCACGCACACACATACGGAAAGAATGCTCTATCAACAACCTCACTTGCTAATGCTTGAAATGGAGAAATCCCTGTGTAAAGCCAGAAAAGGAGTGGGGAGGGAGAGAAAGAGAAAAACGATTGGAAGAGAGCACTGCCTGTCACTCTCCATCTCTCCGGCTCACTTTAGTTTCATTAGGGGATATAGGTCTGACAATGATGCAAGCAACCAAATCCTGCATGGAATGTCATGGCAACGGGGAAAATTTGTCTTTCCCCAACTCACCCCTCCCTTTCACTTCCCTCCTAGCTTTTATTCCCCACTCCCAAAAAAATAATAAATTTTTTTATCAGCTTGACTAACACCATGATAGTCATATATAAGGTCATCTACTGCCTACTGATGTTCATATCATGCTGCTAAATATAATTAACTGTTCAGGTACCAAGAAAGGGGAATGAAACAGAGGGTTGCAGGGGTTGAGCAGGACTAGGGTAGAAACATTTCAGACAGGGCATTCTGTCCTGTTGCCGCCTACATGCTGAAATTCTACTGGAGATGAAAGAAAAGGTTGGAGAGTGTAAGAAGCACAAATGCTTTTGTGACCTAATTTGAGTTAGACCTAATCAGTGCTCATTTTCCCCAAGACCACAATTTTTTCCAGTGCCAAAGCCCATGTCTGCACCATATAAAAAGCTATGCTAGAGTATTTCTGAGCATCTGCAAAGTTAATTTTCACTTCCAGTTAATCAGACCATAGGGTACATTCTTGTTGTGTGTTGGTCTGTATGATCTTTTGGATCAATGATATCTGGGAAGTGTCCTTTCATATTGTCTGTGGCTCAAGTGGCTAAGATGCTGACTGGAAGGTCAGCAGTTCGATTCCCGAGTACTGCAGGACGGAATGAGCTCCCGTCTTTGTCCCAGCTCCTGCCAACCTAACAGTTTGAAAGCAAGACATTGCAAGTAGATAAACAGGGACCACTTCGGTGGGAAGGTAAACAGCATTCTGTGCGCTCCAGTGTCTAGTCATGTCTGCCACATGACCACGGAAACATTTGCAGAATGCAGACAGCGCTGGCTCTTTGGCTTTGAAACAGAGATAAGCACTGAACCCTAGAAGCAGACAGCGCTGGCTTTCAAGCAAGGGTGACTTTTACCTTTACCTTTTTATGTTTCCTTTGCTTTAACGAGTTTTCCTCATTTAAGTTGGAAGATATGTCATTTTAAGTGTGCTTTGTATTCGCTCTCCTTATGTTTGATTATTAAAAAAAGATGACTGGTGTTAATTCACTTTTGCTGAGGATTTTGTTGTTTACTAGGCCTTCTTTTCTTTAGTGGCAAAGGGTTTACTTGACTTGAGTTAGAGCCACTGAAAAGAATAAATTGTGTTTGCTGGGAGGGAGAGGTAGCAAGAAAGGAAGAAAACATGAATAGGCAATGATGAATAGGAATAATGGAGCATTTAGAGGGATGGATATAAAGAGAATGAAAAAGGGGAGAAGCCAGAAGTGACAATTAAAAGACTGCCCCCTGGTCTTCATTTTTAAAAAAAGTTCTGTCAAATTCTGGGGACTTTGAAAAAGGTTGTGATTCAGATTGTGCTTCTTGAGTCTAAAAATCCTTTGGACACTATATTTTCCAGCAATATTACAAAGTAGATGGGGATTTTAAAAGGATTGCTAAAGGGGAAGTTGGGATGTGCCAGCACGTGCAAAATGCAGATGTTGCATGCTTAGAACAATTCCAAAGAACTTGAAAGAGTGCATTAAATTCTCATTTAGACATGCTCCAAGTAACTAAGATAGACTACATTAATACATAATTGGGAATTACTATGGGGGACAATCAGATTCATATTATTTTCTGTTGATGTTACAATGTACAAATCAATGCAAGTCAGCCTGGAGTTCTGTCTCCTCCTTCCCGCTTACTTTTCAACCTGACTCTAGGACTTACGGGTACTGCAGTGGCTCAAGTCGCTAAGATGCTGACTGGGAAGCGGAAGGTCAGCAGTTCGATTCCCGAGTACTGCAGGACGGAAATGAGCTCCCGTCTTCATCCCAGCTCCTGCCAACCTAGCAGTTCGAAAGCAAAAAATTGCAAGTAGATAAATAGGGACCACTTCGGTGGGAAGGTAACAGCGTTCCGTGCACTCCAGTGTCTAGTCATGCCTGCCACATGACCACGGAAATGTCTGCAGAAGCAGACAGCGCTGGCTCTTCGGCTTAGAAACAGAGATGAGCACTGCACCCTAGAGTCGGATATGACTGGCTTTCGAGCAAGGGAAACCTTTACCTTTACCTTTACTAGGACTTACTGTATACTTTTTTTGCAGTCAGATTTATTTGCATTGTTTCAAGCAGAGTGATTGCTTGAATGAATGTGCAGGAGTGCTGGTGGTTGGCAGGATGGAGAGAAAGAAAACAAAGGGCCATGGATGGCTATGTTGTTTCTTCTCAACCTTTCCCCCACAAATAGCTTCCTTCCAGCTCTGGAACAAAGTTGCACTAGGGAATTTAGGATACCAGAGAGAAGGACATTGCCAGTTAGCCCTTGTTAGCAGCTTGTTAAGGGGGCTTCTGCTGCTGCCCTGCACATCTGGATGGCCACAACAGAAGTTACCTTCAAAAGCTGTGCATATGAACTGATTTGTAATATCCTCCTCTTTCTACTGATTTCGGTCTGGTTGGCTGAAGCAGATTTACCTAGGGAAACCAAACTTCTTTGGTATCAATTCATACTACAGTATAGTAGTATACATTTTTTCCTCTGTGTAGTCACACCTTAAGTCAGGGGTGCCCAAACTGTTTGGGCCATGGGCCGGTCATGTGATTCAGGGGGCTGGTCACTATGGTCGAGGGGCCGGATCCAGCCCACAAAGCCAATTCATCTGGCCCACAAAGCCCACATCGCTCCCGGAAGCGGAAGTAAAATGTACCTGTAAGGGCTTCATGGACCGGATGAATTAGGCTGGATGAATTGGATCGGGGCCCCAGGCCATGGTTTTGGCAACCCTGCCTTAAGTGTACCAGACAAAATAGGAGCATAAAGCAAGAGAGTCAGCTAGTAATGAAGAAACAAAATTTGGGGTTGACTAATAACTTTATTGACTGTAGTGGTTAAGATGCTGACCACCAGGTCAGCAGGTCAGCAGTTTGCTCTATGAGTGCTCTATGATGGAGTGAGTTCCTGTCTCTTTTGCTGCTCCTTCCAACCTAGCGGTTTGAAAGAAAGAAATTTCAAGTAAATAAATCAGTACCGCTTTGGTGGGAAGGCAACAGTGTTCTATTCACTCTGGCACAGCTCCCTCGGTAGCCTTAGTAGTTAAGACGCTGAGCTGGAGACTGGAAGGTCAGGTTTCAGCACCTGAGGGCTGCACTTGGGGACATGAAAGGAACCTCATTTGAGCATCTCCTGAGCAGAGTTTCTCCAGCAAAAATCCTTTCAACCCAGATTAATTTCTGACACAAAAGTATTATTATTATTTGCTCTGGCATCTAGTCATGCCTACCACATTACCATAGAAATGTCTACAGATAAAGGTGTGGCTCTTTGGCTATAAACGGAAGTGAGCACCACACCCTAGAGTCAGATATGACTGGCTTTTGAGCAAGGGAGACCTTTACCCTTAATAACTTTATTGGTTGGGTCATAAAAATATCACAAGCAATCTTCTTCAAGTTTCAAATGTATAAAATAATGGAGGATTTGGGATATAAGCAAAAAGTTAAAAGTGCAGCAAGTTGCAACAGTCATTGTCTGTGAAAGTAAATGCAGAGTGGACGACAGAGATGATAGATTCCTGCAGGAGGGGTGTTAAAAATTTAAGAAGTAAGTCTTGGAGTATTTTGAGAAAAATAGGGTGAAGGCTTCATGAATCAGGCTTTAGAAAAATTCTGTTTTGGTTTTCCTTATTTTGATGGTCTAAAATGTCTTTTTTAAAAAGCCAGTTATGATTAACTATGAAAGAGATTAGAGACAGTTATTTTCATGTGCTCTGGAAAGGGTCTTTCCATGGATACCATGAATCTACATACAGTACTTGCTTTGATCTACGCTATATCTGGCTAAAAGAGCTTTACAGGCATGTTTGTAAATCCAAAATCTGCCCAATCTGTTTGACAGAGGAAACAGTTGGAAAATCTAGGCTGTACATAACATAAGCAGTCAACTACCCCACCCTCCCCGAAAAATATGCAGCTTTCTGAAAAGAGCAATTGCTTGTTTCTAGACAACAAGAGATCCTTTCCTCGCCATTCTTCTCACAAAGCTTAACTCCCAATTTACCCAAATGTTCAGGTCTCTGACTGCAAATTCCATTAAATTATGTGAAAGCCAAGCCAGGGTATTCATTTCATTATCTGAGTTGTCGGCAGGAGGCTGGATTCTTCCACCCCTCCCACCCTGCACTCTACAATTAAACTTCTATTAGACAAAGCTTAATAATTACATTGTGCATTATGCAGCTTACTGCATTTGGTTTGTTTGCTTTTGGTTTGTTTGCTCTTTTTGGAAAACACCTGATCTCCCAGATTGTTTCCTTTTATCTATCGGAGGGAGAAGAACACCACATTCTAGCTCTTCTTTCTCCAGATCAAAAGGATTGTGTACATCTGAGAGGGAAACTGCACTATTTGAATCCTAGGATTTATGATTTAGGGCAGTTACCTTACATTCAAACCAAGTACCGCACTACTGAGAAAAAGTGCTGTTTGCTAAATTATCTTTTATTTAGTAGCTACAGTCATAATATGGGACTGTGGTGGCTTAGTGACTAAGATGCTGAACTTGACAACTGGAAGGTCGGCAGGTCAGCAGTTCGAAACCTGAGTACTGCACGACGGAGTGAGCACCGTCTCTGTCCCAGCTCCTGCCAACCTAGCAGTTTGAAAGCAAGAAATTGCCAGTAGATAAATAGGCACCACTTCGGTGGGAAGGTAAACAGTGTTCCGTGCACTCCGGCGTCTAGTCATGCTTGCCACATGTCCACGGAAACATCTGCAAATGCAGACAGCACTGGCTCTTTGGCTATAAAAAGAGATGACCACTGAACCCTAGAGTCGGATATGACTGGCTTTTGAGCAAGGGTAACCCTTATCTTTAGTAAACCTATGGGTTTGCTTCGAGTTACATAAAGATTCTTTTTCCTATGGGGTTGATTTACATAAAAAATCCATTTTTACTATGGGTTTGCTTCGAGTTACATAAAAAACTGATTTAAGCAAAAGCCTACGGAACTGACTTTTTTTTTGTAAGTATGGGTTTTACTGTAATTGAATTGCTGTGATAGGCTTCCGTATGAAAAATATTACTCTTGATTATATATGCTTGGCTAACACAGACTATCTGGTTTGGTAGGAGAAATAATTGGTAGCCATTGTGAGCAGATTGGCATGAATCTGTAAAAGTCATTTTCCAAAATGGCTACCGGCTATCCATTTTAAGTATTCTTCTCATTTTCTGTTGCACCTTCATCCAAAAAGGTTTATGTTACACTATATCCATGATGGCGAACCTTGGCACTTGATGGGAATTGAAGTCCAAGAAGACCTGGAGTGCCAAGGTTCACTATCACTGTTGTGGTTGTAATGGAGTCTATGGAAATATATTTCATGCTGTGTTATTAAGCCTTTTGAAGTTATATGATAAAGTATCAAATCAGAAAGAGGCCATAGCATAAGGTATCTCATTTGGCAAAACTGAAGTGACAGACTTATTCAAAATAACCAGGACAGGGTAAAATCTTAAGGTTGCTTATAGGTAAAAGGTAAACGTTCTCTTGCTTGAAAGTCAGCTGTGTTTTGACTCTAGGGTGGTGGTGTCTCCATTTACAGCCAAAGAGCCAGCACAGTCTGCATTTGCAGATGCTTCCATGGTTGTGTGGCCTGCCAGAGTGTATGGAACACTGTTACCTTTCCTGCCATATTGGAACCTATTTATTTACTTGCAGTTTCTTGCTTTCGAACTGCTAGGTTGGCAGGAGCTGGGGCAGATAGCAGGAACTCACTCCATCATGCAGCACTCAGGTCTTGAACTGCTGACCTGCCAACCTTCCAGTCATCAAGCTTAGCATCTTAACCACTAAGCCACAGTGGCCCTAAGGTTACTTATAACCATACTGAAAAGGAAAGGAACTGATGCTGTGGGGGAGTTTTGCCTTAGGGTAGCTACAGAGCTAATGGTAGAGGCAAGATTTAAGCAGAGGACTTCCTTCATCATAGCTTTTTCTCTTATTTACTATGTTTGATTACTGTTATATTATAAAAGAGGTATTTTAATATTAACACACATTGGTGAAAATGTTGAAATTATCAAAGAGGTATTCATGTTAATCTGTTTAAAGGTGTCTAACAAAAACCGAACAAAATATTAGGGTATCTTTATGACTAATGGATTTATTTAAGTGTCAGTGTTTGTAGATTGCAACATAGTTGTGTGTCATGAATAGTAATTGGCAAAAGCTCACAGTGAAACAAATTTGTTATTGTTAAAGGTACTACAGTGCCACGAGTAGTGGAATAATACTAGATTTGGTGGCAGGCAGGCAAGCAGACAGACAGATAGACAATTGTGTAGGAGCTGCATTCAGAAGTCCAAACTGAATGTCACATTGAGTAGTTGCTATTTTATTTCTTATGTTTCTATTTTTATTAACACTTTATTGATGGAAAGATCATGAAGAAGCAAGCAGGCTTCAGGCTGGGCAGGTCATGTTGTGGGCAAATTCTTAACCTTACACAACACATTGGGGATGGCTTCGAAAGAAAGCTAATTATGGGAGTGGCTTTGATTGACCTAACTGCAACATACAATACTGTCAGCCATAGGATTCTGCTCCATAAATTAAATAATCTTATCAAAGATAACAAGCTTACTAGGGTCATTGGCAGCTTCCTCCAGAACCAGAGATTCTATGTGACGATGAATGGAAAGAACAGCAGATGGAGGTTGCAGAAGAACGGACTGCCCCAAAGAAGTGTATTGTCCCCAATACTATAGTGTATAATACATTTTCAAATGCTCAACCAGTTCCTGACAATACAAAATTGTTCATCTATGCAGATGACACAGCAATTGCTATTTACAACTGACAACAATGGAAAATCCCTGGTAGTTATTCAAACCTGCTATGAAACCATCTGGCATTGCCTCTTCCACCTCCATGACAGGTGGAAATCAGAATAGTAAAGTGGTTCTTCCTCCACGCATTTTGCCATTGGGCCCAATATGATGGTTTCCAGTAGCATTTCCTCCACTGAGGGGGCCATCACTCCACCTCAAGGGGCTCATCTGCCTGTAGCCGCTGGCCCCTTTAGGGACTCAGGTTATGTACCGCCTCAAGGCTGCGGCAGTCCATTGCAGTCCGGGTGTTAAATCCTGCATGTCTCATTTCATATGTGCTGCAGGAGAGGGGTCCGTGATCATCATCATTATTTATTGATTTCTACCCTGCCCTCCTAGTACAACACATAAAAAACTAACATCATCATCATTAAAAAAACTACCCTAACCCTCCCTCCACCATCATAGTGTGTGGGTCACTTCATGGCAAACTGGGCTCCACCTTAAACAAATTCATGCCAAAGGCATTTTCCTGCTTCTGGAAAAAATGCATTCTTGGATACGAGTTTCAGCTGATGACAAAGTATGTACCATCACCCAACACTCGACATTGAGTCGCTGGCTGTACCGTCTACTGTACTTCATTACCATAGCGGGATGTCCAGCCAGACATTTTATATATACCGTATATTGTATATATATAATCCAGACGTGCTATGCTATGAGTTGTTCAGTCGCACAGTTGATTCCGACCCTTTGCAACCCCATGGACCATTGCCTGCCAGGCTCCTCTGTCCTCCATCCTCCTCCTCCTCAACCCACCCAGCTTTGTGGCCATTGCATCTACAATACCATCTAGCCGTCTCATTTTTGGTCGCCCCCTTCTTCTTTTGCCATCCACCTTTCCCAGCATCTAGGCTTTCTCAAGTGAATCCTCTCTTCTCATTTGATGTCCAAAGTACTTTAGCTTCATCTTTACTATTTGACCTTCTAAGGAGCAGTCAGGGTTGATTTCTTCTAAGATCGACCTATCCGTTCTCCTCGCTGTCCAGGGGACTCTCAAAACTCTCCTCCAACACCACATCTAAAAAGGCCTCTATTCTTCTGTGCTCAGCTTTCCTTATGGTCCAGCTCTCACACACAACCATACATTACCACCGGGAATACCACTTTGACTATGTGAATTTTTGTTTGTGATGTCTCTACTTTTGACTATGTTCCCCAGGTTTCTCATAGCTTGTCTCCCAAGAATAAGTCGCCTTTTTATTTCATGGTTGCAATCTCCATCTGCAGTGATCTTGGATCCTAAGAATGTAAAGTCTGTCACTGCTTCTACTTCTTCCCCATCTATTTTCCAGGGACTGATGGGGCCTGTTGCCATTATCTTGGTTTTCTTGATGTTGAGCCTCAAGCCAGCTTTTGCGCTCTCTTCTTTCAACCTAATCAGGAGCTTCTTTAGGTCTTCCTCACTTTCTGCCATGAGGGTGGCAATGCATCCTCTGCACCCTGTAATCCTGAATTCCAAATTTGAGGGGGCATCCTTTTGGAAAGGACGGGGCGTGGCCTAACCCAAGGGGAGGGGCCGGCAGCCACAGAGAGGGCGTGGTTTGGTTGTCTCTGTTTGCTTTCTATGCTAGCCTGGAAGGAACAGCTGAGCCTGGGAGAGAAAATGTGAGAGAAAAGGGGATGAGAGAGGAGAGCAAGCGCGCGCGCGCACGGGTGCGCGCCGCCAAAAGAAAGCCGCAACCGTACACGGCGCTGCTGGTCACATTGGAGGCAGCATCAGCGGAAAGGGAAGTTGGAGGGCGTGCACACCCACGGCTCGGGCGGGCCCCATTTAGCCAGATCCATCCATCCAACCAGCCTTGAGAGCAGCCGATCTGGACCCGGGGCCGGCCTTCCCGTCTAGGTTGCTCGCCTGTAGTGGCTCCATGCAATGTGCCGCCTCCTCCCGTAGTGCGATGATGCAGCGGGCCGGTGGAGGAGGCGGAGGAGCGGCGGCGGCGGCGGCGGCTGCTGCTGCAACCACCGCCGATCCTGGAGGCGGCGAGGCTGTGGCTGCCGCAGCGGCCTCGTACCGGGTGCTGAGCCGCTTGCTGGGCTACAGCGGGGCCGAGTCCCCAGCCGCCGTCGGGGAAGCTGCTGCTGCCCTGGTCGTGGGGGCGGATCGCGGGCTGCGAGGCTCGCAGCTCTTGGTCTTCCGCCGGGGCGAAGCCGCTGGAGAACCGTCGGGGCTCCCTGCGGCCGCTGGGGGGCTGCTGCCCCCGCAGCAGCAGCCGCCTCCCGCCCCCTCGGAGCTCCTGTGCGTCAGGCACCGCTGCGCGCTGCTCGACGGCCCCAAAGGCGAGCCCTCGGGGGCCAGCAGGTGCTGGAGTGGGGCGAGCGGCGGCCTCCTCTTCCCCCCTGGCGCCGGACTGGAGTTACAGCTGGCCGCCTTGGGGCTCCACCAGGCGGCCCCGACGACGGCCCCAGCCGGGCCTGGCAAGCCCGCCGGCGCCTGCCCCTGCCTGAGCCTCCTGCCCGCCGCCGCCGCCGCCCCCCCGCTGGCCCCGCCGCCCTCCTCCTCGCTCCCCCCGGGGGAAGAGACCAGCGATGCCCTCCTCGTCTTGGAAGCGCTCGGCCCGGACGACGACGACGAGGTGGACGACGAAGATGCCATCGCGGCTGCAGGAGGGCAGGGCGGCGAGTCCCAGTCCAACCCAGCCAGGGTGAAGGGGGATCCCCGGGCCTCCGCCGCTCCGCCGCCTCCGCCCGCCGTGGCGTCCAACCGGCCCGGCTCCACGTCCGCCCCGTCCCGGAAAGGGTCCCTCAAGGTCCGCCTGAGCCGCCTGTTCCGCACCAAAAGCTGCAGCGGCGCCTCCTCCTGCAACCCGGCAGTGCCCTCGGGGGGCTCGGCGCGGAGGGCCGGAGAACGAGACCCCCTGCAAGCCACCCCGGCCACCTCCGGCACGGCAGGGAGTCTCCCCGACGTCTCCCAGCCCGGGTACCGGGAGCCAGACTCCGGCAGGTAAGAGAGGAATAAACCAGAAAGGTGTGTGTGTGTGTGTGTGTGTGTGTGTGAAGAGGTCTAAGAAGGGCGAGGGTCTAGAGCAGAGGGTGCCCAAACATTTCAGGCTGCGGGCTGGTCACGTGGTTCACTATGGCCCGTGGGCCGGATCCGCGCCCCCTTCCCCCCAATTCATCCAGCCCACGAAGCCCTCATTTCTCCTGTACGGGTGTATTTTACTTCCACTTCCGGGAGTGTCGAGGGCTTCGTGGGCCAGGTGAATTGGTGTCCGGGTCCGGATCTGGCCCTCGGGCTGTAGCTTGGGCACCCCTGGTCTAGAGCAAGATCTTTGTTGAGTGATATGGAGAAGTAACTGGGATCGTTTATAGTGAAGGTGTTTGGGAACTGAGGAGAGGCCAATGTGTTGTTGTTTTGATAATTTTTTTATTAATTAAGTAGAAAAAAACATGATAATATACAATAGCCAAAGATGAGATGGCTAGATGGTATTGTAAAACCTTTATCGGTGGCGGCCATAGTCCCACTAGATAACTTCTTCCAGTCTAGATGGTATTGTAGACACAATGGGCACGGGGCTGTGCCGACTAAGGAGGATGGTGGAGGACAGGTTAGCCTGGAGAGCAATGGTCCATGGGGTCGCAAAGAGTCGGAATCGACTGTGCGACTGAACAACAACAATATACAAATACAAGATATAATAACATTAAAAAGAAGAAGAAAGAGGAAAAACTTATAACTACTACATGCACCCACCACCCTAGTGGGACATTATACATCTTATAATTATTCTATATATAACATTCCATTTCTATTTTTATATTTGTCCCCTCTTTCCAGAACGTTAAATATTCTGGTCCAGGCTGTACTCCTTTTCTCTTTACTATAATAATAATAATTTTGTGTCAGAAATTATTCTTGGATGAAAGGATTTTTGCGGAAGAAACTCCGCTCAGGGAATGCTCAAATGAGGCTCCTTTCACATCCCCAAGAGCTGGGACAGAGACGGGCGCTCAATCCGTCATGCAGTACCCGGGTCTCTAACTGCTGACTTGCCAGCCTTCCAGCTAACAAGCTGAGCTTCTTAACCACTGAACCACTTTACTAAAACATATTCAGCCAATTCACCCCATATCTTTTGGTCTGAGAATCCAGATAGGCTGGTATCTGCAGATGTAGAGGGTTGGTGTCTTCCAGATGTTTTAGGCTGCACTCCCTTATCCCCAGCCAACCTCAGACATCTGGAAGACATTGGCTTGCTTAAGACTCCGTGGGCAAGGAACTCAAGGCCAGAGGGTGGAGAATAATTGGCTGGCTGGTCTGAACCTTTCTGTCCTCTAGCTGAAATTCAGCAGAGTCCGCTGTCTTCTGTCGCCTCCGTGGTAAGCAAAAGAAGGCCTCAGGTTGTATTTCTGTCAAAAGGATGGAGTGGCAGTTGGTGGGGAAGCTATTAATGCAAGACAGGTAAAGCCCATTCTGAGCTGGTTAGGCTAGATTAAGAGTTCTCAACCTTTTAAAGCCGGGGGCTGGTCACGCTCCCTCAGACAGCTTCGGGGCCCGGATGGCCATTTTGCCCTTTCTCCACCACATGGCACTTCCTGGTGTGGATGCAGTGGGGCCCACATGAAATGGTGCTGTGGGCTGCATCCAGCCCATGAGCCGCAGGTTGAGAATCCCTGGGCTAGATGGACTAGTCCCGTATGGAACAGTTTTGTCAGGTCCATTGGGTATCCAAGCCTTGTATCCAAAAAGGAAGATCTGTAGGTGTTTAGTAATCTCACAGTGGCTTATTGAAATAATGAAGACTGGGAACTGCTTAGGCAGGTGAACACTTCAGTGTCTCAAAGCTGATAAACATTGTTAAAAAGGTGCTGGGAGGACAGATTCCCTTGACTAGGCTTGCATGACTTGCTAGATGTTGTTGGACTCTGGGCCTCATCAGCTCTAGTATTAATGGTGAGGTGACGTTCCAGGAGGAAGCTATAAGGACTCTTAATGAGATTTTTGCCTCAGAAATTCAAAGGCCTTAACTGCAGGTGCCATTGTTTGTCTTAGGCATCCAAAAGCAAAAGGTAAATTCGGGACCTTCTGCTAAACAGCTGAGTGGTTGCAGCACCTAAACAATGGTTTCTTAGTTGTCTAACAAAGGCAATAAAAAATAAAATATGCTTAGATACATCTTTTTTGGAATAGGCCTCTGGACTTAGACACTGTTTTGAATCTGGCTTTGGTGGTCAATTTCAGATAACACATGTTGTCTTAAGTTAATAGTTGGATGCATTGATACAAAAGGCTTATTTTGCTTATTTTAGGTGTGTTATAGCTGCTTTTTAAGGCAGAAATCTAGTTTGGTTATTTCTAGTTGTGAGTTGGTGGCTTTAAAGCTGAAGCGGCTTTTGTGGATTCTCCACATGAGAAGAAAATTGATAGATGCTAAAACAAGGACCTGGTTTTATTAGCCCAAGGGATTTAGAGCATATTTTCTAGAGTTGAGGTGTTGAATCTAGTTATGAATTGTAAAGGTGTAGTGAACTCACCAGTCTTCGAAATGCAGGAGTAGTTGGTTTTAATATACCAGAATCGTATAGTCCTAGGTGTAATTTTATTTTATACTAGCTGGGGTACCCACTTCGCTGGGTAGTGGATCCTAACCTGCGCTCTGGGCCGCATTGGCATGAGGGGTGCTGCGGCCGCCTCCAGTGGCCTTGTGTTCCCGGTCATGGCGAGGCGGAGGCTGAGGGGCGGGAGAGGTGGCAGGGCAGAGGCAGCACCTACGGCGGCGCCTTGCCCGGCTGCATCCTCAGGCAGCACGGCTGAGGGTGGAAGGGGCGGCAGGGCAGAGGCACGCAACATGCAAATCAGCTCTCTCCAACATTCTATTTCCAGGCCTTGCTGTTAAACCAATCACAGTCCAACATGCAAATCAGCTCTTTCCAATATTCTATTTCCAGGCCTTGTTATTAAACTGCCATTTTTTCTCCCAAGGAAAGCAGGTGGCCCTTCTTCCAGTCCCCCCCTCCCCTGCATTTTAATATTGATCAGTCTCACAGTAGTAACTTTTCTATCTACAAGTTTCAGGGTATGTAAAAACTTTAGTCAGGAGATGAAAGTGACAGTTCAACATTACAATTAAACAGTCAGGTGTGCTGACTTGGGCTTCTGGGAGTTGAAGTCCAAGAACAGATGGAACACCAAGGTTGGCCACCCCTGACCTAACCACTTTAGTGTTCTGTTATTTTCCACCCACCAGCTACCATTCTGTTGCTGATCAGGAAACCCAGTTTCAAACCAGACAATATGATTAATATGATTAGCATATTTTTAGAAACGGTGCTTCTAACGATTTATCAGAAGGAAATTTGTTTGCTTTTCCTTGCTTAAATATCTTGCATTTGGCATGTTTTGTTTGGTGGCTTGGAATGAAACATGGACTTAAGTTGAATGTCTGATGAGGTGGAGTGTTTCTACAATGAATTTGTAGTGTTGTGTGCTAGTGGTCACATTAGGAATCACACAATTCTGTGAGGGGTTCCCTTGGTCTGTGGGTCATGAGATTTCAAAGCTAGTGCTAGGTAAATCCTTTCTGAGGACCTACCGAGTCTATCATGTATTTGGGAATACCTTCTTGAGTTCTTCAGAGAGATCTCTTAAACTGGCTGTGAAACAAGAGAAGGAAAAGGGAGACTGGACAAGATGTGAAAAGCCAAACCCCCACTTCGTGGCATCTGATTTTTGGAAATCAGGACTGTATTTCAAGCAAGTAACATATTCAGTCTCTATTCCAGGCACAAGTATTTTCACAACTGAGTAATAACTCAAGTGAGAGTGGCTGGCCAAAAGGACACTCAGTGGGTTCTTGTGTGAACAAGGGGTGTAGCGATTCCACCCATCCTCGAATTCTCCATGCATTTGTTAACCTATCATTAAGTATAATATGATTTACATGAGAATAGCTTTGTATGCATGTATAGTGGGTATGTATGGGCAAAATGCTGCTGAGATTGGCAATTGATTGAATGTTGATTGGTTAGTGCAATTAAAATTATTTGAGGAGATTTTTGGTTTTGTGTGGCAATTTAGAGTTTAGTGGAGAATCAAAGGGAGTGAAATCTCAGTGCTTAAAAGAAACGGAATTCTGTTTTTAGAGTGATTTTGAAGTACAGTAAAACCCCGACTTACAAATGCCCCGAGTTACATAAAATTTGACTTGCACAATGATTTTGTGCTAAAACCATGTCCCAATTTATACAATTTCCTATGGGTTGCTTCAAGTTACATAAAGATTCTTTTTTCCTATGAGTTTGCTTCGAGTTACATAAAAAACCGCTTTAAGCAAAAGCCTACGGAATGAACTTTTTTTGTAAATAGGGGTTTTACTGTAATCTGTTCTGGTGTTCCTTAAAAGACATTAGAGAGCGGGAGGGAGCTTGTGTGTGTTATTTTGATATTTAAATATATAAGAAATATATTTACAATTTTACTGTTATTTCACCATCTATCATTCACATCTTAGACTCTGCCTTTCCCTTTATAGCCATCACTCCTACTCCTCAAATAAAAAAATTCTGTATATTTCTGAGAAATTCTTGTCATTGATTTTAAGAAAAGGTAAGAAGTAGGCTAGGCTATAGTCAACCGACAATAAACAAGTGACTGCGCTTTTCGCAGTAGGAACATATTGATTAATGGGAGAAAAAACCTTCACTAAATATCTGAATTATCTGAAACACAAGCTTGGACAAGAAGGGTCTGGTTATAACAATGTAGAACTAACAAAGGCAAAATAGTTGGCTGTAGTTTTGAGGGATGGTTGTTTTTTCTGGTTAGTGCCTTTGCTACGGCCACTAAGGGATTCTTTCCGGTTTCCTGGTGGCTAAGACTTTGGTTGTTACAAAGAGCATGTAACTCCCTAAGACAGTGATGGTGAACCTTGGCACTCCAGCTGTTTTTGGACATCAATTCCCAAAAGCCCAAGTCCCTGTGAATCCACATGAATGGGCTTACTTGTGCATACTTGGGCTTTTGGAAATTGAAGTCCAAGAACAGCTGGAGTGCCAAGGTTCACCATCACTGCCATAAGGAGTGTGTGGTCTATTAGGGTCAAAATTACAGGAAATGTTATTATGTCCTGAACTGGAATGTTGCTAAGGGTATCATAATCCAGGACGACTCCAATTTTTGAGTGAGATAAGAGTGCTTCAGTCTCTACTGGAAGACAAATTTCAGTAAAATTAGTTTTAAGAAAGCTTATATAATGCTTACATGCTGGTTTTCTATGTGGATAAATATGTGTTTCTGTATTATTTATATCTGAAATTGGCATACGTGTAGAAAGGTATTTTGTCATGTTGACCACCACCCAAAAAAACTTGATGTGAGATCAGGTTCTAAGTTGTATGCATGGTTTCAAAAGTTCCATGCACAACCTTTTAAAGCCGGGGGCCGGGTCACACTCCCTCAGACAGCTTTGGGAGCCGGATGGCCATTTTTTCCCTTTCTCCAGCACATGGCACTTCCTGATGTGGAGAAGGTGGTGGTGGGCCACATGAAATATCACCGTGGGCCACATACGGGGTGCAGGTTGCGAATCCCTGCTATAAGGGGGGAAATGGGATTTGGTTTTTAAAAATCTAGAAAAAAACAAGCCTTAGATGTGGTTCCTCATAACCTGTCTAATCCTGAGTTGAATAATTGCCCCGACAAATATTACAAATTCAATTGTATTTTAATTCTTAGATCAGGAGATTGAGAGTCTGATGAAGGCACACATGCCTGACAGCTGAAACATGCTCTTTTCCTGAATTAAAAGTCAGAGGCATTACTTCATTCTTGTAATCAAAAATATTATTTTTAGAGTTTGTGACTGTGTGAGAGCAAGAATTATAATCCCTCAATCTTCGTCTGTAAAGACTGAATGGACTGGATGATCAGGTTCTTACTCAACACTAGCTTTTCTATCCTTTTTGAGGCAGTTTACAAACTAAGTAGAACAGCCTTGTGTGAATATAGTGGGCAGTCTAGTGCCACTATAACCCTTCCCTATATTATTTTTAGTCTAAAGATTAAAAACAGAATGCCAGACCAGTTGAAGAGGCTGGTTTTGAATGAAACAGAGCAAGACATGGAGTACATAGTAAGATAGTAGGAGATGTGTGGAAGGATAACAGAAGGGTGTGAGAGGAAGGGTGGGGTTTCTTGTGAGGTAAATAACATGTAATTTAATAATTATGTGCCATTAGGTTAATTCCTACTTTTGGTGACCCTCCAAAAGGCTCAATCTCATTTACAAACTCATCTCATTTGTTCATCTTTTCACAGAAAACCAAGATTGATGCGAACACAAAGTGCCTTTTCTCCTGTTGTTTTTGGTCCCCTCTTCACAGGTGAGTATCAAACCTGATCTCAACTTAAAGGGAAGAACATGGATTTTTTATTAACTTTCACGGCCCAGCAGGGGAAAGGACCTGGCTACGACCCTGGTTGCATTTTGTTGCTAAATAGACTTATATTGCAGACATTAGTTTCATCTTTTGGCTGTGAACAGTTGTTTTTTTACAAATGAAGCCTAGCTGGGACAAATCGTCCCAACAAATCTGTTGTCTTTCAACATCTGGGCAATAGTTTCATCCTGTTTTAGGCAAAGAAAGGTTACATGCTGTTTTTCAGTGAACCACAATGTTGAAAAGCAAATACTGTAGATGTATTCTGTTAGTAGTTTGGTCCCATTTGGGTGGAGGGATACACTGGAAATTCTCACTCAGCTCATAAAATTCAAGACATGTACATTAAATTAGTCTTGCTGCTAATGTTTAGTACATTTTCATTCCCATGGGATTAGAAAATTCCCGACAACATGCTGTGTAGGTGGTTAATTTATTGATGTGTCGACATAAGACTCTTTAAAGTCTTAGAAGAAGCCAAAATTGACATTGGAGCGATTCTGGCTTGTGGTTTTTTTTAACAGTTAAAGTTATTAAGTTATTAAGAAATCATGTTTGGATGGGTAAGAACGTACCACTGTATTCACATGTGTATGAAATTATCCCTGGAGTCTTTTACAGCAGCTTTACCCAAGCCATTACCTTATAGCAGTAATGGCAAACCTTGGCACTCCAGGTGTTCTTGGACTTAAATTACCAGAAGCCCAAGTCAGCACTCCTGCTGATCATGGCTTCTGGTAATTGAAGTTCAAGAACATCTGGAATGCCAAAGTTCGCTATCACTGCCTTATAGACAACTACCGGTAGCAGATTTTGCCCGGCAGTGCCGGGCTGTTTTAAGTGGTTTTGGAAGGTTTTTTTTCTTAATATTGGTAAAGAGCCAGGCTGTTTTAAATTGTGTTGTAAGGGATAAACTTTTTTTGGTAATTTATGTAAAAAAGAGGTGTGTTGGTGGTTAGGGGTGGTTTTGGGTGTGCACAACCACCACTACCCATACAATACCACTCCCCACCAACACACACATTTAAAATTCCTGGCAAGGCAGGAGTGTTGTGTGTGTGTGTGTGTGTGTGTGTGAGAGAGAGAGAGAGAGAGAGAGAGAGAGAGAAAGAGAAAGAGAAGCAGTGTGTGTGTGTGTGTGTGTGTGTGTGTGTGTGTGTGTGTGTGTGTGTGTGTGTGTGTGTGTGTGTGTGTGTGTTGTCCCCCCAACCCTTCCAGAGCCAGGGGACCCTGCAGAGAGGGGATTCCCCCCCCCCCCGCAGGACGTCCCGATATTAAAGAGAAGAAACCAAGCTCTTTCTTCTCTTTTAAAACAGAGTGTTTGGGAGGAGGGGGTGTATTCGATCTCCTCTTCCTGGTCCCCTGGGTTTGGTAGGGTTGGGGGGACAAAAGGGGTCTGCCCCCCAACCCTTCCAGAGCCAGGGGACCCAGCAGAGAAGGGATCGTCTCCCCCCCAAAAAAAACCCACTCTGTTTTTAAAGAGAAGAAACCAAGTGGTTTCTTTTCTTTTAAAATTGTGTGTGTGTGTGTGTGTGTGTGTGTGTGTGTGTGTGTGTGTGTGTGTGTGTGTGTGTGTGTGTTCGTTCGATCTCCTCTTCCTGGTCCCCTGGGTTTGGTAGGGTTGGGGGGACAAAAGAGGTCTGTCCCCCCAACCCTTCTGGACCCAGCACCTTTCATTGCCTCCCTCACCCACCCCCTAACCCTTACCTAACCCTTACCTTTTCCTGGCTCCCTCCAGCTGGGTCTTTCAAAGTCAGTGTGCGTTCCCAGCCTCCTCTGCTCGTATCCCTCAGCCTGATTGGCTGAGGGGTTGCACAGTGCAAAGGACGCTGGGAATTGAAGTCCTTTTTGTTTGTTCACGTTCGGGGGGCTCCTGCCCCACTGCCACATTTCTCAACCCGACAGTTACCTGCGAACCCGGTTCGGGTGAGTGCAGGGAGGCTCGGTCAGGACTAGTGGGGCCTGGTGCAACATCCTTTGTCACATTCCAACAGTTAACGCACAGATTTATAGGTATAGATAGAACTACAGTTGCCATCATCCCAGCCAGCATTGGGCAGGCCTAAGTGAGAAAGTGCCTTACTATGAAGTGAATTCTGTCCAAAAACTACAGCAATGTCAGTAACTACTCCTCGCTACTGAATTAGATCTATCTCTTCTTGGTTAAAAATGTTTTAGTCTTCTTACTGGAGAAATTGATTTGCTCAATGAGTTTCTATTGATGTCTAACACTTTCTCAGTAACTTAGCCGAGAAGACAAAGGTATCAATACAGAAAGAGATCTGAATACTCCATTTTTTTAACCAAAATGTTAACTTTTAAAAAGGCTAAACGACATGCTGACTGCAGAAGTGCAAAAATGAGAATACAGGTGGCGAAAAACTGATTTTGACTCCAGATATTTTCATCTATTCGGTCTGGAATTACCCCCGGGAGGTTCTGTGTTTGGACTACTTCTGATATTGTTATTTCAGGTTTATTTGTATACCGCCTTATTCAAACCCAACGGGTGACTCAAGGCGGTTCCCAACAAATAAAAAGCACAATGAAATACAAAAGCAATACAGTGTAAAGATTGAGAATAAAATATACAATAAATACAGTAAAAATATCCAACACAGAAATAGAAAGCAAAAAATACATTTCAATACAATATGTCAATATAAATACAGAATTTATTGTCTATTACTGATTAGAGATGAGAGGTGAAAATTTTAAGTCCAGAAAGCTTTGCATGGAGTTGAGAGTCAGTTTGGAGCATGGAAAACATGCACAGACATAAGCTGGGTTTTGCGTGCCTGAAGGCTGTGGAACTGGCACTTGTTCCTGATTTAGGGCCTAAAACATAAAATAGTGCATATAGGGTAGTGGTGGCAAACCTATGGCACATGTATTATAGCAGTGATGGCAAACCTTGTCACTCGAGCTGTTCTTGGACTTCAATTCCCAGAAGCCCAAGTCCCTGTGGATCACCATGAATGGGTTTACTGTGCACGCAGTAAACCCATTCGTGGGGATTCACAGGGACTTGGGCTTCTGGGAATTGAAGTCCAAGAACAGCTCAAGTGACAAGGTTTGCCATCACGGTATTATAGGGTATGTCTCAGTATGGGGAATCTGCAAATCTGTAGTGAAAGGTATATTACTAGGATAGAAATTGACAGTGTATTTCTCCCCTCCTTATGTTCAATACAGTATTTGTGAAGAACAGACTGATGTTCACATTTCAGAATCTCGCTCCATTTCCTTAAACAAAGGATCTGAAGATGGGCTACTTTTATTAAGGAATGAAGGGAGATATTCACTCTGTACATGTTCAGTAGCACTCCTGAGTGTTGCTCCATTTATTGCATAGCTTGACACATGGAAAACACATAAGTTGGGGAGTTGGTCTTTGGCATAAATTGAACGCTTTGTCCATTTAAGGTATTTGAGTGGATGCAAATATCTGCATTTCAGTACTCTTTTCTTTGTCATTCAAAGCCAACTTCAACTTGTCTAGTGCTCAGCTAAATCCTAGATGCCAGGAGTTGAGAAATCCTGATAGTGACTTAATGGCAAAGGAAATCATCCTTTGCATATGTTTGTTTTGTTAATTTTGTATCCAAGCATTTTTGTACATACAAAAGCCTCCAGAGTAGTTAAGAAGTCAAAATACCAGTTAAAAAGAGAAGATATAATCATGGATTTCAAATAAAAAATAAAGTACAATGAATGTATTTCTGCTGGCTGCCTAAAGCCCTTTTGATAGTGGCAGCCTAGTCTCCCTTGGAAGGGTTTTTTGCCTCAGAGATGAGAATGCTCCCCCCCCCCCTTGTCATCAAATAAGGCTCTTTTTTGGTGAGATGTACAGTAGGGCCACCAGAGATACTACAAACTGTGATAGATTCATATGGAAGCTGTTCTGACCAGTTTAGAGCTTTGAAAAGGAGCCATTCAACAATTACGTGATCCTCGAGGGGGGGGGGGGCGCGTCTGCCATCTGAATTACGGAAAATTACGTGGGGTGGCAGGTCAAAGATTACGTAATCCATTTGGAGCTGTTGTGGTTTTGAAACATGGCACTTTTTAAGGTGTAAAAATGATCTCTGGGAATTTTGATCCTATTTGAGATGATTGAATTACAGTACTTGAGTTAAAGTTCCCATGAGTCAAGGTTCACTCAACCGTTTCATTGTGTCATTAATGTTCAAACTATGAGTAAAATGTTAATCCTTATAAAGAAGATAGTAGAAGAACACTATTGGAATTTACCTGCTATCCTCATTCCTCCCTGCAAAATAATAATAAAAAAATAATAATCTCTTCACAAAGAGTGTGATGCATCAAGAATCCTCACCGATACGTTCTGCATTAGGCACCAGTAGTGAAAAGCTCTAAAATTAGAGTTTCAATACAAAAGCTCTGGGTTATGTATTTATTAAAAAAAAAAGGGGGGAGGGTTCGAAGCGAAAATTACGGTCGGATTACATGGGGGGGGTCAATTTCCCCCCCAAAATGGATCACGTAATTTTGAATGGCCCCAAGGCAAAGCTATTGGCATTTAGGCTAAATCTTGAATTAAATCCAGGAAATATGCTGATGTTCTGTAGCTGTTGCATTTTCTGAACACTCTTTAAAGGTAGGCTCATGTAGAGAGCAAGCGCTCTTGAATGCCTGGTAGTAGCTTGAACAAGTTTCTTGTGGTGCTCTGGACTGGTGTCGGCTCTAACATTTTCATTTTGATTCCCTTTCCCAGGTGAGACAGTGTCACTGGTGGACGTAGATATCTCTCAACGTGGTCTGACGTCCCCACACCCCCCAACGCCGCCACCTCCCCCACGAAGAAGTCTCAGCCTTTTGGGTACTTGTTTATCTCCTTGGGGACTGTGGTGGATTAGTGGTTAAGACACTTTTAATTTGATGGCTGGAAGGTCAGCAGGTCAGCTCTTTCAGACCCAAGTGCTGCGTGATGGAGTGAGCTCCCATCTTCATCCCAGCTCCTGCCAACCTAGCAGTTTGAAAGCAAGAAATTGCAAGTAGATAAATAGGTACCACTTCAGCGGGAAAGTTAACGGTGTTCCGTGCGCTCCGGCATCTAGTCATGCTGGATATAACTAGCTTTCGAGCAAGGGTGATATTTACCTTTATCGTTATCTAAATACATGTTTCCGGGTGATATTTACCTTTACCTCTTTGGTTTTCTTTTGCAAAATCTGATACTGTACTTTTCTCCAGACTTCCATATAATATTTTCCATCTGCTACTCTTTTGAAATTTTTATATAATAGGCAGAAGTTACTTTGGATCTCTTTGTGTAACATTTATACTTGTCATGTTTTTGGTCCAAGGCAGGGGTGGGTAAACTCTGGGACCCACCGTGATGTAGCGAGGAGAAATGGCTGGAAGGTTTACTTCCAATTTTATAAAAACACTTTGGGGAGCATGAAATAAATTGTGGGCACCTCTGCCTGTTTTCCCCCAAAGGAGAATTCTTGATTCTGGAGCTGGCTAGAGTTACCCATTCTTTTTTTGGGTGTGTGTGTGTGCAAAGTTTCCCCAACTGGGTGTGATCTTGGCTGGAGCAATTCCAGTGGTCTCATTAAATGGCAGGTGGTGGTGCTGGTGTATGATAAAAAAATATTTTTGTAAAGAAGCAGCTTTATTTGCATTTTATGTTGGAATGCTTTTACTCTCCTCTCCCATCTTCTGTGTCATGGAACCCACGCTGTGAGTTGGCTCTTGTGGCCCCTTTGAAAACTGTGCAAATGGCATGTTTGTACAATTTTGTTTTCCATTAGGAATTTAGCAGCACGCCTCTTGCCTCCCTCCCTCTTTCATCCTTGTTTGTTCTTGTAAGGATCCTCTTACTCACAAGTAGCACCTCGGCCTCCTCGCAATGGATACTGCCTGCTCTTCTGGCCCAACAGTCCAGGCTTTTCCTAAAGTTTGCCTTCTCCTGATGTGGGTCTAGGTGGTGAGCAAGGTAACTGATGGGATTAGTGTAGGTAAGGTAACGCTGAGCCAAGTAAACACTCCAGTCTTCTTCAAGTATTTTGAAAGTACAGTGGAACCTCATACAACAATCACCCCATATAGCAACGAAAGTGCATAACAATTAGGTTGTTGTTGTTGTTTTTTTTGGGGGGAATGGTATCCCGTATAACAATTTTCCCTATGGAAAAAAAATCGTACAACAATTTTTCAATGGGAAAAACCACTTAGCAAAAAAAAAAATCATTGTACGATGCATCCCATAGGGAAAACCATTTTGTACAACAATGAGCTCCGTGGAACGGATTAAAATCGTTGTGTGAGGTACCATTTGTATATTGAAATCAAAGTAAGTTACAGAATAAAGTCCAGCAAAAGTTTAGAAAGCATTTTTCAAAATAAAGCTGCTTTTTGGGGAAAGCCTAGAGGCCCCCTTTTCTGTTTAAGCATCTACATGATTGCAGTTCCCCCTTAGCTCCATACATCGGGTCCAAGAGAGTGAGTCTCCTGGCCCCACCTTCTGGGTTTTATCTCCTCCCTCAGGGTCCACCTCCTTGCCATTCCCCTAAAGGATTCCAGCCAATGATCTTACAGCATAACTTGTCCTTCACACATTAGGTTTCATTTATTCCAACCCACGAGGCCAGTATGTTTACGCATACCTTTGGTATGAAGGGTCTCTCACTTATTGAAATCTCTATCTTGGATGGGGCTAAAACCAAGGCATAAACTCTACCCTGATAGTACTCACCTTTGACCTCTGAGATTTTGACCTCTAAGAATTCCAAGCAGAAGAGTCCAAGCAGAAAAGTCCGTAAGAATCACAAACAGTCGAGGGTCCAGGTGCTACAGCAAAAGTCGAAATACAAATGTGGCAAGAAGGTAAGTCGTAGCAGAAAGGTAAATAGTCAGTCGTCCATATCCTTCCGGTAAATGGATATATCGAAGTTCTTTGTCAAGACTCTGAATAATAACCAGACGCGCTCTGAGAAGGTCGTATAGAGCGCGTCTGGTTATTATTCAGAGTCTTGACAAAGAACTTCGATATATCCATTTACCGGAAGGATATGGACGACTGACTATTTACCTTTCTGCTACGACTTACCTTCTTGCCACATTTGTAATTCGACTTTTGCTGTAGCACCCGGACCCTCGTATGTTTGTGATTCTTACGGACTTTTCTGCTTGGACTCTTCTACTTGGAATTCTTATCTTGGACTTTATGACTCGGACTCGATGCATTTATATATTCTGTGTTATATCGTGCCATTCACAGACTTATCTATTTTGTTATTGTGTCCAGAGAATTGTCCTACATGTTATATTGATTCTTTGATATGTATTCGGGATACTCTCTGCTTTATAGATGACTGCGATTTTACATCATTGTCATTATGATTGCTTTATTCTACATTTAGCTTGACCAGCATGATATTTTGAGTTTTATCCCGTTCTCTCGTACTTTCCCCTTACAGTTCGACCGGGTTGCTCTGCTCTAGATATTAAACCACTTTTGATTTTATTTCATCGACTCCACATTCTCAGGGTGGTTTCTCCTTTCTCTCCCTTGTGGTTACACCCTTGCCGTCTTTTCTGCTCCTGAACAATACATATGGTCAGGATTTTTAGCTAGATGATACAGGAGAGATGGAATTCATAGCACTGTGTGTCTCCCATTCCAGCCTTCTTTTTTCATCTTGATTTAAACCAGGGGTGCCCAAACTATGACCTGTGGCCGGATCTGGCCCATGGCACCAAATCATCCAGAAGTAAAATCTGCCCGCACATGCGCAAAACTCTGCCGTTAATGACCCACAGCTGTTGTAAATGCATTTATGACAGCTGTGGATGCATTTACGGCAGCATTTTGCTCATGTGCGGGTGTGTTCTACTTCCACTTCCGGTGGGAGGAACCACGTGACCAGCCTGTGGCCCAAAACGTTTGGGCCCCCCTGATTTAGAAGGTGCGGGAACTGAGCTCATGTTATTGTTCGGCCCTTGCATCATGCCACTGGATGTTGTGGTTAATCAGTACAACACCTAAGTCAGTGATGGCTAATCTTGGCACTCCAGATGTTCTTGGACTTCTGTTCCCAGAAGCCCAAGTGATCACTCCTGCTGATCAGGGCTTCTGGGAATTGAAGTTCAAGAACACCTGGAGTGCCAAGGTTAGCCATAACTGACCTAAGTGTTACCAAGCAAAAAGATGAAAAATGGTGGAGTGAAGTGACATCTGAGCCAGCTGCAGTGTCTGAGGAATCTCTCTATTTTAAACCTAGATGCTCTTCTTTATAGGAATATCTTGTATCAGGCTTACATAACATGCCATTCACCAAGCCAGATACACCCGGCTGTATTTCATTAAGAGGTGTTCTCCCTGCCCCCACTTTTTTTGGCAGTTTCAGGCCAGCAGCCAAAGCAAGAGTCTGCTGAAGCCACAGTGAAAGTTTGGTTGGCTTTGTTTGGTGTGGCAGGCACACGCTGTCTGTAAAATATATTAATATAAAAAGAAGTCTGCCAGATGTGCACAGAGTCTCATGACGGATCCATTCTGTTGAAGCCACTCTAGGAATATAGCTCATTCTATGAACACCTTCAACTTTCTTCAGTGACATTACTATCCAGGTGTGTATATATGTACAATAGATTCACCTACCTGTGCCTGTCAGGAGGGATTACTCTTATAATTAAAGCATGAAGAACAAGTTTAAGAACAAGTTTACAAGTGCTCAAATTTGCAAGTGTTGAAAAAAAATGAGACTGTTGTTGCATTCAGAGATTATTTTACAAAGGAATTTCGAGAAAGATCATTTAAATTTAATGCTTACAATACCGAATGCATAATATCCACTAAGTCTCTACAGAAGACATAGAAATAGGTATGAACATACAATACTATATATCAGTGATGGCAAACCTTGGCACTCCAGGTGTTCTTGGACTTCAGTTTCCAGAAGCCCAAGTCTGCACTCCTGCTGATCAAGGATTCTGGGAATTGAAGTTAAAGAACATCTGGAGGGCCAAGGTTCGCCATCACTGCTATATATCAGCAAAGAAACAAGTATGAGTTCAATGGAGACGTGTGCGCATGCGTTTTTAGTGATGTCGGTGGCTCAAAAAGAAAGAATGTCATGTTCAGCATTCTTTTCCATTGAAATGGAAGTGATTTAGTTTTGGCCTCTTTGCTTTTTCATACCTCGTGGACCTTTCAATGTTTGTGTTCTTCTTCTAGATGATATCAGTGGGACACTGCCTGCATCTGTCTTAGTGGGTCCGATGGGGTCTTCATCCCTCCAGTCTTTTCCTCTGCCTCCGCCGCCTCCACCGCATGCCCCTGGTCAGTTTAGCTTTGATGCTCAAGGTTTCCAAAATTTGCAATGCAATATTTCCCAGCAGTTGGGCTTTTCAATTTGATTGTTCCGTTTTTGAGCACAAGGCGGTGTCTGAGAAATGGAATGGGTTTAAACCAGGGGTAGGCAGATCTGTGGGTCAGATCTGGCCCAAGGCACCAAATAATCCGGCCCCTGTCCTCGCTCCAGCCACAACCTCCGGAATTGGCTGTGGACAAGTTTATGGCTGTTGTAAACGTGTTTATGACAGCTGCGGATGCATCAACGGCAGCTGTAAATGGTGGGGGGACCACCAGCCCACCCTCCTCAACTGTCTGAGGGAGCGTAACCTGGGCCCCAACTTAAAAGTTTGGCAACCCTTGGTTTAAACCCTGTCACTGCAGACGAGTGATAACATATGCATGGAACTTTCTCCCTGTGTGTCTTAGTTGCAGTCCCGTAGCAAGCATGTGTGCACTGGTAATCTTACAATAATTTGCACAGAATCCCACTACCACTGTCCTCCTCCACCCACTCCCTTTTGAAGGGTTCTTGCAACTTTGATTGTCCTTCTCCTGTATGAGTCTATGATTATTGCTTACTTATATGGAATGCTCTCATAAAGCTACGCCTATTGAGATCACAGCAAAATTTGGGGAATATTGTAATGAGGTGGCTCCATGTACCCCACTATTCTAGTTAAAACTTACCTTGGAGTCATTATTGAGGGCGAGGAGTCCTTGCATTGGTGGATGTCTCTGCGACAACATTTCACACATGCAAATGGACTTGAGAAATCAAGTCCATCTGCATGCAGTTTTTTAGCCATTTAAATATCATGTCACTCGCTGGCTAGGTGTGCCCTCTGCTTTCATCTTGCCCAACTACCAGGCGTTTTTATCAAGAACTAGCGGATTACCCAGCCTTGCTCGGGTTTTTTCTTTAAATTAAATTACCGTACATTTAATTTACTTTTCGCACCTGTATGCGGCCCAATCAGGGAACCTGACTCAGGGCGGCTCACATGGTAAAAGTCTGTGGGCAGCGGCAGCAACAGTCTGTGGGATGGCGGCAGCAGAGGAGGTTTTAAAGCCACCCAAGCCACCCAGCTGCTGCTGCCTCCCTCCAGGCCAGCTGGCCGAGGGAGCATCCGGAGATGGTGGCGGTGGAGGCTTTAAAGGCACCTGAGCTGTCCGGCTGCTGCTGCTGCCTCCCTCCAGGTTGGCTGGCTGAGGTAGCATCTGGGGATGGCGGCGGCGGATGGTTTAAAGCTGCCCCAGCCACCCAGCTGCTGCTTCCCTCTGGCTGGCTGAGGGAGCATCCGGGGATGGCGGCGGCAGAGGCTTTAAAGCCGCCCGAGCTGCCCAGCTGCTGCTGCCTCTCTCCAGGCCGGCTGGCTGAGGGAGCATCTGGGGATGGTGGTGGCGGATGGTTTAAAGCTGCCCCAGCCACCCAGCTGCTCCTGCCTCCCTCCAGGCTAGCATGTCCTGCCTTGTAGGTTCACATGCGCAGTACTGCTGGCTGTGTTGCATGTGCACAGTACCACTTTTTCGTTGCTTTGTCTCCGGCCGGTGGGGGTGTCCCCTTTGTGTACCACTTTGGGGGGCATAACCCCCACATGGGTTTTGAGACCCCCACAGTGCTGATCTCGCAAGCCCAAGGTATGTATGTGCCAAATTTCAGCGAGATTGGTCCAGGGGTGTGGGTTTCTTTGGAGCACATACAAGACCACACCTCTGTTTTATAGATATAGAAGATACAGTATAATAAAGATCTACTGTAGTCCTTTAGCAGTGTTCCCCCCCCCCAAAAAAAGACTAAATGCACTAAGCTTCTTACTGCACTCAAAATATAGAAATACTTGAAATAAACAGATGTCCAGGGAATTTTCACATCCTTTGGGATCCAGAATACAGTACAGTATAACCTAGCATCTTTTATATGGGGTTGCTGCCCCTTTTGGCCAAATCAGGCAGTGCATGGAATGTACGGCTGTCTCTCTTTCTGGAGATAAACATCATCACATTGGTTATTATTACTTGCCTAGAATCCTGAAATGACAGTGGCTTACAGATCAAATTGAATTAAAGCACTCGGAATTGATCCCAAGGTGAATGCAGACTTGTGTCTCTTCTGGTTACTACTGCGACTTTCTAGAGATCTGGGTACAGGATCTTGACTCACTTCCTTTTCTACAGTGCTTTCTTCCCCACTGTGTCTCAGTGCTCTGTTTCCTTGCCCAGGTTACCTTTCTCATACAGTTCTCTATCATCACTCCTTCTCCATCCATTTGTTAATGACCCGCCTTTTCCATATTCCTTCAACTGTCTGGCCAGGTTATCCTGCTGTGGTAATAGTGTAGACCCTACTGCCAGCGACTCAATGCTGAATGTCAAGTGACGGTTAACTAACCTGGTAACCCTGAGAACTAACGGTTTTGGGTGCCGAAGTCCACAGGGAAAGGGTGATGGTCCCCAGGTGGATTAAATCCCACTTGAATCCATCTTGATGGAGGGAAGCAGCTTCATCAATACTGACCTGGGGCTGATGAGGACTTTGCTTGTCAAAAAGGCTCAGGACCAGAAAGTGACTCGCGGACCTAGATCAGTGATATGGGTGTCATGCCATAATGCGGAAAGCATATGAACGGCCACTGCATTATATTCTCAGGATAATCTTGATGGCTGATCGCCATGAGGATTGCCAATATTTGGATTCAGATACAGAAGGAGGGGTGAGATCCATTAGAGAATATCTTAATCCTTTATTCTGCAGTTGCACTTGATTATATCAGCAATGGACTACCTTTGGCCTTCCAGAGATGATGATGATGATGACGACGATTATTAATAATAATAATAATAATAATAAAAATGAAAATTTAATTTATATCCCGCCCTTCTCAGCCGAAGCTGACTCAGGGCAGCAAATTACAACATGTCAATACCATTAAAATACAATTAATAAAGAAGCACAAAGATAAATAACAACAGCATACAATATAATAAAAATTAATTACAAATCACAAGGGTACATATCACAAATACAATATCAACATTACAGATTAAACACAGAATCAGGAAATAAAGGTTCAACATTACAATATACAGAAATCTATCACCAAGGTAGCACAATAGGACAGTCCTAGGGCAAAGTCCCATCCCTGCAGTCCATACAAATGCCAGGTCTCAACACTCACAGCAGACTGGGGGAGAAAGCTACATGCCTTAGCGGCAGGGAGGCAGCAGTCGGTGCATTCCTTTTATCCCCCGCCGGAGCCATCACAGGTGCTCTCAGCTCATCCCGGTTTGCCGGATCGGGAGGAGGGATTCTGGACCTCGGCGGGCCGCAGCGGCAGAAGCCCTGATCAGCAGGAATGCTGACTTGAGCATCTGGTAATTGAAGTCCAAGATTGGGGTTTTCAACTCCATTGCTTCTACCCTGCATGGCTCATGGTAAGGGATTACAGGAATAGTAAACTGAAACATCTGGAAGGCCAAACCTCCCAACTATTAGCACAGGGGGTCACAATGTCTTCCTGCCAGGGGCCAGTTCTCACCACTGCGCTCAGCTGTGTGGGCCGGAGGTGTGGCTGCTCCCACAACTTACGTTTGGGTCATCATCAGCGGCGGCGGCGGCAGGAATTGCATGGTTTTTCCGGGGTTTTGCACAGCCTCCACCACTTCCCAGAGTGGCAGGAGGCTTTTGGAGCATGTCTGCTCTAGTTTTGGACTTTTCTGAGCCTTTTCTGCTGCACTTCGGCAGCTGGAGAGCAGCAGTGGAAGACTTCCTGGTTCCGTGTTAGGATCCCAGGTGCTGACGTAAGTTCCGCCCAGCACTGGAAGTTGTACACCACCGCTCTCCAGCTGCCAAAGCTCCCTGGTGGCTCAGTGGGTAAAAGCACTGTGCTTGGAGACTGAAAGGATGGGGTTCGAGCTGTATGATGGGGGGCATGAAAGGAGCCTCATTCGGGTGTCCCCTGCAAAAATCCTTTCAACCCAGAGTAATCTCTGATACAAAAACACACAGCACAGTGGAGAAGGCTCAGAATATTCCAAAACCGGAGCAAACATACTGATAGTCTGATACTAGGTGCAGTGTACAGAAGCGGTACACTCTTTTGCTACACCAACCTGGTTTGCAGAAATAGATAAAGAATTGACTATTATGCTTCTTTTTATCTTATTCTGATACTGTTCTCTTTAAGGTTTACGATTGTTGGCAAAAGTTCTTCTGTGTTTTTGTATGTTACCACGTCAACACTTTTTCTATAGAGAAGAGAGCAGTGCAGTTAGTAAGGATAGCAATATTTTATTTAGTTAGTTTATGTGTTGCCTTTTTCCTTAGAATATTTGCATACTGTTTTTCTTGTATTCCAATGTGTTCTTAGTCGTAGTTACACTGTTTCTTTGCACCTTGTTAATTAAACATTCATTTTTCATGACCTCAAGGAGAACAGTAGTAGTAAAGTATTAGCAGTTGAAGAAAATGAGTGTGATTGAGAATGGGCAGTGAAACTATTTGTTGGAAAGCGAATTACATTAGTTTCTCCTACTGTTTCTGTCCAAGAGTGACTTATAGACTAGGGCTAGGCAGAATGTAGATTGGGATCTAATAGGACAGTGGTGGTGAAATTTTTAGAGACTGAGTGCTCAAATTGCCATCTGCACCACACCCTCACTCCGCATGAGAGCCGCCCGCCTTACCCCAGACAGGGGAGGGAGGACGCGTTCCCATTGGGCTGCAGGGCAGAGGGGCGGGGTGAACTCTGTGCTGGGGGAGGGAGGACGTGCTCCTATTGGGCTGCTGGGTAAAGGGGTGGGGTGAACTCTGTGTTGGGGGGAAGGAGGAAGCACTCCTGTTGGGCTGCTGAGCAGAGAGGTGGGGCAAATTCTGTGCTAGGGCGACAGTGTGCATGCCCATAGAGATGGCTCTGAGTGCCCCCTCTGGTTTGCACGGCATAGGTTCACCACCACTGTACTAGGAGGTCTCTGGGTGGTTTGCCATTGATTAGACAAGGTTTCTTGACTGGGTTTACCAACCACAGCAATCATAACATTCTTGTCTTCCTGAATTAGATTGCTGATACCAAGAGAGCGCTCTGGGGAGATATCAGCTATCGATGATCCATGGGTACAGATTTGTTCTGGTGCTGAAAAGCAATATCTGAGCTCAGGGACACTGTGTTTCTCAGTTCTGTTGGTTTTCCTGAGCCACTGTAGCTGGCTCTAGGCCACTGATGACAGGACTGTGCTGGAAGACAAAGCGGTTCTCCCAAGCATAAAGTCTGACTAGCTCTTTTGTAGACTTTGTTACAGAGTCGTTCCTTTTCACGGCAAAGGGCCAGGGAGTAATTGGGCTTCTTCCATCTCCCTGAAACTCAGAATTTTTTTTAAAAATAAAGGAAAATAGAAATGTTTCTATAGCAGCTGCTACCCACTTACTTGTTCTTTATTCCTTGAATGTTTATTTCCTCTCCCTTTTCAGATGCTTTCCCCCGAATTATCCCAATCAGAGCTCCAGAAGCGGTACACAGCCAACCTGCACAACACCTGCAGTGCCCCCTCTACCGGCCTGACTCAAGCAGTTTTGCAGCAAGTTTGCGAGAGCTAGAAAAAGTAAGTGCTGATGTTAAGGTTTACCAGAGATTACTTGCATTGGTTACTTTCTTGGTGTGTATTTTAAGCACTCTGGGTTGAAGCAGTTTCCTTAGCAGGTAGTTTATTGGTGGTGCTTATGGTGTTGTTGGGTTGTTGTTGTTGTTTTTTGGGGTAAGATCTTCCGCGTCTAGGCCAGATGTGTAACTGCCAAAATGAAGCGACCTTTTGGTGAGTTCATTCTGCATTTCTTTTTCCCTGACCTAGTGTGAGAGAGATTAGCCTGCAACACAAGGTTGCTGCTACTGGGGTACACCTGATTGTGGCTCAGAAATACCACAATCTTCGAGGAAGCTCTTTCTGTGTAAGATGAGAGCCACTTTGGAAGAGAAATATAAGTTTTGGTCTTTCTGCGATCCAGAATACCTGATTTGATAGAATAGTGAATCACAATTTCAGTCTGTACATTTTTGGGGAGCAATTTTACAAAGTAAATATCTTAACAGACCTTCGGTGATGTATATATATTTGCATAATATTTATTGCAGTCATTGATAGAAGGTCAGCTTAAGCTCTGGGGTACACAGAAAGAACCTCCTTGAAGATTGTGGTATTTTTGAACCACAATCGGGTGTATCCTGGTAACGGCAACCTTGTATTGCCAGCTAATCTTTCTCACACTAGGTCCGGCGAAAGGAACTGCAAAATGAACTGATCAAAAGGTGCCTTCATTTTGGCAGTTTCATGTCTGGCCTTGGCATGGAAGAAGAAGCTTAAGCAATCTTAATGCTTATATAGGAAGCCAATTCTCTCCCACCCACTCCCATTGGGGGAAACCATTCTTTTCCATCAACAGAGGCCAAGAGATAGGTTGTTTCTTTGACTGTGCTGACCTGCAATCCCAGACAGGTCTGAGCTTGATCCCACAAGAAAATATGTTCTTGGTAGTCCCAACCCTGCACATGAGGAGAAACTCATGTAACTCCTCCAGCTTGTCTTTGTCCTTCTTCCTGGCATATCTAGGTCCATCTTATCCCCTTTTTCTTCTTCTTCTTCAAACAGTGTGGTTGGTACTGGGGACCTATGAACTGGGAAGATGCTGAAATGAAGTTGAAAGGGAAACCTGATGGCTCCTTCCTGGTTCGTGATAGCTCTGATCCTCGGTACATTCTAAGCCTCAGTTTTCGATCACAGGGTATTACCCATCATACCCGAATGGAGCACTACAGAGGTGAGCCAGAGAGTCCAAAATCAGTTTGTGAATATAGATTTAGGCTAGCTTCTTATGTCATTTTGCTGAAGGTTAAACAGACTCTGAGAGATTGGCTAGGTGGGGTACACAGAGAGCTGGGAATCGGTTCTTGGAGGCTCCCAGTCACCTCTCTTTTCAATCTCTGACCTTTGGAGGCAGTGCAGGTAGGAAAGGAACCCCTGCTGTTATCTTTGATCAAATCAAAGCTAGCCATGTGCATTCTTTGTGAGCCACTGGGGAAGAGAGAATGAAAGTGAAACTGACAACAACCAGTCAGTGTTGGTTTGTCATTATTTTGGTGTGGCCACAGCCATCCTCTGTACAGACTTATTCTTCCATCTGCTTCCTCTTTTGGGTTACGTGCTTTTCTTGGCTCAGGAACCTTCAGTCTTTGGTGCCACCCGAAGTTTGAGGACCGTTGCCAGTCTGTGGTGGAGTTCATCAAGCGTGCCATTATGCATTCCAAAAATGGGAAGTTCCTCTACTTTTTGCGATCCAGAGTTCCAGGTGTGTATTGCATATCACTTCGATTTTTGTGTGCCTGTCCAAAGTGAGCCTAATGCCATCAAATTATTTTACATTGCAGTAGACAAAGGACATCCAGGTAGATAAATGTAACACCAGATGTTCCAGACCTCTGATATCCTTCTACAATAAATGCCTAGATACTTGTTGTCTTGATTTAAAGAAGGAGCAGCTCTTGAAACTGGAGAACCTGTTGCACACAGCAGCTCATGTACTTTCACCTTTTTGCAAATAATTTGAAACAAAGGGTGAATAAAGATAAGTGTGCAGGTTAGAATGCTTCGGAGATAGCTAGGGATCTAGATGTCTCCCTTGTAAGAGGCACCAATCTAGATCTAGGCTGCCCTGGAACAGCTTCACTGTCTAGAACAGTGTTTCCCAAATTATGTTCCTCAAAATACTAGTGGACTCCAATTCCCAGAAGCCTAAGTCAGTACATTGGCTGATCAGTGTTTTGTGGAACTGACTGGGAATTGAAGTCCAAAAACCAAAGATTGGGTAACACTGATCTAGATTTTGATGTATTGCTTGCTGGAAAGCTTCAGAGGAATGAGGCTTCACCCTGTCCACTTGAGTGGGCTGACAAGAACGTATGTGAATTGTTCTCACACTGAGTCAGGGCATGCAATTTTATGTATGCAAAATGTGCATTGTGCTATTGAGCTATAAGCTTTTTCATCTAAAGCTGCTTTATAGCTCTGATCTAGTTAGTGAATCAATGCTCCGATCCATTTAGCCCCTTACTCACTACCCTTCTAACACATGGATGTGTAAGATTACTTCTCCACGAGGAGCCAACATAGGCAGGTACAAAGAGTAGTCTTACTACAGGCGACCAACACAGACAATGCACTGCTCACTCTGCTTTGTGTTCATAACTCAGATACTGCTGTTCAAGCCGTCATTTCTTTATGCTCTATCTTATTTTTCAATTTCTAGGTCTTCCTCCAACTCCTGTTCAGCTTCTGTATCCAGTTTCGAGATTCAGCAATGTTAAATCACTACAACACCTCTGCCGCTTCCGGATAAGGCAGCTGGTCCGCATAGATCACATTCCAGAACTACCACTCCCCAAGTAGGTCCTTTCTTGTGTTGTAAGACAGATTCTGCACAAAGGTTATGATTGGCACATAGTAACTCTGTCAAGCTTGAGATCAAGTGGGGGTTTGAACCTTGCTCTGGCCAGTCATAATCCAAGCCTTTAGTCTGAAATAGGGAGACATCCAGACCAGAAATAAAGTAATGTTTTTTAAAAACTTGGTAGACATTTTAGGTATGCAGAAGGATGTTTAGAATATAAAAATTAAGATGATTTGTTCCAGAACCCCTGAAATTTGGAGGGTGTGAATTATTGGCTGAGGAGGATCAAAAAAGGAATGACCTTATTTGACCCAGCACAGTTTGGCCCTTTAGATATTTTGGTCAAGAGCTCTACCCATCATGGCTAGTGGTATGGGATTGTGGGTGCTGGAGTCAAATCAAATCAATCTTTATTACGGTCCAAGACCAGCATAGTACAGCAAAAAACAGGAGTTGAGAAGAGGGTACTTAAAATATATTTTCAAAGGAGCATTTCTGCTCAGAGTTAAGGAATAATAAAATTAGTATTTAAGATTAATAATACAGTAATGGAGTAGACCGTACAGCCAGCGACTCAACACTGAGTGTTGGGCAGCAGCAAATTACCTGACTCCCTAAAGGGGCCAACAGCTATGGGTGGATGAGCACCTTCAGGTGGGGTGATGGTCCCCTCAGTGGAGGAAATGCCACTGAAAACCATCATATTGGGCCCAATGGCAAAATGAGCAGAGGAGGAACTCTGATTCCCAATGGTCATGGAGGCGGAAGAGGCCATGTCAGATGGAATGGCTGTGAAGGCACACCTTGTCCATCTCCTCAAGGCTGCATCAGTCCATTGTAGTCCCGGTGTTAAATCCTGCATGTTGCGCTTCATATGTGCCATGGATGATGGCTCCGAGATCATAGTGTGTGGGTCACTTCATGGCAAGCTGGGATCCACCTTAAACAAATTCATGTCAATGACATTTTTCCTGCTTCAGGGAAAAAATACATTCTCGGATACGAGTTGCAGCTGCCACCACTACTAAACCTATGATGTAGCATTGATAGTTTACTTGACTAAGGACCTGCCAGGATTGTTCTTCTGATTTTACATGCTGCGGTGCAGAACCTGGTAGTGTTGTGGGTGAAGGTGGGGCTTTCATCTGATAAAAGCCAGTGGGTGTATGTGCTGCTAGATTGGCCAGGATACTTGCAGAGCAGCAGAGAGATAAATTTGTTCCAGCTGTGTCTATAAAAAGGGCAGATGCAGAGAACATGTTCTATGGTTTTGATTTCTCGGGTGTCGCAGGGGCACTGTCTCTCTGACATTGGTGTCCTTTGGAGTCCAAAACAACTAGTGGGTCCATAATATCCTTCTCAAGGGCTACATGATATGAAATTAAGGTAATCTCTGCAAGCTATACATAAAAGTTAGAGTAGTAAGGTTTAAGAAAATGGGACCACTGTGTCACTTGGACTGGTTAGTAAATGGTGCATTCCTCGCTGGATGGCTGCAGGATCAAGCAAAGAACTGCCTATGTAATTAAGACCTATGTAATTAAGGTCTTTAAGATCAAACGCTACAAACAGGAGTAATCACTCCTCCCACAGGTGTGATACTTTCCAGTAGATTTTGAAAAGTGTCTGTCAACATTAGACTAATCAAGTGCACTGGCATCCAGACTTTGCACAACGCAACCTTCCTATCAAGTGGTCCTTATGAGCCTTTTGCCATTCATGATCATACACTGGAACACTCTGAACCTTTGTAGTGTCAAGCAGTGTGGTTCCTCCCCTCCCCCTGGAAGCGGAAGTAAAAGGCGTACGGGTGCATTTTACTTCACTTCTGAGAGTGATGAGGGTGGCGTGGGCCAGATGAATTGGTGTCAGGGGCCAGATCTAGCCTGTGTGCCTTAGTTTGGGCATCCCTGGTTTAAGCAGAGAAAATGACAGCTTAAAATCTCTTTCTCTTGCAAAACATTGCAAGGTGCGTTTTACTTCCGCTTCTGGGGAGGAAGGAACCATAGACCGGCCCACTGAACCACATGACCGGCCCATGGCCCAAAAAGTTTGGGCACCTCGGCTTAGAGTCTTGTTGCTAATTTTATAAAATGGACTTCTGTTCTGCTTTGTCATACTTTTAAGACCAGTGGAGGTTTCACCTTTGGTTCTTACTTTTTCCAGGCCTCTGATCTCGTACATCCGCAAGTTCTACTACTATGACCCCCAGGAAGAGGTCTATCTCTCAATGAAGGAGGCCCAGCTGGTTTCTAAACAGAAACAAGAAGCAGAATCGTCAACGTAGTGAGGGGCCTCCCTCTCCTGTCCTTGCTGCTGTCACCAATGGTAAAATGCACATTGTAGAAAAGGGCTGGAATAATTCTTTCCTTCAAAAAATAATAATTATATTTGAGCCTGGCTAGGTTTCTTCACCTATACCATACAGAAGGGGCTATGGTGGCTTAGTTGTTAAGATGGGCACGTTTTACTTCCGCTTCCGGGAGCGACTAGGGCAGTGCAGGGCAGATGAATCGCAGTAAACCCATTTGTGTGGATTCACAGGGTGCTTGAGCTTCTGTGAATTGAAGTCCAAGAACATCTGGAGTGCCAAGGTTAGCCATCACGGGCCTAGTAGATTTTCAGTGTGCTTGTACACATGCTATGGTTCAGTTTTGGTTATCATTAAACATTTCTCCAGGTTACCTCTATGATTATGCAGAGTGAAAGTAGCAGAAATTGGAGTGGCATCTTAGAAAGAGCAGCAAATTGATATTACTGATGCTGAACTGTCTCAAACCATTGTTTGAAGTTGGCTTCCCTAACCATAGTTAATGTTAATTAATCAATTGGGTCTGGCGAAAAACACAGACTAATTAATGTAAAACAAGAGCAAGAATTTCTGGACTCTTCCTTATGTTTGGGCTGGAGGAGGAAAGAGTGTACAAGCCAAGAGGAAAACCAGTTTAGCCTTTGTAATACTAAACTGTGGGATTATTCATATCATCTACTCTTTATAATGGTGACTGCAGCCCAATTAATATTAACTATGTCTATGTGTTTTAGAGGTTCTGCTTTCCTATCCTACATGGTCTTTGTGCACTTGCAGTGTTTTAAAAGAAAATGTCTGTAGCCTGAATAAGTGATATCTCCCATTGGATTAATTAGTGTCCTGACGACCAGAAGGACTCAGAACCCTGAGCTGGTATCATCAAGCAGGCTGCCAAAGGCACTGCACATATTTTTTTACAAAACCTCTGTCACAGCTGTGTATGTGCATTTTCCAATTGAAGCTTAAGAAATCTTGAATTTTGTGCTTGTAAACAAACTTAACACCGATTCATCAGAAAAGTATAGAATACTCACAAAACCAGATTTTGGTCTCTCGGGAGTATGTTTAAAGCAGTGTTTCCCAACGTGGGGCCTACTCCCCACAGAAGGAGTTAAATTCTCAGAAGCCTAAGTCAGTACATTGGCTAATCAGCCAGCGACTCAATGCTGAGTGTTGGGCGGGGGTAAATAACCTGACACCCTAAAGGGGCTAACAGCTACGGGTGGATGAGTTCCTTTAGATAGGGTAATGGTCTCCTCAGTGGAGGAAATGCCACTGGAAACCATCTTATTGGGCCAAATGGCAAAATTAATGCAGGAGGAACTCTGATTCCCAATGGTCATGGAGGTGGAAGAGCCCATGCCAGATGGACTGGCTGTGAAGGTGCACCTTGTCCATATCCTGAAGGCTGCCACAGTCCATTGCATCCCGGTGTTAAATCCTGCATGTCTCATTTCATATGTATCGCAGGAGATGGCTTCACGATCATAGTGTGTGGGTCATTTCATGGCAAGCTGGGATCCACCTTAAACAAATTCACGCCAATGACATTTTCCTGCTTCAAAGGGGGAATTGCATTCTCGAATACAAGTTGCAGCTGATCAGTGTTTTGGAGAACTGAGTTTGGCTTCTGGGAATCGAAGTCCAAAAACTAAAGGTTGGGAAACACTGGCTTAAAGGATATGGTACAATCCAATGCTTTCAATTTTTGTTTAGTTTCACTCATTTTTCTGTTCTTCTAGGAATTTGGTCACCAGTATCCTGTAGCTATAGGAGCTGCACTGGAGAGGACTCCTGCCATCTGCTTGTTTTCTGGTTGTCTCTGGGCCATCGGTGAAGACCCAGGGCTTGGAAAGAAACACCGCTGTGAACAGAAAAACAGGAGCCTTGACCCTCTCCCCATATGGTCCCGTAAATATGTTAGGATCTGTTGAAACTGGACTACAAGCTCCTGGAAGAATGGAGAATGTTATTTTTCATGTTAAAATTTCTATTTTTTTGGTCCCTCTTCCTTACCGTTCTTCTGGCATGGGACATGACATAGTGAGCTGATTTTATGTTTTGTTTACCTATTGCCATTTGGGTGGTGGTGGTGGAGTAAGTAGGATGTGTGTGCTTCAGACACGTGAGACGTCATGAACAAAGCCTCTGCTCTGGTCAAGTGATTCTGTCCGAAGAAGGCCACTTGGATATGGTGAGCCTGAATCCAAGCTGCTTTGGGCCGTGGGGAGGGGGGAGGGGAGATGGTGCAGCAGGAATGGGTGGCGAGGGTCGATAACGTCAAGCCATGGGGCGTGTGTGCGTGCAAGAATATAAGCCTGATCCGAGCAATTGGAAATCAACCAGGTGCAAATTTTTAAAAAATGATGTTGCCTTTGAACACAATAGGGACGCAGGGAATATCACGGAGCTGTTCTGCTGCAGGTATCATTAGCTGGTTGAATAATGGATGGATTTCTTAGGAAATCGCATATTGCCTTTCCTTTCACAACCATTAATGCTGGAATTCCCACCTAAGAGACTGTTACAGCTGCAGTATTAGTTACTCCATGCAGGCAAAGGTAAAATGCATCGTCAACGACTGAAACCGATCTCTGAGTTGCAAATGGACTTTTTCCTTCCTAGTTCCAAGATCTGCAAGCCAAGATGTCCCCTCTACTGAACAAGAGGAGTGGAGATTTCTTTATTGAAGGGAAATGCTTATTAGCCCTTTTCATTACAAGGAAGCCAATTTTTGAAGCACCTTAGCCCCAGTCCAGTGTGTGAGCACGAAAGAGAAAACATTCATGATCTGTTACTCCCTGCCTTCTCATTTCTGCTTTGGAAGCGATAGGGCTGTGATGTAGACTTAGTGGGAAATCTGCTGAACACATCAGAGAAAATGATTTTTAATTGTCTTCTACAACAAGAAGGTGAAGTTTTGTTAATAGCAAAACCAAAATGGGAAACCCCCAAATTAATTGATTGTGACACCCAAGAGGTACATCTCCCTGTCTTTGTCTCCATCTCCATCTGAAGGTACTCTATCTGAAGGTATACATTTTTTGTGTGTTTATTAAAGCTGTGATATTGTTCTTATTAAGTAAATAATATAATTATTTGTGAAGATTTCATTATACCAGGGGTTCCCAACCTTTTCAAGCCAGGTGCCAAGTCATACTCTCTCAGTCAGCTTTGAGGGTCGGATGGACATTTTGTCCTGCCTGCATGATGGGGGTGGCCATTTTGTCCCAATAGCTTGAAATGGGTGGTCATTTTGTTTCTTGAATGCCCTTTGGGGGTGGGGGGCACATGAAATGGTCATGGGCCAGATCCAGCCCACAGGCCTTAGGGTGGGAACCCCTGCATTATATTCTGTCCAAACAGTTACTACCTTGGCTAGAGGTTTCCACTTTGCACGCCGGATACAGCAAGCAGTAAACTTTCACTGTCATGGAGATTTTACTTTGAACTTACCTTAAGAATTGTTATGGGTGGCTAGTAGATACTTTTCAAAAGCTAAATTTAAATTATTGTATCTGGGTTAAAAAAAACCACACCATATGGCTCTAAGGAAGCTGGACCTCTTCTTGCCATGAGTCCTTTGTTCCAAGGTAGAATTAAATGTGTGAGTCTAAACAGCTGCTTGTGCAATAAGGCTTACCCTCAGAATGTTCACACTCATTCATCTTTTTCTCCTCACTCTGCACGTACTGTTTGGACATTCATCTGTTTATGCTTTGCTGTGCCCCAAAGATGTTTCTCTTCCATTGCCCAGTTCCATGTGTTTATCTGTTTGTGGAAGTAGTGAATTGAAAATGCACTGAGTTGCTGAAGCTGAGCCTTTCCTGGAAGCCAAGACCCTTGTGTTAGACGCGAGACCATGAAGGTGTCAGGTGCATCCAATGGTAGTGACAATGAAGAAAGCAATGTTTCCTGAACACTTGTGATTCCTAGTTTGGATACCCTGGAGAAAGACATCCCTGTGCTGTGACATATCTGCACTTTTGCAACAAAGAGAGTAACACTGATATTATTTGCTAACTTGACACTGAAAAAGTCTTGTCCCATGTGGAATCATAAATGAACGAAGAAACCACTGCCTCCGAGCCTCCTTGGTATGTATTTTGAAATGCTAACCATACACTGGAAAAACAATTCTCTTATATTCTAATGTAGAGCTCATGTACGACTGCAAAAGACAGATTGAAAGGCACTGGAATTCAGCTGAAACAGACGAAAGGGAATTTAATCAACTAACGGCTATCTGGTGAAATAGTTTAAATTTAGGCTTTGCATTGTGTATTTAAGTTCTCATCATTTGTTTTGACCCCCTCTCCCCCCTTCCTTGCCTCACTTAAAATGACAAACTTCCTGATTGACAGTGGGTTGAAGATTTATTTATTCTATCAGCTCGGTTGAAATTAGAGACAAAATCAAAATTCCCAGAAACTGAAGGCCTCAGCTTGTTATAATCTGGTTCAAACACGCACAAACCATGCTCCAGTAACACGCCCCAATGCCGCCTCCTGATTTCCTGTTTGGGCGAACCAAACACCTCTGAAACTGTACTGACTGACTACTGAGTCGCAAAGGGCGATCGTGTGTAAATAACCTGGCCGCCTTTGGCCGCTGTTCTGTCTGCTGTAGTGGTTTTCTTGTGAAAGGAACCTCTGTATGTGTGTGTGTTTTAAAGTCCTCTCTTTTGGGGCTGTTTAATGCGTTCTCTTTTGAAATGTGTGAATGGTTAGGAATAAGTGTTAACGCAGTTCTGCACTGCAGCTTTTTGGCGGGACATCTGTCTCTGACAGAATCATTGTTTTGGTCTATCTCCCCACCCCACCCCCTTGGATACAGCATGTTACTTTCCATAGTAATAGCAGGGGGAAATCCAACACAGTTAACCTGGAACAAACAGGTATTTTATGAATTCTCTTTAAATTCATCAACAGCTTCGTTTTACATTTAAATTTAAGTGCACATGTGTTCTACCCAGGTTGGGTCTTGGAGCTTTATGACGTAATGTTAAACCCTTTGCTTTCTGGCCTGAAATAAGTCTTGGTCAATTTAAAATTTAGGGAGGATGAGGTAACTGGTTGGCTTAGAAATACTGAAGATGCTTTGTAGAGATTTCTAGCTTCAACAGTAGATTTTTGTCTTGATTCATCCATGTGTTTTTCTAAAAGAGGGTGGGCACAGGTGCACAATAGTTTCGCTCTTAATTGCTGTGGGTTTTTAAATTAAGGGTGGGAAACTAGGTGCTAAATGGAAGGTTAAAACAAGAACAGGCAAAGTTTCACAATTTAGCACATCTTTTGAAATACACTGAAAGAAGCTCTTGTTATTGACCACAGAACAAATCTCCAGAGTGGTGTGGCACTCATATGGTCTCTCAAGAATGCTAAAGGACGTGTGGTTTGACGGACCAATTACTATTATTTATTTTTCTATGAACTACCTAAAACTATGGGGAACTGTTGGACTGATAAGAGGATTTCATCCCTTTTTTTCAAAAAGAAAATTCCTTTGTGGAGAAATTAGGTATGCCCAAAAATTAGAATAGCTTTTAAAATGGATTACATCTCTCTGGTTATTATTACTACTGTTATTATTTTTACACTGTGCTGCTCAGACACTGAGAAAATGGCATGTAGCCAAATTTTGTAGCCAATAAAATAGTTTTATTTAGAATTTTTAATTTCACGGATCTCTGTCATACTTAATTGCAGTAACAAATATGACGATTTCTGTGCATGTGATGCAGCATTTCCTTTTGTGTTTGACTATGCAGAGAGCAAAAAAATATATTAAATACTGTATAGGTCTTTGCATCTGCTTATTGCAATTGACCAGGAATTCTCAACCTTTTAAAGCCGGGGCCTTGGTCATACTCCCTCAGGCAGCTTCAGGGGCTGGATAGCCATTTTGCCCTTCCTTCACCACATGGCACTTCCTGGTGTGGTGGAGGCAATGGGGGTCACATGAAGTAGTGCTGCGGGCCGCAGGTTGAGAATTCCTGCAATAGACCTTCCTTTCTTCAAAGTGCTTTTGATGGTGTCCCCCTTACACCAACTTTTATTAGGTAGATTATTATTTCTATTTTGTTCCATAGAACAAAGTTTGGGAGACATGTCGAATAACTTGCCCTACAGTCTAAACCACAATAGCCAGGAAGGTATCTGGCATCTTGTTAAAATTAGTCTTTGTCATGACTCATGGGATTTCAGTTACATTAACAAAAATCATTAAGATTTTGGCCAGTGGGGCATAAAAAGCTTGGTGCACTTTCAGTTTCTTCTCAGCCTTTGGAATTTCTTAATTTGATCTACCGAAGTAGAGTGTAAACCAGGGGCGGCAAAAAATTTTGTGCCGCAGCCCTGACCATGACCCTCGGTCAGCTGAACAGGCTGGACCACGCACCCCCCCCACCCCCAAGAAAGAAGCGGGCACATTTATGACTGTCATAAATGCACCCACTTCCGCATTTACAACAGTTGCAGACACATTTGCGCATGTGCGGGCACGCACCCTGCATGCGTAAATGTATCCGCTTCCACTTCTGGGTGCGGGGAAGAAGGCAATGGACCTGATGGAATAGCATTGCAGGCCAGGTCTGGCCTGAGAGCCATAGGTTGGGAACTTCTGGTGTAAACCCTGTACTGGGGCTTACCCAAGTGCTTGGTGAGCCCTATGTCTTTGTAGATCCAGAATGATAGAAAAACTCACAAACTTATCAATCCACTTGACCGATTGCCTGTAAATGTACCAGTTGCAGTGAGAACCATGCAAAGCTAACAATAGAGCTTCATGCAATTCTGATTGGGCCAAGCATTTGTAATCTGGTTCAGACAATTTCACTTCTTAAAGGGCTATATGAGCTCATTTGGATAATCACCATCTTTTTTGCATACTAACAGTCTATTTGATAATGATAAACTTCTTACCACAGTTTCAGGATACCCCTGGGTGCTTGGAGGTTGCTGTTAGGTAGATGAGAACAATCTCGTTCTGTGCAGGACAATGACAATAAAGATTTATCTATCTATCTATGAGTTGATAGCTCAGGGAGTTAGAACTCCTGGATGCAAAGCCAGAGGTTGGAAGTTCGAGTCCCCACTGTGCCTTCTGAGAGGGGAGCCAGACTGTGTAGCTTTGGACAAGTTGCGCAAGTCCTGAGATCCTCCAGAAGTAAGGAATGGTCAACCAATTCGGTATACTCTCTTACCTAGAAGACCCTGAAAATAAGTCAGCATTGACTTGATGACATGAGATTATTATCACTGGGTATCAGTCAGCGAAGTGGCATGCCACTTGTCCAAAAACCACGCTCGTCTTATTGTGGTAGTGCAATTTACACGTCGAGGGTTTGTTGTAAAATTTCCAGGACAATGTAGCAACATGGTACATTGATGACATGATTTTTTTTTAAAAAAACTGCCATCCCTGTTTAGTCATAGAAAGTGGGTGAGAAACCCAAGACTGAATATACATACCTCAGTAATAACACTGAAAAGCTAGTGTATGTACACAGTTTCCAGTGGTTTGTCTGACTCAGAATTTTGGGATATTCTTTCAACAAAGTACATTCAGTAAAATAACACTATACGGTACTACATTGTAAGGTGGGTTTTTAGCTTTTTTGCTAAACTCGTTATGTTTGCTTTCTGTGTATGTATGTATGTGCATGTATGTTTTTAATTTATTAAAATAGCTGCTGTAATTTATTTTTTTGAAACAATAAAAATGTAAGCAAAATCCAGACTTGCGGGCCAATCTTGAAAAGTTTTGGACTTTGCAGGAGAGAGAAGAAAAGATGTTTTATATGAAAACAAATGCACTTTGGGTGTGCTTAGACATTTTTGAGAGGGGTCAGGCTGTTTTATGGACTGGGTTCTGTATGGCCTTGTCTGTATATATTGTATCAATAGGCACGTTTTTGGTTTCTCATTTGGAAGCATTTGTAACTGCTGCAGGGTCCTGTCTGTAAAATGGATGTACTAAACAATTTTGCCTCAAAGTTTGAGGTGGAAGGTTTTTCTTTTCCTTTTTTGGGGTAAATTTTGTCAACCATAGGAGAGGAATTTGACTCTTCTCCTGTTTGTATCTCATTTCTATTGTGGGTTGTTTTTTTCTGTTTGTTTGTTCTTTTTGGCCTATGGATGGATGTTTGCCAGGGTTTGGGGAGGGTGGATTTGAAATAAAATACTTAAACAGCCCTCTTACGTGTTCTAGTCTTAGTTTTGCAGATGAGGAACATTCAATTGGATTAATTTTTTAACTCTTCATATTTTTAGTATTCACTCAAGCTTATTTTAGTGACCCATGCCACCAAGAATTGGGGACTGTGGTAGCTTAGTGGTTAAGACACAGAACTTGATGACTGGAAGATCAGCAGGTCAACAGTTTGAGACCCGAGTGCTGCATGATGAAATGAGCTCCTGTCATCTGTCCCAGCTCCTGCCAACCTAGCAGTTTGAAAGCAAGAAATTGAAAGTAGATAAATAGGTAGCACATTGGTCGGAACGGTAGCAGTGTTCCGTGTCTAGTAATGCCTACCACATGCCCATAGAAATGTCTGGCGCTGGTTCTTTGGCTATAAATGAAGATAAGCACCGAACCTTAGAATCAGATACAACAGGCTTTCAAACAAGGGTTATGGCCCTGCTGTTAGGGTGAGTTAACTGCTTCAGTTTAAAAAGTCCCTGGATTTGAACGAGGATTCAATCATTGAATGTGTCTTCTGTGCCAGACCGCAGCAATTAAATGAATCGTTACTGGATTGCCTCATGGCATGGCATTGACAAGACCGCTTTGGGAAGAAACCAAAATAGAATTGAGTGATCTTTCTCTTCTAAGTCTACTGCCGAATTTTAACACACACACTTCCATTTCAGTGATAATTAACTTGCCAATAATTTTCAATTAGCAGATTTCATACTGCTGACCATGTGTCTAATGTGGCCAGGAGATCCAAAGATAGTCTGGCTTCCACTCTTTTTAGATCTTTTGTGTTGCCCAGGGTGTACCACGAGGAGTCAAGTTGGAGGTATGGTCTACTGCACTGGTGGCGAACCTATGACATGCATGCCAGAGAGGGCACTCAGAGCCTTCTCAGTGGGCACATGCACCATCACCCCAGCACAGAGTTTGCTCTGCCCAGCAGCCCAATGGGAGCACTTTTTCCCTCCCACAGCACAGTTCACTCTGCCCAGCAACCCAATGGGAGCACTGTGCTCCCTTCTTCCCCCCAGCATAAAGTTTGCCCCGCCACTCTGTGGCATGGATGGCAGCCTGTTGAATTTGGGCACTCTGTCTCTAAAAGGTTCGCTACCACTGGTCTACTATGAGCATTGTCTTATAAATAATTCCTAACAAACTCCTGGGCCAGCTATCAAATAACATGCTTTGTGATAGACTGTTCTAGGTTGTAATGGAAGACCAAATCAGTATGTTGAGGGTGCAGCAGAATGGCTTACCTAAAGACTATGCTGACTTTTAAACCTATATATAGCTGATGTACTGGAGACAATATCAAACAAGCTTGCGTATGCAGATGATATAGCACTAGCCATCCAACAGGACAATGCTCATAGAACACATTTTAGAACATGATCTCCAAATTTTAGGGGAGTATTACTGTAAATGGAGACTGACTGGTTGAATGTATCTGCTTCCATCTAAAAAATAATCTTGCCAACCAATACCTTGCAATCTTCGATAATACTCAAACATAATTTCAATTCAAAACACACATGTATCACTATGGATTGTACCCTTTCTTATAAGCAACATCTCATAAACATTGCAGCTAAAGTCCAAATAAAAAAACAATATATAGTACTACAAGAACTTTATGGCACTGCTTGCGGTACAGCAGCAGCAGCTACGCTTCAGTGTACAGCAGTAAGCCTTGTCTACAGTGGCTCTAGTGGCTAAGACGCTGACTGGAAGGTGGCAGGTCAGCCGTTCGATACTGTACTCAAAATCTGCAGGACAGAGTGAGCTCCCATCTTTGTCCCAGCTCCTGCCAACCTAGCAGTTTGAAAGTAAGAAATTGCAAGTGGATAAATAGGGACCACTTCGGTGAGAAAGTAAACAGCGCTCCGTGCACTCCGGTGTCTAGTCATGCCTGCCACATGACCATGGAGATGTCTACAAACACAGACAGTGCTGTGTCTTCGGCTATGAAACATGAGCACTGAACCCTAGAGTCAGATATGACTGGCTTTCGAGCAAGGGTGACCTTTACCTTTACAGTACCACAGAATACAGAGCTCCAGTGTGTCTAAATAACAGACACGTTCATAGGTTGGACACTCAACAATAAAATGCGCATCATAACACGATGTATTAAGTCTACAATTCATTTCTCTCTCAATACCCAGCCACATTACCCCTCCATATCTGAGAAGACAGGAGGGGCTGGTGTGCCAATATAGAAAAATGACCTAACTTATCTATACATGAAGATGTTGCTACACATCTATCTGCAGACTGAAATCTCAACCTACAATTAGAATGGCTGAAGAGCTTTGTGGTAAAAAAATCCACGCCAAACTGTTTCTCATATAGTCAATGAATGCGTAAACGGCATTTATGGAAGATACAACAATTTTTCTTCCTTTATCCCCTTCCGCAACTGACTGGATCAAGAACCTGGATATAGCACTGTGATGTATATACACATACAGTATATCATATTTTATCCATACAGTATTTTTAACCTATATTTGACCCATATATTGTGGTAAATGTTATAGTGTTATCTACCATGTGTTTATAAAACCATACAATAAATAAATAAAGCTAACCATATAGATAGCCTCACACACACACACACCCAATTTAGGCTTATTTACTGAGCTTTTCCTGCCATTTCCAAATCTGAATATTGGTGATCCTTCTGGTGATCAACCATGAAGACTGTCCTGAGAATATAATGGAGTGGCCTTTCATCTGCCCTTTTAAATCCTAGGTTTAGGCACCAGTGCTCTGTATTAAAAGTTAGGTTACTTCTAGAGCACTGCATGTTCCCTCTAAATCTAATCTATTGGCAGTATGGCAGCTTCCAGATGTTGCTGGACTGGCTAAACTGGCAAGTATTTGGTGGGAATTACAAGCCAACATCATCTGGAAGGGCCACATTTCCATAGATCATTCCTGGTCGATTGAAATGTATTTCTTTGTCTTGAAAATTTCCCCTTCCTGCTTTTTGGAAAGACTGAGCTAATGTTATTTATTACCAATGGCAAGTACAGAGTGTAGTACACAGTGATGGCTCCATGGACTTTCTTGCTAACTTTCTTGCTATCATCGTTGACTGTAACTCGCATCCAAGAATGCATTTCCCCCCTGAAGCAGGAAAAATGTCATTAGTGTGAATTTGTTTAAGGTGGATCCCAGCTTGCCATGAAGTGACCCACAGACTATGATTTTGGAGCCATCCCCTGCAGCACACAGTAATTAAGAGATGTTCAGGATTCAACACAGGGACTGCAATGGACTGCCACAGCCTTGAGGATACAGACAAGGTGTGCCTTCGCAGCCAGTCCATCTAACATGTTTTCTTCTGCCTCTAAGGATGTTGGGAATCAGAATTCCTCCTCTGCTCATTTGGCTGTTGGGCCCAATATAATGGTTTCCAGTGGGTTTCCTCCACTGAGGGGACTACCACCCCACCTAAAGGGGCTTATCTGCCCGTAACCGTTGGCCCCTTTAGGGAGTCAGGTTAGTTAACCACCATCTGACACTCGGTGTAGAGTCACTGGCTGTACGGTCTACTTCATTACCGTAGCAGGATGTCCGGTCAGACAACTTTCTTGCTATATTGAACTCCTTTTCAGTGCGCATTGATCACAGTAAAGCTGGGGCCGATGCAGAGTGCTCTTGCTATAGATGCATACCACATCAAGGTTGGAGGGGTACTTTTAAAAAAAAATCCCAAAGTGTAAATTAATTAACGAAAAGATATAGGCTGTTACGACTCTCCTTCATATTGCCAGCAGTTGCTTTAAGAAATTTCAGTTGACTACTTCAGACTGGTATTGAAAGTGGATTTTGTTGTGTCACTGTGCCACCTTGTGTCCATCATATGATATTATAAAGATTTCTTCAACTGAATAGGCTAATAATAATTTTGTGTCAGAAATTATTCTGGGCTGAAAGGATTTTTGCTGGAGAAACTCTGCTCATTGGACGCCTGAATGAGACTCCTTTCATGTTCCCGAGATTTTTTCCGACCGAAGTGGTCCCTGTTTATCTGCTTGCTCAAACCATCATGCAGTACGTATCTGGGTCTCGAACTGCCGACTTAACTGCCGACTTGCCGGCCTTCCAGCTATCAAGGCAAGCTTCTTAACCACAGAGCCACCACAGCCCCTGATATGCTGCCAACAGCCTGTCTCCAACATAGTAGTAAGTTTATTATGGCCAGAAGAGATGCAGCATGAGAGGACTTTAATTCAGGAGACCCTTGTTTAATAAGCAAGTAATAGCCTCATATCACAAACGTGGAAGACAAAGAAGAAGGCTACTTTGATCATCAGAAAACTACAAATAAATGAAAGTTGGTTTTAAGTGGTACCATCACCCCAATAAAAACCTGAATTAGGTGACAAATTATCTCAGGATGAAGTAGTAGATTTCATCATTCAATTCTGAAAGAAGCAAACTTTGTTTGTCTGTTTCGGGATGTATAGCCCACCCAGCTCCCCAACCACACCTGGCACCTTCTGAGACTTAACAGACTTATTTTAGCTTGTCTTTCTGTAGATTTTATTGCCATTTCTCAGATTTCCATTATACTGTACTGGCTGAGCTATTCTTCTGGCAAACAAAATCTATTCATTTAGCAGAAGAATCCCCTGAGTGTTGAATTAACATTCTTCGAACCTCTGCATAGTTTTAACAGATGAAAGGCTTGGAGAAGAGATAGAATGAGGCTAGCTAACTAGTTTGATCAGGCCTACTTGTTGTGAGCATCTGTCAGTGCCACCCAAAAATGCAGCGACCCCTTGCTATGTTTGGGTGTCATAAGAGCAAGAGGGAAGAGTTAAATTATTTAAGACAGCCTTCTATTGTATATCTGTATTCCTCCCTGCCCCAGTCTTCTATAGCCTACAGTGCTATTTCTGTTCTCTGAATGGTGCTGCATGCCTTCATCACGTGGAGAGTGTGAATTTAATGAACACACTCAAGTGTTCTTCCTCTCTGTGAAAAAAAGATGCGACAACAGTGAGCTACCCTGTTGGGAAAAATTCCCTGGGAGGGGGAAAAATATTGGTGGGAGATTTTTCATTTCTGTGTGAGAATTTGAAGGCCAGTGCTTTTCATGAGTAAAAAACCGTTTTGAAATACAAGGGTGTGGGTTTTTGAACAAAAGAATGCTTTTACCTTTTTAAAAAGCAAAAAAGATCTTAAAATAAAAACCCACTGAAACACATACATTTCTTATGCTTTTGCCTCCTCTTCCTCTTCCTTCCGTATCTGAATCCAAATATGGGCAATCACCATTGGTGATCAACCATGAAGACTGTCCTGCGAATATAATGCCGTGGCCTTTCATCTGCCTTCCGCATCACAGCATGACACCCGTACCACTGATCCAATTCCATGAGTCACTTTCTGGTCCTGAGCACTTTTGGGACACAAAGTCCTCCTCAGCCTCAGGCCAGTATTGATGAAGCTGCTGCCCTCCATCAAGATAGATTCAAGTGGGATTTAATCCACTTTGGGACCATCACCCTTCCTAGTGGACTTCGGCACCCAAGGCCGTTAGTCCTCAGGGTTGTCAGGTTAATCAACCGACGCCTGACACTCGGCATGTGTTGAGTTGCTGGCAGCATGGTCTACAATATTACCATAGCAGGATAACCTGGCCAGACTTTATGTTCTTGCCTAGTGAGAAGAAAACGTTTGAAATGTTTTTTTCTTAATGTGGGGAAATGTTGAAACTTTCAAGTGGCTAAGACACTGACTGGGAGGCAGAAGATCAGCAGTTCGATTCCCGAGTACTGCAGGACGGAATGAGCTCCCGTCTTTGTCCCAGCTCCTGCCAACTTAGCAGTTCAAAAGCAAGAAATTGCAAGTAAATAAATAGGGACCACTTCGGTGGGAAGGTAACAGCATTCTGTGCACTCCGGTGCCTAGTCATGCCTGCCACATGACCATGGAAACGTCTGCAGAAGCAGACATCGCTGCCTCTTCGGCTTTGAAATAGAGATGAGCACTGAACCCTAGAGTCGGATACGACTGGCTTTCGAGCAAGGGAAACCTTTACCTTTACCTTACTTCTGTACAGGCTTCCAGCGTGTTCAGTTGTTGTCTTTCTTTATTTGTGTCAGAGGCACCACCAGCATATAATAACATACAAAGCTAAAGTTAACATATCTAAAACAAAAAGGAATTAAAAGGACTAGATGACATCTGCCCAATATCAGGCCACCTCAACAGCATTTCCTCTTGCCTACATAAGGTCCTCAGCAGTGCACGTTGAAGGGCATCGTGTGCATTGTATCATATGGGCAATTGTTTGTTCTTCTCTGCATTCACACAGGCTACCGTCCACAGGGAAACCCCACTTTCTCAAATTAGCCCTTGATCTTCCTATCCTCTTTAAAGCTTTCCACACAGGCCATGGTTGTTCTTGGCCAGGCAGTAGATAGAATCGTGTGGTTCTGCCCAGTTATCTGGTAGCTCCTTGCTTGCCTTCCAAAGTTCTAGGGTGATCTGTGGGGGCTGGTTGTGGGGTGGGTGTGGGTGCAGAAGTTATGAGGAAACTGTGCCTTGGTTTCAGTCTCTGCTTTGGTGGTTGGTGATGAAATAGCAGGCGTGTTTCCGAGGATCTTGCTTTTCCCACTCCTTCTGAGCAGCACTTTCTGTTGGTGGAGGGATGTTCAGTTGTTAAGGTTTCACACAGGATGTCAGGGCCATAGTCAGGATGGGCAACAATGTCATATCAGGGTCCTTCAGGGCCGTATGCCCATCTTCATACTCTTGGCTGCATATATATAGTTTGAAGATGGGCATACGGCCCTGAAGGATGTGCAAACCGACACAAGCACCACATGACCTTAATCCAATTTTTAAAAATATATATTAGAAACCCGGCTCTTTTGACTGCCAAGAAACACCCATGGTGGCTCATCCTTCCTCATAATACAGTGGACACAAAGCTTAGAAAAGTTCCTAGTTGTATCACAAGTCCCAAAATCTTTCATTCAGCATGATCAGTGACCATGCTGAGTGAAGAATTCTGGGAGCTGAGATTTTTTTTTTTAAAAGCAACTTCCGTTCGAAGGATTCTGGTAACTATAGTTTTTTTTAAAAAATGTTTTCCAGGATTTGTGTCATTTTCATCCTCCCACCCCTCCCCCCATCCCTTAACTCAGGGGCGCCCAAACTTTTTGGGCTGTGGGTTGGTCACGTGGTACAGTGGACCAGTCACATGGTTCAGTGCTCCAGTCACATGGTTCCTCCCACCCAGTGGTGGGCTTCAAAACATTTTACTACCACACTGTGGGCGTGCCCATGTGTTTGGGTGGGAATTGCCTGTTGGCCATGAGATTGGGTGGGCATGGCCTGTTGGCCATGTGACTGCTCTTCACTATAGAGCAATGAAAATAGAAGAGCCTTCAGACGTTCACCTCTAAAGCCATTTCCCCCTTCGTCCAAGAATTCTCTGGGGCTCTGTTTCACCCCGAAGCGCCTCCCCAGCCACTCTGGAGTGGCTGGGGAGGCACTTTGGGGTGAAACGGAGCCCCAGAAAAGCCTTGGACAAAGGAGGAAATGGAGCCAGCCCCCTCCGAAGCCATATCCCCCTCCGTCCAAGGCTTTTCCAGGGCTCCATTTCACCCCAAAGCACGTCCCCAGCCACTCTGGAGTGGCTGGGGAGGCGCTTCGGGGTGAAACAGAGCCCTGGAAAAGCCTTGTATGAAGGGGGAAATGGAGGGGTTCATCTCTGATTAAGCCTCTTCAGGAAGAGGTGGGCAGAGTGAGGAGGTGGGTGGGGCCGGCCAATTTTACTACCGGTACATCCGAACCGGTTGAAACCGGCTGGAGCACACCACTGCTCCCACCGGAAGCAGAACTAAAACACCTCTTGCAATCTGTTTTACAACAGGATGAGATATATATTTAGGCTGCCATTTTCTCTGGTTTAAGCAGGGGTGCCCAAACTATGGCCCTGGGGCTAGATCTGTACCCCGACACCAATTCATCCGGCCCACACCACCCTTGCCACTCCTGGGCACATTTTACTTCTACTTCCAGGAGCAGCAAGGGTGGTGACGGTCAGACGAATAGGTGTCAGGGGCCAGATCCAGGCCCCGGGCTGTAGTTTGGGCACCCCTACCTTAACTTATTCTGTCAGTTGGTCAAAACTTGCAATTACAGGCAGTGAAAGGGTTATCAAAATCAACTTCCAAACGCTGCTCTGACTGGGTTTTTCAGCAAACAAAGTAGATCACAAGATGCAGGAGACAAAGCTACTCTAAGCTTGGGAATTGCAATTGGGTGGGCAGAGCTTTCAAAGAAATGCTTTGTTCCCACCACCACCATTATAAATGTCCATCTAGGAAAACGGGGAAACTTAGCAAGTGGGTTGGATCTACTGTATTGCACAGCAGGGTGTGCAAAAGAAAGTCAGAATTTAAGGAAGACTGTGTTGAATAGGATATCCAATTTACAGCACTGTCTTGGTAGATTGGTATTTCCAGGTCATATTCTGGATGATCTACAATGGCATGGGTCATCTCCTCTGAAACTGTATTATTGTCAAGAAGATTGCTGTGAGGGTGACAGGATAATGTTTGTGGCCGGCATTGTGAGTTTGAGCTAGTCATCATAGAACTGAAAACCTCATTGCCATGCTTAGGTAAAGGCAGCCCTTGCTCGAAAGCCAGTCGTATCCGACTCTAGGGTTCACTGCTCATCTCTGTTTACAGCCAAAGAGCTAGCGCTGTCTGCATCTGCAGATGTTTCTGTGGACATGTGGAAGGCACGACTAAACACTGGAGTGCACGGAACGTAGTTTACCTTCCCATCAAAGTGGTGCCTATTTATCTACTTGCAATTTCTTGCTTTTAAACTGCTAGGCTGGCAGGAGCTGGAACAGAGATGGGAGCTCACTCCATCATGCAGCACTCGGGTCTCGAACTGCTGACCTGCCGACCTTCCAGTTGTCAAGTTCAGTGTCTTAACCACTTGAGACACCTCAGTCCGTTGTTGCCATACTTAGAATTCTTTAACTCTCAGTATATGTTATCTGTCATGGTCTTTGTTTGGTGCAATATTTACAAAAGTTACCTTCTGGATCACATATTACAGAATCACCCAACTCTTTGGCCCTATTATTAGGTGGACTACAGTAACCGCCTCAGGAAGATGATGCTGGGTTTCATCAATATTGAAAATACAAGGCAGCAATATATTTACTATAATAGGGAAGTGGGCTTGACTATCCTCTCCTCGCCTGCCTTTAAAATAAAAAAGTAGTGTGCAAATGTTCAGTCTCTGCTTTTGCTGTTATCCTGTAGCAACCATGTTCCTCCTCCTCCTCTTTCTTTTCCTATACACAACATTTCAGAGTGGTCTTATGTCAGGGATTCTCAACCTGTGGAACATGGGCCAGATGCAGCCCCCCGGCGCCATTTCATGTGGCCCACCACCTCCTCCACCACACCAGGAACTGCCATGTGGTGGAGGCAGGGCAAATTTGTTGTCCGGCCACCGAAGCTGTCTGAGGGAGCATGACCTGGCCCCCAGCTTTAAAAGTTTGAGAACTACTGTCTTATGTTAAATGCAGTCTTTTAACGGTTTAATTCTCAAAACGACCCATCACCTGAATATCCTTGGCAACTTTCAAGTCTGGTGCTGCAGGAAAAGCCTCTTCACAGAAATATGACAGCAGTGAGCAGCCTCCAAAACATTTTCACCTCTCACACAGCCATGTACTTGGGCATACTTACAGAGTTGACAACACACACCATGTTTGTTTGGGTTGTCTTTTTGGGGAACATACCTTCTACTAAGTCTTCCTCGGGCAGTGGCGCACCAAGTGGATTTACTTCCCAACACAGGCAGCGCCAGTGCTCCCATTGGTAATGTGAGGGGAGAAGCCACCCGACTTCCCACAATGCTCTGTAATTACACTGTGTTGTGATTACAAAACGCCAACTCCTGGCCACCTTCTGATCACACAGCTTGAGCCAGGTACAAAAGTGGGCCCTGCACCTTGTCAGCTGTTGATGGTTGCTCTATTGCTGTTGCCAGGCTTGTATCTGTAGGCCTCCACCAGCTGGTATGGTGAAAATTCAGTGAGTGATTTGTGTGCTATTTCCCCAAAACCAAGTGGTGATGGCCTAAGACCTTTGCATACTACCGTAGGCCAGAATTGCTCAAATTGGCTCAGGCATGGGAATATGTGGGGTGGTGTCCTTGTAAAAATATTTATATGCAAACAAGCTGACATGCATCTAGCCCAGCGGTTCCCAACCTGGGGCCCACACCCCACAGGGGAACTTCAATTCCCAGAAGCCTAAGTATTGGCTGATCAGTGCTTTGGGGAATTGACTTAGGTTTCTGGAAATTGAAGTCCAAAAGCCATAGGTTGGGAAACACTGGTCTAGCCCCAAATAGTTTCATATCTGAAGCTGGACATCCAAAAGGCATCCTTGCCCACTAACAAATTTAGTCTACAATTTATAAGCTGATGAAGTGGGCAGAAAACCAACAGGTGTAGTCTTCCCCTACTATGGCATCTCAGCCTGTGAAAAGTGGGTGCCTTTTGGGAGGGAGGCAGACCTGACCATTTTCCTGTATGTTATAGGTAAAGGGCTTCCTTGCTTGAAAGCCAGTCGTGTCGGACTCTAGGGGGAGGTTCTCATCTCTGTTTTAGCCAGCAATGTCTGTATCTTCAGATATTTCCGTGGTCATGTGGCAGGCCTGATTAGATATCAAAGTGCATGAAATGCTGTTACCTTTCCTGCTGAAGCAGTACCTCTTTATCTACTTGCGATTTTTTGCTTTTGAACTGCTAGGTTGGCAGGAGCTGGGGCAGACAAAGTGCACTCACTTTGTTACAATAGCACATACGTCTCAAACTGCTGACCTGCTGAACTAATGGTCGTCAAGCTCAGTGTCTTAACCACTAAGCTACTGGAGTCCCTTCTGTATGTTATACATCAACATGTTGTGTTTTTTCCTGACTAGGAAAAAAGGGTGCTATTATCTTTGTGCTTTGCCCACCTTTTCCCCAATATTGTATGTCCTCTTTCAATCTTTTCGCCACTGAAACTCTGGTCTGACCAGAATTTCAGACCTTCCCCACCCCGACACCACATCATAATACTGGCCTTTTTATCACCACCCACTCTTGCTCCCCATACTACAGAATCCCCCCCCCCCCAATAAAACATGGAATGGCTGTCTACAGAATTTCTGCTTTTAATTTCCCATTAATGTCTGGGAAAAAGACAAGTTTCTACTGTCAGGCAGCTCCCTTTTGCCTTCAGCTCTTTCCCCCCCTCACTGCCACGTCCACTCATTCATTTCCTGGAGAGGTTCAAAGCTCCATAAGCTCGGAGACACAAAGCCGCATTCTCTTGGGCTCCAATCAAATCAAGAGGCTCCATCTGCTTTATGATTTCCAGGCCCGCCTCATAATAGCTTCCCTGTTGAATTACTGCAGCCGGACGCAGCTTTTTACAAATTCACCCCAGCCAGTGACAGCCTGGTCCTTAAAGAGGGTACTTAGAGATGGGGACAATTAGTTCAGAAAATGACACGAGAGATGCAGCTTTCTTCTCACATCATTTCCTCTCTGGTTCCACCCTCCCCACGTTCAAGGCTTCCTTGTCTGTCAAGGCCAGCCCAAGATGTTAGCCATAGTCTGTAACATCTCTGTGCTGGGTCTGCCTATCCTTGTGCAAAGGGCCTGGCCAGAGGTTTTGGCTTGTGGTATAGAAATACCCGCCAGTCTTTCTCCCAAACCCTAGATCAGGGGTGCCCAAACAGGCTGTGTTTGCGCATGCGTGGCCATTTTACTTCCTGGTTTGGCACAGACGCTTCTGTGCATGCGCGAAAGTGGCCATTTTACTTTCTGGTTTGGCACAGACGCTTCTGTGCATGCACGAAAGCGGCCATTTTACTTCGCAGAAGCATCCGTGCCAAACCTGGAAGTAAAGTGGCCACTTTTCACGCATGCACAGATGTGTCTGTATTTACTTCCTGGTTTGGTGAGGGCGTCGTGGGCCTGATTTTGATGTTTGCAGATTGATACGCCGTAGGCAGCAGTCAGGGGGCCAAACACATCTTTATTGCAATGTAGTCAATCTGAACATGAGGTAATGGCGGAGACGCAGCTCCTTATATATGGTACAGTACATTTGAATTTCGCTCGAAGGCATCCATTGGTTACTGTGTCAGTGACGTCATTCTGATATACTGCATACCTGGCGTGGCTCACCTGTGGCAGGAAGGTTTCCCACACTAATCACTGATTGGGTGATTGGAGCCACGTGAGCTGAGCTTCAGCTGCGCTATCGCTGGCAGCTGAATTCTGTGTGAGTGGCAGACGACTTACATGCATACACAGTATCTATACAATAGGAGTATTCACAAGGGGGGGGAAGGAAGGGGGAACATGGAGGATTGCTAGATCCAATTCATTCACATTACACTTGGTTACATGGAGGATCGCTAGATCCGATTCATTCACATTACATTTGGTTACATACACTACACTGATGGAATGCTTTTGGGGGCTGTATCCAGCCCACAGCCCATAGTATGGGCATGCCTGCCCTAGATGTAAAAAATAGTTATAAATTAAACAACCAACAATGAGCTATCCTTCCACAATGCCCAGAATCTATTGCCTGAGGTGTCTATCTCCCTCTGTCTAAGCAGGCATGCCTTACCCTTGTACACAATGAGGCCATTACTTCAGGCAGACAGTGTTGTGAGGCCACACTAAGAAGTCTGAACAAACTAGGCATCATACCGCCTGTCTTGTGGTCTCCCATCTTCCTCCCACATACTCACAGCCCCAAGTTGTTTGCTGCCTAAATCATGGTGGGGGAAACTGCGAGAACAGACATGAATGTTTGCTTTCCCCCAGCTCCGTGGAAAAGGCAGACTTTGAAAAATAAATCTATTATGTTTGCATTTCCCTGTGAGAATATCCATTTCACGCTTCCGCAAACTGGAATAAATGCATCTTATTGTTATGGCGACCTCCAGAACCTTAAAGCAGGACATGGAGCGGTTCCAGGCCCATAGGCTGGCCTGCGCCAGGAGGCTTCCTGCCATTACTGACTATGCTGTGCTCAGGGCGGCCTCTCCCACTTGACATATGCGGAACAAAAAGACATTGGAAGTTGCCATCCTGGCAAAAACAACGTTGCTGGCCAGTACCATAGTGGCTGGGAAGTCTCCATGGCACTGTCTGGGCAGAAATGCTGCTCTTGTCTTGGAAGCAGCTCCACTAAATCCAGTGTTGCTGCATGATAACCCTCAACCTAGTGAGATCAGTAGCTAGTAAGCCTCCCAGCACTAGCTGGCTGGGATGGAAGCCCTTACATCAGTGATGGCGAACCTTTTAGAGACTGAGTGCCCATACAGAGGGGCGGGATGCACTCTATGCTGGGGGAAAGTTGGAAACACTCCCATTGGGCTGCTGGGCAGAGAGGCGGGAGCGAGCTCTGTGCTGGGCAGAAGGAGGAAGCACTTCCATTGAGCTGCTGAGCAGAAGGGCAGGGCGAACTCTGTGCTGGAGGATGGAGGAGGCGCTCCCATTGGGCTGCTGGGCAGAGGTGAGGCAAACTCTGTGTTGGGGCAACAGTGTGTGCCCACAGAGAGGGCTGTGTGTGCCTGTCCTGGCACATGTGTCATAGGTTCGCCACCACTGCCTTACACGATTTGAGAAGGGCACCCACATCAGGCTTGCTTCATGTCACTGTGAAACAACTTTGGCCCCTTCTATAAGTTGTGGCATTTGCCAATTTGTCACAAGAATATTTTAGTATTTCTGTGCTATGGAGTGTTCCAAGCAAATCCCATATATTATTTCAGATACGTGGAGATATATACAGTACCTGTATTTACTTTATAGCGACTGTGGTGGCTTAGTGGTTAAGTTGCTGAACTTGATGACTGGAAGGTGATCAGTTTGAGACCCGAGTGCTGCATGACAGAGTGAGCTCTCTGTCCCAGCTCCTGCCAACCTAGCAGTTCAAAAGCAAAAAATTGTATGTAGAAAAATCGGTACCACTTAGGTGAGAAAGGTAACAGCGTTCTGTGTGCTCTGGTGTCTAGTCATGACCACGGAAACGTCTGTAGACATTTGGCTGTAAACAGAAATGAGCACCACATCCTTGAGTCAGATACAACTCACTTTCGAGCAATGGTGACCTTTACTTACTTTATCCACAGAATGTAGAAGTGGAACGAATGGAAATGGAAGCAAATGAATAAATGTGAATTAACAAAGAGATCATGTTCCACATGAGAGAAAAATTAGAATGACAACAGAAAATTGTGGTCATAATTTAAGTTTAATATATAAAAATTAATTCAGCCAAATATGATTTTCCAGAACGACTGGTGAGCTGATGGGAGTTGGGAGGCTTAGAAACAGGCAGGATGCTATTAATTTATGATATAATTAAAATGTTAGTTAGAGGGACTGAGGGTTAATAGTATATACAAAATTAGTGGAGGAAGCAAAATTTAAGGCATCAGTGTTTGAAATCACAGCTCTCCATGTTAGTAGTAACCACAGGGAACAATCCAAAAGCCATATACACTAAAGGTGTGTCTGCTCTTTACTACAGACTGTGACAGAGTTATTATTTACTACAAAGGATAAGACTTTGCAGCTGCTATAAGCCCATGTGTGTAGTGGTGGCATCAGCAGGTTCACACCAGTTCGCCAGAACCGGTAGCAGAAATTCTGGCTGGCCCTGCCCACCCAAGTTTTGAAATAAAGTACAGTAGTCCTAATCCGGGTGCAACACAGATTTACCCCTGGCCACACCCACCATACCACGCCCACAGTGTGGTAGTAATTTTTTTGGGAGCCCACCACTGCATGTGTGTGTTTTTCCAAACTCTAGACCAGTGGTTTCCAATGTCGGGCCCACGCCCCACACAGGACGTCTTCAATTGCCAGAAGCCTAAGTCAGTACATTGGCTGATCAGTGATTTGGAGAATTGGCTTAGGCTTCTGGGAATTGAAGTCCAAAACTCCAAGGTTGGGAAATGCTACTCTAGACGGAGTACTGTTACTCTAATCCTCTCTCTCTCTCTCTCTCTCTCTCTCTCTCTCTCTCTCTCTCACACACACACACACACACACACACACACACACACACACACACACACACACACACACACACACAAAGCCATCTTAATTTCTACCCAGCTGTAAATGCTTTGTCTCTAACATAGTCAACTACTTATTGAAGCACTAGCATGTTTTTGCCAGGCCTTGCTGGGCAGGTATTTGTTGGGTTATTTTTAAACCTCTATCTTTGCGCTAGCACTATTCTTTCAGATCTAGTATGTTAAACACATTGCGGAAAAGACCAATCACTTTTTTCCAATGCTTGTAACTCTATTGATCATGTGTTAGGGTGTTGTTGTTGTTTTATTACATCACTAACAAATATAAACAATACTGGAACATAAGAGGAATATTTAAACATGCAATTTCTAGATCAACAGCAATGTAGAAATGCATACTTAGTTGCACTTCATGTTCAATGGGGGAAAATGCTAGTCTTATCACAGCAAAATCAGGTTAAAGGTCTTGAGGCACCTTGAGGATGAGATATTTTATTGTGGGTTTTATGGATCAGGAACCATTGTCCAATACCTAAGGCAAGGTTTTTTTGTACCTGAGGTCCTTTTTCTTGTGCAGCTTCTCTGACTCATTCACAGAACACTGGGCAAACTACAGCCCTCAGTCTAGTATGGTTAGGAAGCAACTCCAAGCATCTCTCTATATTGGCTAGGGGCTGATGGGAGTTGTAGCCCAACAACATCTGGAGGACAACATGTTGCTCACTCCTGGCCTAGAGAATGCTATCTTCCATTCCCTCCTTCTCTACTTTCTCACAGTTTTGTCAGCCCCTCCTCCACTCCACCCCAAAACCTTTTAAAGTGGTAGAATTGGGAAGTGCAAGAACAAGAACCTTGTATCTCCCTCGATACCTGAAGTAGTGGTTGTGGTGGTGGAGGAGGAGGAGGAGAGGAGGAGTTGGAGGAGTTGGGAGGGGATGAACACCTTCCCCACACCTCATCAACTCCCAGCATCCTTTTAATCAGCATTGCCAGACAGACTGAAGACTTTTGGAGAGTTGTTGTCCAGAAAAGTAACTTCCAAGTTCAGCTTCTGCTGCTCCTCACCGTTCTCTTAAGCGGATTTTTGTCTACAGTTGAGTGGCCTTTGTTTATGCATGATCTACATCTCCTGGGCAGGAGCTGAAAAATATCTTCAATTACCCAAATAGCACTTCCCATAGCAGAGTGGCAAGTCTTCTCTAACCATTTTATGAGCTCATCTTCATTGCTCAACAAAGCATGCTCAGGGAACATCGGAGTCCTGAACGCCTGCTGTTGACACAGCATTGTGTCTATTCATCTACTAGCTGACCGGAAAGAAAGACAAGATATTAATGTAAAATAAGGTTATCATTGTGGGTCCCTTGTCATACAAACTGGGGGTGGGGGTTGTATTTCCTTCTCATTTTAAGCATGGGTGGGGGTCATACCTGTCAACCTTCCTGGATTGGCCGGGATTTCCCGATTTTCGGCGCCGATTTGCGCCATTTCCCACCCGCAGCTGCCAAAACCCCGGAATTGGCAGCGGGGGGGGGGGGGAAGGTACTGAGCATCCCTTCTGCACAGATCGCCTTCTACGCATGCGTAGAAGGCTTTTACGCTTGCATAGAACCCTTCTACACTTGCATAGAACCCTTCTACGCATGCATAGAAGGCGATCTGCGCAGAAGGGGATTGTAGAAGCCTACGCATACATAGAAGGGTTCTATGCATGCATAGAAGGGTTCTACGCAAGCGTAAAAGCCTTCTACGCATGCATAGAAGGCGATCTGCACAGAACCGTTTTGCGCAGGTCCCGTATTTTCCAGAGCCGCGGTTGACAGGTATGGTGGGGGTTACATCTAGTTCATAGGGGGAGGAAAGGAAGAGTATTAAAGGCCTCAACAGTTTGCAGAAAGGAAAAGCCTTTTCCTTCCTAAGAAGATATTTAGAGGTTGTCTTTTCCCATCCACCCACTGTGGATTGAGGTTGAAAATATCAGCCGGGCCTAAAAATGGAAGTTATGAACTAAGAAAAGGTTAGAAAACAATTTGTCCATTTGGCAGGAGATCAATCTGTTGGGGGGGGGGGGGGATGTGACGTAAATACTGGTTGAGGATAAGCATTGAGAATTTCAGGGCTGGGTGGCTGTTGCATGCCATTATCTGTTCAGTTTAGATATTTATAAATAAAGACAGTGTTATGATGATACTGTTAGTTGCTCATGCTCCCTTCATCAAAAAGGTCAGTGCTGCCCTGGATTTCTCACTGCGGGGCCAAAGGCATTCCATAAACCAGTAGTACCATAAAACATACCTTCAGCATCTGAAGTTCTTAAATCTACTTCATCTTCTTTTGTGTCTAGGTCAGATGTTAAACTGGAAAAATGAAGCCATCTTTTGGTGAATTCATTTCATAGTTCCTTTTGCCTGCCCTAGTGTGAGAAAGATTAGCCGGCACAACAAGGTTGCCATTGCCCAGGGTATGCCCAATTGTGGTTCAAAAAATACCACAATCTTTGATGAGAGTCATTTTGTGTACCATCTTAAATCTACTAATCACATTGCACAGTTGTAGCAGTTTGATACCACTTAAACCCTGATTGCTCCATCCCACAAAATCCAGGAATTGTACTTGGTGAAGTACTGACACGATTCTTTATGGGGAGTTTTAGCACATCTCTCAAACTATACAAAAAATGCTTAAGCATCTTGCCAAACCACAAACCTTAAGATGCATTGAGATAGGCCCACGGTAGTTAAAGAGAGATCAATTTGCTGTACCTTGTAGATCAGGGGTTCTCAACCTTTTCAAGCAGTGTGCCAGACACCCTCTTTGACAGCTGAGCAGAGCAGATTCATCCACCCCGCGCTGCCCTTGTCACTCCCGGAAGCGGAAATAAGACATGCCTGTACGGGAGCGACGAAGGCAGTGCAGGGCAGATGAATCACAGTAAACCCATTTGTGTGGATTCACAGGGTGCTTGGGCTTCTGGAAATTGAAGTCCAAGAACATCTGGAGTGCCAAGGTTTGCTCTAGAAATGCCATTTGAGGGCATGCACCTGAACCTCTCCCCCCCCCCCCTTGGTCCTTTGTAGCTACTTTGGCTTTTGACATTGATTTTTAAAAAATCCAATTAATTGTTCTGAAAATAAAGGTTGCTTTCTATCTTCATTACCCTCTTCCATTTTATGTCCAAAATGCTTTGCAAGCATATGCCTCTTGCTAATGATAATTAATTTGCAATGTAAGTAGTTTGCATCCTTTTATCTATTCTGCTCTTGAAACTGCTCCCTCTGGGGAAGACAATGCTATTTCTTGTTTTACAGGTGGCATGAGAGGCTCTTTCTGTAAAAAAATAAATAAATACAGGTGGTGGTGCTAAACTGGCCATATCTTCTTCTGGAAATAGGATGTGCTTTTCTTTTAGCAATGGAAGAAATGCATTCTAAAACCATATAGAAGCTATTCCTTGTTCTTTGAGCAGAAGCCTTTCTGAGAACCATCCTGGACCCTGTTTTGCCAAAGACACGTTAAAAAAGGAATATAGGACCCATGATGGCCAGTGGGGAATCTATATCTATAAAACAGAGTTGTGGGTTTGTATGTGCTCTAAAGGCACCCACACCCCTAGACCAATCTTGCTGAAAGTTTGGACATACATACCTTGAGCTTGCGACATCAGCACTGTGGAGGTCTCAAAACCCATTTGGGGGTTTATGCCCCCCAAAGTGGGATGCAAAGGGGACACCCCCACTGACCGGAGAAACAGCAATGAAAAAGCAGTACTGTGCACGCGCAGCACAGCCAAGTCACCGGCTTGAATTTTCCACCGGGACAAGCCGCCGTTAAAGAAAGCTGTGGCTGCGATTAGCGGCCACAGCTTTCTTCAGCGGCGGGGTCTCCGGCCCGTAAACGTACAGTTCTGTCAAGCCACGGTCTCCTTTCGCTGACCAAAGGAGACAACGGCTTGAGAGAACTTAACATATATGGGCCGGGGACGCAGCTGGGAGGAAAAGTAAAACCACAGTCAAGCCACGTCATCCTTGCTTTAAAGGACAAAAACAACCCAGGCAAAGCCGGGTAATTAGCTAGTAACAAATAAAGCTTTGGGTTGGGGCAAGAAGATCAATGTTCTAGTCTCCACTCAGCTGGTAAGTATACTCGGCAAACTGAAGGCAGGCACTTTCTCTCAGGCTGGCCTACATCATAGGGTTGTTACGAAGATCAAGTGGGAAGATGGAGAAGCACATATGTTGCTTTTGGTCTTTAGAGGAAAGGTGAGCTAGGTAAAGGTTGCCCTTGCTCAAAAGCCAGTTGTATCCGATTCTAGCATTCAGTGCTCATCTCTGTTTATAGCCAACAAGCCAGCATTATCTGCATCTGCAGATGGTCATGTGGCTGGCATGACTAGACACCATGGTGCATGCAATGCTGTGACCTTTCCACCAAAGTGGTACCCATTTATCTATTTGCAATTTCTTGCTTTTGAACTGCTAGGTTGGCAGGAGCTGGGACAGAGACAAAAGCTCACTCTGTCATGTAGCACGAACTGGTGATCTGCCGACCTTCCAGTCATCAAGTTCAGTGTCTTAACCACTAAGCCACTGCAGTCCCCTAAAGATGGGCTAGAAATGTAAATAATGATAAAACTAATATAATATTCTTTCTTTTTCCTCTCCTGAACTACCATTAATCTTAAAAATATCTGTGGTCAGGAAAATGTGCTCCTCAGGCATAGGCTGTGTTAGACAGCCTCTCTCAATTTTCCTTTCTCCACTCCCTCATAAATGCGGACATTTCCCTGTCTTAGCCACTGGCATACCCACCTATCAATACTATGGTGTACAGTCCCCAAATCCAGCCAAGTTCTGGCCCAGAAGGCAGAAAATCACTTATGTCTCACTCTCTCTAGCCAAGGAGACAAATACAGCACAATTAAATCAAATAACAAGCCATTTGCTTCCTCATCTGCTCTGGTACATTACAATAATTTATGTTGATCCTAATTTAATCGGCAGACTGCATCCAGCTTATGTATGTAGGAAAGACAGAAGCAATGATTATCAAGGGCAGGCCCTTCAACTATTTCTGAGGTCTTTAGAGATACCGAACCTTGAAGTTGTTCATGATTGTTTCAAACGTTCTGCACAGAATCCTTGACTTGTTGGGCTGTGTGTGCTTTTGTGTCAGAGATTATTTATTTATTTATTTATTTATTTTGTTTAGATTTATATCGCCACCCACTCGCCGTGGTGACTCAGGGTGGCTTACAATCAATACAACAATGGTACAGTAACAATAATAGTAACAGTAAAATACAACCCCACAAAACAAAATACAGTACAGTAAAACCCCGACTTACGTATGCCTTGAGTTACATAAATTTCAATTTACATAATGATTTTGTGCTAAACGCATGTCCCAATTTACACGATTTCCTATGGGTTTGCTTCGAGTTACATAAAAATTCCATTTTTCCTATGGGTTTGCTTCGAGCTACGTAAAAAACTGATTTAAGCAAAAGCCTAAGGATTGGACTTTTTTCGTAAGTAGGGGTTTTACTGTACTACAATCCAAAACAAAACACAGACTATCTCCCCTCGGGCCGTTGGTGGGGCCCTCGAGTTGGTGGCAAATTACTCTGGGTTGAAAGGATTTTTGCAGGGGATGCCCAAATGAGGCTCCTTTCATGTCCCCTATCCTGCAGCTCTTGGGGAATTGAACCCTGTGCTTTCAGGCTCCAAGAACAGTGCTTTTACCCACTGAGCCACCAGGGAGACACAATTCAAGGTCAGAAGATGGAGGAACTCCAGCTAGAAAAGTTTGATGTGATGAAATGGAGGACCCACAAAGCTATAAAGGAAGAGGAGCAAAACTGGAAAGCAAATGCTTAAGCATCTTGCCAAACCACAACGCTGACACAATGCTGTGTCAACAGTTAGCATCCTGAGGTGGGGCTGAGGATGGAATGTAGCTTTCCAGAGAATTCTTCCCCCTTCCCCCAGAATTCATGGGAAACCTCTGTAGACCAAATTAGACCATACCTGTCAACCTTCCCAGATAGGCTGGGATTTCCTGGTTTTCGGCGCTGATTTGCGCCATTTCCCGCCCCGCGCTGCCGAAACCCCGGATTTTTGCAGCGGGGGTGTTGTGTTCTAAAGCATGTGCCTTTAAACAATGTATCTATCCATGTGTATCCAATGTAACCTATTCCATGTGTAACATTGTAACCTCAGCTGCATCACTGTAACCATAATAGGACGCGAGCTAGTGTCCACTAGATGGCAATAGCGAGCGTCCAAGCTCATTGGCCCAAGACTCACCTAAGAGCAACAGCGCGGGAAGATTCCCGCCACCACCTTCACCTGGACAAGAAGGGCGTGACCTGAAATGACGTCACGCGGACAGTAGCCAATGGACTGTCAAGGAGCCACATTCAAATGTATAGCCACTGTATATATTGAGCTGTTCGTCCGCCATTACCACATGTTCCCTCTGACCAGCATGTAATAAAGTTGTGTTAAGCCAGCTCTTCGGCTGTCCTGGTGTCTTTGGTCCCATACACTAAATTGGCGACGAAGGTGGGATAATGGCTGCCCACGGGACCAAGACATACGCCGGTTTCGACATCAAGAAACCGCAAGACTGGGAACTTTTCGAAATGGACTTCCAAGGCGCGCTGGTGGAGTTCGAGGTGACGGACGAGGCAAAGAAGAGAGCCATCCTCACCAGAATGCTCGGGCACGACGGCAAGAGGGTATTGATTGACCTCATCGCACCCAAAAAGGCGGCTGAATTCAAGGCGAAAGAGCTCCTGAAGGTGTTGCGAGACCATTTCCGGCCCTCGGTAGTGATGTTTCCCGCTCGGAGCGCGTTTTGGAGGCGAGTCCAAGCGCCTGGTGAGTCGGTCGCCGCCTTCGTAGCGGCCCTGCGTCTGGCTGCCGGCCCATGCAAATGGGAGAACTTGGAAGTCACCCTCAGGGACTGCGTGCTATGCGGCCTGAAGGATGCCGAGATCCAGCGCACACTGATGAATCAGGAGCCGCCCCCCACATTGCAGGAGGTCCTGAAAGCGGCACAGGCCGCGGAAGCCACGAAGGCCGGGGTACAAGAGCTCCAGGACTGGCGTCCGAAGGCCGACAAAACAGAGAGTTCGGTGCACGCAGCCCGGCGAATTTCGAAATCGTCCGCCGAAAGCAGCGACGACGAGGACGTCCGGAGGGTCCGGAAGGAGGGCCGGCGTTGCGACGGCTGCGGGGCGGCTCATGACCGCGCCAGGTGTCCCTTCAGAAAAGCCGAGTGCCACAACTGTGGACGACGCGGGCACATCGCCAAAGTCTGCAGACAACGGCGCAAGGACCGGAGGAGCTCGCCCGACCGCGCAGCGAGGCCGGACCGCTCGACGAGACTCAAGGATGGCGCCCGGCCCACGAGGAAGCAGGACGGCGTGGGCCGCATCTCCGATGACAGCGACGACGCCCCAGTTTTCAGCGTGTCCATGGGACACCCCCGTTACTTTGTTGAGGTACTGGTGCAAGGGGCCCCTGTTAGGATGGAGATTGACTCTGGCTCCTCATATTCTATCATTTCCCAGAGGGAGTTCTTGAGAATTGCCCCCCGCGCACGGCCCAAGCTCAAAGCGTTGAGGTCCACGCTTCGGGACGTGCAAGGGAACAGTATCCCGGTGTTGGGGGTTGGGAAATTCCAGGTCCAGTATAAGCGGCATGCAGCGGAACTCCCCCTAGTTGTTCTTAAGGGGGGTAATTGCAGCCTCCTCGGGACTCAATGGTTTCAGCCCCTGGGTCTGTTCATTGGGGGGGTGCACGCCATTGGGTCTGACCCAATACAGGAGGTGTGCGACGCGCACCCCGAAGTTTTCAAAAAGGGACTTGGGAAATTCAATGGACCCCCAGTAACTTTCGACCTGGACCCGGAGGTCCGCCCAATAAGACTCAAACCGCGCAGAGTGCCTTTTGCACTAAAGGACAAAATAGAGGCGGAACTGGACAAATTAGTGGGCCAGGGGATTCTTGTTCCTGTTGATTCTGCGGAGTGGGAAACTCCAATTGTCACGCCATTGAAGGCCAATGGGGAGGTTCGCATTTGCGCCGATTATAAGTGCACCATTAATAAGGCAATCCGCCCTAATGCATATCCGGTGCCGGTGGTCAGCCATTTGCTAGCCAGGTTACATGGGGGAAAGTGTTTCGCTAAACTCGACCTGGCACAGGCCTATCAGCAACTCATGGTAACCCCTGCCGCAGCTGCTGCACAGACCATAGTCACGCATAAGGGGGTGTTCCAGGTGACGCGCCTCCAATTCGGCGTGAACTCGGCGCCGGGGATTTTCCAGTCGCTCGTGGAACGCCTCCTAAAAGGGCTGGACGGCGTTTTGCCATATTTTGATGATGTCTTGATAACGGGGGGGGGGGAGTGAGGTTGAGTTGGCTGAAAGGCTAAACAAGGTCCTGGCGGCATTCGAACAGGCGGGGTTGAGGTTGCGAAAAGACAAATGCGTCTTCTTCGCGAAGGAGGTTGAGTTCTTAGGGTTCCGAGTAACACCCGAGGGGATCAAACCGTCCAAATCCAAGGTGGCTGCCATCAAGAAAGCCCCTCGCCCCACATCCAAGCCCGAGTTGCAGTCGTTCCTAGGGCTCTTAAATTTCTACCACTCCTTCCTTCCACGGAAGGCGGCGGTGGCTGAGCCGCTTCACAAGTTGCTAAAAAAGGATGCGGCATGGAAGTGGGGCGATGACCAGGAGAGGGCATTCACGGAACTGAAACAACTCCTGGCGTCTGACGCCATTCTGACCCATTTCGACCCCAAACGGCCGGTGGTACTGATCTGTGATGCATCCCCGGTGGGGGTGGGGGCAGTGTTATGCCACGTGTTGGAAAACGGGAGGGAGGCCCCAATAGCGTTTTACTCCAGGTCCCTGTCCCAAGCGGAGAGGAATTACGCCCAGACAGACAGGGAAGCGCTGGCGATAATTGCAGGGACCAAAAAATTTCACGATTTTCTTTATGGCTGCCCCTTCACCATTGTGACCGACCACAAGCCCCTACTTGGCATTTTCACCGCAGATAAGCCCACGCCACAGATCCTGTCCCCGAGGATGCTTAGGTGGGCCATTTTTCTCAACGCCTACCAGCACGCGTTGGTGTACCGGCCCGGGAAAGAGATTAGCCATGCGGACGCTCTGTTGAGGTCCCCCCTCCCCCTGGAGCACAACCACGTGGGCGGGGAGGGGCGAGACCGCCAGATGCTCATGATTGAGGTTTTGGATAGTCCCCCCATACTACCCTCCGACATCGCTAAAGCGACAGGCAAGGACAAGACGTTGGCGGCGGTTAGCTCCTGGGTGCAGAAAGGGTGGCCAGCGTCGTCCCCAGCGGAGGAATTCGCCCCATTTTTCAGAAAGAAGCTGGAACTGTCCCTAGAGAGGGGGTGTCTCTTGTGGGGGCAGCGGGTAGTGATCCCTACATCCCTTCGGCCGCGGGTGCTTAAACTGCTGCACGTCAGCCACCCCGGAATTGTGCGCTCCAAAGCGCTGGCCCGGAGCTACTTTTGGTGGCCCCAGTTAGACGCCGACATCGAGCACATGGTCGGCACTTGTGAGAGTTGCCAATGCTCCAGACCGGAGGAGGCCCGTCTTCCCCACAGGGAGTGGGACGCGGCTAAGGGGCCGTGGTCCCGGATACACATAGATTTCGCGGGCCCGTTCTGAGGAACTCTGTTTCTCCTGGTCGTGGACGCTTTCTCTAAGTGGTTGGAGGTCATCCCAGTCACGAGCACCTCCTCGTCCGCGACAATAAAGCATTTGCGGAGAATTTTTTCCACGTTCGGCATACCCGACACCCTAATTAGCGATAACGCTAGTTGCTTCACAGTCCGCTGAGTTCAGGGCATTCACAGAGATTAACGCCATCCGGCACATCACCTCCACCCCTTTCCATCCGGCCACCAATGGCCAAGTGGAGCGCCTCGTACGCACCACGAAGGATGCGCTGCGGCGCATGGGCCCCGGGGACCTCAACCTGCAAGTGTGTCAATTTCTGCTAGGGTACAGGGTGACCCCGTTGGCGTCAGGATACTCCCCCGCGGAGCTCTTAATGCGCAGGAAACTGGCCACCATTCTCACTAGGCTAGATCCCACGAGAGTTGAAGACAAGGGGAGGAACATCGGGATAGAAGCCACAAAGAGTTTTAGTGTGGGTGCCCCGGTGCATTGCAGGAACTATGCCAGTGCGGGGCCGGCCTGGGTACCGGGGGTGGTCGTGGAGCAGACCGGTCCCGTGTCGTACCGCGTGGAGACCAACACAGGTCTACTCTGGCGGCGGCACGCGGACCAGCTACGGAACCGGGTCCCGGGAAAGCAGGGCGCTGAAAGCGCAGAGCCGAAGTCAGCGTTAGGGTTCTCCCCCACCCGTTTAGCCCAAGGGGGAGGAGAGGGGGGGTCCAGAGTCCCCACCAAGGGGGGAGGAGGAAGAATTCATCTTCATAGATATCCCGCGGGATCCCCCAACAGAGTTTAATTTTGAGTTACAGAACCGGGGGGGGGGGTTTCGGAGTGGTCCCCCACCCATCCAAGCGAGAAGAGGGGTTTTACGTTAGCCCCTGGTGCCCCCGGTTCGGCCACAACGGAATCGACCCCTTCCCCTAAAGCTGCAAAACCGCAGCAAGCCACTAACGAGTCTCCCTCTCCCATTACAGGACAAGGGTCCAGGGAACAAGGAAGCGGGAGCGGCCCCCGGGGGGGCCAACCCACATCGCGGCCCAAACGCGAGTGCAAGAAACCATCTTGGTTAAGAGACTTCGTCTCATCCTAGGGGGGAGGGATGTTGTGTTCTAAAGCATGTGCCTTTAAACAATGTATCTATCCATGTGTATCCAATGTAACCTATTCCATGTGTAACATTGTAACCTCAGCTGCATCACTGTAACCATAATAGGACGCGAGCTAGTGTCCACTAGATGGCAATAGCGAGCGTCCAAGCTCATTGGCCCAAGACTCACCTAAGAGCAACAGCGCGGGAAGATTCCCGCCACCACCTTCACCTGGACAAGAAGGGCGTGACCTGAAATGACGTCACGCAGACAGTAGCCAATGGACTGTCAAGGAGCCACATTCAAATGTATAGCCACTGTATATATTGAGCTGTTCGTCCGCCATTACCACATGTTCCCTCTGACCAGCATGTAATAAAGTTGTGTTAAGCCAGCTCTTCGGCTGTCCTGGTGTCTTTGGTCCCATACACTAAAGGGGGAAAAGAGGTACTGTGCAGCCCTTCTGTGCAGGTCGCCTTCTACGCATGCGTAGAAGGGTTTTACGCTTGCATAGAACCCTTCTACGCTTGCGTAGAACCCTTCTATGCATGCGTAGAAGGCTACGCTTGCGTAGAAGGGGGCTACGCAAGTGTAGAAGGGTTCTATGCAAGCGTAAAACTCTTCTACGCATGCGTAGAAGGCGACCTGCGCAGAACTGCTCTGCGCAGGTCCCGGATTGGCCGGAGCCGCGGTTGACAGGTATGAATTAGACCCTGGGGGCAGCAGTTCATCTCCGTTCCTCAAGGCTATGCAATTAGCTCATTACGGAAACCAGGGCTTGTAAGGTTATTTGAAAGAAGAGTGTGTGTAATGATATGCTCAAGCCATCCCTAACTGAGCAATGGTAGGCTGATTCTTTGGCTCCTGGAGAATAATCCCCTCTGTTGCTTAGTTATGGATGGTTTCAGCATGCCATTACATTCACTCTTATTTAAAGCAACCTTTCAAGCTTTGACAGAGACAGGACTAGGCCAAATTCCAAAGCAGTAGCTCATGTTAATTTGTTACAAGAGTAAGTTTTGTCTGCAGGTGAATTATATGCTTAATTGTATGTTTCCTTGAATATAGTGCAGTACAGTAGTGAGGAACTATACTGCACATATCTTCTCAAAAGTAAGGATTGCGCTGTAAAGTTAATTGCTGTCTGTAGTAGAAACTGATTTTTCTCTTTGCAGCCTGTTGCATTGGCTTCGTCATTGCAAAATTGAAGAAGTAAAGCAGTGATAAAGTTTGGAAAGGCTACTTTTTTATTTTAACACCCAGTAACTTTTAGTCAGCATGGCTAATAACTCTTCCAAGTTCTGGACATGGTGTATATGCATGCGTAAAGACGTACCTTTTACAATAAGAACCTGATCCTGATCTTGGTCAGACTTCATCTTTTCTCTACATAAAATACACATTAAAATTTATTTAAATGCTTGAAAACCTAGGCCTGCTTAGTCCTAATTGATCAGTTTCAGCTATTTGGAAGGTGTTGAAAGAGAGAATGTTTTTCTTTCTGATGCTGTTGTTATATGTTGTATAGTCTTCTTCTTCTTCTTCTTCAGTGTTAGGCCAAACATGAAACTGCCAAAATGAAGACACCTTTTGGTGAGTTCATTTTGCAGTTCCTTTCACCTGACCTAGTGTGAGAAAGATTAGCCAGCAACAAACACAAGGTTGGCATTACCAGGGTACGTCCAGGGCCGTAGTCAGGATTCTAGATGTGGGTGGGTGAATATTTTTTCAGGATGGGCAACAATGCCATATATAGAAGCAGCAGGGAGTCTGAGGGTGGGAAAACTGCTAACTCAGGGTGGACAAAAGCCTGAGCTACAGCCCTGGACATGCCAGCCTGATTGTGGTTCAAAAAAATACCACAATCTTTGAGAAGGTTCTTTATGTGAACTCCATGTTGTATAGTTACGTGCATGCTTTTCAAAACAAAATACATGTGGCATGAGAGAATGATTCCACAGAGATGAGAAAAATGTGGCAGGGCTGAGGAACCAATGAGCCCTCCAAAATGATGTTGGACTCCAACTCCTATCAGCATGTTCCAGCAACACAGATTATCCAGGATGATGGGATTGTCATTCAGTGAGTTCTACAGGTCACACTCTTCTTACCTGGTCTAAGAGGATAGTTTTAAGGGCACCTGTGCACAAAAGGATTGCTCTATCGTGGCTTGTGGCTATTTGCATATTTCCCTGAAGTTTCTCTCTCTCTCTCTCTCTCTCTCACACACACACACACACACACACATACACAGAGAGGCTTTTGTGGTATTTGTTCTATAGAATTATTAAGAAAGAGAAAGCAAATGTGGCATAGAAATTATTTGTTACTTAAGATATTTTTTGCCCCACCTTTCTCCAATAAAGGATGCATGGTGGTCTATATCATTAAAGAAAGACAATATTAAAGCTAAAAACAATTATTTTACAATTTTAACTGAAGTTAATCAAGTGGCTAAGATGCTGACTGGGAGGCGGAAGGTCAGCAGTTTGATTCCCGCAGTGTTCCGTGCGCTCCAGTGTCTAGTCATGCCTGCCACATGGCCACAGAAACGTCTGCAAAAGCAGACAGCGCTGGCTCTTCGGCTTTGAATCAGAGATAAGCACTGAACACTAGAGTCGGATACAACTGGCTTTCGAGCAAGGGAAACCTTTACCTTTACTAAAAGAGAATTAAACAAATATTGTATTACAAATAGTAATACAGTACAATAAAAAAACAAGGCACAAACCATCCTATATTAAGAAGTCCCTCTTAGATACCCAGTCACTGAGGGAAAACCAAAGAGAAAGATGTTTGACCACTTGCAAAAAGACAGAAAAAATGGAGCCAGCCTATCTTCATGTGGCTGAGCGTTCCAGAGTCTAGGAGCAGTGACAGAGAAGGCCCTCTCCTATGTCCCCACCAAACATACCTGTGATAGCGTGGGACCAAGTATCCTTTGAAGACTTTAGGTTAAAACCAGCACTTTGAATTCTGCTTGTAAATAGATCAGTGGAGCTGCTGCGCTTGGGAGGTGCGGTTTCAAGTCTCCACTGAGCCATGAAGGATCATTGGTTGCCCTTGGGCCATTCATTCTCTCTCTGGCCTTCACCTGCCTCAGAGGGTTGTTGTGAAGGCAAAGCAAAGCAATCACACTTGCCAGTATATACCGCCCCATAGTGCTCTCTGGGGCAGTTCACAAGTTAAATAGCATTTTGCCCCCAACATGCTCGGTACTCATTTTCCTGACCTCAGAAGGATGGAAGGCTAAGTCAACCTTGATCTATATCAGGATCAAACTCACAACCTTTTGGTTGCAGTACAGCAGTTTAACCACTGCACCACCAGGGAAAGAAGGAGAGTCACTTAGGCTGCCTTGAGGTCATTGATGGCAAGGTGGGAAGACAAACAAAAAAAACCTTGGCAAAGAAAAGAAATGCAAGGACCACCTGCAGCTCTTTACCTGATGTAAACCCAGTTTCTGTAAAGCACATAGTGCCATAGAGCACACTATTTTTTAAAAACTGTGCTACAATAAGAAAACCTATTAAATATTTTAAATATATATTTTCTTCATCTGAGTCTGGTTCATGGAAGAGCCCAAGGAGAATAATTAGTCCAAAAGAGAGTGCAACTTCCCCACCACCATTGCAATACAGTATATGAGATGTCTTCATCAAGGATAGGGGGACTGCGGTGGCTTAGTGGTTAAGGTGCTAAACTTGACAACTAGAAGGTCGGCAGGTCAACTGTTCGAGGCCTGCATGCTGCAAAATGGAGTGAGCTCCTGCCAACCTAGCAGTTAGGAAGCAAGAAATTGCAAGTAGATAAATAGGTGTCTAATCATGCCTACCACATGTCCATGGAAACGTCTGCAGATGCAGATAGCGCTGGCTCGTTGGCTGTAAATGGAGATGAGCACCTCACCCCCCTAGAGTGGGGTATGACAGGCTTTCGAGCAAGGGCAACATTTTTTAAAACCATCATCAAGGTTAGACAATCGTAATACAATCCCCATAAACTCCAGGCAGCATGGATGGTAATCAAGGACAGTTGTCTAAAGTAGGGGCTCTCAACCTACGACCTGCAGGCCGAATCCGGCCTGCGATGCCAAATAATTCGTAAATGAGTCAACAGCCATCATAAACACGTTTACGACATCCGTGGATGTGTTTTATGGCAGTATTTTTGGTGGTGGAGAACCACTATTCTGGCCCACTCAGCTGTTTGAAGGGATGTGATCTGGCCCACGGCTGGAAAACATTGAGAACCCCTGGCCTAAAGCTTACGATGTTCATCCGCTTGCCTATCTCATTGTCATCTGGCAGACCATCTCAGGGATGAAGCAGATGTGGCCCTCCAGATGTTGTGCTGGACTGCAGTTCCCATGATACCTTTCCAATGTCGATAATGGGAAGTACCAAAGGTTGAAAAACATCTGGTGAGTTGTACACGTTACCTGGTGAGTTGTACTCATCCATGCAGGGGAGTTTAAAAGAACGCCATCGCCACCACCATTGCCGCCATCAGCGGCAGACCTGCAAGCCCACACCATTGGCCCCGGGGTGGGAGGCAGGTGTTGCATGAGGACGTTGGACCCTGGGTCTTGTTGACGGACCATTGAGGGGTGATTGAATTTTGTTATATTGTATTTTTGTCTTTTCTGTGCTCTCGATACTGATATTATATGGGTTATGTGGTATTACTGTATTTTTGTACTATTAAGTATTTATTTATTTATATTAGCATCTATTGTATTGTTTTTGCCATTGTTGTTTGTTGTGAATGCTTTATTGTGAACCACTTTGAGTCGCCTTTGGGCTGAGGGAAGCGGGATACAAATAAAGTTATGATGGTGATGATGATCCTTTTGCACACTTTATCCACCTAAACTTGCTGTAATCTGATGGGGATTGGGGAAAGTCAGGCCACCCAATCAGGAAAAAAAGGATCCTATTTGTTAGTGATTTTACACCACCACCCCTCCCCACACTAAGCAACAGGAGAGCCCCAAAGTCCAAGAGCACAGTTCTAGCAGGATTTGCAAAAGCAATTAATACCCTGCAGAAATGCATTTGTTCCTGGGTGGGGAGCGAGGAAGGAAAGGAAGGAAGGAAGGAAAGAAAGAAAGAAAGAAAGAAAGAGATAGAAAGAAAGAGAGAAAGAAAGAGAAAGAAAGAGCGAGAGAAAGAAAGAAGGAAGGAAAGAAAGAGAGAGAGAAAGAAAGAAAGAGAGAAAGAAAGAAAGAGAGAGAGAGAAAGAAAGAAAGAAAGAAAGAAGGAAGGACTGTAATAGAAGAAATCTTCATCTTACCCACCCTGGCCTTCTTTTCAATTCTGTGGCTTATTTGACAGCGGGATGCAATCCGTGACAGGGTTTGCTAAAGAAAAGCGCGTGCGTACGTGTGTGTAGTCGTCGTCCTTGCTATCAATTACGCTCCCCGTTTGTTTGCGTTTCCCCGGTCTTAAGAAAGGGACGATAACAGCGTTAGCCACCCACCCCTAAGGGAGGGGCTGGCTGGCATCATTAAAGACCCTGGATCCCCACCACCACCACCACCGAGTTGCTATAGGTGCGGGGTGGAGGAATGTGTTTGATGGTGTCATTGCATAAGGGGGGGGGGGGAGAGGTACTCTCCTCTTTTGATCTCCCAGTTCTGAATGAAGGGTGGTGGTGGTAAAATGATAACGGCTTGATATGTTGCTAAGGGAGGGGCATCGCCGATGGGAGACTAAGCAGCCCCCCCTCTCTCTCTAGATATGCAAAAAGGGTGAAAGGGGTGGGGAGACAGCATTGCATCAGGCGACAAAAGGGAGGGGGGTGTTTGAAGAGGCTGGACCCCTCCCGCCCCTCTCCTCTCTCTCCCCCCCCCTCCCCAATTCCCCAGCGTGCAAAAGATACAGGAGCCTCACATGACCCACTCCGGGCTGTGCCTTTGGATGGCTGCGACTAGTGGGGAATGAGCAGGGAGGGGCCACGGGGTGGAGACAGGCAGGCAGGCAGGCAGAGACGGACAGACGGACAGGCGGACGGACGGAGAGGGGTGGGCAGGTGGGTCGTGTGGCGCTCTGCAGCTGTGCCCGCCGCCGCCCCATGCCGGGGAGACTCCCCTTCCCCATGGATCGCCCCAGCGCCGCCCCTTGGAGACCGTGAAGGGGGGGCAGCATGGAAGAGGTAAGAGAAGGGGGGATCCATGGCTGTTGGGGGGCGGGAGAGGCAGTGCCCCTGGGGATGGGGGCTGCCGGCAGGGCGTGGTACTGGCTTGGGTCGTTCCTGGGAGGGGGTGGGGGGGCCTTGAGAAGAGGGGTGCCTGGCGCAGAGAAGCGTGTGTGTGTGTGTGTGTGTGTGTGTGTTGTGTTACAGACAGGATGACTTTCTTGGGCGCGATGTGTCTGCCTGGAGGTGCAGCAGCGCTGATCGGATGCTGAAATGTGTGGGCTGGCTGGAGGGGAGAAAGGATGCTGCTTGCAGGGCATGGGAGTGGCGGGGTTGTGGTCTGGGGTCGCCGGCGTAGTCAACTCGGTTGGGTCCTGTTGAGGAAGGTGTGTGTGGGGGGGCTGTCTGTGCGGTTGGAGTCCAGGGCAGGGGGAAAAAAATCCTTGGCAAATGGGCTGGATGATGATGGGCAGATCGGGAGCCCAGCCTGAGTGGGCTGGCTTCTGGGGGGGGTGGGGGGGTAGGTAGGTAGGTAGGCAAATAAATAAATAAATAAATAAATAAATAGGGGTTTTGCACAGGTTTGTATCTTTTCTCTTCAGATTGGAGTTACTCTCACAACAAAATATTTCTCGAGATCTATGGGCAGAAGAACAAAGAGTTAGCTCACACACACACACATGCCAGGGTTCTGAGAGCACATCTTGACTGCCCTACACTTTTGAGGAGTGGAGTCCACCCTGTAAATGGGACCCACGGAACATGAGCCAGCTGTGCCGGCGTGGGCATCCGGGTGCGCAAGGCGGCTCAGATCTCTGGGGTGAGGTTTAGGACAGAGAGTGAAAGGGACAGAGGAGGGCGTTGGTGTCTAGCATAGATGTTTTCATGATCTGGGGCGGTGGGGATTGGTCTGTGGAGTGCAGGTGGGAGACGAGCAAGGACCTAAGAGGCTGTGTCGATTAGGAAAGCACCTAACAGTGTGTGTGAGGCTTGGCTGAGACCAAAGTACAAAATAAAGGTACTGTATAGAGAATAGTGGTGTAGGAGAGGCATGAAAAACCTGCGGCCTTCCAGATGTTCTTAGATTCCAGATGTTGTACACCAACACCCTGTCCCTTAGAGATGATGGGTGTTGTAGCCAAATAGTAGGTGTAGGGCCACAGGAATATCTCTCCTGGTGTAGGGGTGGTGGATCAGATGGCCAGAGATGTGTGGGTTGTGGGTTTGATGTAGCAGGGGTAAACAGAGATGTAGACATAGCTACTGGACATACAGAGTGGTGCTTGAGAAGAAAGGGGTGAATTACATGGACTGCAAACGTTATATGTGTTGCGTGTTGATAGTGTGCAGGCTGTAGGTTTTGGGATCCATGATTTTGAAAATAGTGTCCCACCCTATTACCTTGTGCCTATGTTAGTACATCCACCCACCCCGTTATGTTGTACATATTGAATACTGAGAATACCATAGGTACCACATGGATTTTGTTTTGCCCCATGAGAGATCCAGCATAGAAGAGGTAAGCTATGAGCAGTAAAAGAGAAGCTCTGAGTTACTCATTCCATTTATGATACTTTATTACCCCTTGGACATCCAAAGAGCCAGTGTGCTACAGTGGCCAAAAAGTATCAGAATATGATGGTCAAGAGCCAGGTTCAAATCCTCAGTCAACAAGAAACTTGGTATCATAGAGTTGTTCTAAGAGTAAGGTTGGATATGCCTGTTTAAGAAACCACTTGTAGACCTGTTGTGTTTTACTAGACCCATGTTTCATTTGATTACAAGTTGAGCAGCTTTTCATAAATCTGCTTGTGGTGTCAACTCTACCTCAATAATGTCGTCAAATAAATAAAATAATAAAGTGGGATATAAATACACTACATACATTTTTAAAGAGCTGAAACATTTAAAATTTGAATTTCCCTTGAAAACCTTAATCAATTTGAGAGGTTTTTATGACATTTTAAAAATAAATAAATATCCCAGATGGTGTGTGGAGTAAAATTCAGAGTTTTGTTCGGTGGGGGAAGCATTATGCTCTTAGTGCATATGGATGGATTTCGTGGGGTGGGGGCTGAAGTGCCTTCTCTGCTTGGACTATGAGCTGCTCTAGCTTATTCTCACAGTTTCTATTTTTATATAAAAATGTATCATTGTTTATAAATACTGTTGGAATTAGGAGGAACTGCTTTCAAACTGTTTTATGACAAACCCTGCATGAGAGGCTTATGAGGTTTTCTTCAGTGAGAAGGTCACTGATAGTGGAAAGAGTGGAGCTTTTCTGACAGACGGCCAGTCTACCTGGGACGGATTTTTCTCAACAGTAAGGAGCAGCTGTGGAATGAATAGGTATATTCACATGTTGGGCGAGGCCACAATCTTAATTCACATGGGATAGTTGGAAGGCTGGTAGCCTGTTTGAATTGACCATGTAACCTCAAAATGTGCCTATAAATAAGGTAGAATTTTCTATTACACATACAGATCCCATGGCAAAATGTTCAGGGATTCATTAGTAGATCTGCTGATATGGAAGGAGTTGGGGCTGTGATGGCTTAGTGGTTAAGAAGCTTGCCTTGTTAGCTGGAAGGCTGGCAAGTCAGCAGTTCAAGACCCAGGTACTGCATGATGGATTGAGAGCCCGTCTCTGTATCCCCTGAGCGGATTTTCTTCAGCAAAAATCCATTCAACCCAGAATAATTTCTGACATGTTGGGCAAAGAAGTTTCCTAAAAATCAAACACTTTGCAATTACTGATTTGAAAGTGTTTTGAGAGAGGGAGAGGACTATAACAATGTTGTCGTTTTCAATGCTTCTGCTTAGAGTGCCATCTACTGTGATATTTTCCAGAGTTAACCCCACACATTACCCCTTCTCTCTGGCCTTCCTTCTCTGTCAATACTTGCTGTTTCTGTGCTGAACCATCCCCCACACACAGCCTTTTGTGTAAGTGTGTGTGTATGTGTGTGTGTGTGTTTCTACAAAACTTGGACTTCCCCCAAGCCCACTCTCATGCATAGATGGTGCTGTTTTAGTTACAAAAGGAATGGCATTTGGAGAATGCTCGCAGTATATAGGATTAAGGCTTCAGCATTCATTGGGTTGAAATGGGTGCTGAAGATTCACTACGCAAATATCAGATGTGGCTGGCCCTTCTCATAGTTGTTCAAATGCTCAGTCTATCTGCTTGCTGACATTGCTTTACTCCAGTTCACTTGTTCTCATCCAAGAAATGGACCCTTGGGCTTTTAACAGAAAGTTCCCTGCTGATCAGGAGAGCTCTTTGATTCTGTTCCCCCTCCTCATGTCCCACTGACTGGCCCTTTCTCTTCAGGAAGGCAGAGGCAGAAGAAAGGAACAATTTCCTGTTGTCTGCCGGCTTCCTTTCAAGAGATGGTGAGGATTGGTGTTGATGGTGAAGAAAAGGGCTCCAACAACAAGCACTTATCTGCACTGTGGTGGCTTAGTGGTTAAGACGCTGATCTTGGAGACTGGAAGGTCGGGGTTTGATACCCGAGTGCTGCACGATGGATATTGGAGACATGAAAGGAGCCTCGTTCGGGCATCCCCTGAACAGAGTTTCTCCAGCAAAAATCCTTTCAACCTACAGTAATTTCTGATATGAAATTTATTTGCAGTATTTAACAAGCACTTGCCTTAAATGCCTCCCAAAACCTATGGCTGCCATTGGGTGGAGTGTGAGAAACAAGGATAAACAGGCTAGTCTAATAAGACATTACTGCTACCTAAGGTTCTTGTTCTTGTTCTCGTTCTTTGACGTTGAGTCACTGGCAGTATCGTCTCTATTACCATAGCAGGGTAACCTGGCAAGACTGGCGCTGCCTAAGGTAGAGCAGCAAATACTTTGTACCCACTCTAAGCCCATCAAGCATCTGCACTGAAGCATCCAGCAGGTACACCATCTCCTGCCTTGCAGCATTGAAGTAACAACAACTTTATGAAGATTTTACATCCTATCATGGCATGAAAAATAAAGCTTCTTGAGGTCACTACCTCTCTGCCTAGTGGAAGAGCTGCCCCAGAGGTTTAAGGTTGTCATAGATGGGATGCTTAAATCTGGATCCAAAACATGCCACATTTAGTCTTCATAGCCTTTCCCAGTCTTGAGCCCCCATTGCTGTTGGACGGCAGCTCCCACTCTCTTAGTCAGGTATGCCATTGGCTGGGGATAATGGGCATTTTGTCCAAAAGCATGGGTTTGAGTAAAATGGTTCTGCAGATAAGGGAAACAATGACAGAGAAAACACCCTCAATCATATGTTTCAGAGAGTTAGTACCAAGTAATAGCAGGTGGGCTGAATCATAGGGTTGATGTGTAGTCCAGGATCTGAAGAACATAGACAGGCTGGGCAAACATTTCCTTGGGACAATGTTAAATAAAGGATTCTCCATGTCCCACAAGAGATATTTGTGTGTAGGGCTCACATGGGGTTAAAGTGCTAAATTAAATAAATAAATAATATTTAGCATTTTCAAGTTTCAAGCACTTTGAATATATCACCACAACAACTCTGGAATTTAGCCTAGTACTATCACAATCCTGTTGCAATAGAGGAGATGAGGCTGAAAGATAAAATGTCTCATCTGAAACCAGCTAATTAATTTTTGTCTGAAATGAAATTCCAGCTAGCCATCTTCTACCTCACAGCTGGAGGTTATCATTCCAAATCTTTTATAGTGATTTAAGTCCCTCTGATCAATGTGAAAGCTTGAGCCCAGGTGGGAACTTTCCTCCTGCCAGCTCTACTTTGCTTGTTTATTAAATGTATAGCCTGCCTTCCCCCACCCAAGAAACTGCTAAAGGTGGCTAAGAATGCATAATGCTTGGAACAGTGACAGAAATCATATTTCCCTCAAATCATTAAAAATAGATTAAAGCCCAGAAAAACGAATTAGGCCAGCCCTAAAAACTACACCAGCTCATCCCTAAAAGCTTCCCTGAATAAAAACTCCTTGGAGGTGACAGGTAGGAGATATTTGTGGTGACTTGCTGGTTAAGACACTGTGCTTTGCGCATGCTCAGTAAAAACTCCCTCCTGTCTGCCAATTTGGCAGAAGTCAGTGTGTTCTGTATCCCGGCTGATAATGCATTATATGAGATGCAAGGTGTAATTATATATCAGAAAAGGCTTTTCGGCTCACAACTTTGGGTCAGCTTCTGACATGGATGCCAGGCCTACTGGCACCAGGCTTCTTTGCAAGTGAACATCTGATATCTAAATATATATTTCCTTGCCTGGGATCCTTGTAGATATATGCATACCTCAAAACTAGCCCCTTTCCTTTGGACCTTTATGGAAAAAAAGATGTTTAGACTGCATTTCCTCTGGACATTCTAATATGTGGCAATGTTTGTTGAATTTATTCAGTAGTAAGAGGGAAATCGGGACTGTGGTAGCTCAAGTGGTTAAGACACTGAACTTGATGACTGGAAGGTTGGCAGGTCATCTGAGTACTACACGACGGAATGAGCTCCCATCTCTGACCCAGCTCCTGCCAACCTAGCAGTTCAAAAGCAAGATATTGCAAGTACAGTGGAACCTCATATTATTATTATTATTATTATTATTATTATTATTATTATTATTATTATTATTATTATTATTATTATTATTATTATTATTATTGTTGTTGTTGTTGTTGTTGTTGTTGTTGTTGTTGTTGTTGTTGTTGTTGTTGACCACTTGCTGTAGCGACTCAGGGCTGCTTACAGACAAATAAAATATAACATAATTAAAAACAACCTTAAGCAACCTATATAAGCCAGCATGGGGGAAGGGAGTTCCCGTCGTGGCACCCCACACTTGCTGGGCCAACCAGGTCTTCAGGCCCTTCCTAATTGCTGGGAGATCTAATTGTAGATGGAGATCAGTCGGCAGGAGGTTCCAAAGGGACGGGGCAGCCACCAAAAAGGCCCTCCATCTAGTGCTAGAGAGGTGTGGCTCTCTAGCAGTTGGGACCCTTAGAGAGTCCTTCTGGTCTGCTCTGGTGGGACGGGCTGATGTCCTCGTGGTGATGTGGTCTCTTAAGTAAATTAAATAATTTTATCCTTGTGTTCTATGAGGCTGTTTGCTATGTGATTTTTTCGTTATATAATTTTTTTTGTATAACAAAAATTCCTATGGAAAAACTCATTTAACAAAAATTTCTGTGGGAAAACTCATGTAACAAAAATAATAGTTGCTATGTGAATTTTCACATAGAAATTTTTGCTATACGAGTTTTCCCCATAGCAATGCCATTTTGCAGAACAAAATTTTTCATTATACGAGTTTTCCCCATAGGGAGCACTACTTTCACATAGCGAAAATTTTTGTTATGCGAGGCACCATGGTTTTTCAATTTCTTTTTGTTATGGAGTTTTTGTCCACTATAAAAAGCATTTGTTGTATGAGTTTCCACTGCAGATAAATAGGTACCACTTTGGTGGGAAGGTAAACACTGTTCTGTGCACTCCAGTGTCTAGGCATGCCTGCCAAATTTCCACAGAAATGTCTGCAGATGCAGACGGTGCTGGCTCTTTGGCTATAAACAGAGATGAGCACTGAACCCTAGAGTCAGATACGATTGGCTTTTGAGCAAGCGGGACCTTTACCTCTAAGAGGGAAATGCACAGTGCATTTACTGAGGAGACTCTATTTGCTTAAATCCGAGAACTGTGCAGTAGTCTTTAATATACATGTGGCAGGGTTTTTGTTGTTGTTACGTGGTAAGTGAATGAATAACATTTGGCATGTCTCCAGAGTACGATCAGTTTTTCTGTTCATCTCTCTTTTATTTCATCTTTTCCCAATATTCCTGTTAATAAGGAATTTCCAAGGTGGTTTGCAACAACTTTACACATAGCAGTTGTGATTTTGGCACAGAAAACACATCCTGGGGCTACACCTCTCCATCCAGGCTGGGACACAAACACAGTTTAACTTAGGGAGCATGATGAATTAGACAAGACCATGTGGTCAAAGGGCAAGAAATATCATGGGAAAAAGTGGGAAGGTGTCATGGAAAGCTTAGGAAAACTAGCATTGGGGAAGTTATTCAAGAGCTTTATTGTCCCTTTTAAACAGAGACTGAGCAGCCACAGGAAAACTTCTGGCCAGATACAATTAAGCCCAGTGCCACCTAGTGACTAAAGCTATGTAATGGCACAATCCACATGTAGGGAATGAAAGGGTGAGAAAAATAGGTTGGATGAAATGGTTTTGTTTGATGGAGAAAGGGTCAGAAAGAGGTGGAACTGGAATAAGTAATAGAGAGATGTAGGCTTTGCACCTGTGTGCATGTCAAGACAACCAAGAGGTAAATTATTTAAAAGGCCACATGAGGCTCTAGAGATTAATTTATTTATTTGCTTGTGGGCTATTGTTTCTTTATAAATGCATTCATTAATACTTTTATGTGAGGAAGTAAATCCAATACTGTATTTGCATCGGAGCTTGCAAATTGGAGCTTGTATTTAGGTCTTCAATTATCTATTGGTTAAGTCTAGGTCGTGTGGGACTGGTGTTCATAAGAGAGGATGGGGGAATTAGGGAAGACCTCAACTGGATGTATAATTTTCATATAAGTTCTGGACTGAGTCCCCAGAACTTAGAATGCTAATTAACTTATGAACCACCCAGAGAGTGCATAAATGCTATGGGATGGTATATACAGTAAATGTGATTGCTTTTGTGTTTCATTTTGTCTTGAGAAGAGTGGCTGATTTGGTCAGGTACATTTGTGCCCTTTTGGTAGCAAATCTATACAACTTCTGTATTTCATTATGCTTGGTAAAAGCACAGCCTTAAGTTGCTGCTTTGAGTTTGCTCCCAAATGAAGAAAGCAAGAAGTAGCTTCAGGCTTCTGTGGTTACTGGGTCAGGTTTCTTGTATGTGGGGAAAGATAGAAGATCTTAATGCTTTTTTGTTTTGCTTTCTCAGTGGGTTTCCAGACACAAACTGCATTTCTTTAGTTAAATTTCTTTCTCCCCAGGTAGGTAGGTAGGTAGGTAGGTAGGTAGGTAGCATGGTTTCTCAACCTTGGGTCCCTAGATGTTCTTGGACTTCAATCCCCAGAAGTCCAAGTCAGTGCTTCTGCTTATCAGGGCTTCTGAGACTTGAACACTTGGGGACCCAAGGTTGAGAACCCCTGAGATAGCTAGCTAGATGGCTAGGTAGATAGATACATAGATACAAGCATATTTCTACCTTGCTTTGAACCTCAATCCATAATGTGGCAGGAACCAATGTATGAATTGAGAAAAGAAAATGTGCCCAAGCTCAGAAATACAGTACTATACTAGACTTAGTCATGCATAGAGCACACCTATTGAAAATCAGTGGGACTGAAGTGATCTCTGCCTTAGGGCCTATCCACATGGGGGGAATTTGGAGCATCCTGGTTCATGCTTAAAAATATTCTTATCTTTAGTGTGATCTGTTTAGTCTTACACTGAAGCTGTCTTTCTGCTCACATTGACCCAAGTCCCCCCCCATAAAGAGGGTCCATACTGGTCTTTGGATCACCCCAATTTGTCCTTCATTTGATTACTGACTTTTTCTTTCCTGCCTTCTCAGCCATCATTTCCTGTGGTCATAATTAATTTCTCTTTCTTTTTATTAGGTAAGTGACAAAGCAAATCATCGATGCATCTGCCTAGCATGTTGCACATACTACCAATGTATTTCATTTACAGTACAGTAGTACCTCGCTTAAAAAGCATAATGTGTTCCACGGGATTGCTCTTTAAGCGAGTTTGTTCTTTAAGCGAAACACCATTGTAAGTGACCAATTGTGACTTCTGGTGGGGTGGGATTGCGAACCCCGATTTAGTTGTTAAGTGAGTTTTTGGTTGTTTTTAGTTGTTAAGTGAGGCGACCATTCAGAGAAAATTCTGATCTTTAAGCGAGTTAGTCTCTAAACGAGGCACTCTTTATGCGAGGTTCTACTGTATATAGAAAAGTGCTGCATCAATAGAAAATATATATTTAATTTTTTTTAAAATGGTAGTGTAGATTATCATAAAGGAGAGATGGTTCTGTTTTCTCTCGCTTCCAATGCAGGATGGCACAGAATCTGATAAAAAACTGTAAATCCTGGTGTATTTTGCACAATCACCGTTCTGAATCCCTGTACTGTATCCTTAGAATATGAAGTGAATCTCTATGTTATTTTTCTATTAAGTTTCATTAAAGGTAGTGATCATAAGTGTTAGTGTTAAGTTTTGGCCTTAATATATCATATTGCCTGAAATGTATTTTCTATGTGTTAGCATGGGGGTTCCCAACCTAAGGGTTGTGGGCCAGATCTGGCCCCTCAGTCCCATTTTATGTGCCCCCCCTTCAAGTGCATTCGAGAAACAAAATACCCGCCTCTTTGAAGCTATTGGGATAAAATGGCTGCCCCCATCTTGCAGGCAGTGCAAAATGACCATTTGGCCCTGGAAGCTGACGGAGAGAGCGTGACCCGGCTCCCGGCTTGAAAAGGTTGGGAATCCATCTTAGCACCATAGTTTATGGATCCTCATGAGAGAAGGCTCTGTTAAAAGCAAGATGTTTGAATACCAACATGGGCAGATCAGTGTTGTTTTTGGTGTGTGTGTGTGTGTGTGTGTGTGTGTGAGAGAGAGAGAGAGAGAGAGAGAGAGAGAGAGAGGTCAATGTCCTCCACTCAAAGATCAACTAGAAACCTTCATGTATCATACAGTGATTTGAGCTTTAAGCCCAGCACAGATACCATTGTTTTTCTCACTGAATAATGAGACTCAGGTTTTTTTATTACCTTGAACAGAAGAAAAGGTTTGATTTGCCAAGGGGTGGTGATGAAATTCCCACCTTTCTCTCATCTTTTTCAATGTCACTAAATACAGGCTGTCACCTCAGATAACCACAGCTCCATTTGGGTGAAATAGAGTACTCTAAATCAAAACACATCTGGACACCACAATTTGGTTTGAACAAAACTACATCAAAAGCTATCCAAACATGAGCTATATGCCTGTGCGGACAGCCTCTTAGTTAGGTTTCATGGATTTCAGTGGAACTACTAGGGGCTGCAGTGGCTCAGTGGTTAAGAAGCTCGCCTTGTTAGTTGGAAGGCTGGCAAATCGGCAGTTTGAGACCCAGGTACTGCATGACGGATGAGTGCCTATTTCTGTCCCAGCTCTTGGGGACATGAAAGTAACCTCATTTGGGCATTCCCTGAGCAGAGTTTCTGCCGGGGGGAAAAATCCTTTCAACCCAGAATAATTTCTGACATGAAATTATTAGTGGAACTACTCTAGGCATGGCTAAGCCCAGACCCAACCCAGGATTATTATTTCATGAGCTCCTCCTTGAATGTCTGATAAATCTGATGCTGATGGAGATGCACTGGGTGTGGTCTGAAGAATCTGCTTGCCTGCTGTTCTGTGTTGCTGCTGTTTCTTTCTTGGCTTAGAGACAAGCAATTTCCACATTTCCCTCCCCCTCTTTTCAAACTCTCATGATTGAGAGTATCTTCATTCTCACTTAATCTTGCAAACTGTTCTCTTATCCTAACTACATGTATGGCAACTGCCTTCCCACAACTCCACCCAGTATACAGTACTTTAATCTTTCATCCTATTCTTTCTTTTCTTGTCTTGCAATCCTTCCTTTTAACTTATCCTATATTAAAATGTTTCTTGCGTTATTTTAGGATGTCCCGGTATCTGAATTATATTGTTACACATGGGCGTTTTCATCACTTACTGTAGCGATGCCTGGCCGCTTGGGCGGCGTTACGTCCCGGAGGAGACTGATCAATGACAATACGAGGCAAGGAAGCAGGATCAGATCAGTGTTTATTGGGAAAATGCATACACCTTTTATAGACCAGAAGGCAGGTAGAAAAGACCGTCACCAGTGATTCAATCAAGTTACCTGTTTACTCAGGTTAATTGGGGAAACTCTTCAGGGGAAGTCAATTATGACAGGTCAACATTTGACAGGGGAAGCCCTATTGTTTCGGGCTTACCGGCTGGGCAAACATGGTCCCTGTTTGCGCCCGAGATTAGCGCCAAGCCAGGGGGAAGAATGTTTACCTAATTATACACAGGAGATGCAGGAGATAGCGTTCTGCCTGTCTGGCAGAGCCGCTGGTCAGGTCACGTTAATTGGGTGAATCAAACCCTATAGCCCTATAATTTATTCACCCCCCTTGATATGGCTGCCCACAGAAGCCACCGCTAGGAGCCTTCTCACTCAAGTGGCCTCTGCCTGGCCGTCCCGTGCCCAAAGGGGCACGGGGAAACCATATCTCCCCTTACTTATTTATATTAAGAACCTGACCAGCGACCCTGCGCAGAAGCGGCACCAGCTGTTGGTCTGGAATGACGTCACGGGGTTTCCTTCTCCGGCGGCATCTTGAGATTAGTGGGGGAATGCATTGAGCAAGACAACAGACTGCAATGCCTAGTATGACTACCCCCACCACTACCTTGATTACCGTCTGAAGCCACCCCCATGGGATCCACGACCACATCCACTTCCACAGTGAGCTCCACCATGCCCCCCATGCAGGGCCTTCCGTGATGCCAGCCACTATGGAGTGAAGATCTTCGATCTGGCTTTGAATCTTACGAGAGTTGTCCGTAAGATTAAAGCAACACATACCATGAAAAGACTCGCAGCCCAAGTGGTGAAGCAGTAGGAGGTAGTTGATAGCCGCCCAATTATCGAGAATGGCATGGCGAAGTTCCGCCTGCTCCTGATTGAGGAGCGCTATCGCTGAGGAGGTATGGTTGATGGCCTTTGCTAAACCGCAAGCCAAACGACCAATCCTTTTTGCGTTGCCGACGGCTAAGCCTGGCACGCCAAAGATGCTGACCACCAAGGAGAGGTACTCGGCGGGTCTCATTACCCTAAAACTGCTTTCACATGAGCTGTCTAACATGGTGGTGCGAGTGTGCCGTATGAGTGAAGGGACATTAGATACATTGGAAACATTAGGAACATTGGGGCTTGGGGCAATCATATCCTTAGTGGGGAGCAAGAGTGTCAACCGGCTGATACAGCAAATAGCATCTGACATATTGGCAGGAATGTAATTAAACGTATACTGGTTACAAGTGAAAAACCATCCCGATGGAAGGGTGATATGTGCATACATTGTGCCCATCGGCACTGGGTTATTACAAGTCCAATTGCCACTGCCCACGTTGAGGCAGCGGCGCCCAATTCGGCCAAGTCCGGAGCAACCGTGCATTCGCCCACAAGTAGAGTTCGGGCTGACCGCCACTCGGGGAGTATGGAGAGTGGCTGCATCAGCCGGCAAAGTCATGGTTAGCCGCATCTCCCATCGAGCGTATTCCGAGGAAGCTGATGGGATGTATGGGCTGAAGAGTCTCCTTACCAGCCAGTCCCCGTCCCGGGGGTGCGCGCCTGGAGAGTGGCACACCGGGACAAGGCAGGTGCTGAGGATCGAAGCAGAACCGACATCCTGTCTGAGGCAAAAATCGGACTGGTTGACAAGGCTTGCCAACCTTTCCCAGATGTTGTACTGCATGCGGGCAGAAAGGTCTCCGCCCGGCATAAGATCGCTGGCCTCCAGTGAGGCGGCCTGAACGCCTCCCCCCGAAAGCAGGGTGAGGGTCAGGATGATGGTGATTGCCATGGAGTTGGCATGGATCTGGGCGAAAACTGCAGCCACGAAGCTCTCTGGTGTCAGCTCCTTCTCCTCGCGCTGGATGGCATGCTGAGCATCATGGCAGAGGGTCTTGACCATCCCCCAGGTTATCTTCGGTGGTGTCGTCCGCGACCGCTGTTTCTCCCGGCGGGTCCCCTCGGTCAGAGTGAGGTCCTCCATCTCCGGGATCGGGCTCTGGTCGGTCTGTGTCCACGCCATGTGGTTCCAAGTGGGGCTTGACGCACCGAGCTGGAATCCAAACGACACCTGTAGGGGACATAACTGCAGCATACCCTCTCCCCCATGTAATGAGCGGCACCGGGCCCCTCCAAGAAGGGTCCGGTGGCACTCGGTACCGGACCATAGGTCGCGGGAGAGCTTCCGAACGGCGGAAATGCTTCTCCTGCGGTGTACAGTCCGAAAAAACATTAAGGTGATTGTAAGTGAACAATACCTTATTTAAGCAAAACTGTGCCTGTCCCTGTGATTTGGGGAGGGCTGGTGGCTCCCCCCTTTCTGTTTGTTTGTCAATGTAGGACTTTAGCGTCCGATTGACCCGTTCTACAATCGCCTGCCCTTGCGGATTGTAGGGAATCCCAAATGTATGCTTGATGTCCCATGTGGCCATGAAGGCGGCCAACTGCCTGGAGCAGTAGGACGGGGCGTTATCTGTTTTCACGTGCTGCGGCTTGCCCATCGCCGCGATGCAGGAAAGGAGGTGCTGCTCCACGTGGGAGGCAGTTTCCCCCCTCTGCGCTGTGGCCCAAACGAACTGGGAAAAAGTATCAATACACACATGCATGTATTGCCATCTACCAAACTGCGGCACATGCGTGACATCCATCTGCCACACCTGATTGGCCTCTGTCCCCCGTGGGTTGACCCCCCATGAGGGGCCCCCCGGCGCCCCTGCACAATGCTGGCAAGAGCGGACTATACCTTGGGCTTGGGAAAGTGGCAGATTGAACTGTCGGGCGAGTGCCTTGGCATTTTGGTGGAAAAAGGCATGACTTTGGATCGGAGTAGTAAAAACACCCAAAACTGAACGTTGCTGAATTTCCTTTGCGGCCGCGGCCGCTCTGCTATTGCCCGCGGAAATCGGACCCGGTAGGTCTTGGTGACTTCGAATATGGGCAATATAGAGCGGCTCCGTGCGGTTTCGCAAATGAAATTGAGCGGTGAGAAACAGGCTAAGCAAATTCTTGTCTATCGCGGGAGTGATGTAAGCTCCCGGTAGACTGTGCAGCAAATTCCTAACATACAGACTGTCAGTTATGATATTTAAACGTTCCTGGGCGAAGGTGCGCAAGGCAAGGTTCACGGCTGCCAACTCTGCCCGCTGAGCGGACTTCTGTGGAAGAGTTAGCAGCGTGTGCCAAGCTTCGCCCTCCTGCCAGGTCAGGACACCATATGTGCATCCCCCATCTGTGAAGACTGTTCTGGCCCCCTGAAGCGGGACCAACGAGAGCAATTCGAACAAGCTGACTGTGCCTGTCTGTAGTGAAACGAGCCTAGGATCTTTGGGCAAATGGTATGCTAAACTCCCAGTGAAGCCCTCCAAAGCTATCGGAAGTGAATCACCTAGCTGCATTAACTGATGAATTTGTTCCTTGGTGAAAGGAACCACAATTTTGGCCAAATCATTTCCTGAAATGTCCCTAGCTCTCAGCCTGCCGCGGTAAATCACCGCGGAAACCAACTCTTGGGGCGGAACAATGTTCCGTGATGATGTGTTAGGCAAGTAGACCCACTCCACAATTTTCGCTCCCTTCTCTGAGTCTACGCCTAGCGCCCCGGTGAACATGGATCTTGACCGCACGATGTACAAATTCAGGATCGGGGCATATGGCCCCTGGGCGATCCTATCCACCCACCTCTGGCTGAGAACTTGGTTCACTTTCTCGAGCGCCAGGCGCGCGTCTCGAGAAATTTTTATCCGGTCTGCCGGCTGCTTACCTAAAGTTAGCAGCGAGAAGAGCGGTTTCAGAAGATCCGTATCCAATCGGAAATACGGTCTGGCCCAATTGATGTTTCCTAAAACCTGCTGTAACTCTACCAGGGTGACTGAGTCCTGTAAAGCTATCTGAGGCAAAACTGGCGCTGCAAAAGAACGGAGAAGCCGATGACCCAGGTATGAAAAGGGCTCGGTCTTCTGCACCTTTTCCGGGGCAATGAGTAGACCTTTGTCCCCCAGGCTGGCCTGGAGGTCTGAAAACACTTTGCTGCCAAGTTGCGGCAACGCTACTAAAATATCGTCCATGAAGTGACACACAATAGCTTTAGGGTAAAGGCTTCGGAACTTTGCCAGCGCGTTGTGAACATATATTTGGCACAGAGTGGGCGAATTGAGCATGCCCTGTGGCAAATATCTCCACGCGTAACGCTGCGTGGGCTCGCTGTGGTTCACAACCGGCACTGTAAAGGCGAACCTTTCCCGGTCCCTGGGGTCTAAAGGGATTGTATAAAAGCAATCCTTGAGATCTACAACTAAAATCTCCCACCCCTCGGGAATCATGTTAGGATTTGGGATACCGCATTGAAGCGGACCCATCGGCTGAATGCATTTATTGATCTCTCTGAGATCGTGGAGGAGTTGCCACTTCCCCGACTTCTTCTTAATCACAAAAATTGGCGAATTCCAAGGACTTGTGGACTGTTCTATATGTCCTGCATCTAGCTGTTCTTTCACTAGCTGCTTGAGAGCAACTAATTTCTCTCCCACTACCGGCCATTGTTCTACCCAGACCGGAGTATCGGTGAGCCATTTAAGTGGCAACGCCATTACCCGAAGGTAAGGGTGGCACCGTACTGCTGTAGAATGTCTCGCCCCCAAAGATTGACGTGCACGTCAAGAATGTGCGGCCGAATCACCGCCGTGCCGTCAGCCCTTGGGATTGTGACTTCTACCCACTCTCGGCTTCTAAACGCTTCCTGAACGCCACCTACCCCCCACACATCGGAGACCGGCTCAATGGCCCACTCCCTCGGCCACTGGCTTCTGCTTATCACGGTCACATCCGCTCCGGTATCGAGTAACCCTGAGAACACTCTTTTGTTCAAAAATACCTCGATAACGGGGCGCTGCTTCCACTCAATGTTGGTCTCCACTGTCGCTAAGACCTGGTATCCTTGCGCTGCCTCACTCGCGCTCAAGCGGTCTGCTGAACCGGACTCTGAGCTGTCACTGAGCCTTCTCTGGCTGCCTGCTGGCGAGTGACAAGGAACCATGATCAGTTGCGCTAAGGTGTCTCCCTTGTGGATTGTTTGGGGCAGGTGTGTCCAAAGCTGGACCTGGAGAACGCCTGAAAAATTCGAGTCAATGACTCCTGGAATTATAAAAATTCCGCGTGCTCCAGCTACACTACGGGGCAAAACTAGACCTATAAAGCCTCTGGGCAGGGGTCCCATGTACTGAGAATCGACTAGATAGACTGTGCCCGGCAGATCGCATGTAACGTCCGCCTGGCAAGCCAATTCTAGCCCTGTGCTACCCTTGGGGCTGGCCTGTGCCCTAGCAGTGCCTGGAATGTGCCTGGGACCTAGTCTAATTCTGGGGAATTCTGGATCTGGGGGAAGGAAGCCTCTGTTTGGACTGGGGCCAGAGACATGCCCGTGCTCCGGTTTCCCGAATTCTGGCAATATCTGGCCCAATGATAGCCTTTCTTGCACTTCGGACAGAGGGTGTTCGGAGCCTTGGGACGGCCGGACTTTTGTCCGCCTCCCTTGGATCGGCACTCCCTAGCGAAGTGGCCGATCTTGCCACAATTGTGACATGCTCCTTTGCTCTTACCATTAGGTCTTTTCCCTCCTTGCACCGCTGCCGCTAGCAGACCCATCTTATAGGATTCTGTGCCAACGTCGGCGCAAGCTCTAATCATGTCCGATAGGGTTAAGTCAGGGCGATTGCCTAGGGACTGCAAGATTCTACGGCAGTCTAAGTTGGCATTGTCCTTGGCTAACTTAATCATGAGCTCTTCCTGGGCTTGCTCATTATCAATCTGCCTGCTAATAGCTTCTTCCAGGCGATTGATGAAGTCCATGTAGGGCTCCTGGGCTCCCTGCTTAATGGAGGTGTAATTTTTAGCCGCTTTGCCAGTGGCTGGGACCTTAAAGTAAGCCCTAAAGGCTGCCTCGGCTGACATCTCAAGAGTGGCGAGAGGCAAGTTGATCTGAGCGTTGATTGACTCGAAGGCACCTGAACCATACAGCTGGTCAGGGATTACCGCGCCTCCCATCCTGGCAGCTCGAGTTTGAGCCTCTAGGCGAAACTCGCTGTCCCAGATCATGTACTGGCTGGGGGTAAGCATCATCCTCATGACGGCTTTCCAATCATGAGGAATCCACATGGTGGTTTCGCACACTTGCTGAAGCGTGCCCCTAGTAAAACGACTTTGGAGCCCTGTTTCTGCAATGGCCTTCCGCATAGCCATGAGAAGCTTATACGGAACTGGGGAATGAACAATCTGCTGTGCGCCCGTGAGCGCGTCCATCTCCATGCGGATTGGACATATCTGCCTGAGCTCAGCTAGCTCTTCTACTGGCAGATCCCCCTTTCTAAGCTCTTCCTCAGCTGTGCGCTGAAGGGCACTTTTGGTAACTAGGGAAGCTGAAGCTGTCAGAGAAGCGCCTGCGTTTCTCATTCCTTGCATTCCCTCGGTGACGTCTGCAGCTGTCACCGCGGGAAAGCTCCCTACGCTACTCTGTTGGTACTTGAATGTCGGATAGAGCGAGGTGGGCGCAGTCGGTTCGACTGGCTGAACTGATGACTTATTTAGCGGGGGTTCTCCTGCTTCTATCTGGACTGGTTCGATCTGCTCTAAGAGTCTCCTACACTTCCTCCATGTGCTAACTATCCCTCCTGGGGCTTTCGGGGGTTGCTGAATGCAGTCTCCTATCTGATCCCAGAGCGTCAGGGTTAACGTACCTACTTCTGGGTAAAGTAGGCAGTGTTCCCTGAGGTACGCCAAAAGTCTCGCTAGCTCCCTGCTGTGAAAACGTAACTGAAATACCCTGGCCAGGATCTTAAACTCTTCCTCACGAGTTTTTTGGCTAGCGGACGGACTTGGTCTATGAGAACAAGTCCCCATATTACCTGCGAGTGGTCCTCTGAAGTTTCCTCCTCAGGACGGGTTGACGCGTCTTGGGGCAAGGTAACAGGTCTTGGCGACGATCGTCTGGGTAGAGCTCGGAGCGTGGCCTCCTGCCACGGGCCCTCGGCGGCCTCTGCGCTGTCAGGGGCTCACAGCTGCCCTGAGCGGAACGCGTTTCTCCCTTTAGTGCAAGTCTCCCCGAAAGCCGGGAGCGAGGTGTAGGAATGTCTCTTTGAAATGCCTCGCCGCGGGCCGTCCTCTGACCGGCTGGCTGCCGACCAGAGCGCCGCGCTGTCCTCCGGGCTGATGGGTCGCGGTTCAAGCGTAGAACCGGACCGCGTGGATCGCTACTCATGAGTAGACCTCTCCGGGGTCTCTTACTCACGAGTAGAATCACGTCTCGGGGTCACCAGATGTAGCGATGCCTGGCCGCTTGGGCGGCGTTACGTCCCGGAGGAGACTGATCAATGACAATACGAGGCAAGGAAGCAGGATCAGATCAGTGTTTATTGGGAAAATGCATACACCTTTTATAGACCAGAAGGCAGGTAGAAAAGACCGTCACCAGTGATTCAATCAAGTTACCTGTTTACTCAGGTTAATTGGGGAAACTCTTCAGGGGAAGTCAATTATGACAGGTCAACATTTGACAGGGGAAGCCCTATTGTTTCGGGCTTACCGGCTGGGCAAACATGGTCCCTGTTTGCGCCCGAGATTAGCGCCAAGCCAGGGGGAAGAATGTTTACCTAATTATACACAGGAGATGCAGGAGATAGCGTTCTGCCTGTCTGGCAGAGCCGCTGGTCAGGTCACGTTAATTGGGTGAATCAAACCCTATAGCCCTATAATTTATTCACCCCCCTTGATATGGCTGCCCACAGAAGCCACCGCTAGGAGCCTTCTCACTACTTACCATATCATGAAAGAACGTGCATATGTGGTTCTTCAAATATTGAAAATATCTCTCATATTTTATTCGATTGCCAGTTATACACTGATATTAGATTTAAATTCCTTGCGTCCCTATTGGGGAAAAAAAAACAAATTTTGGGGACTCTAATCACAAACTGTCCTATCTCCTCCTGGGTTCTAACATGCACATTGTATGTAGAACTGCCAAGTTTATAATTAAGGCATCAGCTAAAAGAATCCAATATATCAATCAAATTGGGGTATCCTGCAAGGGAGATTCACTCATCTGACTATGGATATGCATGTATTAATTGTATTAAGGCACTTTCTCCAGTTTACATTTCTTTTAAAAGTAGCTTAAGTATGTACATATTGTATTTTATAGTATTTTATTGTATTTCATTGCACTCCATTGTATTGCACAGATTTTAATTCTTCTGTTATGTTATGGATAAGGTCGTAGGACTAATCAATTAATAAACATTCATTCATTCATATTGTTACATTTGTCCACTGTGTGTCATCTGCCGTTTTGTGACTACTCTCATGCAGACAGGCTTTGCTTGTGCCCACATCCGCAGAGGTTTCCCCATACACAAGACTTAAAACCAAAATGAAGAGCAAATGGGGAGATCCTAGAAAAGACAGTCTTGCCATCTGTTTTGCCAAGCAATCTGGTTGAGTTTCTGAGGTCTGAGAACTATAAGAGTGTCCTGGGACTTAGAGGCTTTAGGGCAGGGGGTTCCCAACCTAAGGTCCGCAGGCCGGCTCTGCCTCATGGTACCATTTCATGTTGCCCCCACCCCTCTAAGGGAATTTGAGAAACAAACTGGCCACCCCTTTGAAACTATTGGGACAAAATGGCCACCCCCATCGGACAGGCAGGGCAAAATGGTCATCCGGCCCTCGAAGCTGACTGAGAGAGTGTGATCCAGTCCCCGGCTTAAAAAGGTTGGGAACCCCTGTTTTAGGGCACAGATGAAATAGGAAAGTATGTAATACCAGCCTTTGCAAGTAGTAAGCAGAATAGAGCCTCTAAATTAGGAAGGGTTGGTATATAAGTGCTAGCAGCCTCAATTTTGTTTTTTGCTTGCTTAGCAGAGAAATCCCATCTATAGCTGAATTCTACCTCCTCTGCTCCAGCTAAAGCAGATGACCTCAGAGGCTAGTTTTCAAAATACACAATCACATGCTCTGAGGGTCTTCTGTCTTCTTTGTCAAATTGTACTATAGAACTTGGGAAATTTTGACTACAGGTCCCAGGATGTCCTATCTATTAGCATCACTGGCCATGCTGGTTCATAATGCTAACCTTGTCCACAGACATGTTTTTGATAGTATATGCACTGTCTTTTTTCAAAAGGTAGCAGAGATGGTGCTGCTGGGTTGGGAGCCTAACTTTATTAAAGGCTTGACTGGCTACCAGAAGCCCAAATCAGCACACCTGCTGATCTGGGCTTCTGGGAATTGAAGTTCAGGAACAGCTGGAGTGCCAAGGTTCACCATCACTGGCCTACTCTGTATGAATTGTGAAAGTAAAAACCTCTCACCTCATAGCACCTCTTGCTTATAGTAGAGCCTTCTCCTTAGCCCAATGTTTTCCAACCTTTGGCTTATGGACTTCAATTCCCAGAAGCCCAAATCATTTCTCCAAAGCACTGATTAGCCAATGTACAGACTTAGGCTTCTGTGAATTCAAGTCCCCCTGTGGGGTGTGGGCCCCACATTGGGAACCACTGCCTTAGCCTCTCTATCTACAACGTCCCCAGCTTCCCATAGTCTTGAGCTTTCTGGACCCAACAGTGGTAGAAAAGAAGATTGGTTGCCTTCTTTACCTTTGAGAGCGTAGGATGGATGGTTAAACCCACTAAGCTAGTTTATCAACATCTGCGCTTACAACTACATGGTTGAAAACAGCAGAATTTGCTCCACATATAAAAGGGATGGATTTGAAATATTTGTTACCGACCACAGGATGCAATGGGACTGTGGTGGCTTAATGGTTAACATACTGAACTTGACAACTGGAAGGCCAGCAGGTCAGCAGTTTGAGACTTGAGTGCCGCACGATGGAGTGAATTCCTGTTTGCCAACCTACTAGTTCGAAAGCAAGAAATTGCAAGTAGATAAATAGATATTGCTTCAGTGGGAAGGTCACAGCATTCTGTGCACTAGTTATGCCTGCCACATGACCACAGAAACATCTGCAGATGCAGGCAGTGTTGGCTGTTTGGTTGTAAACAGAGATGATCACTACACCCTAGAGTTGGATATGAATGGCTTTTAAGCAAGGGCGACTTTACTTTTACAGGAGGCAAAGGCTGACTCAAATCAGTGCACCTGGACATGCACCTGCATTCTTTCCTTTCTCCTAATTGTTCTCCAATTAAAAAAATACATATATGAGAGTAGTCCCAGCTCATTCTATTGCCTTGTTGCTGGCTCATCATTATTTTTCTTTACTATAGGGAGGAAAAAAAGAGCTGTGAGCTGGGATTTAAAATCAACCCACAGCGTCTGATTGAGCACTGAATGTGATTTTAAACATAATGCAAGCTGTAAAATCAACTTGCAGCAAAGCCAAATCACTCCAATCTCGGTGATATTACCATAGTTAAATCTGTTCCCATTTTTGCATCAGGAGAGCAACAAGACCAATGACACATTGGTGTTAGGGAGCGCATAGAGGCCCCTTCTTCACATGAAGTTTCTATAGGAATGGTAGTACGTCTGTAGAGATAAAGAAATATACAGTATGGTGTAGCTTTGCAAGAACATTTCCACAAGGAGAGTTTATGAGCTGGTGCACTAGAACCTTCAACATATCTTATCTCTGTGAGCCACAGCGAAACTGGAAGTTTCTCTTTCCCTCTCCCTGCTTCCCATGCAAGCTGACAGCTTAAAAGGTAGGCTAGGGTCAAGTAGCATCTTGGTACTTAGCACAGTTCAGAGCAGGTGTGAAACCTCTGCCATAGCTGATCCTTCTTTGCCAGATCTCCATGCTTATACTCCTAGCTTCTCGCTACAGTGCTAGGATCTTTGTAAAGGGTTAACACCTTTTCAGAGAAAGGGAATTCTTCCTAAGACATGAAAGCTCAACCTTCCTCCTTCAGTTAAAATTATCCCTTCTACCTCTTCTAGAACTTGGGGAAGTTATTTTTTAAGCCTACTGCCCCTAGAATTTCTCAAATGCTAGATGAGAGTTTGCTGTCTGCAAGTAGAACATTTCCAAACGTTGCTTTTCCACCTCTGGCTATACCAGATGTGTTACTGAGATGTTACTGTATTCTATTACCCTATATTGTGTACTTCATTTTTGCTGTATTGTATTCTTGTTTGATATGTTGTGAGCCGCCCTGAGTTGGCATATGCTGAGTGGGTGGCATACAAATCAAATAAATGAAATGAATGAATAAAATGAAAGTATTATATAAGAAATAAAGGTGTCTCTGGGCATGTAGGGAATGATTTTCTTTGGGAACTGAACAACTGTTGTTGTTGTTTTACAACCTAAAGGTTAAGAAATAAAGAGCAGAGTTCCGTGGGGAAGTCCTAGCCAAGGCTTTGGACGCACACCCCATTTCTCTTTTTCTGACCTAAACCGATAGCTCTGTGGAGACTGGATTCAAATGAGAGTTGTACAGTATTATCCGTGTGTGAGATAAAGAACGTGTCGCTTATCCTAATCCTGAGAGCAGGGGGCCTCGGGGGTGGGTGCGATCTGAGGTTTGTTGTTTGTTGTTTTCCTCTTTCTAATTCCACAAAAGTCCCTTAAACCTGCCTTACCTTGATCAGTACCATTTTGAGAACACAAGCCATCTGGGTCATAATGGTGTTCTCATATACCTTTTAGAGACCGAGTGCCCAAACTGAAACCCAAAACCCACTTATTTATCGCAAAGTGCCAACACAGCAACAGGGGAGGGAGGAAACACTCCTATTGGGCTGCTGGGCCGAGGGGCAGGACAAACTCTGTGCTGGGGGGAAGGGAGGAAGCACTCCCATTGGACTGCTGGGCAGAGGGGGGGGCAAACTCTGTGTGGGGGTGACTGCACGGGTGCCCACAGAGAGGGCTCCGAGTGCCACCTCTGGCATGCGTGCCATAGGTTCGCCACCACTGTCATATAGTTATAAACTTTATTCCACAACTATGTGTGATTCCTTTGGTCCTTACGGCATCTTGCGCATGGCTGAACAGTTTCTTTTGTATATGAGCTTGTTGTGTTATTGGGTTTGTTTGTGGCTTTATCTTCTCTTGAGCTAATTCTCGCAGTCATAAACCTGGGCCAGAGCTTGGACAAGCTAGCTAGGGGATTCTGGGGTTGTAGTAAAAAAAAAAGTTTCCAACGCGATTGCCACATATTTCAATCTCTCTTTGGTCTGCTGCCATCAACTGCACTGAGTTTAGTATGGGCCACTCTTCTGTCCATCTCAGAGAGGAGAAAATCTCTACCCAGCATTCCTTGTGGCTGGAGGATTCTGGGACTTGTAGTCAAAAAAAAAGCAATTCCCCCTCTCTGTTCTATTGCCATTACATCAGCCAGTTCTTCCTGTTTTAAAAATATGCACAATGAAGTTGTGCAAGTACTTCTGCACTCATCTTAATGCAACAGGGTGTGCATGTAGTGCCATTGTTGTTTTTCAGCGCTGATGCAACACAGCGACTCTCAAGGGTTCTTATGCATGCACAATCTTATTTATCTTTTATTGAGGTGGTGGTTGTTCCTGTGCTTTGAAGCAGGCTACAAATACATGTCCAATGGGAAGCCTTAAGCAGCAGTAATTTTTAGCTAGTTCAGGAAAGCCCTCCAAATATGGGTCAACAGAGGGTATCCATAAGCCTTAATCCCTTCTTCCCGTCTGTCTCCTGTAAGAGACCATTGCTTCTCCCCTCCCTATGGGCCTGTCAGCATCAACCTGCTTTCCCTTGTTTATCTAAGATCATCACTGATCTGAGCCCTAAACCTTTAGTAACCCTTTCAGAACTAGTTAGTCCAGTTCAGTCCGGAATTAAGCTGGGGGCTTCTTCTAGGCCAGATGTGAAACTGCCAAAACGAAGTCAGCTTTTGGTGAGTTCATTCTGCAGTTCCTTTCACCTGACCTAGTGTGAGAAAGATTAGCCAGCAACACACGGTTTCTGTTACCAGGATATGCCTGACTGTGGCTCAAAAATACCACACTCTTTGTGGAGAGTTGGAGTCCCTGTCTCAGGAGGCCTGACAGCAGCACAACGAGTCCACATCCATAATTTATTTATGTTATTTGTCTGATCGATTTCTATACCACCTATCTGGGTATCGTGCCCACTCTGGGCGGTTTGCAAAATAAAACACATACAACTTTGATTTTTACAATGAAGAGATTGAGATAGTGAAAGAGGGGCGGGGATGAGCATTGAACCCTAGACTTGGATATGACTGTCTTTCAAGCAAGGGCGACCTTTACTTTTACCTAGCTGTATGTCAGCCATGTGCCTGTTTGTGCATCTAGCACAAGTCCAAAAGCTTGTCAGTTAGCCACAAATAGCTATGTTAATAGTGACAATTGTTCTTGTATATACATACAATTTATATATATGTTTGTAATGTTTTTCTTGTGACCCATTACTTCCAGTCTCTGACAAATGTCATGTGCATGAGTTCCGAACTGGGGGGAATAGAATATCCATTACATCCCACATGCCTAAAGCTCAATGTGAACTTGACCTGGCCTTCACTCTGATGAACCGAAAGTATGTATAAAAAGATTAAAATAAATGGTACATCCTCTGCCTATTTTCTTATTTCTTCATGGAAGAAGAGAGTCCATCTTGTTGGACTTCTTGCAAAATGGGGTGCTGCATTCCCCCACCCCACAAGAGGAAAAAAGAGCAGACACAATGGGTAGAGAAAAAAGTTAGTTCCATACATCTAAGCCCGAGGTTGGCAGTTTATTGTATAGCTTGTTGCAAAGCACCCTGATGTGATTAAAATTAACATTATATTTGCACGTGTTTATGTTTATATTCATGGATACGTGTTTAGGTCTCTCTCTCTCTCTGTGTGTGTGTGTCTGTCTGTCTGTCTTTGGAAGGATCCTTAGCATAGCTAAACGAGTATTTCCCAACTTTTGGTTTTTGGACTTTAATTCCCAGAAGCCTAAGTCAATTCCCCAAAGCACTATGTACTGAGTTAGGCTTCTGGAAATTGAGGTCCCCCTGTGGAGCATGGGCCCCACATTGGGAACCACTGAACTAAACAGATGGGCCTAAAACTTAAAATACATTTTAAAATGTGCTTAGAAAGTAATTCATAATCAACTACAACAGGGATTCTCAACCTGCAGCCTGTGGGCCAGTTGCGGCCCATGGCACCATTTCATGTGGCCCCCTACTGCCTCCACTGCACCAGAAAGTGCCATGTGGTGGCGGAAGGGCAAAATGGCCATCCGGCCCCTGAAGATACCTGTCAAGTATCCCATTTTGCCCGGGATTTCCCGTCATGCTCCTTCCCGCCATCATTTCGTATTTGAACGACCAGGAAAGGGGTTACTGTGCATGCGCACCGCTGCCTCTGACGAGCACGCGTGCACAGTAACCCCTTTCCTGGCCAATTGGGTTTTTGCGCATGCGCGCAGGGGTTACTGCACATATGCGTCGCTGCCTCTGACATCAAAGGCAGCGGCATGCATGCGCCAATGCCGACGGCCAGAAACCTTCCTATAGTTGGACACCGGCAACTTGACAGGTATGCCCCTGAAGCTGTCTGAGGGAGACCTGGCCCCTGGCTTTAAAAGGTTGATAACTCCTGAACTAGAAAGTGTTACTCATTGTAATGTTTAAATGGACATTCCTCTATCATTGAATTTTTCTTCTTAAAAGTGATTTTGTTACATTGTTGCTACGTAACAAAAGAACAACTTGTTTTAAGCTTGTAAGTTGTTTTTCCAAGCTCTGATGCAAATACACCACTGCTACGGCTTCCTGAAAATGTTGGAATGGCACAACATATATATAACAACATTTACTAAGATAAAGAAAAATAACAGGATCCGCAGAGAAATTGAGGGGGTGGGAAGACACCACGCAAACGTGACAGCTGATAGACTTTAACCACTGTCTAAACTTCGAGAATGTATGCCTCTAATTTAGGCTTTGTATCACAGAGATACCTGTGGTATGCTGCTCTGAAATAGTCTTTGTGTATATCTCTCACCCTAGAGATGCGCAGCTCGTTCAAAATGCCATGGCATCTATTTTCAGCCTCTGTTTTTTCTTACTGAGCGCACTGAACTAGTAACTAATGCAGCTTATATAATTTTCCCCCCAAATGGGACGCAGACTTACATTTTAATCCATAAATATTTTCAAAGCAGATAACAATTGTACTGGCTTTAGAAAGAACATAATAATCATAATACACGAACCACAATAAAATATTTTCTTATTTTATTTAAATGAAAACATTCATGTTGTGGAGAGTGGTAAAAAATCAACCAAGCAGTTTCTGTTAGGAAGTCAGATTAAGAACCAGTTTAGACAGCATACTGGAAAGCAGGAATTATCCACATTGTACTCAGAAACTGAGGAATAAAGAAGACACCTTGGACCTAAGCCATTAATTTGTTGAAAGATTTTTAAACTACTTTGAAGGAACATTATCATGTTGGTAGGCAAAAAATTAATATTCTGGTGCAACAACACAGATTGAACATGCTTTTTCTTTTGAAACAACTGTAACATATCTTTGCAACAGAACAGAGCATCTTAACCACGTGAGCCACTGCAGTTCCTGATGCCATGACGTCTCACTCTTATGTCCGACAAAGTGGACTTGATTCATGAAAGCTAACATTAAAATACAGTAGTTAGTCTCTAGGGCGCCACAACATTGTCTTCTGTTTTGTTTACTCTCTGATATGCTTGCACAGACTTAACACAACTACCATTTCTAAAATATTAACATGTTAATCATCATGTTAATCCCATCAAAAATGGGAAAAGCCAGAATGTTTATGACAGCCTTATGATACCATCTTATGATGATTTAACTGTAGGGATAGTAAAAGGTAAAGGTTTCCCTTGCTCGAAAACCAGTCGTATCTGACTCTAGGGTTCAGTGCTCATCTCTGTTTCAAAACCAAAGAGCCAGCGTTGTCTGCTTCTGCAAACGTTTCCGTGGTCATGTGGCAGGCATGACTAGACACCGGAGCGCACGGAACGCTGTTACCTTCCCACCGAAGTGGTCCCTATTTATCTACTTGCAATTTCTTGCTTTCGAACTTCTATGTTGGCAGGAGCCGGGACAAAGACGGGAGCTCATTCCGTCCTGCAGTACTTAGGAAATGAACTGCTGATCTTCCGCCTCCCAGTCAGCGTCTTAGTCACTTAAGCCACTGCAGCCCTTGTGTAGGGATAGGCAGAATTAAAAAACCCCATTTCCTCAACCATTTGGGTATAGACTACTTTTTTACAGTTATATAATTGGAAATCTTCTTTTCTTTCAATATACATTATTTGTTATGCTTTCAAAGCACCCCAAACACACTGATTTCAAAAGCTAAGTAAGCTTGGGTCTCAGTAATACATGGTGGGTGAATGCCAAGGAATATGAGCAATTGCAAAGTAAGATTGGAAGGTATCCTGCCTAAAATTCTAGAGAGATGATTGCCTGTCAGAACTGACAATTCTGACTGCATCTAGGGACTGCAATGGCTTGGTGGTTAAAATGCTGAACTTGACAACTGGAAGGTCAACAGGTCAGCAGTTCGAGACCTGAGTATGGCACGATAGAGTGAGCTCCCATCTCTGTCCCAGCTCCTGCCAACCTAGCAGTTTGAAAGCAAGAAATTTAAAGTAGATAAATAGGTACCACTTTGGTGGTAAAGTAAACAGCATTCCACGCACTCCAGAGTCTAGTCATGCCTGCCATATGTTCATGCAAATGTCTGCAAATGCAGACAGTGCTGGCTCTTTGGCTATAAACAGAGATGAGCACTGAACCCTAGAGTCAGATACGACTGGCTTTTGAACAGGGGTGACCTTTACCTTTACTATATAAGGTCTTATATATTCTGGATAAGGTGGGCAAAAACTTTGTTCCTGGTCATTTTCCCAATTAAATGTTCAAGCATCTTCATATTACCTTTCCCTCACTTGGACATGTTTTTCAGTCCAACAATGGATTAAAAAGAATCTCAAGCATATGCTTCACTACAAAGCCACTAGATGGCATAAGCCTCCTTTTAATTTTTTTAAATAAATATTATTCTTTCCCCGTACCTTCTACTTTATGGTAACTTGTTGACTGTATGCAATCAAGTCAGAACTGATTTACAGAGACCCTAATAGGGCTTTCAAGATAAGCAGGTTTCCATGGCCATTCTGGAGGAGGGATTGTACAATCTGCAATGCAGAAAGTTAAAATATATCTTCAAACTTCTAAGAAGCCCCTTGAAGGTTTTTATATTAAAGAATAGAATAATGAATTTGGTTTCTCTATTATTGTTCCCCACCCAGATACTTCCAGTACCCCTCCTATTTTCTAATTTTTCTACAATTACTCCCTCCGCCTTTTGCCCCAAATGAGAAATAATTTTTTTTTTGGATTGTGCCTTCCAGAATATCCATTGGGATTGTTTTGGATGTAGCCCTCAAATTAAGCAAAGCAAAACAATCACACTTATATACCACCTCATCGCGGATGGATGGAAAGCTGCGTGAACCTTGATACCTAGTCAGGATCAAACTCACAACCTTTTGGTTGCAGTACAGCAGTTTAACCACTACACCACCAAGGCTCCTTCTGTCAGGTGGTCTTAGAGATCTGCTGGCTTAAGGATCTGTCACTAGAACTGATTTGCTTTCTAAGATTAGCCAGCAGAAGAGTCAAAAAAGAAATGGAGAAGGGAGGAACTAAGTTATGAGAGATCCAAACCTTCACCTGCACAGGGTCAGAGATGTACACCAACACAAAAACCTCTATTCAGTCATTAGAATGTATGCTTTCCTTAATAAGACTAGAGCAGTGGTTCCCAACCTTTTTTGGCCATGCCCCACCTAAGCATCTCTAAAATCCTGATGCGCCCTCCCCCATGACATATAATTCTTATCATTCAAAATGTGAACTATTATTTACATGGAGGAAGCCTAAAAGGCCATTAACTTGGTCTAACTCATTAATGGCAAACATTTTAGAGACCGAGTGCCCAAACAGAGGAGCAGGGTGAACTCTGTGCTGGGGGGAGGGAGGAAGCGCTCCCATTGGGCTGCTGGGCAGAGGGTGGGGCTAACTCTATGCTGGGGGAGAGAGGAAGCACTCCCATTGGGCTGCTGAGCAGAGGGGTGGGGCAAACTCTGTGCTGGGGCAACGGCGCATATGCCCACAGAGAGGGCTCTGAGTGCCCTCTTTGGCACGCGTGCCATAGGTTCACCACCACTGGTCTAACTCATTCTCGAATTGCCCCCTTTAAAATCAAATTGCCCATCCCATGGAGCATATGCCCCACATTGGGAACCATGGAACTAGAGGGAAGCACCTCACTTTGTTCATGTGATGACATAAGAGCATCAAGAGAAACAATCTTGCTTATGTGTAGGTCTTACACGTGAGCAGCAATCCAGATTTCCCAAGGTTGAAGGAAAACAGAAAATATGAAAGTAAAGGAAATCATAGTTATGATGCATGCCCATATATCTCCATGTAAAGTTTTCCTCTTTCTGTGCCAGGATATGAATTGTGATCTCTGTATTCTCTCTTAGAGAAGGACAGCAAAAATGACTTGGGTGGGTCCTTAAATTATTAAAAACAAACCAGACCATGATAAGGTCCAGTTTTCCTAAGCTCGATCCTATTTAAGATGGAAACTCCCATATTTTCTCACTGATTAGTATGAAGGCCAATTTGTAGGAACTACAGGCTGTTTGGCAGCTGGGAACGAATCTTTCCTAGTTAACTGTGCATAATAGAGGGCATATGAAAGAAACAGGGTATTGAAGGGGAGTTGATTTTAATAAACCCTCCAAATGTTCCCATCCCAAGAGCTTGCAGAAAATCAAAATAAATACACAGTGTGCTAAAACCAATATTAAACATATGAACATTCCCAAAACATATTTAAAAAATGTTACATTTGAAGCTGCATTTGTGAAAGCAAGGAAATTCAGATAGCAGATTAAGCATACCCATGCTCATATAGAACATGAAAATATTAATACATGTTTCTTCTATCTTCCACCCCAAGAAAACACACAAGTTGAGTGCCACTCTTTGATTGGTGAGGTAGAATTCTGCAATGCATAGGACTAAGCCTGTTAAACATAACAAGACTTACTTTGCACAAATCTTTGGACCTCATTATGTAACTGTGATCAGGACCATGTTACAAATCTGCTTTATGAAGAAGTTGACTCTGTTAAAGCCTGTCTTTCATTCCAGCTCTTCCACACCACTTATGACATGCTATGCTGTGGATGAGCTATCAGAATTATGCTGTAGTTCTTACTAGGGACATGAGTTAAAGAGCAAAAAGAGTACATCTCTGGTGTCTAGTCATGCCTGCCACATGACCATGGAAACATCTGCAGAAGCAGACTGTGAGGGCTCTTCGGCTTTGAAACAGAGATAAGCACTGAACCCTAGAGTCGGATACGACAGGCTTTCAAGCAAGGGAAACCTTTACCGTTACCTTATGTGCCTTCTAAATGTTATAGTGTTATCTACCATGTGTTTGGGGACTGTGGTTAAGACGCTGAACTTGACAACTGAAAGGTCGGCAGGTCAGCAGTTCAAGACCCGAGTGCTGCATGATGGACTGAGGTCTTGTCTCTGTCCCAGCTCCTGCCCACCTAGGAGTTTGAAAGAAAGAAATTGCAAATAGATAAATAGGTACCACTTCAGTGGGAAGTTAAACAGCATTCCGTGCACTTGGGTGTCTAGTCATGCCTGCCACATGTCCATGGAAATGTCTGCAGATTCAAGCAGCACTTGCTCTTTGGCTATAACTCAAGATGAGCACCGCAGCACCCTAGAGTCAGATACAACTGGCTTTCGAGCAAGGGCAACTTTTACCTTTACCATGTGTTTATATAGCCATACAATAAATAAATAAATAAATGAATGAATGAATGAATCATAGCTAATGGCTTGATTTTAGCATGTTGTCTAGAAGATTCTGGGAGTTGTAATCTAAAAATATAGTTTCTGAGCATTAAAGTTGTGTTACTGTGAACGTTAAGGTGGCTCTTATTTTTGGCTTGCAATGGAAATGTAATTCCTACATTGGATCAGGTTTTAATAAGAACACTGTGAGTGGCTCATTTGAAAACACTTTGCATAGTTTCAGCTGTTGACTGGCTAGACACTTGAGAGGTGCCAACTGAAAATTCACTACCTGATGTGAAGCAAACATTGAAACAGCTATTCATTCACTTAAAAATATATCAAGAATTTGTGACTGCTCAGTGAATGGCATTTTGTGTTCCTTTACGGTTGCTCCCCCTCCCCTGCCCCAGATTCCTTGTTTTTCTTAGCAAGTCTAGCACCTCAAGGTGACTTCTCTTGGGAGTTGTTTATGAGAACGCGTGTGAAGATATACCAAGGAATGTGAGATGTGAGTCAGGAGGTTCCTAGTTCAAATGTGGTTCTTGCTTTGCTGCTGCCAAGTTTGCTTGTTTGCTTGATCCTCGCCTCCTTTAAGCATGTCAATACTCTTTCAGCTGTGGTTCTTCATGCTTTGCTTGCTCCCCAAACATCTGGAACACAGAGATTAGTCCAGTCCTACTGCGTAGGCCTGTTGAGCAGAGATAGTGCATGTGATTTTCAAAGAAGTAGGTGTGCTAATCTGTTTAAGCAGCAGAAGAAAAAAGTGGGAGAGGTCTTCTGCTACTTTTACAACTACCAAATTTATTTTAGCATGAGCATTACATAAAATCTGCCTTCTTGGGTGCCATATATGATGTGCTTCGTTTGCTTGAAATGTGCCATAGAAATGCTAACTCAGTGTGCTGTCACAGTTAGAATGTTGGACTGGGAGTCCCAAGTTCAAGACTCCACACAGCCATGAAGCTTATCGAGAGATGTTGGGCTAAGGGCGGACTTCCTTTCTCTGCTTGATTCTCCCAGAAAATTATTGGGAAAAGTGTGAAAGAGAGCCACTTATGCTTCCAGGAGCTTACTGGAGAAAATGTGAGATATAAACATGACAAGTATGTACAATAAACATTATTATTTATTTTCTGCTTCTGTGTATGCATGCCTCGTTTGAAGACAGATGATTCAGTTTTTCTAAAAAGGTTACCCATGGGTTCAGGCATAATTCCACCCTCACATTTCTTATAGTTTGTTGCTGCATGCCATTTCTTTGACTCCCCACTCCATCACTACCTGGGGATGTGCCAAACCATGCTGAAACCTGGTACCCTATCGCGTGACCTAATCCTTGTAATGAACCTCATTCAGCCTGGGCGAGCTCATGTTGGCTCATCTCTCTGCTCGTACCATGCTGCAATCTGCCCACTTCTGGATTCTCTCTGATGCCAGGCTTCAAAGCGCCCATTCTTTCTGTGCCTGGTCGTGACATCTCACTATCCTCGCCCCCCCCCCCCCCACACACACACACTCACTAGCTGCTTCTATTTGGTTTTTATAGCAGAAGTCCTGCAGTGGCTCAAGTGGCTAAGACGCTGACTGGAAGGCGGCAAGTCAGCAGTTTGATACCTGAATACTGCAGGATGGAGGGTGCTCCTGTCTCTGTCTCAGCTCCTGCCAACCTAGCAGTTCGAAAGCAAGAAATTACAAGTAGATAAATAGGGGCCACTTCAATGAGAAGGCAAACAGTGTTCCGTGTCTGCAGAAGCAGACAATGCTGGTTGGCTATGAAACAGAGATGAGCACTGAACCCTAGAGTCTCTGTATCAGTAGCTTGATTAGCTACTTTTCATGCATCTAGTTTTCTGTCCTGCAATCATCTTGCCTCCTCCATGGATTCTGATAGGTGGCTCTAGATGTCATCATGTTAAACTTCTAACCTTCCTTTGTGTTCCCATCACTGTTTCTGTCTTTTTTCGATAAATAATGGGCAAGGGACACTTCTCAACTGCACTTTTCTTGTGGCCCAGGAATGTACTATTCACTGGCCTTTCTGTGGGATCTAGACAAGAATGTTCTAGGTTTGCCAGACCTCCCATATTTTCCCCTTTGTGGGGCTGAGTCTTCTCCAGCATCACAGTTCAAAGTTGTCTATTCTTCTGTGCTCAGCCTTCCTTGTGGTCCCGGTCCCACAGCCATACATTACTACTGGGAAGACCATTCCTTTAACTATGCGGACTTTTGTTGGCAGGGTGTTGTCTCTACTTTATATTATGCTGCCTAGGTTTGCCATTGCTTGCTTCCCAAGGAGTCAGCGTCCTTTTATTTCATGGCTGCAGTCACCATCTGCAGTGATCTTAGATCCAAAGAAGGTGAAGTCTGTCACGGCTTCCATTTATTCCCCTTCTATTTGCCAGGGAGTGATGGGGCCAGATGCTATGATATTTGATTTTTTTGATGTTGAATTTCAAGCCAGCCTTTGCACTCTCCTCTTTTACCCTCATCAAGAGGCTCTTTAGGTCTTCTTCATTTTTGCCATTAGTTTAGTGTCGTCGTCTTCTCCTCCTCCTTCTTCAGGTGCCGTATCCGTTCCAGATATTGGCTATCATCATGGCAATAGTCTTCCTGTTCTTATCTCCTCAGAACAGTCCTTCCGAGGACATGCCACACCAGTCTCTCAGGTTCTTCAGCCATGACATCCGTCTACGTCCAGGGCCTCTCTTCCCAGCGATCTTTCCTTGCAAGAGCGAGTTGGAGGATTCTGTATTTTATGTTGTTCCTCATGATATGGCCAAGGTATTGGAGCTTTCTTTGCTTGATGTTCTTAAAGCAGGGGTGCCCAAACTATGGCCCACGGGCCAGATCTGGCCCCTGACACCAATTCATACCTGGCCCACAAAGCCCTCGTCGCTCCCGGAAGTGGATGTAAAATGCACCCATACGAGCGCTTCCGCTTCGGGCGTGTTTTACTTCCGCTTCCCTGAGTGACATAGGGCTTTGCGGGTCGGATGAATTGGCATTGGAGGCCGGATCTGGCCCACATCATAGTGACCGCCCCCTGGACCACATGACCAGCCCGCGGCCTGAAAGGTTTGGGCACCCCTGTCTTAAAGAGTTCTTTGTCTTTTCGGCTTAAGTGTCATATGGGGCGGAATAGAAGTGTAATTTCTATTGCTATAGAACTATTACTATAGTCTTGGGGAGATGTGTGTGTGTGTGTGTGTGTGTGTGTGTGTGTGCGTGCGTGCGTGCGCGTGTGTGCGCGTGTGTGCGCGTGTGTGCGTCCGTCCTCCTGTTTTTCTCCTATCCATCCCTTGCTCTCCTTTTTGTCCCAGGTTTGGAACTGGGATGTTTTTAAAATAAATTGCTCCTTGTCTCAGTCTCTTCCCGCCCGTCCTGCCAAGGGAGCCCCGGCGCGGCCTTGCCAGCCAGGGCTGTGGGTCCGCCGCTTCTTCTCCCTACGCTCTCCGGTCGTGATCGGCTTAGGGGGCGGCCCTGCCCGGCCCGGCCTCCCTTTCCCCCCCTTCTTTCTCTCCTACCGCCCAAGAGGCGGAGCCGCCGGGGCAGGCAGGCAGGCAGGCAGGCAGGCAGGCAGGCTGGCCCAGCCGGAGGAAGAAGCGTCCTGTCCCTCTGAGCCTAGCCTTCCCTCCCGCCTGTGCCGCCACCGCCGCCTCCTCGCCCGGGACCGCCGCCGCCACCGGCTCTTCCCTTTCCCGCCCGTCCGCCTCCCGGGGCCAGCGCCGCGCCCGATGAATGGAGTCGCCTTTTGCCTGGTTGGGATCCCGCCGCCCAGGAGCCCCGCTGAGGTAGGGCGGGAGGGGCTTCTCTCTCTCTCTCTCTCATGGCGCGGGTGGGGAAGAAGGGGGTCCCTCTCCCCAGGGAAGAAACTTCGCTGGGGGTGAGGCGGGGGTGGGAAAGGAGGTGACGGGACTGGTTTGTACTGGGCGGGCTGTGGGGCTGACTTGAGGGGAGCCCAGTGAGGGTCCCTGTGGGGCCAGGTGGGAGGGGAAAAAAGAAAAGAAAAGAGGGGTTTCATTCAAGTCTGTGAGAGACGTTTATAGCTGCAAACAGCGAGGGCTTCTGTGGACTGAATGGTGCACGTACTGGGAGTGACTGGGGCATACTGGTCAGGAAAGCATTGTGCAAAGGAGGTTTTGTTCTTTTTTAAAAAAACTGGTCTTGGAATAGAGTCGAGAAGGAGAACCCGGGAAACTTGGAGTGGAAAAGGAAAAAATTAAACAGATTTAAACTGGTTTGGTTGTTGTTGTTGTTGTTGTTGTTCTTCTTCTTCTTATTATTATTCTTATTCTTATTATTATTATTATTGCCACCCACTTGCTGCAGCGACTCAGGGCGGCTTACAGACAAATAAAATATAACAATTATATTTTTTCATCATCGCATCAGAAGCACACAAAGGTGCTTTCTGGGTTAAAAGAAGTTTTGCTGGAGAAACTCCACTCCGGGGATGCCCAAATGAGGCTCCTTCCATGTCCCCAAGATGTTTTTCCCCCCACCTAAGTGGTCTCAGTTTATCTACTTGCAATGTCTTGCTTTCGAACTGCCAGGTTTGGCAGGAACTGGGACAGAGACAGATGCTCAAGCTGTCATACAGTACCTGGGTCTCGAACTGCCGACTTGCCGACCTTCCAGCTAACAAGGCGAGCTTCTTAACCACTGAGCCACCACAGTCCCCAGATAAGGTGATATCTGCAAATAGCAAGGGCTCCTGTTGACCGAGCCGGGGCATGTACTGGGAGTGACTGGGGCGTACCGGTCAGGAAAGCATTGTACAAAGGAGGTTTTTTACTGGTCCTGGAATAGAGTTGAGAAGGAGAGCCCTGGACATTTGGAGTGGAAAAAGATTTAAACTGGCTTGGTTATAGGATGGCATTGGTGGTGGAAGTTGTACTGGGTAGACTGGGGGGGGGGGGGGGGAGTGCGTGAAATATCTTCCTGAGTTGGCAGGAAAGGAACTGGGGTGACCATAAAATGATGGAGGTGGCGTAGGCAGTATGGTATGAGTTAGCTGCAAGACAGGATATACACACATTATAGATACAGTTTTGAAATAGTAGCTGTATTAGTCTATGCAAGCAGATCAGAGAGGAAACAAAACAAAAAGATTGAAACGTTGTGGCACCTTAAAGACTAACTGCTGTATTTTAATGTGAGCTTTCGTGGATCCAGTCCACTTTGTCAGACATATGAGTGAGACTTTGTGGCATTGATTATTACACATCAGGTACAGAGGCACACAACGGCTGACTAGCACAAGATAAGTTTACAAACCAATGTGGCTTTTTACAACTGGTAATAACAGAAGACCCTTGAGTGGTATTCAAATTTGCTGTGAGGTTTGGCCCTGTTGAGTTGCAAATGGTTATTATAGATGCAATCACCTGGAGGTATAAGAATTTGTTTGTGTTATTATTTGCTTTTATTAAATTGTTAATAGTTTGCAATGGTACTGTATTTTAAGGTTTTTTAAAAAACTTCTGTGGCTACCCTGAGAAGTGTGTGAAAACTGAAAGAGTAGAGTAAGTTTCTGTATGAACAAGTTAAGTCGGCTTGGTCGGTGGACAGAGAACACGGAAGGAGTGTAATTGGAAGCCTTAATTCTGATGGTATGTGGAAGCCTTTTGGGAAAAAAAACATTTTCTTTTCTTATCTTTGGTTAGTGGAGTAAAATGTAAACAGACATTACTTAATGCGCATGAGTTAATTCTGAATTCATTCCCATTAAAATGTCATATCTACTCATTCAAGGTGATCCAGTGATGGTAACAAGAGTATTTTGTAAAGGAAGGATTCTGCTCTGTTAGACATGACCTTGAGCATGGAATCTCTGGTGCTGGTTATTTAATTTAGAGTTAAACATTGTGAAGCTGGCTGGATAGCTCAAGGAAGTCAGTTATCTCTCTGTAGAGCCAGAGGGTGGGATTTCAGTTCCCCATTGTGCATCTCAGAAGAGCCAGCCTGTGAAGCTGTGGGGAAATTGCACAGTTCCAGGCTTGCATCCAGAAGAAGAGTCTGGCAAAATACTTTTGAGTACTCTTTACCTAGAAAATCCAGAAAAGGTTAACTTGAGGACACATGGCTATTATTGAATACAATATGAACCTTATATTTGTGATATAAATAAGGTATGGACATAGAGAACAGGAGGTGGTGCAGAATTGCTTTTAGTAGAGTACTTTGGCACCAGCCATTGTCCTTTTGATGATAACTTCTTCAAATGCCATATCCAATTCTGAATATTGGTGATCATCATAGCGACCAGCCACAAAGATTGTCCTAGGAGCAATATAATCCAGTAGCCTTCCATGCTTTGCCCATCACAGTGTGACACCTGTACCTCTTATCCAGTTTCATGAGTCACTTTCTGGTCCTGAACCCTTTTGGCACACATAGTCCAGCACCAGGCCAGTATTGATGAAGCTGCTGCCCTCCATCAAGATGGATTCAAGCAGGATTTAATCCACTTGGGGACCAACACCCTTTCTTGTGAGCTTCGCCACCCAAGGCCGTTAGTCCTCAGGGTTGTCAGGTTAGTTAACCACCATCTGATGATCAGTGTTGAGTCACTGGCAGTAGGGTCTACTCTATTACCATAGCAGGATAACATGGGCATATAACAAGTGGATGAAATTTGACACCTTTACCTTCTGGACACAGAATTTTGAGGGTTGGCACTCAGCAGTCATCTCAAACATAATTTGTCCCAGCATCACATAAAACCTGCTGATCCTAATGGAGGAAGATAGTAACTTCAGAGGTGAGGCAGAGCAAGCTTGTGAGTCAGTGGATACTGTGCTAGTTGAGAGTTGGCATGTACAATTTGGAAGAAGAGGTGGCTGGTTCATGATTTTTAGCCTGGCCTGTGTCACTGTATGCTTCAGGCACAACATTTTGATTTTTAGCCTGGCCTGTGTCACTGTATGCTTCAGGCACAACATTTGCATTTTTAATGCACACATAGCTTCTCCGAAAGTAGGAAACCAGCTGAGCAGGCTGAGAGAATTTAGTTGAGTATATGCCCTACAACGACAGCTTTCTACTTGCATAATTTCTATTAAAATGTTATAGAATGTTAAAAATATGTGACCCCCCCCCTCACTTGCTCTATGAAATATTGGTATCCATGGTAGTATGACATTTCCATTTTTTCATGTCTCATTCTTTTGTACATGTACATCAGATTTAAGACAAGATGGGGAGCTTTTTGGGCAGAAGGGCCGTATGTACATTTAATTAAAAAAATAAAGATGGTTTGAGGGCAGCTTCATGAAGCATCTGAATGTTTAAAACTGGAGAGCATGATCTACTGACAAATTTAGGAGATGAATCAATTTCATCAAGGAAATATTTTTCTGAACATACATACCAAGGAAAGGTCTCTTTTGGACTAGTTCTTCACATGGCACGGGGATGGTTTCCTGGTTTTGAAAATAAATTTTAGGATTAAAACTTGATGAGAATGTGACAGATCAATATTCACATCTCTTCTTATAACAAGTACTATAGTTGTGATATCAGCCTGTTTTACAGTCAAAAGTGTTGAAACATTGGGGTAAGACTTGTGAAACATACATTGTATCAATAGATTGGTTTGTTCATTATAATTTTGGCCTTTTCTTTTATTCTTACCGGGGAGTACAAACTGTTTATGCAAGGCACTAAAAATTACCCTTGTCATCTCATCCCTGGATATTCCATTTAGCCTTCAGAAAACCTCTCTTAAGTTTCCAATGGGCATACCTGTCTTTATGAGATATATTCTCCCTCCAAATAATAATAATAATAATAATAATAATAATAATAATAATAATAATAATAATAATAATAATAATAATAATAATAATAATAATAACAACAATAATAATAACAACAACAACAACAACAACAACAACAACAACAACAACAACAACAACAACAACAACAACAACAACAACGCTCCTTAAAATACTGAGTTCTGTGGAAGATGACAAATACAGTATTGGAATTCTGTGCTGAGATAGAGGTAATTTACAAGCTGTTTTAGGTATTGTTTAGTAGAAACACTTAGGCCTAACACTTTTATATACAAATAAAATACAAACACACATGAGCTGTTAATGGGTGGTCTTCCAGGAATTGTTGGACTATAGTTCCATGGAGCCTAGCCAGCACATACTATAGTGAGGAATGATGCGACCAATAATATCTGGAGGGTTTTGAATCCCACTTCAATGATGTCACCTGAGACAGGACAGGGAATGAATCTAAGAAAAGCATTTTCCTGCCCCTTTGAGCTTCCTTTACATGTATGCTTCCTTCCTTCCTTTCTCAGTAGTTAACTATACCTACTCAGTTCATATGACCACCTCATGGTCCTGGCATGACATGGTGACAGCAGAATTTGTGTCTGTTGCAATGCTGGGAGGGCCTGCCCTACTTGTGTGTAAAACTGACTTCAAAAGGAAAACAGTAAAACCTAGGGAATAATTTGTCCACTTTTCTCCCTCATGTCCACCTCTCTATGTAGGAGGAAGTATGAAGAGAGACCCACTGTGCAGAGATGAGTTTCAGAGTGAGAAAGAATTAAATGCCACTATAGCATTTTTGATCTTAAATTGTTTCTGACCCCACCCTACATTTTAGAAAATAATGCAGTCTCAACATACATTCTTCTGTTTCATCTAATTTGGCCTTTAGATTTTAAAGCAGGGGTTCACAACCTTTGGCCCATGGACAGGATCTGGCCCACAGTGGCAAATCATCCGGCCCACGGCAATGACCCTAGAAGCCGACACATTTACTACAGTCGTAAATGAACCTGCGCAAAAGCGCCCACCACAGTTTACGGCAGCGTTGATGGTGGAGGGAACCACATGTCTGGCCCACTCAGCTGTTTGAAAGGCATGGTCCGACCAGTGGCGCAAAAAAGTTGAAAACCCCTGTTTTAGATGTCAGAAGCAGCCTCACAAGACCACTGAAGAATATTGTAAGACAGAGAAATAATTTTATAGGAATAGTTCAGTGTAGCCAGAAAGATTATTATCTGTTCCTATTCCAGTTATAGGTATTGAGATAAATGGTTTTGGAATCATCTTGGCTTATTCTGAAAATCATTTTTCTAGTACAAACATATCTTTCCTGCTGAAGGATTCTGTAGTGTACGCTTATGTAAAAAGCAAACTTTTCCTCTGTTTGCTTTGAAAACCACTCGTTAGCTGTTGCCGTTACAATAATAATTTATTTATTTCTATCATTCTGTTTCCAAAGTCCATTAATAATATTCTAGGATGCATCTTTAATTTTAAAGACAATATTTGATTAATTTCTTCAAAAAATTTTTTAAAAGCACCCCGTCCCCCCTTTTTTGCTTGGCTGACTGTAGCTCATTTCCCTGGCTCCAGTCTCTATAAAAGTGTTACAGAGATGTGAAACCTTTGGTCTTGGACTTTCAGGTCCTAGAAGCTCCGGCTAACATGGCCATTGGTAAGAAATTATGGGACATGTGGCTCAAAACAATTGGAGGATGAAAGGTTTCCCATGCCTGACTTCATGAACAGTTACGTGTTTGCTTGTCCTTGATGGGGGACTATAATTTAAGGCATAATTTGTTTCTATCCTAGCAGTTGCATTTTACAAACTTCCCAGATCATGCAGAATAGTAACATTGTACCACTGTGTGCATGCAAACTGTATTTCTTTATCACCTTTGAAGAGCTGAAGTCTGCTTCTTCCATATTTGGGATCAGAAGGCCAGGGCCTTCTGTTCAGAGTTCATGGCTTTTGAGTAATTAATTGTCAGGTTTAGTTATTTGTAGATGAACAATTTCTTTCCAGAATCCATGTTCTCCATTCTTGGTTTCCAAACTTGAAAGCTACCCATGCATTTTTCTTTTCCTTCTGTTTGAAACTCTTTGTCAATGTGGTCACCCCCATAGGTTCCAAACTTCCCTGCTTATCAACTTCCCAGCACACAGAAGTTCCTGTCTGTCCATCCCAAGATATCCGGTTCAGCTGATGTGTTTTGACCGGATGGGCTGACTTTAAAAAAAAAAAATGTGGTGAGACCTCTGCTTTTCAGTGCACTGTAATGCATTTTAATTTCAATGCATTGAATTCCTCTCACATCAGTTTTTCTTCTTCTATGCAAAGTACTATATATAATATTTTAAAATTTTATTTCATCAAAGCAAAATTCCTGCTTTCATCTGAGCTACCTTGGTTGGGCAGCATAAGAATAACTGGACATCTTTTACAGTGGAATCTTATATGTGTGTACCCATAGAGCCCTTTTGAGTTCTGTAGGATTTACTCATAGACAAGGATTACACTCATAGACAAGGATTGCAGCCTAAATTTAGGAAGCCTGCTTTGAGCATCATGGCTATTTTGTCTTTTATTTATAAAAAGAGAGATGCTGTAGCTCAAACTTGCCTGCGCTCATGAACAAAATTAGTGATCTTTAATCATTAAAACACTGCATGGGTTAGTATATCTATATATCTTTTGGACCGTCTTCTTTTACACCAGTCTGTTAATCCATTGAGACTTTGATATGACACCCTTATCTGAATACAGTAATGCTAAAATATAGGAGGAGCTTAAGAAGAGATACCTCATGTGATGGCTTCTTGCCTTTGAAATGCCAAACCCATGAGAAAGACCACACTTATAATTATTAGACAAAACATATTCCCTTTCCTGAATGTTCCTTCTTTTTATTGTTCTCCTACAAGCAGTTGGATACCATCTGGCTATTCTGACCTTAAATGCAGATGCTCTAAAACAGGGGTCCCCAACCACCGGACCGTGGACTGGTACCAGGCCATGGGCTGTCCCGAACTGGGCCATGGGGATGGGTGGTGTTGGGAGCCCTGGTGGCAGCCTTCTGCCCTCAATGTGCTTCACCGGGTCTGCCCAGTGAACTGAGCAAGAGCACAGGCTTCAGACACAGCAGATAGGCAGGTGGCCAGGCTCCTCCTCCATGTTGCTTAACTACGGTGTGGCTCTGCCCCCCCCCCCACCTGTATGCAGTGTGATACCTCACTGCCTGAGTTGAACGGTGTGGCTGGCAGGTGGCTGGGCCCCTCCTCCTTGTTTTTGATACAGCAGCCCGTTGAAAAATTGTTTAGCATGAAGCCAGTCCATGGTGCAAAAAAAGTTAGGGACCCCTGCTCTAAAAAGTAATCTGAAGCATCCAAACTATTCTCAAAGGGTCTTTACGGATTTCTTTTAACACTGTCTTGAGTTTTTAATTGTAGTTGTGATTGTGAGTGTTTAACTTTAGGTGGGTTTGATTTTTATTGTCCGATTATAGCATTTTCAATCATGTTTTCTCAAAAATCAAAGAACAGTTACCAGTGTTTTTAAGACAACCATACAATAATGAAAGACATAATTAAGTGTGTGATATAACCAGTAAAGAATAAATGTCAATAAATGAAATAGCAGTGAGAATTGATTTTAGTGTCAGATAACTATTCAAATGCTTTGGTTTTAGAAAGAAGGCTTTTAGCTTGATGCCAAGATGTCAGAAGAGTTGGCATTCTAGCCAAGGTGCTATAGGCAGGCTTCCAAGAGAGAGTAATAGCCAGAGGTAGGCTTAGGAGGAACAGCCAGTGTAGTGGTGCTATTGTGTCCCCTCTTCATATACTGGGTTGCCCCAGTCTGCCTAATGGTAGGGCCACTACTTTTGGCTGGGAAGAAAAAGTTGCCTTTTGAAAAAGGTCCCCTTTTCAACCTCATCCTCTGAGCATGAGGACTAATGGCTTTTAGTCTTGGCTTACTCCTTGCTCCCCTGGAGGCTTGAAACTACAGCTAGATCTTCCAGCAGTAATTTAACATATTATGGCCAACCAGGTGTAAACTTTGCAGTAATGGAGACACACCCAGTGGTATTTAAAGCAGTAAATTGTTGAATGTGCACACTCTCAAAAAGGGAGGGGTGAGTGGAGGTGATTTGAAGAGAAGTCATAAGCTAGCACTGTGCGTAGTAATTAGTTCATATTGAAAGTGAACTAGACTGTGATGATTGTCCTTTGAAATTTCAAATGAACTGAGGAAAGGATACCTCTGTGTGCATATAAACTAGGGGTCCTCAACCATTTAAATCCATGGGCCAGTTCATGTCCCCTCAGACTTTGCAGGCTGGACTGGTGGTCCTGCTGCTGCCGCTACCTTTAGTGGTGGTGGGGAGTTCTGGGGGCTTGGGGGTGATCCCACCCTGAGCCTCCATCACTCCCCTCACCATCAGCATCAGTGGGACCACACCAAGCCCCCACCCCAAGCCCCCACCCCAATACTCCCCCATCAGTGGCAGAACCACCCCAAGCCCAAAACATTTTCCCATCACCACCACCACTACTGGTGGCGGGACCACACCGAGCCCTCAACACTCCTCCACACCACTTCCCTGTTTATTGGCCTGGAGGAGCTGCACAGCGTGGGTGAAGGAGGGGTCCTAGCTGTCCTTCTTGCCCATGCTTGGCCAGAACAGTCACCGGGAAAGTCACGGGCGGGCATGTGTGTCTTTCAGAAAAGCCTCTCTCAACCAGAGTCGCCCCTGGGAAAGACATGGGTGGCTGCATGTATCATCCTCCTCCTCCTCCTCAATCCTTGTCCCCTCCACTTGGCTTGGTGTGTCCCTAACAGTGCTCCATAGCAGGACAGATGTTGTAAGCCTTCTTACAACATCTGCCCTGATGTGGAACACAGTTAAGGACACATGAACCCAAGCCAAGTGGACATGGATTGAGGAGAAGGAGGCGGCAGCAGCAGCAGCTAGAGCGTGGGCGTGGGCCAGATAGAATGGTGCCATGAGCCAGATCTGGCTCACAGGACGTAGATTGAGGATCCCTGATATAGAGCAAGTCTTTCTACTTGCTGAGTTGCTGTGCCCAGTTCCTGTACAACTTTCCTGCATTGAGCAAAGTGTTGGACTCAATAAGGCCCTGTGCAACTCAGTGATTCTATGAAACATCGAGGATAAAATGAGTGTTTGACTCATTCTTGTACTGGAAACAGGAAATCCTGGGCAGAATTCCTTCTTGAGGTGTCCAAATGTGTTAAGGTAGCCTGAATCAACGAAGATAAGACATTTAGATAATGTTCTCCATAATCTGATTTCAAACTGTGCCAAGGTATAACTTTCACCATATGACAATGAAGTGTCTTCACTTTGCTATAAGAGGGCAGCTTCCTGCATGCACATAGTTCTGATTACTAGCTCTCAATACTACTAAATTGTGAGGTAAGAGGGCAAGGAGAAAACGAGACTTAACAAAGAAAGGGAAAAAACTAGGAATAAACATTTAATTGTAGCTATCAGGTTTGGTTTATTTCCCAACCTTTGGTTCTTGGACTTCAATTCCCAAAAGCCTAAGTCAGTACATTGGCTGATCAGTGCTTTTAGGAATTGACTTAGACTTCTGGGAATTGAAGTCCAAGAACCAAAGGTTAAGAAACACTGGTTTAGATTTTTTTAAATAAAACACCCTTTGAGGCTAAAAATTTGGATACTTACCAAACAAGCCCCATTATTTACAGGAGTTAGGTTTTAAATGATTGATACCAGCATCTATAAATGTGAAATATTTCTCCCAAGTTTAATACTTAAGGACACATGAGGATTCTAAATGCTATGTGTAGAAAGAGCTCAGTTTTGGTACACCTGAAGTAGCATTTCAAATATCAAAAGCAAACAGGCCTCAGCGCTAAAGTAGATGCTGCAATGTTTTGATAATTTTAACATCGTTCCCTTCCCCTTGCATACGGGTTCTTGGTAAACTCCATTGTATCACCTGCTATGATTTTTCAGAGGAGTTTTTGCATTCTCATGTGTGCACTCATGCATGCATGCATGCACACGCGCATGTGTGTGCACACACGGATCCACAGGAGTGGTTCCCAAAACTTTTTTGGCCATGCCCCGCCTAAGGATCCCTAAAATCCTGATCCACCCCCCAAGTGACATACTGTATAATTCTTATTATTCAAAGAGTGAACTATTCATGTGGAGGTAGCTTAAAAAGCCATTCACTGTTAATAACCTGCTCTCAAATTGCCCCCCTTAAAAATCATATTGCCCTCCATGTGGGGCATGTGCCCCACATTGGGAACCATGGATCTATAGGCATTTGCTGTCATAATGGGCCTTGTTGAAGGATATGAAACACCTTACAGCAGTGTTTCCCAACCTTTGGTTTTTTGGACTTCAATTCTCAGAAGCCTAAGTCAATTTCCCAAAGCACTGATCAGCCAATGTACTAACTTAGGCTTCTGGGAATTGAAGCTCCCCCCTGCAGGCCATGAGGCCCACCCACATTGGGAAACACTGCCTTGTTGTTGTTGTTCAGTCGCACAGTCGGTTCCGACCCTTTGCGACCCTATGGACCATTGTTCTCCAGGCGCCTCTGTCCTCCACCATCCCCCTCAGCCCTTCCAGCTCTGTGCCCATTGTGTCTACAATGCCATCTAGCCATCTCATCCTTGGCCTCCCCCTTCTTCTTTTGCCCTCCACCTTTCCCAGCATCAATGCCTTCTCAAGTGAATCCTCCCTTCTCATTTGATGTCCAAAGTATTTTAGCTTCATCTTTACTATTTGACCTTCCAATGAGCACTGCCTTAGAGACTGATAGTATTAATACAGTACACTAAGAAATACTCAGAGTGCTTTGTGAATTTCATATTCATCTGCATAGCAATCTTTGTCTTTAGAAGTTGATGCAGTATGTCTGGATCCACATTGTTTCCTGAGAGAACCTTTACTTCCTCCCCTGTTGCTGTGTTGGCACTTTGCGATAAGTTGGCACTTTGCGATAAGATCCCTTGTGTTGCCCTGGGGTCATTTATATGTTGTTAGCCGCCCTGAGTCGGCCATGTGTTGAGTAGGGCGGGATATAAATTGAATTGAATTGAAAGTGTTTTTTGGGTTGCAGTTTGGGCACTCGGTCTCTAAAAGGTTCGCCATCACTGATCTATAATATGGGCATACAAAAAGTGAGATGCTTCATTCTAACATAGCATACTGATGTAGAATGGAGGGATATTCTCAGATTGCTTTGAACCCTAGTTTTAATTGGTTAAAATTATCATGTTTCTAGACCTGTGTGACAGAATGAACTAGTGGGTTCCAAACAACTTTTGTTAAAATATTCAGGAAATTATACCGTGGACTGAGAATGAGAATTGAAAATAATAATAATAATTTTGTGTCAGAAATTATTCTGAGTTGAAAGGATTTTTGTGGAAGAAACTCCGCTCAGGGAACACCCAAATGAGGCTCCTTTTATGTCCCCAAGCCACCACAGATGAAATGTTTAATGGTCTTCAAATTCTGTAAACCTCCTTCTCTTTTCTCTCTCTCTCTCTCTACATTTCTTGCATATTCCTCCCTACATGTCCTGCACATCCCTATAACTTGCATCCTCCTGAAACTACAGTAGTAGCATGTTTATAGCTGCTGCTTAACGGATGGTTAAGTTTCTCAGGTAGCTTCCTTCATCTTCCCTCTGCCCCTAGCAACTGCGGACTTGAAATACCAGAAAGGTGTGTAGTCACGAACCTGTCCCATACAAATCAGGAGTTGGATGCTGAGTTGGCAAGCCTGAATTTGAATCTGTAACATTGGTACTGTACTGACTTAATGTGTGAAGGATTCATATTTGTACAATAGGATAAGATAAATCTTTATTGTCATTGTCCCCTTGCAGGAACAACGAAATTTCTTTCTTTCTTTTTAGCTCAGTTCCAGAACCTGTTTTCAGTATGAAGCACTGGATCTCAGGTTTGGAGCCTCAGATGTTCTTAGACTACAGTTCCCAGAAATCTTAGTGAAGGTTTTTGAGAGTTTTAGTCCAAGAACTTCTGAGGACCCAAGGTTGGAAACCACTGGTCTAAAGTATTAATCAAAAAAGTTACCTCTAAACATGTGCTGAGTGTCACTTTTTTGCCACTGTATTAACACAGTTTGTCATGGATATTTAGGTTTGGGCCCCAAAGGTACTTGCAAGCCTTATTCCTTTAATCCTGTGTTATTAGAAATAAATTCAATTTTAAAAAATCAAGTTGTGGAGCTATCTTTTATGGGTCAAGTGTCAAAGCAGCATGCAGTGTACATCTGATAAATAAAATAAAGGTTCTGCCTGTTGTATGCTATGTGCTGTACACAAATGAAGATGAAATGCTACATGATAGAGTATAAGTTAGTAATTCTCAATGTGGGGGCCCTGCCCCACAGGGAGGGCTTCAATTCACAGAACCCTAAATCAGTACATTAGCTGATCAGCATTTTGGGGAATTGACTCAGGCTTCTGAGAATTGAAGTCCAAAAACCAAAGGTAGGGAAACACTGGTATAAATCATCGACTAGATTAATCAAATTAAGTTATGAAAGGCTTCAGAAAGAGTTGTAGGGTCAGAAAGAAGAGAGTTCAATAGCACTGGAATGGGTTTCTCTATTAATATAGATTAGAGCCAGAGAAATCAATTTCTTTGGAGCAGAGCTGACTGAAGGCCTAAATGAAGAGAAGGGGTAACTCCACAGAGTTCCAGGATATGTTCCTCTCATACCAAACTGTTTCAAGTAGGATTGCATCTGGAATAAAAACTCCTATTAATTCAAACTAGTTTCAAACCTTGTTGGCTTTTGCAACCCAATGTCCTAGCAAAATTGACTTTTTTAAAATCCATCAATGCTCATGTAAAATGTTATTATCTTGTGATGTGCTGTTAAGTCACATCCAACCTATGGGGCTAGAATAGGGTTTTTGAAGTAAGATTGATATTTAGGAATGGTTACATTAGTGCCATCCCTCAATATGTTTCTATGGTTGAGTGGGAAATTTAAACTAGGTCTCTTGAGTCTATGTCTGATTTTTCTTTCCACTCCACTGCACCACACTGGCTCTTTGGCTTACAAACCTAGAAATATCATTATCCCCCGTTTTTTTTTTTTGGGGGGGGGAGGGACTTTATTTGATTATTGCTCATTTAAAATTTAATAATGGATCTTTTTCCTGAGACAGGGAGGGGTAATCTGGAGCCTTTTACAAATGTTATGCTATAACTCTCATAAACCCCAGCTCATATGTTCAGCGGTCAGGGATAATGTGAGTTCCAGATATATAGAGGGTACCCAGTGTTGTGTACTAGACAGGTTAAACTCAGAACATCTGGGTTTGATCCCCCATAAACGCTGACTGGAGAACTGGTAAAACCACTCCTTAAACATTTCACTTACCTGTATCTTGAAAGCCATTTTCTTCTTCTTTGTCTTAAGTATCTGATTCTGAATATTTGCAATCAGCCATGAAGACTGTCCTGCGAATATAATGCCATGGCCTTTCATCTGCCTTCTGCATTGCAGCATGACACCCATACCACTGATCCAGTTCCGCGATTCACTTTCTGGTCCTGAATTTTTTTGGCACACAAAGTCCTCCTCAGCCCCAGGCCAGTATTGATGAAGCTGTTGCCCTCCATCAAGATGGATTCAAGTGGGATTTAATCTACTTGGGGACCATCACCTTTCCCTGTGGACTTCACCACCTAAGGCTGTTAGTCCTCAGGGTTGTCAGGTTAGTTAACCACTGCTTGACGATTGGCACTGAGTCGCTGTCAGTATAGTCCACTTTATTACCATAGCAGGATAACCTGACCAGACTTGCGAAAGCCATGTTAGGTTTGCTATAAGTGAGTTCTAACTTGACCAAGCTCTAGGTAGCAGCTTGATTCATATGCCTTCCACTCTCTCTTTATTACATCTTCACATAAGATGTAATTGGAAACAAACATTCACTTTGATTTTATCCCAGGGTCTGTTTTTGAAGGCCAAAGCTCCGAAACATGTTAGATTTTGTAGATAAAAGATGAGACTCCCCTTGTTGGTGGAATGATGCAATGAAGATCCTCAGAGAGTCAACAGAGCTAATAGAACATGTCTGAGATAGGGAATGCATTTTCTATCGATGTGAACCCATTTGAAAACTTAACATTATTTGACCAGTGTGTGTGATAGAGCAGGTCTGTCCCAAGCTTAACTGGTCATTGCTGCATGGTTTAAGAATGCCCGGTACTGCACAGCAGAGAGAACCATTAACAGTGGTGTCCTTCATGCGCTGGTTGCGGGGGAATGGATTTGTGGAGGATAGTGGGGGATGGCAACTGGGAATGCTGGTGAACTCCCTGGGACAGTAGCCCCATTGTGATTCTTTTTTGTGTGGTTAGTCTATATTTTCCCCTTACATTCTTGACTCTTTACACGCAGTGATATACCAGAGACCCTCCCCTCTCTGGTCTCCAGCTAGAGAGAGTAGACTGCTTTCAGTAGATCAATATATTATTTCATTCATAATTTTAGAACTTAAGACTGATCACCAGCCAGCTAAATATACAAGCAAAGCAAGGAATTGTACTGTTTCCACAATGCAGAGCAAGACGAATTTACATTATGAAGAACAGATTTTGAAAACAGCTGCAGAGATTGGTTTCAGCTGGCTGGCTGGTTTGTCTTTTGACTGTGTATCTAGCAGAATAAAATTGGGACATTGTAGAGTTTATAGCATAAACCGTAGCTTCTCAGCTGAAATAGGTAAGGAGGTGACTAAGAAGAGCAGACTGGAAAGGGGGCTTAAAGAAGCCCTTATAGAAGAAGGGAGAAAAGCCCACCAAGAGAATATCAACAGGCAGCTATGGAGTGAGCAAACAAAGGGACTTTGCATATAGAAGAACTGTAGGTCTCAGGAAGACTGAAGAAGCATTGAGGATAGGCTTTCTCTCAATAAACAGCTGTGCAGATATAAGTAGTTCAGCCACTACTCTTTTTTGTAATGTGAAAGACAATGTTTCAGAAAGAGTCACATGTCGATTGGGGTGGCTATACAAATTGAATGAATGAATGAATAAGGGAGGGGGGCAGAAAACAAGGCAAAGCAAAGCAATCACACTTATATACCACCCCATAGCACTCAGTGAACTCTAGGTGGTTCACAGAGTAATTAGCTTTTTACCCCCAACATGCTGGGTCCTCATTTTACCGACCTTGGAAGGATGGAAGGCTGAGTTAACTTTGAGCCTTTAGTCAAAAGACAAACCAGCCAGCCAGCTGAAACCAATCTCTGCAGCTGTTTTCAAGACCCAAGTGCTGCACAATGGAGTGAGTGCCTGTTATCCGTCCCAAGCTCTTGTCAACCTGGCAGTTCGAGAGCAAGAAATTGTAAGTAGATAAATAGGTACTGCCTTGGAAGGAAAGGTCACAGTGTCTGTGCACTCTGGCATCTAATTATGCCTAGAGATGTAAAATTTCTTGAAATTTTGAAGCTCGGAAAAAAACCCCGGTTTTTTCTGGGGGGAAATGAAAATTTTCAAAAAAACTGGAAAAAATGCTACACTAGCACTTCTTTTTTCTTTTCCAGATTGAAAGTAATTCTGCATTGGAGAGTTCAGTTTGTAACCTAGGACTTGCTCCTCACAGGAATTAGAATAATCTGATACCATACATATTTTTTTAAAGAAATGATTTATAAAATATTTGAACCCGGCCTTATCTTAAAGTATTTTATTCATCATGTTAAAATAAAACATTCCATAATATATTTTTTATTTTTTCAATTTTTCTGGAAAAAACAAAAAGGCTTCAGGAAAAAAACCGGGTTTCCCCCGAATTTTTCTGGTTTCCCCCCCGAGTCTTCACATCTCTAATCATGCCTACCACATGGCCAGGGGAATGTCTACAGACATAGACAGTGCTGACTCTTTGGCTGTAAACGGAATGAGCACTACCCCCTAGAGTCAGACATGACCGACTTTCGAGCAAGGACCTTTTCCTTAGAAAAGAGAGTTTTAGTTAATCTGCTGAGTGACAGTGAATTGGAGAAGAGCAAGTGAGACTCTTTCCCTACTGACCGTGTTAACTAGGATTTCCCGCATGTAGTCCTAGGATAAACCGGAATGTGAGTTGAGAGGTATCCCTTCCAGGCCACAGCAGGAAATAGCTCATTGTTTTGCTCCACATTTTATTTCTTGTTATTTTTGATATATACAAGAAAAATAACCATGAAGCCAGGTTCTATTTACAGGGTCTGCTGTTTTTTTTATTATAAAAAAAAACAGGAAGTCAAACACTTGCTTTTCTGGGGGAAATGTTTCTGATTTCAATGCTGTTTGTTTAGGGGGTCGGGTTTCTGAAAAGGGCTGAGAAAGGAGAAAAAGGATATAAACAAGTGGAGGGGTCATTTCCTCTCTTTCTAGAAAGCTGTGTTATGTTTCCTCTGTAGTTCTCACCACTACGCAAGAAGGGTTAATCTGAGTTTTGACTCTGCCACCTAAGATATTTTGAGTGCCAGGAGTCAGCTGTGGAATATCTATCTATATATAAAAGAGAGGTGCTTTCTTGTATGTCCAGAATACAAATCTGCACCCCTGCACCGATCCCATCCAAACTTCGCACACACCTACCTTGAACGTGCGAGAACAGTTGTACAGGGGTCTGGCAGGCCATTTTGGGGTCTGAGACACCTAAAAAGTGGTTGCAAAGCCCCCCTCGGATGGGATAAAAAGCAACGAAGCAGCAGCACCAGTGCAT